>JAPUBQ010000045.1:0-1217500 GCA_035578125.1 Mellilla xanthometata
TTAGGCTACTTTTTATCTCAGATTAACTTATTTTTATCCCGGATTAACGCGGGTTACACCGCGGGCCGCAGCTTGTATATAAATAATGCAATATTACTAGCTGACCCTGCAATCGTTGTTTTGCCTTAAGTACAGTTAAAAGCCTATAATTGGTCAGTTATCGAGCGGGATGAAAAATGATTAAATTACTAAAATGACCATAAAAAATTGGGTTTGGTGATATAAAAGTAAACATATAGGTTTGTATGTATTTTTAATGCCACATTATGAATAAATAAAATCAAAGAATTTCGTCAAAAATTTAATTTAAAAAATTTAAGGGTGAACAACCCTTATCACATAAGGGTATGGAAAATAGGTAGTAACCGATTCTCAGACCTTCTGAATACGCATATAAAATTTGGTGAAAATCGGTCAACCCGTTTCGGAGGAGTACAGTAACTAACATTGTGACATGAAATTTTTATATATGTATTAGAAGATTAGAGATAGATATAAGATAAACCATAATCTTACTTTAAAATAGCTCGGCTTGCTAGGATGATCTGATTCATCATTTAGATTGATGATCATATTCAGACATATTCAGATTCACATATTATTTGATTTGACATGTAACTAATGGTGTTATTAATAAATATTTGTATTTTGCATTTGTATTTGTACCAATGCCTGTCTGTAAGGAGTAAAAATACTTACAGGGCCATTTATAAGTTAAACACTTAAAATGAATGATCAATTCCGATTCGGAATTATGCAATGCCGGAGTCTTCTCGACAAGCCACTCGGATACCTCCGTATAAATATCCGACATAAAACCTCATGGCTATCGGAAAATTGAATATTCAATCTCGCTTTGACAATGTCGTTTAAACCTGCTACGATATGTATTATGTACGATTTACATTAAAATATGAGAAAAAAAGCGAGTGTGGGTCTGTTTTTTAATCTGATGGCTTCTGATACGTTTAGTCAAACTGTAAGTGACATTTATTTTAATAAACAGAATTAAATTTAAAATTTTAATTCTGGTCGATCTCTGCCTTATTATTTTTTTTTTTAATATTAGGACACATTTCACACACGGCTGGTTAACCCATTACTGGACCATTTCTAGTTTATATTATGGTTGCTAACACAACTGATATACTACATATACATACATATTTTATATAGATACATTTTTATCACCCAGACCGACAGCCAACAAATTTAGTTCAGCACATAGATGTTGGCCGTGCCGGGAATAGAACCCGGAACCTTCTGATTGGTAGTCCGACATGGTAAACATTACGCCTACGAGGTTGTATTTATCGTATTATGTACGAGAAATATTTAAATATGAGAAATAATTGTCCAAGTGTGACTTGTGCTCGCGCATGAAGGGTTCCGTACCATTGATGTATGGGAGCCCCCCTCAGATATTATATTTATTTAAATTTTAAAATTTAATTTGATGGCTAATATACATGTTTATATTTAGTGAAAATGTTAAGTGTCTAGCAGCTACTGGTATTGATATATACCAAAAATAGGAAAAAAGAAACACATTTATAAAACACATTTATAAAAATATAAAAAAAAAAGTCTCAACTTAATACTTTTTTATACTTAGTATTTGTTGTTATAGCGGACTGGGAAAACATAATATCTTATGAAAGTTTCAGCTTCCTACATTACGGTTTCTGAGATACAGTTTGGAGACAGACAGCGGAGTCTTAGTAATAGGGTCCCGTGTTTAGCTTTTAGCTACGGAACACTAAAAAGCACCTGTAGCTCGGCTAGCTAAAGTGGATGGAGAGTTGACGCGATCTTCGAAACTAGGCAACGGTCGATGCGGACGGTGTTTGGATGGGTGACCATGCACAAGACTGACATTTTTCAAGTGGCATTTTCATCTGGCCGCTAACGTGGGTGATACGTTAAATTGTGGGGTTTTTTTTATGATGGATAGGCAAGCGCTTGATCGAAACTCACCTGATGTTAAGTGATGTTGCGATTTAGGGTGGAGCGCGCTTGCCTAGAAGAAACCGATTCACTCTCGCCTTGAAGACAGTGAGGCTATAGTTCAGAGGGAACAGGGATTCCGGCAATGAGTTCCACAGTTTAATGGTCCGCACAATAAATGTGGAAGCGAAACACTTCGTAAGTCCCGGCTGTTAGTCTTAGTACAAGCAGTCGTTAAGCCAAGTCAGAGACACTCGCGTTTTTCGTACTTTACACATAACAACTAACAACCTTGTACTTGACCAGAGTTACATTTGTAATATATTTAAAAATAGTTTAAAATGACTTCAAGTTTACTTTACTAGCCAGCGTAAATATGGAAGCAGTTAGCATATTGCTGTTAATTATTGTAAGGCTAGCTGTTACGTAGGTAGTGACAAAGCACAATTTCTTACCGACTTCAAATAATTGTCCAAGTGTGAGTTGGTCTCACGCATGAAGGGTTCCGTATGAAGGGTTCCGTTCATTGTTGTATGGGAGCCCCCCTCTAATACTTTAATTTTATAATTTAATTTGAAAGATAATATACATTTATACTTTCACGATAATATACGTTATTGATATATATCAAAAAATACGTAAAAAACACGTTTACTGTATATGGACCCCCCTTAATATTTTATTTTATTTTTAATTTTAGTATTTGTTATTATAATGGCACGAGAAATACAAATCTTGTGAAAGTTTTAGCTTTCTAGCTATTACGGTTTCTGAGATACAGCCTGAAGACAGACAGAGGAGGCTTAGTAATATGATCCCGTTTTTACATTTTAGGTACGGAACCATGAAAAGGAGAAGGTCAAAATAACATGTTATTCTGAAGAGAACTAGCTTCTGCAATCACAGGGTATCCTACTGCAGGAACTAGCCACCAGACTTACATTATAAGATTGCCTTTAGAATTAATTATTAATATTTCATTACTCATACTCTGAATATATGACCTCCTCCTTTTTTGAAGTCGGTAAATAGATATAACTAAGTTAAATTAAAAACTACACAATTTTATATATAAATAATATATTTATTACATAATTTTGTAGCATTCTTCTATCTATCTATCTAAGCCTATAAATCCCCAATGACTACAATCTAGCGATTTTCAAAGCGAGAGTGAACTGGTTCCTTCTAGGTAAGCGCGATCCACCGTGTGGTAGACCTCAATATCACTTACCATCAGGTGAAATGTGGTCAAGCGCTGACCTATTCAGAGAAAAAAAAAAACAGCCTACTGCAGGGCAAAGGCCTATACCGTTCCTCCACTTTTTTTTTTGTCTGTCCTGGGCATCGGTCTTCCAGTAGCAAACTTAAACTTTTAAATCTAATAACATAAAATCACCACGCTTCTCTTGCTACGAGCGTTACATTATAAATCGGTAGCCGTGTTTGTCTGTAATGCTAGAATCTATATTGGTATATAATGCCTTGTTGGAATGCAAGTCACGATTTTCGCACTGACTCTATAAGTGCCTGTGTTGAATACTGCGGTTGAACACGCAGGATGTACCTAGTCAATATAAAAAGTAGAAAATCTACAAGGATAATATTTTTATTTAGATATTACACTAGTAATTTATTTAATTGTTTAAGTTTAATCGATACATTCTACAACATTCATAGATACAAATTAGCATGTCAAAAGTAATAAAATTAAAATATATAGTATTTATTAAAAACAAAAAGCATTACTAAACCTTAACTTAAAAAAATATAATATAATCTTCCCACTGGCACTGGGTTTTTAGATATATATATACTCCTTTTTAGTTGTTTTTTGTGTTTGACAAGTTTAATTTTTATTTATAAGTGACGTGTATTATATACAAATATAATCTTTTATCGGATAATTTTTGACTTAAAATATATAAATATTTTCAATAAACAAGACTTTTAAATAAACTTACTTTTAATTTAATTAATTTTAAATTAGATTTACATTAAGTTATATTGAATTTGTAGTATTTAGGTATTGAATTAAATTAAGTTCTTCACTTCAATAAAGTTTATTTACAATTAACATAATATTCATAAAAACATTGCTAACTAAAACTTAACCTAAAAAGGACCAGGGGTAGAGGAAAATATGCCCAAAATGCTGGCAGCATTGCCACGGTGGATGGCAATGCTTAGTTTCTGTCCGTAATAAAAATAGGATAATAAAGATAAAAATTTGGCCAAGTGCGGGGTCGCACATGAAGGGTTTCGTATCATTGTTGTATGGAAGCCCCCTTAAATATTTATGTTATTGAATTTTATAATTTTATTTGCTATTACTTATACGTTTATTTCTTTTGTGAAAATTGTAAGTGTCTAGCAGCTATCTTTAATGATATATAGCAAAAAAAACAAAAAAAAAACACGTTTATTGTAAGGGGACCCCCCAGTTTTTCTTTTGGTATTTGTTGGTTTACATTCACCGTAATAAAAAAATCTTGAAGAATAAGTCATTGGTCAAGGGCTGGGATCGAACCAAGCGCCGTCTGATGGAAAAACAGACGTTTTTACTACCGTGTCCCACTCGCTTTTTTCGTATGAATTGAACTTATATATTTCAATAAATATTCTACCCTGCTGAATAAATACACTGACTAAATTAAAAGACATTTGGCAAAACGATTAAATTAAAATATATTCCTTAAAGATTCAGTGAGTGTTAATAAAATTGGTCAAGTTAATATAAATATGTAAATGAATGTGATCACAAAGTTTCAGTACAAACGACGTTGCAAGAAAACGCGTTTTCGGAGTCTACAGTTTCTTTATCTTTATCTTTATCTTTATCTTCTTTATCTTTATCTTTATCTTTTATCTTTATCTTTATCTTTATCTTTATCTTTATCTTTATCTTTATCTTTATCTTTATCTTTATCTTTATCTTTATCTTTATCTTTATCTTTATCTTTATCTTTATCTTTATCTTTATCTTATCTTTATCTTTATCTTTATCTTTATCTTTATCTTTATCTTTATCTTTATCTTTATCTTTATCTTTATCTTTATCTTTATCTTTATCTTTATCTTTATCTTTATCTTTATCTTTATCTTTATCTTATCTTTATCTTTATCTTTATCTTTATCTTTATCTTTATCTTTATCTTTATCTTTATCTTTATCTTTATCTTTATCTTTATCTTTATCTTTATCTTTATCTTTATCTTTATCTTTATCTTTATCTTTATCTTTATCTTTATCTTTATCTTTATCTTTATCTTTATCTTTATCTTTATCTTTATCTTTATCTTTATCTTTATCTTTATCTTTATCTTTATCTTTATCTTTATCTTTATCTTTATCTTTATCTTTATCTTTATCTTTATCTTTATCTTTATCTTTATCTTTATCTTATCTTTATCTTTATCTTTATCTTTATCTTTATCTTTATCTTTATCTTTATCTTTATCTTTATCTTTATCTTTATCTTTATCTTTATCTTTATCTTTATCTTTATCTTTATCTTTATCTTTATCTTTATCTTTATCTTTATCTTTATCTTTATCTTTATCTTTATCTTTATCTTTATCTTTATCTTATCTTTATCTTTATCTTTATCTTTATCTTTATCTTTATCTTTATCTTTATCTTTATCTTTATCTTTATCTTTATCTTTATCTTTATCTTTATCTTTATCTTTATCTTTATCTTTATCTTTATCTTTATCTTTATCTTTATCTTTATCTTTATCTTTATCTTTATCTTTATCTTTATCTTTATCTTTATCTTTATCTTTATCTTTATCTTTATCTTTATCTTTATCTTTATCTTTATCTTTATCTTTATCTTATCTTTATCTTTATCTTTATCTTTATCTTTATCTTTATCTTTATCTTTATCTTTATCTTTATCTTTATCTTTATCTTTATCTTTATCTTTATCTTTATCTTTATCTTTATCTTTATCTTTATCTTTATCTTTATCTTTATCTTTATCTTTATCTTTATCTTTATCTTATCTTTATCTTTATCTTTATCTTTATCTTTATCTTTATCTTTATCTTTATCTTTATCTTATCTTTATCTTTATCTTTATCTTTATCTTTATCTTTATCTTTATCTTTATCTTTATCTTTATCTTTATCTTTATCTTTATCTTTATCTTTATCTTTATCTTTATCTTTATCTTTATCTTTATCTTTATCTTTATCTTTATCTTTATCTTTATCTTTATCTTTATCTTTATCTTTATCTTTATCTTTATCTTTATCTTTATCTTTATCTTTATCTTTATCTTTATCTTTCTATCTTTATCTTTATCTTTATCTTTATCTTTATCTTTATCTTTATCTTTATCTTTATCTTTATCTTTATCTTTATCTTTATCTTTATCTTTATCTTTATCTTTATCTTTATCTTTATCTTTATCTTTATCTTTATCTTTATCTTTATCTTTATCTTTATCTTTATCTTTACTATCTTTATCTTTATCTTTATCTTTATCTTTATCTTTATCTTTATCTTTATCTTTATCTTTATCTTTATCTTTATCTTTATCTTATTCTTTATCTTTATCTTTATCTTTATCTTATCTTTATCTTTATCTTTATCTTTATCTTTATCTTTATCTTTATCTTTATCTTTATCTTTATCTTTATCTTTATCTTTATCTTTATCTTTATCTTTATCTTTATCTTTATCTTTATCTTTATCTTTATCTTTATCTTTTATCTTTATCTTATCTTTATCTTTATCTTTATCTTTATCTTTATCTTTATCTTTATCTTTATCTTTATCTTTATCTTTATCTTTATCTTATCTTATCTTTATCTTTATCTTTATCTTTATCTTTATCTTTATCTTTATCTTTATCTTTATCTTTATCTTTATCTTTATCTTTATCTTTATCTTTATCTTTATCTTTATCTTTATCTTTATCTTTATCTTTATCTTTATCTTTATCTTTATCTTTATCTTTATCTTATCTTTATCTTTATCTTTATCTTTATCTTTATCTTATCTTTATCTTTATCTTTATCTTTATCTTTATCTTTATCTTTATCTTTATCTTTATCTTTATCTTTATCTTTATCTTTATCTTTATCTTTATCTTTATCTTTATCTTATCTTTATCTTTATCTTTATCTTATCTTTATCTTTATCTTTATCTTTATCTTTATCTTTATCTTTATCTTTATCTTTATCTTTATCTTTATCTTTATCTTTATCTTTATCTTTATCTTTATCTTTATCTTTATCTTTATCTTTATCTTTATCTTTATCTTTATCTTTATCTTTATCTTTATCTTTATCTTTATCTTTATCTTTATCTTTATCTTTATCTTTATCTTTATCTTTATCTTTATCTTTATCTTTATCTTTATCTTTATCTTTATCTTTATCTTTATCTTTATCTTTATCTTTATCTTTATCTTTATCTTTATCTTTATCTTTATCTTTATCTTTATCTTTATCTTTATCTTTATCTTTATCTTTATCTTTATCTTTATCTTTATCTTTATCTTTATCTTTATCTTTATCTTTATCTTTATCTTTATCTTTATCTTTATCTTTATCTTTATCTTTATCTTTATCTTTATCTTTCATCATCATCATCATCCACAGCCGATTCTATCCCACTGCTGGGTATAGGCCTCTCTCCTGTCATGCCATATGTTTCGGTCCTGTGTCAATCTGGTCCAGGTTCGACCCGCGACAGCTGTAATGTCGTCGACCCATCTTGCCGCTGGACGACCGACGCTCCTCTTCCCTAACATCTTTAACTTTATCTATATTTAACACCAAGACCTACAGCCAACAAATTTAATAAAGCACAATGATGTTGGCCGGGCCGGGAATCGAACCCGAAACCTTCCGATTGGGATTCCGGCATGGTAACCACGCCAACGAGGTCGTCGAGTTCGATAAGAGACTAATTTACTTACTTACCTTCTCATACCTAACTGTAGGTATAGTATAGAGGTAGCGGGAACAAGGGTCGGCAGTAAATCAGCAGCAATCTTACAAGGAAAGGGAGGGCCGAGACGTTTGTTAGCCAACTCAACACATTATCCGTCTGTGCCGACATTTAGCCGAGACATTTGTTCTGCGGCCCCGTGATCTTACCTTTATTAGGCGACTTGACACCTATCTGACATTACTAAGGTAGTAAAAAAGCTAGTGGTGGCGATTCAGCGGCACACACGACTAAACTAAATTTAAAGAAGCCCCGTCTCTTTTCATCTTAAGTAGCCAGAAAGAGACGACACGTTTTGCACCTTAGTCAAACCAACTAAAATCACGTCAAATGTAGAAAATATAGGCGACTTTAGAACGCACTCATTTGTATCACCTCTAAAACTGCCGTCACATTCCATATTTGACGTGATTTTAGTTGTTTTGTCTGTGGTTTAGAACGTGCCGTCTCTTTCTGGCCACCTAAGATGAAAAGAGACGGGGCTTCTTTAAATTTAGTTTAGTCGTGTGTGCCGCTGAATCGCCACCATTATCCTTCTGTGCCGACATTCAGCCGAGACATTCGTTCTGCGGTCTAACGTAGCGCCCTGTCATCTTACCTTTATTAAGCGACTTGACACCTATCTGACATTACTAAGGTAGTAAAAAGGTGTGGGGAAACATCTGCTTTTCAAACAGACTACACCAATGGCTTGTGTTTCAAGTTATGTGTGGATTTGCACTCGCTTTACGGTGAAGGAAAATGTAGTGAGGAAACCGGCATAATAAATGAAGACCACAATATCTGAAGATGTGAGTCATCCTCGTATTACTAAGATAGTAAAAAAGCGAGTGTGGGAAAACGTCTGCTTTTCAAACAGATTACACCGATGGCTTGTTTTTCAAGTTATGTGTGGATTTGAACTCGCTTTACGGTGAAGGAAAATATAGTGAGGAAACTGGTATGATTTTTGAAGACCACAATATCTGAAGATGTGAGTCATCCTGGTATTACTAAGATAGTAAAAAAAGGAGTGTGGGAAAACGTCTCCTTTTCAAACAGACTACACCAATGGCTTGTTTTTCAAGTTACGAGGTGGATTTGCACTCGCTTTACGGTGAAGGAAAATGTAGTGAGGAAACCGGCATGAGTTTTGAAGACCACAATATCTGAAGATGTGAGTCATCCTGGTATTACTAAGATAGTAAAAAGGGAGTGTGGGGAAACATCTGCTTTTCAAACAAACTACATCAATGGCTTGTTTTTCATGTTATGTGTGGATTTGAACTCGCTTTACGGTGAAGGAAAATAAAGTGAGAAAACCGGCATGATTTTTGAGGACCACAATATCTGAAGATGTGAGTCATCCTGGTATTACTAAGATAGTAAAAGACCGAGTGTGGGAATACGTCTCCTTTCAAACAGATTACACCAATGTCTTGTTTTTCAAGTTATGTGTGGATTTGCACTCGCTTTACGGTGTAGGAAAATGTAGTGAGGAAATCGGCATGAGTTTTGGGGACCATAATATCTGAAGATGTGAGTCATCCGCCAACCTCTCTCCTCATGAGAGAAGGTCCCGGGTTCCAGCAGTGGGAACGTATAAATAGGCTGCTTATGCTTATTTTATGCTTAAGGTTAACTTTGGTGTTATAAATAAATTATTTGTATTTGTAGTATGGGAGCAAAACAGCATATTATGAAAAATCCTATAAAACCCCACGTAAATGATATGGATACGGTATTTTCAGTTTTAGTGTCTTAGATTCAGTGTTTAGAATTGACAAAGTATAACAAACAATGACCAAAATAACATATTTAGTGATTTTTCCTTTACTTATCTTTATTTGGTTTCAATTTACAGTGGAAGTGAACTATTTTTTTTAACCGACTTCAATAAAGGAGGAGGTTATATATTCGACTGTATGTATTTTTTTTAACCGACTTCATAAAAGGAGGAGGATATATTCGACTGTATGTATTTTTTTTAACCGACTTCATAAAAGGAGGAGGATATATTCGACTGTATGTATTTTTTTTTCTATCTACATTGGATTTACGCAGAGTCTGAGTGAGTTTGGCAAAGTTGCTTTGGAACTTTGACAAGTCTTCTCGAAAACATAAATATCGCTAGATAATTTATTTTTAAAATCGGTAGTTTTTAAAATAAAAAATGTGATTCTAAAAGAAATAAGGGCATTAAAACAAATCTTAACTTAGATGCATACAGACACGGCAAACTTAGAACAGCCCGTGGTTTTTGCGCTGAGAGTTAAAACCCAGCTCAAAGTCAAAGTCAAACCATTTATTGCAATATTATGTCACGTTACAGTTACATAATTACCCATTATATTTTTTATAATTTCATATTTTTATAATTGCAATTATTTACTGGAGATGAGCAACCCTGTTAATTCATTAGATTTTTTAAGTGTTCTCAAATAAATAAGAGACAGATAGATAATTCTTTATTGGACAAAAAATAAATAACTAAACTAAAAACTAAAACAAAAAGTGAGCCACAATTCGCACGCAGACTTACCTCTTCCAGGCCGAAATGTTCGTTAATCGATATAATTCCATTCAAAAATAAAAAATACTTAAACATAAATTTGGCAACGGAAATAGTTGATTTCATCATAAATATTAAATCACAGAATTACCATAAGTGACCTCGACCACTCGTAAATCGAAACATCCTACGAGAGCGAAGGAATTTGTGATGCAACCAAGCTTTATCGAGTAACCTTTGCTTATATATCTACATACATATATACTAGCTGACCCGGCAAACGTTGTTTTACCTTACAAAATAGTATCCGATTCTCAGACCTACTGAATACGCATATAAAATTTGGTAAAAATCAGTCAAGCCGTTTCGGAGGAGTACGGTAACTAACATTGTGACATGGAAATTTTATATATTAGAGTAGCTGACCCGGCAAACGTTGTTTTGCCTTAAGTACAGTTAAAAACTCTAGAATTTATCAGTTATCGAGCGGGATGGAATATGATTAAATTACTAACATGTCCATAAAAAATAGGAGTTGGTGATAAAAAAGTAAAAATTTAGGATTATAATATGTATTTTTAATGCTACATTATAAAAAAAAAAATCGTCAAAAAATAGTAAAAATATTTTAAGGGTGAACAACCCTTATCGCTTAGGGGTATAAAAATAGATAGTAGCCGATTCTCAAACCTACTGAATACGCATATAAAATTTACGGTCAAGCCGTTTCGGAGGAGTACGGTAACTAACATTGTGACATGGAAATTTTATATTTTAGATTTACAAATACTTAGTATTCTATCAAATATACAAATCGAGTGTCTGTACATTAAATAAAAGAGTTAATCTTCTTAAACCAAAATGGTCAAGTGCGAGTCAGGATCACGAATGAAGTACTATTGTAATGATATTATATTACTAGAATTAGAATTGAAATTTGACATTTGATTCATATCATATACTATTGAAATGATATTATATTACTAGAATTAGAATTGAAATTTGACATTTGATCGATATCATATACTATTGTAATGATATTATATTACTAGAACTAGAATTGAGAATTGTCATTTGAATCATATCATATACTTTTGTAATGATATTATATTATATGACTTGTAACTTTGGTGTTATCAATAAATGATTTGTATTTGTGTTTTTATTAGAAGGGTTGTGTATTAGCTCAAAAAAATTACAAAAAAAATGTTGTATGGGAGCCCCCCTTAAATTCTGATGTAATTTTAGTCGATACATAATAAAATATACTGTAAATGTTTAGAGTATCTACCAAAATGTCGTTATAAAGATTACTACTTTTAACACATGAATAACGATTCTGCAAGCTTATGAATTAATGTAATAAAAAAAATTGGTAAAATTGAGATTTTGTCCTTGTATACATATGCCTTAATCAGCATAGCTTTAGGCGCAAAAGATTTAAATACAAAACTGATTAGAATATTTATCATACCCGGCTTGTTAAACTTTTTCGCAACATTACAGCTTTCTCAAGGTGCGTGAACCTCCGCGCTGCCTTGATCACAAGTTCAAGGGAAATGTTGTATAACGCTCGAACACGTGGTTGTCACTGATAAAATAATAGATTACGCTCTAGCTTCATTTGAGGCCTTCAATTGAAATATACTAGACTAGCAGTTGCCCGCGGCTCCGCCTGCGTGTAGGTTTTCGCGTAACCTTTAAACTTTCGACCCTGATGGCATCCCGCTTAATGCACCCCGGGCGAATGTTTTCATAATTTTAATTTAACCATTTAATAAACTACTACAATAATAATTTTCAAGACTTTAACATGATAAATAAAGATTTTTCCATACAAACTTTCACCCCCATTACAATCCCTTAGTTCACCCCTAGCAAAAAACCTTGATACAATTATTTTTCATTTAACATTTACTACACATATTTCAAATTTCATTGCTATAAGTTCAAAAACAAAGAAGTTTCATACAAACTATTTTACCCCCTTTCAACCCCTTAGGGGTGGAATTTGCAAAAATCCGTTTTTAGTACGCGTCTACGTACTAGAACAAATACACCCTCCAAATTTCACAACCCCAGGACCAGCCGTTTGGGCTCTACGTTGTCTATAGATGAATGAATGAATGAGTCAGGACAAAGAGTCTTATAGTATAGAAGATATAAGGTGATGTCTCTAAAAACGGCAAGGAAAATAAGACCACAAGTAAACGTGTGGCTATACGCCAACGAGGTCGTCTTTAGAGGGTCATGTAATTCCCCAGGAGACGATGCCTTTGGTTGTCCCAGGGCATCGCTCACGCCGTAGAGGGGGGCGTCACCCCTCTTGAGGTGGATACGCTCGGACTGCGGACAGCGGCCTGGGCGGGGAGAGCAGCGGCAGTGCGCTGCGCGGTCCTGCATCCCTGCCCCCGCCGTGAGATGGGACACCGTGAGGTTGTAGTCGGTAGTGACGGCCCTTCTGGCCCTGGAGTCCAACATACCCCGCCCGCCTCGTCCAGGCTTGTGGCGGGAGATGCGTCAATGCATTTCCTCACGAAAAAAATAAATAAAAAAGGGGGTCAAATATTTGTTGCAAATTAAAGTTACATTTCATAATATACTTAAATTAGGTGATGGGTGATATTAATAAATGTATTCTCTGTAGCCGTGTCAGGACGTATCTACCTACGTACCTTGTGAACGGCCAGAACATGTATTACGAGTATATTTAAGTCATATAGGTACCCAAATAATGTTCTTTTTTCGATTTAAATAAAATTAATTTTATTGACGCATAACTAATTACTACAAACTCAATATTACTTAATGTAAATCTAATTTAAAATTAATTAAATTAAAAGTATAAAAAACCAGTGTCAGTGGAAGAGTACCTAAAATGCCACGCTAAGCCGCTGTGCAAGTAGAGGCCGGCATTTTGGTCACGAGTAGCGTCGACCAAGCGCTTCTTTAAATCATTGAATAAAGATTTAGCTCCCGGTCCCCACGGCCCCAAAGTTTCTACCCCGAAAGGAACAAATAAATAACCACTATTCAGGTATATTTGCGCCTTCTTTATTTTATTATTTTTTTAATTTCTCGGAGACAAATCTCTGTCGCAGCGAAAGTAGCTCAACGTTAGGAAGGTTTCCGAGTTTCTAATTTTTTTTTTCGCGATGTCTTCTGTTCTGCTCGATACTAGTCTATACCAATATTATAAAGAGGAAAAGTTTAATTGTTTGTTTGACGCGTAAAGGCTCCGAAACTACTAAACCGATTTGAAAAATTCTTTCACCGTTGGGAAGCTACATTATCCCCGAGTAATATAGGCTATATTTTGCTTTCCTTTGCAACTTGGATTATTTTATAGCCCGTGTGAAGCCGGGACTGGCTGCTAGTAAAATATAAATAAAGGTACTCGAAACTAAAAAGTGAGAGAACGATAAGCCTTTTGAGGTTAACAGCCACTTAATTTATAACGATCATTTGTTTCACAGCAAGCTTTTGTTAATTTGTGTGTGGTTAATTATAATTATTGTCCGACTTCTAAAAACGAGGAGTTTCAAAATTAAACTGGTTTTATTTTAGCGAATTCTAAATGAGTCAACAAAAAAATTGAAAAATGGACTTTAATTTCATATTATACTTAGCCAATTTAGAATGAAAGAAATCTTAAAATATATTGGGGTCGTTCAGGTAGTAACTATACTATCCAAATCGGTAGTATATAATTATTATAATAACTATAATATTTAATTAATAATGAAACTATATGAATTATGAAACAATAAAAAGTTGCAAAAAATAATTGAGTCACCATTTATTATTGTCCAATTTTCATCAAATGTTTTTTGATCAAATTTTTGAACCTACTTATTCTGTGATTGTATAGAGGGTATACCAAATGTATAAAGATGGATTAAAAAACAGCCTAAAATTACGTTTGTTGTATGGGAGCCTCCCTTTCTATGTACTTTATTTAATCTTTATAATTTAATTTGAAAGGTAATGTAGGTACATTTTTAGATTTTGTGAAAATTTTAGATATCTACTAGCTACTGTTAAAGATTATAGCAAAAAATACAAAAAAAAACACGTTTATTGTATGGAGACTATCTTAAATCTTTTATTTTTTTTAATTATCACTTGTTAATTGTTCACTCTTTATCGCAGACGTATCAACTTGTTACATCTTTGCGTGGTGCGCGCGGAATCTGTGTCATTGTTACGAGTACAAAGATTGCACATAATCTGATAACTCCAAAAAATGTCGAATTGAGAATACTGTCAAGGGCCGAACATATAATTTGAGAACCGGAATATTATTGCGACATAACATTTTGTGGACTACTAGCTGCGTCCTGCGGCGTTACCCGCGGTTCATTCGATATTTAAGAGCTAGGCTCTTGTCCGTGGAGTTTTTTTCCAGGTAGTTCTATCTTCGGCCAAATCCTTGACCTCCCTAATTTCTAATTCTAATTCTAATTTGAAGTGGGGGTGATGAGACCTGCACTGACATCCCGCTAGAGGCGTATTGTGCATTCCCCCCTTACCCTCCCTTACTTAGCCTACCCAAGCCAACCGAGCTCCTTGAAATAACGGAGCACAGCCCTGGCTCGCTGGCATACCTGTTCCACCCCTGTTGCGTCAGATGGTCTGTTTGTCTGAAGATTAGCAATGGAAGGCGAACTTTCATCTTGAGCTGCTATCATCAGGCCGTAACTCCTTCTGGTTTGTTTGGTGGCCTCACAGTGCAGTAGCTCGTGTTCTACCGTTTCTTGACCTCCATACGACATGACTTTCGCCTTCTCCTTAATTTGATCTAAATATGATCTTCTAGGTCTTCCTCTTCCTCTCCTGGCTTCTATCTTTTCTTCTACGATATTTTTAATGAAATTGTCATGACGTATAAGGTGGCCTACCATCTTTACCCGCGGTAATCATGGTTAAATAAAGGTTGCCTGGAAGAGATTGCTTGAAGCGATACGGCTGCCAATTGTGGCACACTAATTTTAAGTTAATTTTATTGTGTATTTTTTGTTCTTGTACCTTTACTTAATAATTGTGTCCAATAAAGAATTTTCTATCCATCTAATGCGGGACAAAATAAGTTAATACGGGATAAAAAGTAGCCCATGTGTTAATCCGAGATCTAACTAATCTTCATAAATAAGTCTCATAAAAATCGGTCCAGCCGTTGGAGCGTGAAAGAGTAACATAGATTTTGATGTTATTTGCGCATCCAATGGGAACCTAAATTATTTTCAGGACAAAAAGTAGGATATGTATTAATCCAAGATCTAACCTATCTTCATAGTAAATCACATAAAAATCTGTCCAGCCGTTGGAGCGTGAAGAACTTTATATTTTGTAGTTCTTTGCGTATCCCACGGGAACCTCAATTGTTTTCGGGATAAAATGTACCTTATGTATATAATCCAAGGTCTAACCTATCTTCAAACCAAATTTCATCAAAATTGGTTCAGCCGTTTGAGCATGAAGTAGTAGATAGACAGATAAATTCTTTATTTCACACACTTATTATTACATAAAATTATTAACAAAAGAAACTTAAAACTAGTTCCGAAAATGGCAGCCTTATCGTTAAAAGCGATCTCTTCCAGGCAACCAGAATGAAGTAACAAACATATACACGCTTACACACAAACTTTCGCATTTATAATATTAGTAGGTTGAACGCACTGCATTTTTGAGTGCATTTATCAGCTTCTGAAGAAAAAAAGGGCGATATAAGTTTTACTTTGGATTTTTTAGTGTCCGTAGTAATATATATATATAAATTATATTACATATTAGCATTAAGACATATCCACTGTAAATGACGTACCAAAAATAATGAATATTATTATCGTTAATAAAACATCTGAATCTGAATCTGAATCTAAATAGAAATAGTATAAAAAAAAATCTACAAAAAAAACAAAGGTGCGTTGTAAGTTTGACATATTAGTGTCCACAAGTGTATTATATTTGTCTGTGGAATCGTAAAAAATAAAGTTTATTTTTCTTCTTTTTCTTCGTATGAGCTAAATGGCCTAGCTCTGGTGTCGAGAGTTTTCAATCCGCCCAAAAGCCTCTGACTTGGCTTAATGAGACCAACAGCCAGGATCTCCTATTATCCGTCCCACGGTAGCGCCCAGATGAATGACACTTTTTTAATTAGTCACTCATCCAAAGACTATCAACATCCACCGTGGCTTGTTTTTGCTCAACCAAAGACTATCAACAGCCAACCTCGATGATCAGATCAGATCACCTTTGTTTTTATTAGTATTCTTAACCCCTGACATAATCGGGGACCTTACATATATACTACATATTTTATTTAGCACATACTGCATAAATTTAATTATACAGTTGTGCTAATGTTATAATCTATTTATTTTTATTTACAACTTTATTTTTATAACTATCTTGGTAATCTAAAAATCTATTTCTAATTATTTTATTTTCTAAGGCTATATTAATGTCAAGTTCATGTTCAGTGTCAATTCTAAGTCTAGCATACACAGAACATTCGGTCAGATCACCTTAGTTAGCCGAGCTACAGGCGCTTTTTGATATTAATGGGATGGAGATTGCAATTAACGAACTTTCAAACCTGTCCTACTTATAAAAAAATGAATTTAACCCACTTGCCCTTTACGCGTATGCGTCCATGCGGTGATCATGAAAACCAGTTGAAATTATTGCAAAATGGAGCCAGGCCGGTTGTTACCCAACTGGACTCATACCACAGATGGCGGAGGCAAAAAACCAGTCGAAAAAGCGCACATGCCTTATACGAAGGGTTCTGTATAATAAAGATATTGTATTGCTTTAAGTTAATGACATACATTTTTAGGGTTACGTAAAAGATTTTTACATATTTTTATAATTATGTCATCTTTGGGGTTTCACTTGAGACCCGCCCACTTTTGGCCGAGATACCTAATTAAAGCCAAATCGGTCCAGTCATTTATTTGAGCGTGAAGAAATAATAACTATAAATTATTAATTACTGAAACTTTTGACGGTAAAAAATATAGAAACAAACAAAAATACAAAAAAAATGTAATAATTTTATCAAATTAGTGTATTGTCATCTGTCCTCAATAAATCTACAAATTTTCAACGAAATCTGGCCGTTTAAAGTGGGTCAAAATCGCGCCCAAAGAAGTCGGTTACAAACAAACATACAAACATACAGGTGAAGCTAATATAAAGCGTATAAAATTAACAAGTCTAAGAATATGCATAAATATACCCCTATTTTGGTACAAATTAATTAATAAGAAATAAAACTGGTTCAAAAAATCTAAAATAAGGTTGTTTGAACCATTTTTTTTTCATATTGACAAGTCAGCACTGTACATTAGAAGAAGTGTGAAAGTAGCCCCAGTGAGGGAGAAAATAAAGAGCGGAAGGTTAGCGTGGTATGGACATGTGATGCGTAGAGAGGAGATGCATGTTACTAGGAGATGTATGGAAATGGTAGTGCAAGGAAGAAGAGCAAGAGGCCGACCGAAAAGACATAGAATAGAATAGAATAGAATGTCTTTATTGTCATATTGTTAAATAATTATTACATTATATAAACATAATCATAACTATCATCAATATGGACTCGTCAGTATTTCATTCAATAATAATCAATAAATTAAATTAAAACAATAGCAGCTGTATAGGGGCTTTGTCGAAAAGTAAATAATTATAAATAAAAATAATTAAAAAAAGTAAAATTATAAAATAATATTCTTATTCAATTTTTGAACGCATCATACGAGCTGCTCGTATGATGCGTTCTGGATGGATGGAGTGGATGGATGGAGTGTGTGAATGAGGTCATGAGAGAGAAAGGAGTGAGTGTGGAAACGTCTGATAGAAGAGAGTTGAAGAAGAAGATTTGCTGTGCCGACCCCACCTAAGTGGGATAAGGCAAGGAAGAAGAAGAAGATTGATAAGTCAGCACTGTCTGTCTTAATAAGTACTACAGTGTTTATTCGGCACACAAACACCCAGGAGTACCAGATCTATCTATTGCTATACATATTATTATTATTGACGGAGCTTGCCAAAGCAATGTGCCTAGGGAGTTGAATGTCTAACTATACAGCGTTATCTATAAACTAAATCTTTCTTTATCTCGTACTTATTACTTTACAATTTTTAAAACAAATCCTAAGAATTTAAATAATGACACTACACTACTATTTTTTGTCCATAAATTTAGATTCGTTTTAGATTTAGAAATAAATAAATAAATAATAACCTAATGGTGCCCTAGAGATGGCGTAAGAAGTAGAGAAAGGCAACGCAAACGTTGGGAAGATGATATAATGAGGATAGCAGGAACTACATGGACGAGAGTAGCTAGAGAGAGACGAAAATGAAAGTGTTTGGAGGAGGCCTTTGTCGCAAGACAAGCTGGAAATTATAAGCGTGTAAATAGTTTTAAGTTTATCATGTAATATGAGCATAAAGAATAGAATAGAATATAACTTTATTGTTCAACTACAAACATTTAAAAACTTAAAAGTAGAGTACAATGGCGGCCTTATCACCTATGGTGATTTCTACCAGGCAACCGGGAATGGAAAAATAATAAAGGCTTATTTTATTAATATTTTATTTTTAAATAAATAATTAAAACCCTTTTAGTGTTAATCCTGTATTAGTTAGTAACATTTCATAATGAACAGACATTTAGTACTCCATTCATGAATGCCTTTGGGATTATAAACTCTTCATTATAATATTACTAAACTGGTGATTTAGTGAACTTAGATTTCGCTATATGTATTTAACTAACCTCAAAAAGGGTTTGAATTAGACAGTCCATTTTACTATTTTAATTAAATATGAATTAATTTATTTACTATTGCAAATACTCGTTTTTTTTCTAACTTCAAAAATGGGTTTGAATTAGACTGTAATAAAGACATTTTAATTTTTTTATTTAAATAAGAAAAAACTTGTTTAATTTGTGTAAATACTCGTTTCCAACCCTAGTTATTGTTTGTAAACAGTTACAGACAGTACAGTTACAGATTACATATATGTAACATATTGTAAACAGGTGTGTAGATTATAATATGTTTTATATGGTTAGGTATATAATCGTTTTTGTAGGGAGTGTACATAGCTTTTTTAAATCAATAATTTGTCAGTTATAAATTAAGTATTTTTATATATTTATATCTTTGCTACCTCAGAACTCAGTCATGTATTAACCCGTTTAAAAAAGTCCTACGATTCTTTAACAACATATTTTTCTTCCGTAAACTGAAAGATGAAAATCCGTATAAAACAAGGTTTGTTCATTTCGTTGTTTTTGCTTCGGAAATGAAAAAATAGCAATTGTTTTCCTATTTGTTCGGAACCGTGAAATAGAAAATCTGATTTAGGTCGGATGCGTTTCACGGATCACCAATAAATGGATCGGAGTTATTTTAACCTACGATGTAAACACGATGTGGCTTTATAAGTTTGACGTGTCTCTATGTGTGTGTGTGTGTGTGTGTGTGTGTGTGTCGTAGCTTCCCAAAAGAATGAAGCGATTTGTATTTAGTTTTTTTATTATTTGAAAGTGTGTTTTTTTGATACACTAAATATTGTTGTTTTTACGAATAATAGACTTGCGCTTGACCACAACTCACCTGATGTTAAGTGATATTGCAGTCTAAGATGGTGCACGCCTGGAAGAAACCGTTTCACTCTTAATTAAAACTTAACTAAAACTAAACCCTTAATATATATATATTTTTTTATCTTATCTTCTTCTTCTTCTTATATATAAAATTTCCGTGTCACAGTGTTTGTTACCGTACTCCTCCGAAACGGCTTGACCGATTTTTACCAAATTTTATATGCGTATTCAGTAGGTCTGAGAATCGGCTACTGCATATCTATTTTTAAGGCAAAACAACGTTTGCCGGGTCAGCTAGTTTTAGTATATGTTGTCATAGTGGCATCGAAAATACGAGGCACATAGCTTGCGAGAATTTCAGCTTTCTACCTATCACGGTTTCTGAGATACAGCCTGGAAACAGACAGACAGCGGAGACTTAGTAATAGAAAAATCGTTCTAAAAGTTACACAACACCACACTTACTTGAAAGCTATGTTAAACTGGATGTGTAGAATAATTTGTTGGTGTTTAATCTCCTTACTTACTATAATTATGTAAGTTTCTGATAGCCGGACCTATGTCATTGTCAAACCTACACAATGTCGTTAAAGCATTCGGCGGCACGAGAAATACGTAATTCGTGTATATTTCAGCTTTCTAGCTATCATCGTTTAAGACATACAGCCTGGAGACAGATAGACAGCGGAGGCTTAGTAATAGGGTCCCATTTTTAACTTTTAGGTATGGAGCCCTACAAATGTCTATAAAATATGTTTATTATGAATAATATGAATTGACGCAATTTTTATTATGATAATAAAATGGATGTAAAAAAAATACTTACCACAGTAAAACTTCTTAAAATTTTCACTCACACGCTTGCACACAAAAAAGCATTGTATAATAATATTGTCTATTCTATTTTTTAATAAAAAGTATTTTTTATTGCAGACGTTCAAAAGTAAGTTTTTTTATTTATATTAAGTTTGTAACACATTTAATAAACGTACACGTAAAGCACGTAACATACAAGCACTTCATAATGTTATTTATACATATTCTACTTGTGATCCGGCACATTAATATTGAGCGAAAAAAATTATAACATGTACACGTAATACAGGTATGACACTACGCGTAATACAGGTATGACACTACACGTAATACAGGTATGACATTACACGTAATACAGGTATGACAGTAATCGCGTAAAGGGTTGATAAAGGTTTGTGGTGGTGCGTAGAGGACCGCAGTGCACCGCTCCGCGGGTCACATTATTCTGTTTACTTGCCGGTCCAGTCACTGTGCGTCCAGCGACCTTGCCACTGGAACGTGCTATACAGGCCTTACAGTCATAGGGTGATTCCACACTAAGTACCTATTTTTGACGTGACAACGTCTTAAATTAGGTTGCGGCTGGGAGTCACTTATGAAAAAGTGTAACGCCCGGTAACGTTACGATGAGTCACCGAACGAGAGAGAGGCCCGCCGAATGCCTTGCGTCTCTCTCCCACTTAACTATGATCGGTCTGCCGCGTGCTGCGCGCGCGGCAGACGTTGTCACGTAAAATCTTCGCCCGTAAAACCGACTTTACAGGCAACCATTTTTTACTAATTTAATTTAATTTGATTGTGTGACTTGTTACTGCATTGTTATCAATAAATTACTTTGACTTTGACTTTGACTACTTACATATTTCTTTTGGAACGAAATTCCTTATCGCGCGTTGTGAAAGGGGTCTAGACGGAAAAAATCTTACGAAAAGTTTAAAAAAAATTAGTAATCAATAATTGTAAAAATGACTTGCCCAGTACGGTGCGATGCCGTAAGGTTAATAAACGTTTTGATTTGATTTGGAACGGAGTTTCTTATCGCGCGTTGTGAAAGGGGGCTAGACGGAAAAAAATCTTACGAAAAGTTGTCACGACACTTTTTGCTATAGTACCTAAGCTATTGTAAGCTGTGCGGCGTGCGCATGTTTCTCTCTCTGTATCTCTCACTCTCTCTCTCTCTTTCTCTTATAGAAAGCAAGCCAGATATTTTCATTTCTATTTCGCATTGAACAGTGTGGTATCGCGACGATTATTTTGGTTGAGTTGAGAGTTGTGAGAGAGCATACAGGTTTTCGGTGAATAATAAAAAATAATAATAATAGTGAATCCTGATAGTGTTTCTGCACAAGTTCCGGATATTGCTGATGGAGTTCAGAGAACTTCGTTCCATCCGGGTGTCCCTTGTTTCTCTCAAGTTTTTTGTTTACCATCATCATCATCAACAGCCTGTATCTTCTCACTTTTGGGTGATGACGTCATCTGCCATACGGTACGGTCGGTACAGTCGTACGATCTTCAGCCAGTTTCCACCATCTCTTTCAGCGCGCTTAACAAGTGGTGTTTTTTATTCCTAGTGGAAATTTGAAAATACCTATTAGTGTTCTAAAGATTTTTGTGAAGTCAATTTATTTTTAACCGACTTCAAAAAGGAGGAGGTTATATTTCTCTTTCTTTTTTGATTCTCAAAATTCTTTTTTTAATTGAAAGAGTATGGTTCTGAATTGGTCCCATTGTCACCAAAATAGGATCTGATGATGGATTCCTAGGGAAATCGAAGGAAAACCTAAAAAGTTAGGTTATGTTTACGCCCGAAGAGAGATTCACGCTCGTTCGGCTGTACTGATATTCTTGAAATTTAAGATGAAAATAGGTAAGACTATGTGTTAACACATAGGCTACTTTTTATCCCGAATATAATTACTGTTCCCGTGGGATGCACCAAATAACACATAAATCTTTATAACTTCTTCACGCCCGAACGGCTGTACTGATGTTGATGAAATTTGAGATGAAGATAGGTTAGACTATGTGTTAACACATTGGCTACTTTTTATCCCGAAAATAATTACTGTTCCCGTGGGATGCACCAAATAACACATGACACACTGATTTCGCTTAAATTTGATATGGGGGTAGACTAGACCTTGTATAACACGAAGGTTACTTTTTATCTTAAAAGTCATTGCTATTCCCTTGGGATACCCAAATAACTCGATAACCTATTTCACTTCTTCGCGCTCATACGGCAATACAGATTTCACTCATGTAAAATTTGATAATATATTAATAGACTAGACACTCGAACGGATAAAAAAAATATTTACGGGCTCGCTTCGCTAGGAGTTATCCCACTTCGTTCGACTTTCCCCCAGGATGTTTTGGGCTTATGACACTCCAAATATTATATAATTTGTGCTGCTTTGGACTTCTTTATGCTCAAATGGTTTGAACAAATACGGTGAAAATTTTCGAGCTCGCTTCGCTCGCGCATTGCTCGATACGCTCGCATCCAGCTCGCTTCGCTCGCCCTTGGTCCTAGTACGTTTTGACACAACAAACATTATGTTATTTGTGCTGCTTTGGACTTCTTTATGCTCAAACGGTTTAAACAAATACGGTAAAAATTTTCGCGCTCGCTTCGCTCGCGCATAGTTCGGATCGCTCGCATCCGGCTCGTTTCACTCGCATCCGGCTCGTTTCGCTCGCATCCGGCTCGCTTCGCTCGCTGTTGGTTCTAGTAAGTTTTGACACAACAAACATTATGTAATTTGTGCTGCTTTGGACTTCTTCAAGCTCAAGCGGTTCGAACAAATACGGTGAAAATTTTCGCGCTCGCTTCGCTCGCGCATAACTCGCTTCGCTCGCAATTAGTTCTAGTACGTTTTGACACAACAAACATTATGTAATTTGTGCTGCTTTGGACTTCTTTATACTCAAACGGTTCGAACAAATACGGTGAAAATTTTCGCGCTCGCTTCGCTCGCATCCGGCTCGCTTCGCTCGCATCCGGCTCGCTTCGCTCGCAATTGGTTCTATTACCTTTTAACACAACAAACATTATGTAATTTGTGCTGCTTTGGACTTCTTTATGCTCAAACGGTTCAAACAAATACGGTGAAAATTTTCGCTCCCTTTCGTTCGCGCATAGCTCGCTTCGCTCGCATCCGGCTCGCTTCGCTCGCAATTGGTTCTATTACGTTTTGACACAACAAACATTATGTAATTTGTGCTGCTTTGGACTTCTTTATGCTCAAACGGTTCGAACAAATACGGTGAAAATTTTCGCGCTCGCTTCGCTCGCATCCGGCTCGCTTCGCTCGCAATTGGTTCTATTACGTTTTAACACAACAAACATTATGTAATTTGTGCTGCTTTGGACTTCTTTATGCTCAAACGGTTCGAACAAATACGGTGAAAATTTTCGCGCTCGCTTCGCTCGCGCATATCTCGCTTCGCTCGCATCCGGCTCGCTTCGCTCGCAATTGGTTCTAGTACGTTTTGACACAACAAACATTATGTAATTTGTGCTGCTTTGGA
This sequence comes from Mellilla xanthometata, assembly GCA_035578125.1. Classification (NCBI taxonomy): domain Eukaryota; kingdom Metazoa; phylum Arthropoda; class Insecta; order Lepidoptera; family Geometridae; genus Mellilla; species Mellilla xanthometata. Next base: position 24,387 of record JAPUBQ010000045.1, read on the forward strand.
CTTCTTTATACTCAAACGGTTCGAACAAATACGGTGAAAATTTTCGCGCTCGCTTCGCTCGCGCATAGCTCGCTTCGCTCGCATCCGGCTCGCTTCGCTCGCATCCAGCTCGCTTCGCTCGCATTTGGTTCTATTACGTTTTGACACAACAAACATTATGTAATTTGTGCTGCTTTGGACTTCTTTATGCTCAAACGGTTCGAACAAATACGGTGAAAATTTTCGCGCTCGCTTCGCTCGCATCCGGCTCGCTTCGCTCGCAATTGGTTCTATTACGTTTTAACACAACAAACATTATGTAATTTGTGCTGCTCTGGACTTCTTTATGCTCAAACGGTTCGAACAAATACGGTGAAAATTTTCGCGCTCGCTTCGCTCGCGCGTAGCTCGCATCCGGCTCGCTTCGCTCGCAATTGGTTCTTTTACGTTTTGATACAACAAACATTATGTAATTTGTGCTGCTTTGGACTTCTTTATGCTCAAACGGTTCGAACAAATACGGTGAATATTTTCGCGCTCGCTTCGCTAGCATACAGCTCAATTTGCTCGCAATTGGTTGCCTGCCTGGTATACGCCAGAGGTTTTTTGATCGTGAAGTTTATTTGGCTTTCTATAGCTAAAACTTAAAAAATATCATGACTAACCACTAAAAATGTAAAAATAAAATTGTTTTAAAAAACAAAGAACCGACTTCAAAACACAACTAAAAAGGGAAAAATAATTTTAAGCCTACATCAAATCAAGAATAGTTATATAAGTAGAATCGAAGAGTTTATTTCATGTACTTATAAAAAACTATTTTAAATTTTTATTTATCCTGTTTTCTTGAAGTCGGTGCCATCTAAGAAGAACAATTTAATGTTTGTTAAAAAAACTATTTTCAATTGTCTTTCTTTGCTGGCACCGACTCCAAGAATACAGGATTCATAAAAATTTAAAATAGTTTTTTTTAAGTGCATGAAATAAACTCTTCGATTCTACTTATATAACTATTCTTGATTTGATGTAGGCTTAAAATTATTTTTCCCTTTTTAGTTGTGTTTTGAAGTCGGTTCTTTGTTTTTTAAAACAATTTTATAAAATGTAATAGACAGCGATAAAAAACAATACACATGAGTGTTAATTAAAAAATAAAAACAAACCCCAAAATTTGCAACATAATTATCATATTGTAAGTATTCTACTTGATCAGCCGACTCATCTGGTGATCATATTGGGGTTACGAAAATCGACCGTTTTATTAGTTTTTTTTTACTAGAAACACTTCCGTCTCATACACCTTTTATACCAAATAAATAAACCACCCGTTTGGAAGATATTTTCATTTCCATTTAAGAGAGTTTAAATTATTAGAACAATATCCTAATAGAATATAACACATCTAACACTACACTAGCATCTGTTAGTAAATGTAAAATGTAAAAAAAGTTTGCAAATATTATTACCAGTTAATGTGACAGCACCCTTATAAAGACAGAGCTTATCGACAAGTGACATTCGCTTTTTGAAAATGACGTAAACTTTCGAAAAATTCAAGAAGTTGTGTAGAAATTTTTCCAAATACCCCAAACTATATATTTTTATTTGTGTGGTATGTACCGTTTTATCTTACGACCTCGTTGGCGTAATGGTTACCATGCCGGATTGCCAACCAGAAGGTCCCGGGTTCGATTCCCGGCACGGTCAACATCTTTGTGATGAACTAAATTTGTTGGCTGTCGGTCTGGGTGTTAAATATGTATCTATATAAACAATTTATGTATGTATATGTAGTATATATCAGTTGTGTTAGCTACCATAATACAATCTAGAAATGGTTCAGTATGGAGCTAACCAGCCGTGTGTGTGTATTCCATACAATGATGCATTCTCTCCATATAACGACCACTTTCTATAACGCCATTCATTGCCTTCAGTGTCGTTATATAGAGTTTACACTGTATGTGTAAACTCTATAACGTGTTTTCACTCTAGTTAATTAGTTAGTTAATAGGCCATCGCTTGACCACAAATTCACCTGATGGTATGACCTTGAAGTCTCGTATTATTGTTTAAAAATAATTAAACTAACAACTCTATTAACAAAATATAAATGAACATAAGTAATAAAGTCTTTATAAAAAAACTAAAATTATAATGACATATAAAATAACGCGTACCATGTAGCGTTATAGTGAAAAACGATTTACAGTGCCACCAACTTAGCTGTTCAGATGACGGTGGCGCTAGTAGAGGTGTGTTGCCATCTAAGAATGCTGTCGAACTTGTAATTCCAATTTTGCCCACCTGCACAGCTAAGTTGGTGACTCTGTATCGCATCTTGACCTGAATGCGTGCGAATTATACAGCGTGAGTCATACACTATACAGGGGACTTGGTAAAATAACTCGCGCAGATTTTTCAGAACATTATTTTTCATTACTCATACTCTGAAAGTAGGTGTGAAGTTGCCTGAGGAGCGGGATGAAAGTAATACATTACATCCCTAGGGAGAACCGCTTTCAACTGACAGCTGTCAAATTATTTAAAAAATAGTAGAGTAAAAAAAGGTTTACTTTCTATACAGCCACGGCGTAAAACTGAAATAACTTATTGTGATATATATTTGTGATAGATTTTAGGAGGTTGAAGTAACAGCCGGTTTTTTAGGGTTCCGTACTTTTAAGGTAAAAACGGGACCGAGTCTAACTCGCACTTGGCCAAGTTTTTTATTCGTATACAATTTGTTGAAGTTTTAAGTTGTGCCCTCATGGAAATCTGTTGCAGAAGAAGTGCGGGTTACATTATGTTGTACTCGGTACTTCCCAAACCTGTTTCTCTAATTGATTTTCACTGTAAAGAGCAACTGACTTCGTAAATACATAATGTAAGAGTGACAAAAAGTTTTGAGCTGCACTAAAATGGTATTGAATTTTGCAATCATATTCGTCTACCGAGTGAGCGAAGTGACGAAACGACTATAAAGAAATAAATAATTCAATTTAAGCTGAGCTAAGCAGTAGATCGGACAGAGTAAAAAACAAAGTCATTAGAAATAAAACAAAAACAACAAATGTTACACTAAAAATCGGTAAATGCGTTTAAACGTGAAGGAGTAAAATTGATTTTGAAGCTATTTGCGTATCCAACGCGAACCAGTAATGTTTTTGGGATAAAAGTAGTTTAAATATTAATCCAAGGTCTTAACCTACTGACATACGGAATCTCATCAATATCGGAATTTCAGCTTGAAGAAGTAACAAACATACACATACACTTTCGCATTTACTATATTTGTAGGATTATTAGTTTTAATAGGATTTTAGATTAAGAGTGTCTATCTTACCCCGTAGTGTCTGATGCCTTTTTGGACTTGTCACTTTGGTCTTATCAATAAAGCCTTTTTGGACTTGTAACTTTGGTCTTATCAATAAAGATTTGTATTTGCCAAAGGTACAATTTTCACCGCGTGTGAAGCAAAAAAAGTGTCAGTATTTGTAATAATATGACCCTGATCTAGTTTAAGTTCATAAAACGAAACGATCGAGAAAGGTCAGTAATTTCTACTAATAAGTATTTCATCGATCAATACGATTCTGGTCGATCTAACTTTAACAACGCCTTTGTAAGCCTAGTAGACGTTTTTTAGAAGGCGCAAAAGTATAATATATTTATTATCGTTTAAATATAATGTCTATTTAAACGATAATAAATATATTGTACTTTTTTAAAGGGTTACTAACTAAAATTTATATAAAACCGTGAAATACGTACAATAGTGTATAATACACGTATAAAATTGCCAAGTGCGAGTAGGGCTTGCATATGAAGGGTTTCGTACCATTCCGTAGTAAAACATGGCAAAAATACACGTTTGATAAATACACATGATTTTTATAATAAATGGCTAATGGCTTTCTAGTGAACAAAAATATACACCTATACATCTGTGAAATTTTTAAGCATGTAACTTTTGCAATTTTTGATATACATATATATAAAATAAGATATATATTATACATATTATAAAATAGGGAAAAAAAACAAGTTTTTTGTATGTTGCCTTAATATGTTTTTATTGGCACGTAAAACACAAAACTTATGAAAATTTCAGTTTTATAACTCTGTCAGTTTCCTTAATATTTATATTTTTAGTATTTATTGTTATAGCGGCACGGGAAATACATATCTTGTGAAAGTTTCAGCTTTCTAGCTATCACGGTTTCTGAGAAACATCCCGGATACAGACAGTCAGCAGTCTTAGTTATAGGGTCCCGTCTTTACCTTTTACGTACGGAACCCTAAAAATGCCCGATGAAAAATTCCATCATCATTGTAAACTAGAAAATGTCCTCATTAAATTCAATCGGACATTTCCACAGCTTGCGAAACCTTTTGACGCGGAGGAAAATTAATACACTAATGGTGATAAACTAGTTTTTAACATCAGGTTTCAAAATTAGACCTTCACGTTAGGTCAGGGCGATCGGCAAACGCCATTGATACATAATTATACCATCCGCTATAAATAAAACGACAACAAACGAAATTTAAGTTTTATTTACATTTATATTACACAGATTTAAAATATGACCTTAAAACGTTTTAGTTAATGACAACTAAGGCGAATTATGAAGGCGTTTTATACAGTTAACGAATTTTTTGAGTCGGAGAAAAATAGAACAAGTTACTTTCATCCCTTGGATAATGTGAGCAAGGGATGAAAGTAACTTATTTAGTCCCCAGACGGGATTTGGTGCCCCGAACGAAGTAAGGGCGCTAATAGTTCGAGGGACTAAATAAGTCTTTAACTCGAGGTAAACACTGTGCTTTACATTACGAATACAAGGAAAGTAAAAAAAAAACTATGTAATGAAATTTATTTTTTTAATTTCTTATCTATATAGTCATGAATAAATTAAAAATAACATTTATTCGATATTGACTCGTACGTATGTATATGTACATTTACAAATATTTTGTATTGATTTAGGTACTGATATACTCAGATTTAAGTTAAAAGAAGTTAATCCGGGATAAAGAGCCTATGTGTTAAGCCAAGGTCTATCTACCCTATCTTCATAGAAAATCTCAACATAATCGGTTTCGCCATTGGAGCGTGAAGGAGTAACATAGATTTTGAAGTTATTTGCGTATCCTGCGGGAACCACAATTGTTTTCGGGATAAAAAGTAGCCTATGTGTTGATCAAAGGTCTAAGCTATATTTACATCAAAATCGTTTCAACCGTTTAAGCGTGAAAAGGTAACAAACATATACACTTACACATTTAAAATAAATATTAGTAGGATGTAACATTTATTTAATTAACAATAACTACATAATTACGTTAATAATTGGTACTTGTGGCAGTTATTAAGGATTTCTAATTTATTTTACACTTACAAGTACTCGTATGTACAATTTTGTAAAGTTTTCGATCAAAATTTTATCTTTTTCTTATCTTAGGCTTAGTAATATGACTCGAGTGAATAAAGAAGACATTTGTAAGTTGGTGTCCTCTCACTTTAATAAACTTTATATGGAAAATAATTTCTGAAAATAAACTACAGTGTAAACTCTATAACGTCACTGAAGGGACTGTGCAGTTTATGACGTTATAGAGAGTAGTCGTTAAACGGAGAGAATGTATCATTGTAGAGAATACAAGCTAAACCAACTAAAGACAATTGATTTCGACGCTTTAGAGAGTTTGTCGTTAAATCGAGTGACGTTACATGGAGTTTACATGTATTATTATTATACACAAACTAGCAAACCCGGCGAACTCCGTTTCGCCACAAAGTTGAAAATTTCCCTGAATGTTGTTTGCAAACCTCACGGAGCCCGATAGACACCTTTCCAACGAATGCTGTACCGTGGAAATCGGTTCGTGAGTTATAGCGGCAGGAAGGAAAACCCCACTTATTTTTATATTAAAGATGTGTGTGAGGGAGAGAAGGCAAACTTTCTAATGTTTTCTCTATTAATGTGGGATACAGGGTTGTTAGAAGCTAGTGTACATCATTTTAAGAAAATTCACAGTACATCTAGATAAATAACGTTTGTAATACGACTTATGGAAATTCTAATAATTAGCGCGTGCGAGTTGAGATCGCGATTGAAGGATTCCGTACCATTTTCGTTCCGTTCCGTTGTGTATTTCCAAAAGTTATAGAACAAAACTAGTTTTCTCCTCGACAGTGTTGTTTTAGCTAGTTAGTACGTTTTCTTGTTATTTTTTTAAGGTTAGGTAATTTTAATATTAGTTAATTAATTTTAACATTAATCAGGCAGGGTATCGGGGCAGTATTTTTATTTATTTTAAATCTTAACTAAGCCTAATATTTATCTACCTATGTTTTTATTTCTAAGCATCGTACGTGAACACTAATTTATGTTCGATATTTTATATTGTGTTAATGTTATACAAAAAAAAACATACACATATGTATGGTAAAGTATTTTTTATATTATAATATGAATTTCTTGTCAGGGGAATCCTATATGTATTAATACTTAAAGCGAAATAAAGGCAAAATCTTGATATTACAGTTTATTATTTCCGCTATAAATCGTAAAAGGTAAAAAAGACGTTTAAAGAACCACTCTAGGAATATTTACGCTTATTTTGGTACCAATCAGACTTATCAATATATAAAAAAAAACTGGTTCAAAAAATCTATAATTAAGATTTTTTATTGTATTATATTTGTATTTTCAAATTACTTTCAATTAAAATGTATAATTTGACGTGTTGACATGAAAAAAGAAAACATTAAAAGATCGCAAAATTAAAAAAAAAAAATATCATCCCACAAAAATATAAGATTTTTGAACCAGTTTTTATTTGATAAGCTATTTTATCGACTTTTTTTTACCGTTGACAATTTATAGCGAATAAACTGTAAAATCAACATTTTATAAAGAATACGTTGTCTGCTAACTTCATAAGTCATAAGTAATTTATTTATAAACACAAGTTTACACATCAAAAAATATGTTTACAGTCATAAATAATATAATAAAATAAAAATTTAATTAATTATACAAATTATAAATTAATATACAAGGAGTATACATTTTAAATTTAATTATATATGATCTATAGATAACTCTGGTTATTAATTTTATTTGACAATTAATAAATTCATCAAATGAATAAAAAATCTTCATGAAATCAAACAAAAAAACAAACTTTTCCTCTTTATAATATTGGTATAGATATTTACTTTATATCGATACACATTTATTACCTATCTACTATCTACCTAAAACGTGCTAAGCACCAATTTTTCTAGGTCCTTTGGAAATTATGTGCGCTATAAAATGCTTTGGTGAACATTAACAATTACATTCGTATCCTATATTTTTTTCTATAAAATTACATTTCGTTATCAAAACTTTGTAATTTGATTTGACGAATTACATTTAGCATTTTAAATTCTTTTTTTCTAATAATTCCAAAACATTCAACATTCATTTATTTTTCATTTTTTTTATTACGCAAGTCTTCTAAGTAAAAAAAAATGCATTGGTCTGGTCGTGACTTGTCCGTATAATTTAATAATTGAAAACAAGTCAGGATCAAACCAGAGACTATCAAATCAAAAAGCAGACATTTTCCCACCGAGCCACACTCGCTTATAGCAGTTACGAGATGTAAGAACGAATATCTAAGGGTGTTTTCCTTCGTATGAGCTAAGTGGCTTAGATCTAGTGTCGAGTGAGGCCGCTGACATGGCTTAACGACTGCTTGTACTAAGTGACACTAACAGTAACAGTCATATACTAGTTGTGCTTGTGTATGACTAACAGCCGCGGTACCTACAATTTAACATGTCATCTGACCCACGGTAGCGCCCAGATGGAAATGCCACTTATTTAAGCCGAAAAATCTTGTGCATGGTCACCTCCACCCATCAAAGGACAGTCCTATTCTACCGTTGCTTGGCATTGATGATCGCGTCAGATCACATTAGCATTAGTATATTCCTTTAAAGTGAAAGTCTGGAAAGTTAGCAAAAGTCCGGAATGTTAGTAAAAGTTCGGAAAGTTGCAAAAGGTCCGGAAAGTTGCAAAAAGTCCGGGAAGTTGCAAAATGTCCGGAAATTTACAAAATCCAGAAAGTTACAAAAAGTCCGGAAGGTTAGAAAAAGTCCGGAAAGTTAGAATCTAAGCGGTATGTCGAGGAAGAGCTTCATGCGCTCGCCGATGTCGACGACGGAGCGCTCGTCCAGATGTTAGCTGTCCTCCGCCGCCGGGTCCTCTTCATCCATGAGCTCGTCATCCAGCGGCTGGCTCGTGAGGGCGGCCCTGGGGGTAGAACAAGGACTACATTAAAAACCTGTGTGGCAATGCGGCAAGCCTGATGGGCATGTCATGCGAAGAGAGGAGAAGCATGTGACTAGGAGAAGTTTAAATATGATTGTACAAGGTTGTGGAAGTAAAGGACGACCTAAGAAGATGTGGATGAATTGTGTGAAAGAGGATATGAAGGAGTGAATGTAGATATGACGGCTGACAGAAGAGTGTGGAAGCAAAAAACGGGCTGTGCCGACCCCACATAGTGGGAAAAGGTGAAGGCAAAGAAGAAGATTTAAATGATGCAATAAACCATTTGATTTGGTGTAATGATGTAAATAAATAAAGATTTAAACATTAGTATTAAGAAAAAAGTCTATGACGTAGCCATTCTTCCCTGTCTTATATACGGGTGTCAAACATGGGCATTGAGAGTAGAGGACGAAACCAAACTGGCCATATGTCAGAGAAAAATGGAGAGAAGTATGCTAGGAATTAAGCTTTCAGACAAGATTAGTAATCGCATTATAAGACGCAAAACTAGAGTAAGAGATATTATAAAAACAATACGCATACTTAAATGGAATTGGGCTGGACACATTGCAAGGATGACTGACAAAAGATGGACTAAGAAAATTACAGAATGGACACCAAGAATGGACAAGCGAAGTAGAGGTAGACCGTACCGAAGATGGGCAGATGTATTTACACAGAGACATGGACAAAACTGGATGAGATTAGCTCGGGACAGAAAACTATGGACGAAGTTGGGGGAGGCCTACGCCAGCGAGGCGACATCTGCACTTCAAGAAGATTGACATCAGTAATAAACCTAACATAGATCCGCTTAATAATTTTTTTTTTGATATAAATTACCTATATAGTTTGACATGCGATAGTATAATAAGCGACAATTACAATTTTTACTTGACATTCCGATGTAAACATTTATTGACGATTAATATGATATGACATTTGTAATAATAATATGAAAAGATGACAAGCTATGTAAATATGTGCAGATGAATAAAGGCTTTTTTATTTTTTTATTTTATTGACGTGACAACGTCTTAAATTAGGTTGCGGCTGGGAGTCACTTATGAAAAAGTGTAACGCCCGGTAACGTTACGATGAGTCACCGAACGAGAGAGAGGCCCGCCGAATGCCTTGCGTCTCTCTCCCACTCAACTATGATCGGTCTGCCGCGCGCGCAGCACGCGGCAGACGTTGTCACGTAAAATCTTCGCCCGTAAAACCGACTTTACAGGCAACCATTTTTTTATTTTATTTTTATAACGATGTAAGGCATGAGTATAAAATAAAGTGATCGTGTCGTACCAGAGTGGCGAGCGCGCGCCGAGGGCCGCCGAGCCCCGGCGCTAGCTGTCCTTGCAGCCGGCCGCAGCCACCGCCGCACCGGCAGCGCCCAGCGCGCCGAACAGGATGGCTCCCACCTCGCGGTCCGGGGTCACCTCCACCTGACCGCGCGGGAAACCACACTTCAGAACATTAGACAGGATTGCTCATTCCCATACAATAAAGCGTGGCGCGGAAGTTCGCCATCATCACCGATGAAACCTAGATGGCGCTGCAAATCGAGCGTGCAGCCTAGCGCACGTCAAATTCAGGATAAACAGCCCTTATTTTAGTGGTACGGAAAATAGATAGTAGCCGATTCTCAGACCTACTGAATACGCATATAAAATTTGGTAAAAATCGGTTTCGGAGAAGTACGGTAACTAACATTGTGACATGGAAATTATATTATGTATTAGAAGATTAGAAGAAGAAGATTAGATAGATATTAGGTCCTTACAAATGAAATTGGCGTTTTTAGTACTGGCCACTTTAATAACAAATTTCTCCTCTTTGGTAAAGAATTTCAAATTCAAATTTGTACAGCTATAGACTCATGTATTTGTGCTTTGATGATCGTCATTCATTTGTTTTTTTTCTTCTGTTTTTTTCTGTTTGCGTCACTTATTTTACAAAATGGAAAACTTAAAATATCGTAGATAAAGATAAACCGTATTACCTATTGACATATTCAGATTCACATATTATTTGTTTTGCCATGTAACTAAGATTTGATTTATTTTACCTTAATTTTGGACTGTACCTGTGATGAAGTAGTTTGTTCCGGATCGGACCTTTCTTCCAGCACAGTATCAAGCTCGAGGGCGGGCGGGGCTCGGGGCGAGCGGACGAGGCTCACGGCCCGAGGCTTGGCTTTCACCGGCGACAGTCTCACCACGGATAGTTCCCCGCGGTCCAGCTCACAGTTTCGCCGTCTTGCTCGTTCTCTGAAATAAAGACCACATGTTTAGAGTCTCTGTTGACTTTGCCCGAACCTCTAAGGACCATATGTTTAGAGTCTCTGTTGACTTTGCCCGAACCTCTAAGGACCATATGTTTAGAGTCTCTGTTGACTTTGCCCGAACCTCTAAGGACCATATGTTTAGAGTCTCTGTTGACTTTGCCCGAACCTCTAAGGACCATATGTTTAGGAGCACGGCTGAATTTGCCCAAACCTCCTAAGACGTATTGTACCGAGTTGAGTCACGCCATACATATCACCAGCCAGTAAGCCAGTTCTTTTATTAATTTATTTTTTTATTTATTAATGAATAGGCTTACGTTTGACCGCAGCTTGCCTAACGTTAAGCTTGACTGTGGTCTAAGATGTAACACGCTTGCCTAGAAGGAACTTATTTACTCTAGATTTGAAGACCCCCAAATTGTACTTCTCGGGAGTCAGAGACTCAGGAAGAGAGTTCCAAAGCTTCGCAGTTCTCAGTTATTCCAGACTATAGGCTCGTTGAACAAATTTCGATTTAATTTTTTCAATGTATCGATATTTTTGAGCGATATTTAATGTTTCGATGTATCGAGGTATCGATATAAAATTACAAGTATTGAAAAAGTATAAAAATCGATATTTTTAAAAATTAAAAAACCCTAAAAAAGAATACTTTTTTTTACTAACATTTATAACAAATTACATTTTTTTTGTCTTTGGTCAACTCGATTTACTGCGTTTAAAAATGATGTCTATTGATTAGTATTTATCTAGTAATGTAAGATGATTGAAGTAGATTAGGCCAAATATTTTTTTTTCCTATCACACCGATATATCGATATTTTTAAATATCAATGAAAAATGATGAACACCTAATAACCTATAAAAGTGGAAATGCCAAAACCCAAGTAGATTACATCCTTATAAGAAGAAATAAAATAAATTCTGTTTGCAACTGCAAAATTATCCCGGGTGAAGCAGTTGTACCACAACACCGTCTATTGGTTTTAGACACCAAATTTTATGTAAAACATTCAAAGAACAAACCTATAACAGTTCGAAAAATTAGATGGCACTTAATCAATAAAGTAGAGTATGGTGACAAATTCCGAAACGAGGTGGTTGATAAAATGATAGAAATGAGTGATATGAGTGAAAGAACAGTGAATGAGTGTTGGAATGAAATGGCTGATTGTATAAGAAAGGTAGGGAAGAATGTGTGTGGATTATCGACAGGGAAAAGGATGGTAGATAAAGAAACCTGGTGGTGGAATGAAGATGTGCAAAAAGCTCTCAAAAAAAAGAAAAAGGCGTTTAAAGAGCTACAGAAAATCGACCATCAGGACACAAGTGCGAAAGATAGAATGAAAGATGAGTATAATGCATGTAAGAAGAGAGCAAAAAAGGCTGTTGCAATTTCTAGAGCAAATGCTCAAGATATATTGTATAAATCACTAGAAAAGCCAGAAGGACAGAAAAACTTGTATAGGATAGCTAAAGAAAGGGAGAGGAATGGACGAGATCTAAACCATATTAAATGTGTGAAAGATAGCGCTGGAAGAGTTTTATGTAATGATGAAGAGATAAAAGATAGATGGATGAAATATTTTGAAAGGTTGATGAATGAAGAAAATGATTGGAGTAAAGAGTTGCAGCATATCCCAATTAACACTGGTCTAGTAAGAAAGGTGAGTATAGAAGAGGTGCGAGAAGCTGTGCAAAGTATGAAGAATGGAAAGTCGCTTAGACCAGATGGGATACCGATTGAAGTGTGGAAGTTTTTGAAAGCGGATGGATGGATGTGGCTGACTTTATTCTTCAATAAGTTGTTGCAAGAAGAGGTCATACCTGATGAATGGTGCAATAGCACCATAGTTCCAATATTTAAAAACAAGGGTGATGTGCAGGTATGCAACAACTATAGAGGAATAAAGCTCATGTCACACAGTATGAAAGCATGGGAGAAAGTGATAGCGAGACGTCTGAGAGAGGAAAGTGAGGTTTCACAGAACCAGTTCGGGTTCATGCCGGGACGCAGTACAACGGACGCCATCTTCGCACTGCGCCAATTGTGCGAGAAATACCGCCGTGCACGTAAAAACTTGCACATGGCGTTCGTTGACCTCGAAAAAGCGTATGATAGGGTACCCCGAGAGGTTCTGTGGTGGAGTATGAATGTGAAAGGAGTGCCAGGGAAATACCAGCGGCTTATTCGTGCTATGTACGGTAGATCTAGTACATACGTACGGTCTACCGCCGGCGACACCGACAGGTTCAGTGTGGCTGTAGGCTTGCACCAGGGATCAGCTTTAAGCCCTTACTTGTTCATCCTTATGATGGACACTTTAACAGCTGACATACAAGAGGAGGCGCCCTGGTGCATGATGTTTGCAGATGACATTGTACTTGTCGGTGAGGAGGGGGCAGAGGTACAGAGGAGGCTGGTAAAATGGCAGGAGAGACTGGAGGAAGTCGGGCTAAAAATTAGCCGCACCAAGACAGAGCAGATGTTCTGTGACTTTGGTGGGTCCTCCAGTTATACTCCAATTGCCTTAGATGGTGTATCCCTGCCAGCCTGCTCCAATTTTAAGTACCTTGGCTCTCTCTTCCAAAATGACGCCGATATTGATCGTGACATAGCGAGCCGAATAAACGCTGGTTGGATGAAATGGCGACAGGTCTCTGGAACAACTTGCGGTCGGAGAATTCCGCTTAAACTGAAGGGGAAAATTTACAAAACGATCATTAGACCTGTCGTATTGTATGGATCCGAGTGTTGGGCGACGAAAGTAGTGCATGAGAGAGGATTGCATGCGGCAGAGATGCGAATGTTGCGATGGATGTGTGGAGTAACAAGAATGGACAAGGTAAGAAATGAGTATATTAGAGGAAGTTTGAAAGTGGCGCCTGTTTCAGAGAAAGTGAAGAGTGGACGGTTAGCGTGGTACGGACATGTAATGCGTAGAGAGGAGATGCATGTGACTAGGAAAAGTATGGATATGATTGTAAGAAGTAGCGGAAGGAGAGGTAGACCAAAGAAGACGTGGATGAATTGTGTGAAGGAGGATATGAATGAAAAGGGAGTGGATGTGGAGATGACGGCTGATAGAGTGGCGTGGAAGAGAAAAACAGGCTGTGCCGACCCCACCTAGTGGGAATGGGGTAAAGGAGAAGAAGAAGATCAATATCGATATTGATATATTCAAAAATTATCGATACATATATATCGATACTTTATTGAATTTCCGACATCGCTACCAGACTATGCTCAGCTTAGACCAGAATGTCGCTGATTCTTGTACCTGTTGGTCAAACTTTCTAATAGCTGTAATGGTTGACAAACAAGATAATTGTGGGAGTCAGGTTACGAAGTATTTTCTCCTCCTTAACCTTTAAAAAAATGCCAATAAAATACGTATAGGATCCGCCTACAATATTGATTCAACTTATTTAATACATTAAGTATTTATTACGAACGATACGAATAAAATCACGTTCATTGTATGAGAACCCCTTTAATATTTTAATTTATTTATGATAATAATAAGTAAATAAATATAATAAATACTAAGACACATTTTACACACAGCTGGTTAGCCCCATACTGAATCATTTCTAGTTCTTACTATGGTTAGTGATACTATATACTACATACTATACTATATACTATACTACATTTACATACATATCATATTTAACACCCAGACCCTGAGCCAAAAAAATTAGTTAAGCACAAAGATGTTGGCTGGGCCGGGAATCGAACCTGGAACCTTCTGATTGGCAGTCCGGCATGGCAACCTTTACGCCAACGTACCAACGTAACGTAACCAACGTAACGAAATCATAAAAAGCTTGAAAAATAGAGCACTACCCACATTTAATTTCCTTAAAATTATGATAGCAAAACCAATCTAATGGTGGCGATTCTGGTGTACATACGACTAAACTAAAATTTAAAGTAACTATGTCTCTTTTCACCATTAGTGAACAGAAAGAGACGGCATGATCTAAACCATAGACAAAACAACTAAAACCATGTCAAATATAGAAAATGTAGTTTTCGAGTTGAAACAATTGGGTGTGTTCTAAAATCGCCATTACATTTTCCATATTTGATGTGATTTTACTTGTTTTGTATATGGTTCAAAACAATCTGTCTCTTGCTGTTCACTAAAGACGAAAAGTGACAGGATTACTCTAAATTTAGTTTAGTCGTGTGTTCGCCAGAATTGCCCCCATTAGCTTTTAATAAGAGTCCTTAAAGAACTAGCACCGCCCGACTACCAATTAGGAAAAATCTAGACTTGTACACAACTTCAAACTTACTCAGTGGAAAAATTAAATAGCGTATTTCTAGAGCACGAGTAATAAGAAAAATAAAAGTTGGTTATGATTTCTCGATGTAAGTTCTTTTTTCTTTTTAGGGTTCCGCACCTAAATGGTAAAAACGGGGCCCCTTTTACCAAGCCTCCTCTGTCTGTCTGTCTCCAGCCTGTATCTTAGAAACGGTGATAGCTAGTAAGCTTAAATTTTATGCATTTTATCGGTATTCTGTACCTTTGCCGCTATAACCACAAATAAAAAAATATTAAGGGTCCCCATACAATAAACGTGTTTTTTCGTAATTTTTAAAAATATATCAATAACGGTAACAGAAGATGCTTAATTTTTTTACAGAATATATAAATTTACATATGAACATAAATTGCCTTTTGAAATAAATCCCAAGAAATAAGCAAATATTTACACGATCTTTTTAACGTCATTTGGTAGACCCTTCAAACATTCTCAAAAAATTAAAATAACATATTTTTTTTTAATTAAAAAAATATATTATAAAATAAAAATAAAATAAACGGTTAGCATACACAACTGATATACTATATACATACATACATATTATATATAAATACATATTTAACACCCAGACCCACAGCCAACAAATTTAGTTAAGCACAAAGATGTTGACCGGGCCGGGAATCGAACCCGGAACCTTCTGATTAGCAGACCGGCATGGTAACCTTTACGCTAACGAGGTCGTCAAAATAACGTATAAAGAGGAAAAGTTAGATTATTTGTTTGTTTGTTTTGGCGCGAATAGGATCCGAAACTACTGGACCGATTTGAAAAATTCTTTCGCCGTAGAGTAGCTACATTATCCCCAATTGACATAGGCTATATTTTGTTTCCAAAAATATCGGAGATCTTTTATAAATTGTGTAACAAAAGCCATTATCTTATCTTATATCTTTAAATGAGCAATTATTGTATATATTACGACGATTCCGAGATTCCAATTATATTCAAGAAAGACAACGATTTTCATGAAATTTAGTATTTAGGGAGTTTCGGGGGCGATAAATCGATCTAGCTAGGAATCATTTTTAGAAAATGTCATATGACAAAAAAAATACCGATACCGGTCAACCAGGTACTATATATAAAATAATCCGTGCGAAGCCGGGGTGGTCTGCTAGTATGTCATAAAAATACCCCAAACTTATCCAAAATATATAAATATTGAATGGAACATCAAAACCGAGAGCACATTGAATGTTATCTGAAATGTATCCGGCGGCTGGCCCACAGTGTGAATGTGAAATATATTAAGAACGTTAGATTGTATACCAAGAAGCTTTTGATATTTTATTCTTTCACTTCTAGGTATTTCGATATTGTATGTTCTTTACGAACAAGACTGTTGTAACCTAATTACCTACTGTTTTAAGATCTCGTCTTACTTTAGTTATGCAATAAGTTCTAAGTTCTGGTTTCGATAGTTTTCAAGCTGCCCGAAGGCATCTGACTTGCAATTAAACTGACACGCCCAGAATACTTTTTTTCTATAAATAGGTTTTTTCTAGAAATCTTGAAAATATGACTTTGCGTCCCAGCTGAGGCAACATAACAGTATCGTGCATATTCAATGCTTATGCTAAGCACAAAAAAGCGCAAGGCAAAAAATAAAACGCACAAAGCCGACACCCGGCTTCTGAGTTCTCTTTAAAATTCCCGTAAAAAAGACGCCTGCATTAAAAATGTACCTTATGATTGTGCAGCGCTCTAGCAAAATTGCTTTGAGAATTACGGCAGGCGCAGGTGAAAGAGTTTCCTCGCACGGAGACTGGAAGTTTGCAACATTTTGCTTTGTTTGTTACTTTAAGGTTATTTATTAGATTAGATCAAGGACACGGGACGGGTTTTTGCTTTGAATATGTTTTTTTTTAATTTTCTGTCAAAGAAGTTAGTGGCTCGGAAAATTGAGATTTAATAAGCGTCCTGTCTCGTTATAGTCGAGACAGCTTTTAAATAGATGTAGTTTGTTAGTCTAGAGAAAATATAAGAAAATAAGTTATTGGCCAAGTGCAAGTCGAACTCGAATGAAGAGTTCCTTCTAGAAAAATTTCGAAAAAAAAAAACGTTTATTGTAATGGGGCCTTAATGCTCTATTTTTTTTATTGTTGGCACAGGAAATGCATAATTTGTGAAATTTTCAGCTTTCGTGCAAGCACGGTCATAAAAAAAGCTTGAATATCATAATAAAAGTATTAATTTCGTGAGGAAATGCATTTACTCATCTCCCGCTACTAGCTGGTGACATACAAACAGACTGATATCAGAGGCTTAGTAATAGGGTCCGTTTTTACCTTTTAGTTACGGAACTCTAAAAATAGGAACGACGTTATATAAACGTAGAAAGAGAGAGAAATAAATAAATCTTATTGTGTCTGTGTTAGTGTCCTGAAAGTCAATATGTTGTCTTAAGGCGAGGTATTTGAACGCGAGGCAAGGTAACGGGCGTTTGGTATGGCAATGTACAATTTCTTTATTCTTCTTTTTATTAAGTTGGTGAAGGAAAATTATGACATCCTTAATAATAATTTAATAAATAAAAATGCGAAAGTTTTTGTGTGTGTATGTTTGTTTCTTTTTCACGCTCAAACGCTAAACCGTCTCGTTTTTTAATCTGTTATTATATTAACAAACTTCCTCAAACTATCTTTCGTTATTTACTTGTCCATCAAATAGCAATTTGGCATGGCGTGGCATGGCGTGTTTTTACACGCTTTTTATTAGCTTCACCTGTGTTGTTAAAAGTTTGTTTGCGCCCAAAGACTTCTTTGGGCGCGATTTTGACCCACTTTAAACGGCCAGATTTCGTTCAAACTTTGTAGATTTATTGAGGACCGATGACAATACACTAATTTGATAAAATTATTCAATTTTTTTTGTATTTTTGTTTGTATGTTTGTTTGTAACCGACTTCATTGGGCGCGATTTTATCCCACTTAAAACGGCCAGATTTTGTTCTAACTTTGTAGATTTATTGAAGACCGATGACAATACATTAATTTGATAAAATTATTCCATTTTTTTGTATTTTTGTTTGTATGTTTGCTTGTAACCGACTTCTTTGGGCGCGATTTTGCCCCACTTTAAACGGCCAGATAAGCGTGATTTTTAGTTTTTTTTTGAACTATTATTATTTATATTTTTTACCATTTATGATTTATAACGAAAAACCTCTAAATTCAAGAATTTGCGTTTTGCTTCGACCTTCATTGTGAGAACTGCGAAGCTTTGGAACTCTCTTCCTGATTCTCTGACTCCCGAGAAGTACAATTTGGGGGTCTTCAAATCTAGAGTAAATAGGTTCCTTCTAGGCAAGCGTGTTACATCTTAGACCACAGTCAAGCTTAACATCAGGCAAGCTGCGGTCAAACGTAAGCCTATTCATAAATAAAAAAAAATGGTTGCCTGTATAGTCGGTTTTACGGGCGAAGATTTTACGTGACAACGTCTGCCGCGTGCTGCGCGCGCGGCAGACCGATCATAGTTGAGTGGGAGAGAGACGCAAGGCATTCGGCGGGCCTCTCTCTCGTTCGGTGACTCATCGTAACGTTACCGGGCGTTACACTTTTTCATAAGTGACTCCCAGCCGCAACCTAATTTAAGACGTTGTCACGTCAAAAAAAATTGCCTCTGTAACCGCCTTAACTACCGAAACAGAATCACCTCTATAATTACGTTCCATTCCTAACTTGCCCTCGACTCGCTCGAGTTTCCTTCGGTTCCTTTACTATCGGGATATCGTAATTGCGACTCCTAAATTACAAGTCTGCGACTCGATTGACAAAAGATTCGAGCTTACTGAAGCTTCGGGTATTTCTTGAAGTCAAAGTAAATTATTTACTTTATTTATGACTAGCTGCGCACCGCGGCTGCGTCCGTGTGTATGTCACTTTTTGCGACACACATTTTCAGTTTTAACTTTCAATCCCAATGACATCCCTCTTAATGCGCCCCTGGCGAATGCTTTCATAGTTATATTTTAACGATTTTATAAACTACTACCATAATAACTTTCAAAACTTTCACTCCTATTGCAAACCTTTATTTCACCACTGTCAATTTTTTTTAATATAATAATTTTTAATTTTAAATGAACTAAACATATTCCAAATTTCATTGCAATAAGTTCAAATACAAAGAAGTTTCATACAAACTTTTTCCCCTTTTTCACCCTCTTTGGAGTGGAATTTCCAAAAATCCGTTCTAGTAAGAGTCTACGTACTCCAAAAAATACAACCTCCAAATTTCATTCCCCTAGGTTCAAGCATTTGGGCTCTGCGTTGCCTATAGATGAATGAATGAATAAGTCAGGACAAAGACTCTTATTGTAGAGTAGATTTGAATATACGAGTATTTAATTCAAGGTTTATATTCATAGCTAATTTCATATTTTTTTAACCGACTTCAAAAAGGAGGAGGTTATATATTCGACGTGTATGTATTTTTTTTTTTTTATGTATGTTCACCGATTTCTCAGCCATTTGTGGATCGATTCTCAAAATTCTTTTTTTAATTGAAAGAGTATGGTTCTGAATTGGTCCCATTGTCACCAAAATAGGATCTGATGATGGATTCCTAGGGAAATCGAAGGAAAACCTAAAAAGTTAGGTTATGTTTACGCCCGAAGAGAGATTCACGCTCGTTCGGCTGTACTGATATTCTTGAAATTTAAGATGAAAATAGGTAAGACTATGTGTTAACACATAGGCTACTTTTTATCCCGAATATAATTACTGTTCCCGTGGGATGCACCAAATAACACATAAATCTTTATAACTTCTTCACGCCCGAACGGCTGTACTGATGTTGATGAAATTTGAGATGAAGATAGGTTAGACTATGTGTTAACACATTGGCTACTTTTTATCCCGAAAATAATTACTGTTCCCGTGTGATGCACCAAATAACACATGACACACTGATTTCGCTTAAATTTGATATGGGGGTAGACTAGACCTTGTATAACACGAAGGTTACTTTTTATCTTAAAAGTCATTGCTATTCCCTTGGGATACCCAAATAACTCGATAACCTATTTTATTTCTTCGCGCTCATACGGCAATACAGATTTCACTCATGTAAAATTTGATAATATATTAATAGACTAGACACTCGAACGGATAAAAAAAATATTTACGGGTTCGCTTCGCTAGGAGTTATCCCACTTCGTTCGACTTTCCCCCAGGATGTTTTGGGCTTATGACACTCCAAATATTATATAATTTGTGCTGCTTTGGACTTCTTTATGCTCAAATGGTTTGAACAAATACGGTGAAAATTTTCGCGCTCGCTTCGCTCGCGCATTGCTCGATACGCTCGCATCCAGCTCGCTTCGCTCGCCCTTGGTCCTAGTACGTTTTGACACAACAAACATGTTATTTGTGCTGCTTTGGACTTCTTTATGCTCAAACGGTTTAAACAAATACGGTGAAAATTTTCGCGCTCGCTTCGCTCGCGCATAGTTCGGATCGCTCGCATCCGGCTCGCTTCACTCGCATCCGACTCGTTTCGCTCGCATCCGGCTCGCTTCGCTCGCTGTTGGTTCTAGTAAGTTTTGACACAACAAACATTATGTAATTTGTGCTGCTTTGGACTTCTTCAAGCTCAAGCGGTTCGAACAAATACGGTGAAAATTTTCGCGCTCGCTTCGCTCGCGCATAGCTCGCTTCGCTCGCATCCGGCTCGCTTCGCTCGCAATTGGTTCTATTACGTTTTGACACAACAAACATTATGTAATTTGTGCTGCTTTGGACTTCTTTATACTCAAACGGTTCGAACAAATACGGTGAAAATTTTCGCGCTCGCTTCGCTCGCAATTGGTTCTATTACGTTTTGACACAACAAACATTATGTAATTTGTTCTGCTTTGGACTTCTTTATGCTCAAACGGTTCGAACAAATACAGTGAACATTTTCGCGCTCGCTTCGCTCGCATCCGGCTCGCTTCGCTCGCAATTGGTTCTATTACGTTTTAACACAACAAACATTATGTAATTTGTGCTGCTTTGGACTTCTTTATGCTCAAACGGTTCGAACAAATACGGTGAAAATTTTCGCGCTCGCTTCGCTCGCGCATAGCTCGCTTCGCTCGCATCCGGCTCGCTTTGCTCGCAATTGGTTCTATTACGTTTTGACACAACAAACATTATGTAATTTGTGCTGCTTTGGACTTCTTTATGCTCAAACGGTTCGAACAAATACGGTGAATATTTTCGCGCTGGCTTCGCTAGCATACAGCTCAATTTGCTCGCAATTGGTTGCCTGCCTGATATACGCCAGAAGTTTTTTGATCGTGAAGTTTATTTGGCTCTCTATAGCTAAAACTTAAAAAATATCATGACTAAAAATGTAAAAATAAAATTGTTTTAAAAAACAAAGAACCGACTTCAAAACACAACTAAAAAGGGAAAAATAATTTTAAGCCTACATCAAATCAAGAATAGTTATATAAGTAGAATCGAAGAGTTTGTTTCATGTACTTATAAAAAACTATTTTAAATTTTTATTTATCCTGTTTTCTTGAAGTCGGTGCCATCTAAGAAGAACAATTTAATGTTTGTTAAAAAAACTATTTTCAATTGTCTTTCTTTGCTGGCACCGACTCCAAGAATACAGGTTTCATAAAAATTTAAAATAGTTTTTTATAAGTACATGAAACAAACTCTTCGATTCTACTTATATAACTATTCTTGATTTGATGTAGGCTTAAAATTATTTTTCCCTTTTTAGTTGTGTTTTGAAGTCGGTTCTTTGTTTTTTAAAACAATTTTATTTATACCAATGAATAGGGAAACACATGCATACAACATTTCGTATTTACAATGTTAGTGGGATACAATTAGACATAGCCTAGATTGAATATGATTGATGCGAGACCTTAGCCCCTTAGCGCACACAAAAACTTATAAGCACTTGAAGGTAATAAACATTTTGAGACCACTTTTCTTACATTTAATATAAGAGAAATTGAAATACTAAACGAAATACCGGACCCGAAATGTTTTTCAGATATTCGCGTCTTTATAAAAATATTGTAGAAAAATTTTGAGTGTATTGGATGTAATAGTAAGTCTTTTTGCCTCTAGGAAAGGTAAGTGAAATATTCTCGTAAAAAATATTGAGAAATAATTTCTATACTATCAATGTTACTATATAGTATAGTTTAGAAGCAACGACAGCTTAGTCGGACATGAGGCCGCCTCAGGTCCCGAAGGTAGTAGGTTCAATCCCCGCCGATTTGTTTAATAATATTTATCCAAAAAGTTTTAATCAGAAAGGTAGACAGATTTTTAACTAAACTTTGCTAAACAGGCGAGCGCAAAAACTTAGAATATTCAAACTAGCATTTTGATGCCAAGAATGAGGTATATGTTATGAATATGTTTTTTATGATAAATACTGTTTAAACATTATGATGATGAAATTGTTTTCTTTATTTTAGTTTTAGTAAGTTAGTTATAAGCTTACCTATAATATAAAAGCAAAAGCTTGTGTATAAGTGTATGCATATTTTTATTACTTGAAACAATGTTGATAAAATTTGGTGTGAAGATAGGTTAGACCTTGAACTAACATATAGGCTACTTTATATTCCGAAAACAATTGTGGGTCCCGTTTTGATTTGATTTGATTTGACTTACCTGGCTAATTTAGCTCGCCTCCGCAAGCAGCAGATGATGGTAAGCGCCAGCAGCGGGAAGCCGAATATACACGACACTATGGGCACCACTATCGACTCCGGTGTCACTGGAATACAAGGAAACACAATAACAGACACATGCAAATAAATATGATATGTATGACGACCTCGTTGCCGTAAAGGTTACCATGCCGGACTGCTAATCAGAAGGTTCCGGGTTCGATTCCCGGCCCGGTCAACATCTTTGTGCTTAACTAAATTTGTTGGCTGTGGGTCTGGGTGTTAAATATGTATTTATATATAATATGTATGTATATGTAGTATATCAGTTGTGTTAGCAACCATAATACGAGCTAGAAATGGCTCAGTATGGGGCTAACCAACCGTGTGTGAATGTGTCATAATAAAAAATAATAATAAAAAAAAATATTAGGACACATTTCACACACGGCTGGTAGCCCCATACTAAACCATTTCCAGTTTGTATTATGGTTGCTAGCACAACTGATATCTATACTATAAGACTCTTTGTCCTGACTCATTCATTCATCTATAGACAACGCAGAGCCCAAACGGCTGGTCCTAGGGTTGTGAAATTTGGAAGGTATATCTGTTTTAGTATGTAGACGCGTACTAAGAACGGATTTGTGGAAATTCCACCCCTAAGGGGGTGAAAAGGGGTAAAACAATTTGTATGAAACTTCTTTGTTTTTGAACTTTCAGCAATGAAATTTGGAATGTGTATAGTTTATGTAAAATTAAAAATAATGGTATCAAGTTTTTTTGCCAGGGGTGAACTAAGGGTTTGTAATGGGGGGTGAAAGTTTGTATGGAAAATTCTTTATTTATCAAGTTAAAGTCTTGAAAGTTGTTATGGTAGTAGTTTATTAAATGGTCAAAATAAAATTAAAAAAACTTTTGCCAGGGGTGCATTAAGGGGGATGCCATGGGGGTTTAAATTTAAAAATGAAAGTTTTGTGTTTTTGAACTTAGAGGTGTACAATTTGGAGTGTGTATATATTTTAGTACTTAAACGTGTACTGAGAATAGATTTTTGGAAATTCTACCCTTAAGGGGGTGAAAGGGGGTAAAACAGTTTGTATGAAACTTCTTTGTTTTTGAACTTACAGCAATGAAATTTGGAATGTGTATAGTTTATGTAAAATTAAAAATAATGCTATCAAGTTTTTTTGCCAGGAGTGAACTAAGGGTTTGTAATGGGGGGTGAAAGTTTGTATGAAAAAATATTTATTTATCAAGTAAAAGTCTTGAAAGTTGTTGAGGTTGTAGTTTATATAATGGTTAAAATAAATTTATAAAAATATTTGCCAGGAGTGCAATGATATGCCATTGGGGTTTAAAGTTCAAAGAGGGAAAGTTGTGTGTTTTTGAAATTAAATACTTCTGAATTAGAATTTAAGTATGTGATCCACTTGGTGGTATAGTTAGCGTATTCGAATTATTTAAATAAATAAAAAATGGCTTGGAGAACACGATCTAATCTTTCGCATCATCACCAAACTAATAAAACCAATACTTTGGTGATTTAGATATCGAATAATAATAGAACTCATTTTGATATCGTAGCAATGTAATGTTTATATGAAATTGGCACGGGAATGGGATACAATATAATTTTAAAAGTGACCTACACGCGGGCGGAGCCGCGGGCAACCTCTAGTACTACATATACATACATTCATACCTAACGCCAAATTCAGAACAACACTGAAACATTTTTTTCAAGACAATCCACTGTACTCCTTAAAGGAATTCATGACTATGCACCTAGTGAAATCTTTATTTAAGTTAACTGAATAAGTAGATTTTAATTAGTTATATTTAATTTAGTTTTAATATAAGTATTAATGTATATGTAAGTAATAATGTATGTGTAAGTAATAATGTATATAATGTAATTGTCTATTTTAAATCCAATGTACTCGTAAATCTGAATGTAATGAATGACTTGCCACATGCGATGTTGTAAGGCCAATAAAGTATTTATCTTCATCTATTTATCTTTATCATACCCACACTTTATATAGATACATATTTAACTAAACCGACAGCCAAAAAATTTAATTTGACATGCCAGGACTTGAACCCAGAACCTTCTGATTGGCAGTCCAGCATGGTAACCATTACGCCAACGAGGTCGTCATATGTTTGACAAAGCATGCTCTAGCGGAGATTTCAAACTGCCCCACCCCTTAAACGCCCCTATCGTAACAAAACTATAACAGCTATTTCTATTAACAGCCTATAAATAACAGCAGAACACATTAACCCCTAACAGCGGAATTCCAGAAGTAACCACAACAAAGGGGGTCCCTAATGTATCAAATTACGCATGAAATAACAGTCATTAGTGAAGAGAGAACTGAACATACGGAAAACTATGTTGTGAAGTTGATTTCGAAGCTTTCGAGGAATTGTAGTTGGAGGCAGAACGGAATTTATCTACTGTACGATAAGAATTTTTGTCCTTGACTCATTCATTCATCTATAGGCAACGCAACCCAAAAGGCTGGTCTTAGGAGTATGACATTTGGAGAGTGTATTGGTTTTAGT
This sequence comes from Mellilla xanthometata, assembly GCA_035578125.1. Classification (NCBI taxonomy): domain Eukaryota; kingdom Metazoa; phylum Arthropoda; class Insecta; order Lepidoptera; family Geometridae; genus Mellilla; species Mellilla xanthometata. Next base: position 49,534 of record JAPUBQ010000045.1, read on the forward strand.
ATATAGACGCATACTAAGAATGGGTTTTTGGAAATTCAGAACAGGACATGACAGAACAGAACAGGATAGGACAGGATAGGACAGGGCAGGAGAGGACAGGATAGGATTCACAGTTGGATTACATATATGTATGTACATAGGAAAGTTTTCAAATCGTTTTAATCAAAATCAATTGAAATCACGGCACTGAAGGGACTGTTCATTTAATGGCGTTATAGAGAGTGGTCGTTAAATCGAGAAAATGCATCATCGTATGGAATACAAGCTAAACCAATTAAAACTAATTTGCGCTTTAGAGAGTTTGTCGTTAAATCGAGTGACGTTACATGGAGTTTACACTGTAAATGAATGAATTTATAGGCGGACGCAAGCTGAACGCTTTCGTTTAACCAAGGCCTAACCATAAACAATGTAAAAATAACGCTCAAACTGTGATCTCAAGGTTTGCGCAAGTAGTATTTATATTTCAGCCGCGTGCAAAGAAATAGCCCAAAGAAAACAAAAACAGAGTTAGCTAAATCAAAACAAACCACAAACTTGTTTGAAAGTTTGTGACGATGGTCAAAGCGATACAGTTCGTGAATTAAAGGATTCGTACCATTATTTTAAAACTAGGTACGGAACATTAAAATCAAAAATCACTGTTGTATGGGAACTCCCTATTTTCGTTAAAGTTGTTTACTTAAAAAGGTAAATATGCAACTGATTAAGATTTATGATTATTCAAATTGTAAGCGTCTATTAATACCGTTATTCTTCTTCTTCGTATGGGCTAAGTGGCCAAGCTCTGTTGTCGAGAGTTTTCAAGCCGCCCTAAGGCCTCTGACTTGGCTTAACAACTGTTTGTACTAAGACTAACAGAGAGACCTACAAATTAACGTGTCATCCGACCCACGGTAGCGCCTAGATAAAAATGCTACTAGAAAAACGATAGTCTTATGCATGGTCACCCATCCAAACACTGTCCGCACCGATCGTTGGATAAGCTTCGATAATCGCGTCAGACCACCTTAGTTAGCTAGCCGAGCTAGTGGCGCTACTATATTTCAAATTGCCACATTATTCCTTATTTTTGACGACCTCGTTGGCGTAAAGGTTACCATGCCGGTCTGCTAATCAGAAGGTTCCGGGTTCGATTCCCGGCCCGGTCAACATTTTTGTGCTTAGCTAAATTTGTTGGCTGTGGGTCTGGGTGTTAAATATGTATTTATATATAATATGTATGTATGTATATGTGGTATATCAGTTGTGTTAGCAACCATAATACGAGCTAGAAATGGTTCAGTATGGGGCTAACCAGCCGTGTGTGAAGGTGTAAAAAAAAGTGTATTAGTTAATTAAGCGTAGTACCAATGAATAGGCGTCCAGTCTGTGCCATTAAATCTCCGTAAAGCTAAGCGACATCAGTAATTCAGTAAACTGGGTAGGTCTGGACACGATTGGTGGTTACGTTGAAAGCTTTCGGACCTACAATATCTGTGGCAAAGATTATAAAACTTTATTAACTGACCATATGTTTTTCTGCCATAATAATCAAAGAGTATCTGTTAATTAGCATAATTTGTTTTCTTTACCAATGTTCTAAGGAGAAAAAGTTAGATTTTTTGTTAGTTTGTTTGACGCAAATAGGCACCGAAACTCACAGAAAATTATTAAATTACTAAAATGGCCAAGATAAAAAAAAGCAAAAATTTTGGGTTGTATGTAATTTTTAGTGCAACATTATAAAAAAATAACACAAAAAATTTCGTATAAAAAATAAAAATATTTGTAATGGTGAACAACCCTTATCACTTAGGGGTATGGAAAATAGATAGTAGCCGATTCTCAGACCTACTGAATACGCATATAAAATTTGGTAAAAATCGGTCAAGCCGTTTCGGAGGAGTACGGTAACTAACATTGTGACATGGAAATTTTATATATTAGAAAGAAAAAGATATTAGATAGACAGAAGAAGATGATACAATAAAATTTTACAAAATAAAACAAAATTTTACAAAAGCACACCATTTTGTGGCGGCTTCCAGTTTGATTCGATAATGATTAAATACAGTTAAAAATATTTCAACACACTTTACAAACAAAAGAAACTAAATTAAATTCGGTTTATCCGTTTGGGAGCTATAATGCCAAACACACACACACACACACACGAGAAACTAATAGGTAATATTCCGTCGTTTTTTGTCGCGGATTGAAAATGTTCCATCTAAAACCTACGTAATGTTGTGCCAACACTAATGAATGCTCGTGCGAGTGAATTATTCAGGTATTTAGCTTCGTACTGAAATGGGATTTCAGATTACAAACATTCCCCAAACGTAGCTATTTTAATACAACTCTGAGCTTTGCTTTAGTTTCTACGTTCTATATGTAACTTTTATTACTTGTTTATGTTTTTGTGAAATTTAATCGAATCATAAAATGTAAAATACAATGTAATTTAGAATTAATATGGCTCCTTGAAACCTGAATTAGATAACTTTATTTATTTATTATGACGACTTCGTTGGCGTAAAGGTTACCATGCCGAACTGCCAATCAAAAGGTTCCAGGTTCTATTTCCGGCCCGGCCATCATCTTTGTGCTTAACTAAATTTGTTGGCTGTGGGTCTGGGTGTTAAATATGTATCTCTGTGAATGCCTGCTCCATCTAGAGACTTCCCTACGCACCAAGTGTCCTGCCCATCTCCACTTCAACTGGGCAATCCGTATCCCCATTTTTACACGCTTTCTATTAGCTTCACCTGTATGTTTGTAACCGACTTCTTTGGGCGCGATTTTGACCCACTTTAAACGGCCAGATTTCGTTGAAACTTTGTAGATTTATTGAGGACCGATGACAATACACTAATTTGATAAAATTATTACATTTTTTGCATTTTTGTTTGTATGTTTGTTTGTAACCGACTTCTTTGGGCGCGATTTTGACCCACTTAAAACGGCCAGATAAGCGTGTTTTTTAGTTTTTTTTTAAACTACTATTATTGTATTGTATGTACAATAAATAAATAGTGGGCTGCTAATGTGCTACCAGTGGGGTAGACGAGTACTGGCGGCCGCTTGCTGTGGGCGGGCTTGGTGACGCTGGGCGCGGGGCTGGTGACCGGGGAGCTGGGCAGCAACCCGGGGGGCGGGGAGTGAGCCATCCTCCCTGGAACAAACACAAACAAAATACATCTTCTTATATATAAAATTTCCGTGTCACAGTGTTTGTTACCGTACTCCTCCGAAACGGCTTGACCGATTTTTTCCAAATTTTATATGCGTATTCAGTAGGTCTGAGAATCGGCTACTGTATATTTAGTTTTTTTTTTATTTATAAAGGCGAAACAACGTTTGCCGGGTCAGCTAGTAGGTATATAAAATTACTAGCTGACCCGGCAAACGTTAATAACTTATTGACTCAGGCGTTACTTTGCGGAAATCCATTGTAAATAGAAGACAAAATAAAATATTTAGTGTACTTTCGATTCGTCGTGCGAAGAGTCAACATCTCCTGATGATGCCTTGTGGCAAGGCGAAACATGTGTTGAGTAAGAATTTCCGAATTGAGATAGGCAACGTATTAGAATTATATGTTTCAGGTTGTTTTGGTGTGTGAGGAGACCAGCCACGCGGAGTGAAACTTCCTTGTGTTAGGAGGGTAGTTTAGGGATTAGTTTACTGGTGTGAGTTGTAGTGGAGGTGTGGTGGTCGGTCGGAGGAACACACCAAAATTTTTGACGTGACAACGTCTTAAATTAGGTTGCGGCTGGGAGTCACTTATGAAAAAGTGTAACGCCCGGTAACGTTACGATGAGTCACCGAACGAGAGAGAGGCCCGCCGAATGCCTTGCGTCTCTCTCCCACTCAACTATGATCGGTCTACCGCGCGCGCAGCACGCGGCAGACGTTGTCACGTAAAATCTTCGCCCGTAAAATCGACTTTACAGGCAACCATTTTTTTAAAATATTTTAAATTTTCTTTTGCTTATCTTAATTTGGGTTTCAGATCACAGCGGAAGTACACTAAATATTTAATTTTGTCTTCTATCGGCAAACGTTGTTTAGCCTTAAGTACAGTTAAATACACTATAATTGATCAGTTATCGAGCTTGATGAAAAATGAATAAATTACTAAAATGGCCATAAAAAATAGGAGTTGGTGATAAAAAAGTCAAAATTTAGAGTTGTATGTATTTTTTGATGCCACATTTTAATAAAAATAACAAAAATATCGTTTAAAAATAAGGTTGAACATCCGATATCACTTATGGGTATGAAAAATAGATAGTAGCCGTTTCTCAGACCTACTGAATACGCATATAAAATTTAGTAAAAATCGGTCAAGCCGTTTTGGAGGAGTAACATTGTGACATGGAAATTTTATATCTTAGAAGATTTATTTTCCAATAAAGATATGGTTACAAAAAAGCTGAAACATAATTAATATCTTATGAAAATGGTAGATAACCGCTTTTGCAAGTAAATATAAACTTGGGTTATTCCAATAATCCCCATTGAAAATCTCCAGTAATGGGGATTTTTGGATATTAAGGATTTTTTTGTGTTGGACATAAGCTTTAGTTCAGCACAAAGATTTGTGCTGTATGATATGATATATAAAATATGTATGTACTATGTATATGCAGTATATCAGTTGTGTTAGCAACCATACTACGAACTAGAAATGGTTTAGTACGCCAGCCGTGTGCGATTTAAAAAAAAGGGAAGTGTAAAGCGGAAAATCGTTAAATTACATTTCTCCTTTATACTCGCCTTAACCTCGATGATCGCGCCAGATCATCGTAGCTACCGCAGGTACCGAGCTACAGGCGCTATGTACCTACACAGGTTACAAACAAACACAAACTTGTGCCGTCATAATATTAGTGAGATAAACACTCAATCTCCATTATCCGGCTCCGCCAATCGTAACAGCGGTAATATTTCACCTCCGGCCAAATACCTCATACCTGTCGAAGCAACTTATCCGCAAGATGAAGAACAGTGGGCTACCATAATCATAACAATTATACTCGTAAAACATTTTAGTTACTTAGCATATTGGTGGCGATTCAGCGGCACACACGACTAAACTAAATTTAAAGAAGCCCCGTCTCTTTTCATATTAGGTGGCCAGAAAGAGACGGCGCATTCTGAACCACACACAAAACAACTAAAATCACGTGAAACATGAAAAATGTAAGCGATTTTAGAGCGCACCCAATTGTATCAGCTCTAAATCTGACGTGTTTGACGTGATTTTAGATGTTTTGTCTATGGTTTAGATCGTACCATCTCTTTTTGGTCATTTATGACGAAAAAAGACAGAGCTACTTTAAATTTAGTTTAGTCGTGGTGCCGCTGAATCGACACCATTATGCCATTTTCTGATTAATTTTGACGATATTAAAATAAATAAATAAATATTAGGACAAATTTCACACACGGCTGGTTAGCCCCATACTAAACGATTTCTAATTTGCATTATGGCTAACACAACTGATATACTACATATACATGCATTTATATTTTATACCACCCAACTGACAAAATTTAGTTCAGCACAAAGATGTTGGCCGTGCTGGAATCGAACCCGGAACCTTCTGATTGGCAGTTACCATAACGCTAACGAGGTCGTAACAAATGCTTGTCTTGTCTGACTGTCAAGTTATAGTTATGGCTCTTAATTGGCCACATTACAGATGTATACTACTTTCCCTCACTCCCACACTTTTATACCTTTACTGTGACAAGATGGAATACGTATAGAATAAATCAGGATTACGTAGAGCTGAGGTATGATGGTTGCCCCCACAGTTTGTGCCCATTATTTTCTCATTTATACTAATCTATTAGGGAACAAGATGTATGAGACGGAGTTACTAAGCTTGCGAGTGTTTTTTCTTATGTTCTGTTGCTACTACACACCAATGATTCATGTAGCGCCCGTAGCTCGGCTAACTAAGGCGATCTGACGCGATCATCATTTGACAAATTGAAAGAATTAAAGAGAGAAAATTCATCCATCGCTGTTCAGCCTATTTATTTACACGTAAGCTTGATCATAATTTGAAAAATAGTGCCTGTGGTTCGGCTAGCTAAGTTGATCTGACGCGATCATCGAAGCTAAGCAACGGTCGATGCGGACAGTCTTTGGATAGGTGACCGTGCACACGTCTTTTAAAAAGTGGCATTTTCATTTGGGCGCTACCGTGGGTCAGATGATACGTTACATTATTTTAGATGTTACTATTAAGTAGTACAAGCAGTCCTTAAGCCAAGTCGGAGGCATGAAAAATTCTTTCTTTCTTCATTCTTTGACCCCAGAGCTCAGAATTCAGTTGCAAAAAATATTTATCAATGTATAAATTTGGAGTATAGTTTGTTAAGCTTATAATACTAACATATCACATCCTAAATATTTACAATAAAGTAAAAATTAAAAATTATAGCTAAAGATATAATTTTTAATTTTTACTTTTACTTCTAACTCGATATAAGTTATTTCATAAGTTTTTGTGCAAATAAATTTATTATTATTTTTATTAAATAAAAAGTTTTGTTCTTCTTCTTCGTATGAGCTAAGTAACCAAGTTTAAGTGTCAAAAGTTTTCATGCCGCCTAAAAACTTTTTTTTAGACTAACAACCGGAACCTACAGTTTAACGTGTCATCCGACACACGGTAGCGCCCAAATGAAAGTGCCACTTGAAAAACGACAATCTTGTGCATGGTCACCCATCCAAACTCCGTCCGCATCGACCGTTTTTTAACTTCGATGATCGCGTCAGATCACCTTAGCTAGCCGAGCTACAGGCGCTACTATAATAAAATAGTCAGAGCTAAGGTAAACAAGCTCGTTAGGGTTGTACTGAGGTAGAATTGTAGCACAAATAGTAGACCGCTTGGACCCCGCATACAATCACCAAGGTTGCTACCTAACCTCGGGATGGTTGGTTTTGCACCTCAACTGCTTTGCACCTTCTAGCACCAATGAGGATACAGCAACAGAACTTATATACACTGAGTGAATAGGTTCATTCTAGGTGAATAAAAACAAAACTGCCTTTTTTATAGATATTGGGTGATTATAGAGATTGGGCTCGGTGAGAAAACGTCTGCTTTTTAATCAGACGGCTCCTGGTTCGATCCCTGCCCTATACCAATGACTAGTTTTTCAAGTTATGTGTGGATTTGGATTTTGACGACCTCGTTGGCGCAACGGTTACTATGCCGGACTGCTAACCAGAAGGTATAAGCATATCAGTTGTGTTAGCAACCATAACACGACTAAAAATGGTTCAGTATGGGGTTAACCAGCCGTGTGTAAAATGAGTCCTAATAATTTGCACTTGGTAAAGGAAAAAAATATCGTGAGGAAACTAGCATGTCTGAGGCCCACAAAATCTGAAGACTTTTGTCATCCGCCAAACCGCACTTGGCCAGCGTGGTTGATTATGGCCTATATCTCCTGGTGAAGGCCCCGAGTCCCAACAGTGAGAACGTATAGTTATGATGTTATGATTTTTACTGATCATCTGTACTATATTAATGATTATCTAAAATTGAAAATTGACATTTGATTCATATCATGTACTATTGTAATGATATTATATTACTAGAATTAGATGTGACAATTGACATTTGATGAATATCATATTCTATTGTAATGATATTATATTACTAGAATATAATTAAAAATTGACATGGATACATATCATATACTTTTGTAATGATATCATATTATTTGACTTGTAGCTTTGGTGTTATCAATAAATGATTTGTATTTGATCGTCTGGCTAGCGACCATTCTCAAGTCGAAAAAACTGCCATCAAGCACCTAACAGTGTTCAGGCAGCCTCCTTGAGAGCCAGATAATCCAACTTAGGCCAAAATGTTGTTAGTTCGTGTCGATTCTTCTACAACTTTAAGTTGAGTAAAAGCATGGGGGCCTTGTCGAAGAAGCCAAAAATATCATTTAGGTTCTTATATCTCAGTTTTAAATTTAGATTATAGCGGAAGTGTATCACGTATTTCGTTTTTTTTTTCCATTACAATTGTACAATATTTTGTGCATATATTAAAAATACAAACAACGTTAGGGTCAAATTATACATTATATAGGTATATATTTTCTTTTTCCATGGAAATTGAATATAATAATAGGATAATATAAATTCCAAGCTCCAGTTACAAACCACGTGAGGGTCGAAACGAACACCCCTCCTCTTACCTGCGTACTTCGTTTGCTCCATTATTGTTAGGGTATTTTTCGGAGCGCGAAGATTTTTTGGTATAATTTTGTAAGAACGACCCTTGTACAATAATAATAAGGACACCAAAACAAATGTTTCCTTTTGAAGTAAATAATCGGCCAAGAGCGACAAACTTCCGCACTAAAGGTTCTTTATTAGGGTTCCGTACCTAAAAGGTAAAAACGGGACCCTATTAGTAAGACTCCTTTGTCTGTCTGTCTGTCTGTCTCCAGGCTGTATCTCAGAAACCGTAATAGCTAGAAAGCTGAAACTTTCACAAGATATGTATTTTCCGTGCCGCTGAACAAATACTAAAAACAAAAATCAAAATATTAAGGGGGGTTAATACAATAAACGTGTTTTTTTGTATATTTTTCACAAAATATACATATGTATATTAACTATCAAATTAAGTTATAAAATTTAGTAAATAAAAATATTTAAGTGGGGCTCCCTTACGTCATTAGTACGAAACCCTTCATGTGCGAGTCCAACTCGCACTTGGCCAATTATTTAGGGTTCCGTACCTGAAGGTAAAAACGGGACCCTATTACTAAGCCTCCGCTGTCTGTCTGCCTGTCACCAGGCTGTATCTCAGAAACCGTGATAGCTAGAAAGCTGAAATTTTCACAGATTGTGTATTTCGTTTCCGCTATGACAAAAAATACTAAAAATACAATAAATTAAAATACTAAGGAGACCATCCATATAATAAAAGTGTTCGTTGGTATTTTTTTTTGCTTCATAACGGTAACAGATACAAAAAACGAACTACAGGGATTGAATTCTCAACCCATGGGACGTAAAGCGACCTTACGCAAGACTGAGCAGTCGTCGCTTCAATACTGTGTAGGCTAACTATGTAAGTGTTATTTTGGAACGGCAAAATTAATTTGTCGCGATTTAGTTCGCAACAAAGTCTAGTCGTAACGACCAGATGTGCGACATCTGTATTTGATTACACATTAAAAAGTAATTTAGTAAAATAACGAGCAACATTGACGTTTTGAGATTCTTAGATTCCGCTGTCTGTCTGTCTCCAGGCTGTATCTCAGAAACCGTGATAGCTAGAAAGCTGAAACTTTTACATTTTAAGTATTAGGTCCTTACATATGAAATCAGCGTTTAGCGTTTATTATGGGAGGAACAAAAAGTCGAATATTTTTTAATATATACTCGTAAATAATGCGATATTTTAAGTTTTCCATTTTGTAAAATGAGTGACGCAAACAGAAAAAAAACAGAAGAAAAAAAAACAAATGAATGACGATCATCGAAGCACAAATACATGAGTCTATAGCTGTACAAATTTGAATTTGGAATTCCTTACCAAAGAGGAGAAAATTGTGATTAAAGTGGCCAGTACGAAAAACGCCAATTTCATAAATGTAAGGACCTAATATTTCTCGTGCCGCTATAACTTAAATACTAAATAATTGATAAAAACTAAATAATGGTAGGACACCCTTCAAGTGCGAGTTGAACTCGCGCATGAAGGGTACCGTACCATTATTGTATGGGAGCCCCCCTCAAATATTAATTTTATTTTATTTTTTTATTTTCATTTGGTATCTAATATATTTTTATATATTTAGTGAAAATTTTAAGTGTCTAACAGCTTCCGTTATTGATATACGAGTATGTATAGCAAACAAATACGAAAAAAATATATTAATTAGATAATATTTTTTTGTTTTTATTTTTAGAATTTGTTGTGTGTTTCAAGCCATTTGTGTAATTTAAATAATATGTGTGGTTGTACAATAAAGTTAAATTAGTAGTAGTGGGTTACGGCCTATATCTCTCTCCTAGTGAGAAAAGGCCCCGAGTCTCAGCTGTGGGAACGTGTGGTGGGCTGCTTATGCTATTTTCTATATTTCACTATGTTTTGTAACCTCCCTGTACATTAGGGAATCGAAGTTACGAAATACTATTTTTACAAATAAATAATTCCAGAAGGTTCGCAACAAAGCTTTGCAAACTAGAACAAAATCATTAGCGAAGATCCCTTTGAGACAAAGGAAAGGTTTTGGACGTATGATTGTAGTTTTTCACTTGGAGTAGTTTATGAATAAAATATGCTTGAAGCCAAGACAGTTCAGTCGGGCGTTTAGACGCTTTACGCTCCAAAGGTCATGAAATCGATCCTCGTTAAAGTGCTCGAGATTTCGGTGAAGGAAAACATCGTGAGGAAACCAGGGCATGGTGATAAGGCATTTTCTAATGCTCGCCTGGCTAGCAACAACCCTAAAGCTCAGACTACTGGAATAAAGGCAGACGCCGCGGTGTCGAACTTACGAGTGACTGTAAGTTCAGTAATACTAAATGCTCCAGTAATACGTTTCTGCTCGCAGTCGCTACCAAGCAACACTCGGGTCGGACGGCCCCGATGTTGTCACTTCGCAGCGTATCTTTTTATTAAATTATGCCGTATTTCGTCTTTCGTGATTGTAAAAACAGTTCCCAAAAACAAAAGAGCCACGATGGATTACCTTTTCATAGGTGAGTTTGTTGTTTTCTTCAATGATTTGTAATAAAATCGTAATAATATTTTAATAAAACTTCTTGGAACACAAAACCTAGACAAGCTTGGGTCAGTGTGACAAGTATGCTTCAAATTATTTTATCCATAGTGTGGGGTAATTTTTTCCTATGTCGTCATGGATGGGGTCTCAAGTTTTCTACTTTTTATAAGAAAATTAAATTCTATTGTAGTTTTTTTTTATTTTTAAATATAATATTATTTTAGCTTGCGCATATCTTATCATCAACCTAACAAAATTGCATAGATGTATTTTACCTTTTTATTTGACTGATTTGGGGTTCATTATCAGTATTTCGACAGCCTTATCATGTTTCGATCCTACACTACTGCTTTGTATGTTGATAGTCACAGATCTTAAAGAATCATCATCATCATCATCATCAGCCCATTTTCGACCGAATTTAAGGTTTTTTACCCATTTATCTACCTCGACATGATTTTTTAAAAATTTTAACTTAACTCAAAGGTGGCCCATGTTTACCCCCCCCCCCCCCTTTAAAAATACCCCCCGCACCCCGCGCACAGCCCAACATCTAGTTCAAATTATAAAATAATCCAGTGGTAACAATGTTTTCACTTATACTTCCGCCAAATTCGATGTGAACTAAATTACAAAAAGTCGTCCAGACTTTTTGTAATTTCAATCGCAAAGTCATATTTACTGTATTTAAAGATCAATAGCAATAACAAATTGCCAAGAAGTGAGTTTTAAAAGAAATCAGAATATTCGTTAATTACTTACAGCGGAATTTGTATCAACCCTAGCTATTTTTTCGTTTGAGTGCAGGAATATCAAACCATTGGCCACTTTTCTATTATTCTTCCAAATAAAATAAAATACAACACTAAAACCCTTAAAAATTCCAATTAACAAGTAAATTTTTATTTAGTCGCATTATTGACCTGATATAATATGATGTTCCGTTATACGCTGTATTTTAGTAAGATGCAATTTCAACAAATATTTTTATTAAAGGAAAATAGTAATTTGTAATCACTAAAAATAACAGTTTTATTATACATTTCAATGACAAGTTTCTTATAAAATCTACGTCATACTTAAGTGATGTTTTAGGTAGAATACAATGTGAAGATGTATTCTTGTAACGTATCAATATTGTAATACGAAACGTGCTAAAAATATACCGTAAACAAACATCTCAAACATGGCCGCTTCTTCAACACTTGTTTGCTGACATTCGTTTGTATTACAAGTATTTCTATATCTTTCGTGAGCGTGAGCAATTGAACATTAGAAAAAAAGTTCTTTACCACTGCTGTCAGTGGTTGCTAGGCAACGCTTTGTTGGTAAACATTTCACATCGAATTTGGCGGAAGTATAGTATTTTGTATTTCAATAATGTGATTCATGTGATGTATTAGAGGCATTTCAAATAATTATAGATTTAAATTCAGTGTATTTAATGTCATGAAAATTTTCGTTCTCATACTTAAATTTTTTGGTATAAAAACAAACTACTAATAACTACGACTAATAAAGTACATCTAAAACTAGAGGTGTTTTGTTTGCTGATACTAGCAACATTACACGCACACGACGACGCGTGTTGCTACAGTGTAAAAAGTACGTGGCTATGTGTGCCACGCACACATGTATAAAAAGTCGCATTCACTCGTAAGTTCGACACCGCGGCGTCTGCCTTTATTCCAGTAGTCTGAGCCCTAAAGCTGATAAATCGGTCCAGCCGTTGGGGCGTAAAGGAGTAACATAGATTTTTAAGTTATTTGCGTATCCCACAGGAACCACAAGCGTTTTCGGGATAAAAAGTAACCTATGTGTGGATCCAAGGTCTAACCTGTCTGAAAATCAATCAAGGCGTTGGAGCGTTAAAGAGTAAAATAGATTTTGAAGTTACTTGCGTATCCCACGGGAGTCACAATTGATTTCGGGGTAAAAAGTACTCTAAATGTGTTAATCCAAGGTTTAACCTGTCTCCATACTAAATTTCATCAAAATCAGTTCAGACGTTTGAGCGTGAAGAAGTAACAAACAAACACACAAATTTTCGCATTTATTTTATAAGTAGGAAGTAGGATTTAACATTTTTATTTAAAAAAGAAATTAATTGTAATTTAAAAATTAATTTAAATTTAAGAAATTAATTGTAAATTGACTTGCCGTACGGCATGATGCTGTAAGACCAATAAATAATTTGAATTTGAATTTATTACTTTCGCATTTATAATAAATAAATAAATAAATATTAAGACACATTTCACATACAGCTGGTTAACCCCATACTGAACCATTTCTAGTTCGTATTATGGTAGCTAACACATCTGATATACTACATACACATTCATACAGATTTTTTATATACTTAGATACATATTAAAACACCCAGACCCACAGCCAACAAATTTAGTTAAGCACAAAGATGTTGGCCGGGCCGGGAATCGATCCCGGAACCTTCTGATTAGCAATCCGGTATGATAACCTTTACGCCAACGAGGTCGTCAAAAATATTATAATATTAAATAGCAATAATATTAGTAGGAGTAGGATTATAAAGCTGTTTTTCTATGAAAGAATTGCGGTGGATTTTCCTACAACAAGTAAAGATCCTATCGCAATCAAAGTGCTCCTAACACCTTCGGGACTCGTTGAAATTGATCCTGCAAATAATTGGGGATATAGGGAAGGGCTGGAGTTTATTATTATATTTACTAGCCGAGCCCTATTCTTTTACCTGTGCATTTGACATATGAAAAAACAAAAAAAAATGGTTTTTGGCCCAAGCAGGTAAAAAACGGGACCCTATTACTAAGCCTCCGCGATCTGTCTGTTTCCAGGCTGTCTCACAAACCGTAATAGCTAGAAAGCTGAAACTTTCACAATAGAAGAGAATAGAAGAAGAAAGAAAGAAAGAAAATACATTTATTATGCACACTTAGATACAAATAGACATTTAAAACAATATACTCAGGTGTCAGGTGTGTGCACAAAAGGAGCAAATTCAGCATAATGCTGAAAGTACCAAGTACTCCAGCACTGGTTTTCAATTTGCTCCCTCATTCACACTTTATGTAGACATAATGTATGTAGTAGGTAGCACGAGTTTACACAATTTTTTTTTCTATTAATAGAATAGAATATCAGTTATTTGTCATAATGTATCCTAATTATTACAATTTAGAGGTTTAATAAAAGAATACAAGCTGTGCTATTGTTTATAATAAGATGTAATGCTATTAATATTTGATTAATGTAATTGGTGTATGTACCGTTTTAATTAAATTCAATAAATAAAAAAATAAGCTTCCACTATCTGCCTATCGTGTGTCACCAGGCTGTATCTCAGAAACCATGACAGCTAGATATCTGTCATTTTCTCAGATTATGTATTTTCATTGCCGCTATAACAACAACTACTATAAATAAAAAAAATTAAGGGAGTGAGTGAAGGGAGGCATACAATAAATGTCTTTATTTCCTATGTTTTTGCTCTAATTTGAAAGCATTAGGTAGACGTTTAAAATTTTAACATAAAGTTTAGTTTCATATTACCTTTCCAAAAAATATTAAAATAAAAATAAATTAAATTTTAAAACAGGGGTTCCATACATCAGACGTAAATAATCAATCTCTTCTCGATTTTTTAACGACATTTGTTAGACCCTCTCAATATAGACGGAAATATTAGCTCTTTCCTTCCACCCTCGAAACAGTGACACACGGCTCCAAGTTAACAATTTGATTTTTATTAACATACGCAATTGTGACAGTTCACCTAGTGTTTTCCTGGCATGGAAAGTGACCTACAGTGATTTGTGAATAATCAATTTGCATTTCAAGGGAGTAACAAGCTTTTAACACTGAATTTATCCACAATTATTTTCACATTTTCTTCACGCTATATTGATATCTTACTACCTGCGGTGTCATTTACAAAACAAAAATACGCAAACGTCACTGTCAGAAGTCATCAACAACGCAAACTCTGTGATTCTGGTGTTGCCAGATAAAAAAATATTACCCACAAATTTGGGTAATTATTTCTGGACGAAACACTGAGTTGAAAAAAAAATAATAATAATAAAAAAAAAATACCAGAATAATTTAGTCCTATTAATATTTCAAAATGTCACTACAAAGGACCCCACCACAGACTATTCCAGTGCCGGTATTTGCTACTCCTATCGAGTATCCCTTGGATAGCGCATCTGAAATAGGAGAAGACGCTGAATTGAATACGGCCTCCTATCAGAGCGATAACAGTAAAATATTCAAGACTAACCGATTACGCTTGCCAAAGCGAAAAGCAAGCGACAACGAAGATATTAGCAAGTCAGAATTTTTAGAAATGTTTAATGCAGCTCAAACAAGACACGATGACAAGATTGATCAGGTGTTGAGCAAACTAACCGAAGTTAAGACCTCCGTAGACATCGCCAATGACAACCTTGCGGAACAACGAAAAGAAATAAAACACCTAAAACAGGAAAACGCCGCCCAAAAAGTAGAAATCTATGAACTCAAGAGGCAAGTAGAAATATTGCAGCGCTCAAATCGTAACACCAGCATTGAGATAAGAAACGTTCCTTCCGGCCACAAAGAGACCAAAGTTGATCTTGAAAATATCTTGTTCAGCACAGCTAATACGCTAAAAGTCGTGTTGCAGAAGTCGGAAATTAAAGATGTGTATCGTATAAACACTAAAGCTGAAAATAAACCAATTATCGCCGAATTTACCACGGTCTCCGTCAGGAACAATTTCTTATCCTCCTTCAAGAAGTTTAACAAACAAGAGAAAGAAAGTAAATTAAGTACAGTGCACCTAAACTTAACTGGGCCTCCGAAACCAATCTATATTTCAGAAAATTTAACACAGAAAGAGAGAAAACTTCACTATCTCGCTAGAGAATTTGCCAAACAAAATGGTTTTGCCTTTTGCTGGACTTCCCATGGCCGCACCTTCCTCCGCAAAGCAGAAGGAGACCCGCAGATAAAAATCTCAAGCGAGGATGATCTTGATGACTTATTATCATCAAAGTGACTAGGTTGTCCCCCGAAGCACGTCCTTACTTTTCACCACGAATCTAGATCTACATTGTACACTATTATTTTTCTGAACAAACACCAACCATATCTATGTCCTTCTAATAAAACTGTGTGTGTTGCTTTTTATATTTATATACTTATATCATTCATTCATGTTCTCAGCCAAGCGTCAGTCGGTACTACCTTAGTAACTCACTCTATCCTCTTTTGGTCACGAACTTCAAAGCGTCACCAAAGACAAGTACACAACGTCAACTTAAGACTAAGCTCTAACAGTGCTCTTAACAAAAAACCACAAGCCATTGGAGCTAATCCCTATCCAAGATTGCATCAGGTGAGTAACTCCGTTCTGCTGAAAACTAACCCACCCCATATCAGGATAAACAACCAATTAACAACACGCCTCACCCTCATTAACCAACCAAATTATGTTGTTAAACAAAATATTGTTGTCAATGCTCAATTTCTTTCACATATTAAAAAACCCCGTCAATCCAGGTTTTCCATGGGGTTTCCTGAAATTCCTAACAATATACTTTAAGAACAATCACTCTATGGCTAATCTAGAATTAATTGAAAGTATTAACAACACTATCTTAATAGACAACTGTAGGGTTAACACACCAGAGGATTGTAAAATTGCGCTAAACAACCATAAACTCCAATTAACTGTTCTTACTCAAAACATTAGAAGCATAAACAAAAACTTTGATCAGTTTTTGCATTTTGTGAATAGACTTCAATTTACACCAGACGTGATCATACTAACAGAAACGTGGATTGACGCTAACTTTCAGAAAATTATTCTTCCCAACTATAATTGCCATGCTTCTACTGTTCTAAGAAATCAAAACGACGGCCTGGTTGTCTTCACTAAACAGGGTCTTGATTTTGTTGTAATAGAACCTGAATTTAACGAAGCAAACTGCCTGATTTTAAAACTGGGTACTTCACTTAGCATAATTGCTATATATCGTAGCCCTTCATATAGTAATACAAAAACTTTCTTATCATGCCTAGAAGTCACCATGCACTCATTATCTACTGACTCATGCATCATTTCTGGAGACATCAATATCGACATTTCTTCTGACTCATCCGATAAAAAGGCACCTGATTTTCTTGACTTGACTGCCCAATATGGGTTTATACCAGGACATCTAATTCCAACACACAATCGAACCTGTCTAGACCACACCCTGATAAGAACCAAAAAAACTACACGAGTCGTGGTCTGCGATTCCAACATCACCGACCATGACACAGTTATCACTGGAATAGACAGATGTCTAACTAAGCCACCATATTTAAGTAAAACAACATCAAAAATTGATTATATAAACGTAATTAACACGCTCAATCACATAGATTGGAATTATCTCTTTGATCAATCTGACGTGCACACTGCTGCTGAATATCTCATTGATCAAATTGGAACAGCTATCAAATTGAATACAACTCAAATAAAACTCAAGAGTTCAGATGTGCTCATCAAACCTTGGATGACTAAAAGCCTGCTGAAATGTGCTCGTAAAAAAGACTTCTTGCATCAGCAAACAAAGAAAGATCCTCATAACTTGGCACTCATAGCCAAATACAAAAACTATCGCAATCAATATAACCATCTGATAAGCTCTATTAAAAACACTTACGATGCTAATCAAATAACACAAAACAAAAACAGTAGTAAAAAGCTATGGGATACAGTTAAGAATATATGTAACATCAAAGCGCCAAAATCTCATTCAAATGATCTCTTGAAGACTGGCTCAACTGCTATTGAATCTCTTAACCAAGTTAACAAGTATTTTGCCTCTGTTGGCCCTGACCTCGCTCATAATATTATCACTAACTTAAACAAAACCGAAACAAACCTTGCCAGTTCAACTTGTGTGAAAAAGTCTCCCACAAACTCCTTATTTCTTTCACCCACTAATGAAACTGAAATTAGCAAAATCATCATGGGGCTTAAATCTGCGTCTGCTCCAGGCAGTGACCTTATCAGCAATTCCGTCCTCAAAAAAGCTTGCCACATTTTAGCTCAACCAATAGCACATGTCTGTAATCTGAGCATGCAAAATGGTATAGTCCCCAACTGCTTTAAAGTTGCGGACATCTGCCCTATTTACAAAGCGGGATGCTCTCTATCAGTCTCAAACTATAGACCAATTTCTTTATTACCGTCAATCTCTAAAATACTGGAGAAAGTAGTAAATAAGCGTCTTGTTAGTTTCCTTGAACAAAATAATATAATATCCCCCAACCAATACGGATTTAGAACCAAAAAATCTACAGAAGACGCAGTTTTAGCGCTAGTAAACCAAATAACATCACATTTAGACTCAAAAAAAAAGTGTTTAGGCGTCTTTTTGGATTTGGCCAAGGCATTTGACACCGTGTCTTGGCCAATCCTCCTTCGTAAACTCGAGCTCCTCGGTGTTAGAGGAATCGCCCTAAACTGGTTTACGTCCTACCTTAATGAACGCCATCAAAAAGTTCGCATTGGAGATCAACACAGTCATTCCGAGATCTTATCATTTGGCGTCCCGCAAGGAAGCGTCCTGGGGCCAACACTCTTCCTAGCATATATAAACGACCTGTGCCAGCTAAATCTAATGAAAGCCAAAATCTTTGCATTTGCTGATGATACGGCAATCGTCTTTCATGGTAGTAACTGGAATAATGTGATACACTCTGCACACAAAGGCTTATCCGAAGTAGCTAGTTGGCTTCAAATGCACTTACTTACCTTAAACGCGAGCAAAACCAAATACGTTGCGTTTCGACTCACTGAACGTACCAGGCCTAAACAAATATCACTTAAAATTCATACCTGCAGTGATGTAGAAACCAGAAACTGTCAATGCCCTGAGCTTGAATGCGTTAATCATGTCAAATACTTAGGCGTTATTATCGACAAAAACCTAAAATTCAAAGAACAAGTCAACTCAATTCAATGTCGTCTCCGAAAAATGCTTCACATCTTCAAAAGGCTAGGCTCGGTGGCCGATCCTAACACTTTAAGGACTGTATATTTAGCTCTATGCCAATCAATTCTTATGTATTGCATTGTTTGCTGGGGATCTGCAACAAAAACAACGATGATGAAAGCCGAAAGAGCCCAGAGAGCAATTCTAAAAGTGGCCTATAAAAAGCCCTATAGGTACCCAACAGAGACACTTTACAAAGAAACGAAATACTTAACTGTTCGTCAATTATATATTTTCGCCGTCACCCAGAGGTTCCATAAATCATCGCTTACAACAGCTCACTCAGAAACACCAACAAAGACATGGAAAACCCCTCTAGTAAGGACAGTCGCTGCTAAAAACACGTATCCATATAAAGGGCCATACTTGTATACCATTCTTGAAAACAAACTGAATATTCTCCTGTCATCACGCTTCATGTTCAAAAAAAAAGTAACCGAATGGCTTATGACACACAACTATGAAGACACAGAGCGAATTTATTCAGAACCAAAAAATATTGTGTTAACGGGCCTGGTCGCCAACTAGTCAATTGGGCTCTCTATGACTAACACTAACTGCAATGGTAATCTTAAAAATAATACCCACAAATATCATGTTAGTTTTAATCTACCTTACACTGAGAGCCTGGTCGACTGGTTGGGGGTTAGGTCCCGTTAAACTAAAGGAACCCATTAATGAAAACTCTGAATCCTCTCCACAACCTAGCACCTTATATTTAGCTACAAACTAATATCATACAATAACACTATCTCTGCATGCTACAATATACAACCAGTTCCCCTAGTTCATGTTACACTATCTCGATTAAAGAAGTACACTAAAGCATTAATTATTTATCTATTTATTTATTTTTACCAAAGTCTCAGAGACCTTTGTTCGTACCCACAATTGTCAGGAAGAAACCTTTTGTATATTACCATCTTAACTCGGCACTACATGAATGAATGACTGATTACATATTTTTTTTTTTTTCTTCTTATTATTTAAGCTTTTTCTTTAATTCTTTATTTTGTAACCTTACTTAGCCTTAAATTTTGTTTCTTTTTATTTTATTTTAAAGGAGGAGCCTGGACCGCACGACACAGGTCACCCTAGAGTGTGGTCCAGTGCACACCAAATACATTTCACAATAATATGCAAATTATATTACTGTACAATTAGTGTAAATTTGGTGTCAAAATGTAAATACCTTTAAGCTTATGATCAATAAATAAATCTTATTATTATCTTATTATATTATTAATATTCCCTTATCTAGTACTTTTAAAAATAAATAAAAAAAAAACATATATTTAAAGAGGCTCCGATTCAAAAAGAGTTTTAGCCATTTTTACTTAGATAAAGACGTAATACGGAACTCTTCATGCGCGTCCGACTCGCACTTGACCAATTTTTATTTTCAACAAACCCTGTATGATTGAAGCATGTTTACGCTTGTCTATGTAGAGGGAGGATTTGATTGTTTTCCTTGTTCGCTCATATATTTTCAATGAAAATGTAAAAATTCGGAGAAACTGCGGACAAATGGGTCCGGACCCCCACGATTGGCCACGAAAGGGGTTCTATTTATAGAACAACCGTAACGAGGGACCCGAAACTTAACCTCATAAAGCTACCGATGGGTTTTCATGGGGGAAATATTTTTTCATAACAGAGTCATAACATTGAAAGTTTGTAGGAGCCTAATGTCATTATTCCATCCCTATGCAAAAACGACGGTAGGATTTTTCGTAGTTCTCGACCGGATAAGTCATTTTTTTTTTGTTTTAAAGTTTTGTTAGTAAAAGTAAAAAGAAAAAGATAATTGGCCAAGTGCGAGCTGGACTCCCGCATGAAGGGTTCCGTACCATTGTTGTATGAAAGCCCCCCTTAAATATAATTTTATTACAATTTTATAATTTATTTATTCAATTAAATAGCTATAACAGTTTTTACACCAAAGCGCTAACTATTTCAGACTTATAAAATACACTCCTGAATGCACACACAATTTGATTAATTTAATTGGTAGCCAATATACTTATGTGTATTTTGTGAAAATTTTTGGTGTCTAGCACGTACCGATATTGATATATAGCAAAAAATGGTTGCCTGTAAAGTCGGTTTCACGGGCGAAGACTTTACGTGACAACGTCTGCCGCGTGCTGCGCGCGCGGCAGACCGATCATAGTTGAGTGGGAGAGAGACGCAAGGCATTCGGCGGGCCTCTCTCTCGTTCGGTGACTCATCGTAACGTTACCGGGCGTTACACTTTTTCATAAGTGACTCCCAGCCGCAACCTAATTTAAGACGTTGTCACGTCAAAAAAAAAAGAAAAAAAAAACATGTTTGGGGACACCCATTAATTTTTATTTTTTATTTTTGGTATTTGTTGCTATAGCGGCACGGGAAATACATATCTTATGAATATGTATGTATGTATGTTTGTTAGCGCTTCACGCTCAAACGGCTGAATCGATTTTGATTAAATTTGGTGTGAAGCTAGGTTAGATCTTGGATTAGCACATACCTAGGTTACTACAATACGCGGGACTGCGCCGGCGGTGTTTAACCGGCTGCCGCGCGAGATAACAGATGTGCCTTCACGAGCTGTTTTTAAACGAAAATTAAAGAATTAGCCTACGGACAGGCATTTTATTCTTTTGACGATTTTTTGAAATTAAAATTGGTTTGACACTACGTTCGTAGTACACTATTTATGTAAGGTTAATTATAAATTATTGATGACATTTTTATTGACACTTGTATTAAGTATTATATATTTAATTTGATTGTGTGACTTGTAACTGTATTGTTATCAATAAATTACTTTGAATTTGACTTTAATCCCAAAAACAACTGTGGTTCCTGTGGAATACGCAAATAACTTCAAAATCTATTTTACTCCTTTTTATGAGATTTACTATGAAGATAGGTCAAACCTTGGATTAGCACATAGGATACTTTTCATCCCGGATTAACTTCTTTTGGTCCCGGAGTAACGCGGGTAACACCGCGGGTTGCAACTTGTTTATAATATTAGTAGGATAAAATATATACGTCATTTAAAAAGTAGTTCAAGTTGTTATCGTCATAATATGCATGAGTGCGTCACCTACACCAATGACTTGTTTTTCAAGTTATGTGTAGATTTGCACTCGCTTTACGGTGAAGGAAAACATCGTGAGGAAACCGGCATGTTTGAGGACCACAATATCCGAAGGCGTGTGTCATCTGCCATCTGCCAAAAGACTAGACTCAGGGTTTGGCTATTAGATAAAACTTTGTACAATATAAATGATTATATAAATTTGAAAATTGACATTTAAATTGACGATTTGACATTTGATTCATATCATATACTTTTGTAATGATATCATATTATTTGACTTGTAACTTTGGTGTTATCAATAAATGATTTGCATTTGTATTTGCAACCCAGACTTGGCCAGCCTGGTGGATTATGACCTATATCTCTCTCCTCGTGAGAGAAGGCCCCGAGTCTCAGCAGTGGGAACGTATGACTGGTTGCTAGGATAAAATGAGGGCGTTACTCAGAAGCGTTAGTAACACAGTATGTACGTGCTTCCACCATCGATTGCGCGGAGCCTATTTTTAGAATGTTTACTGAAAGAATGTAGGGGGCTACTACGCTCCTTCCAACCATCATGGTTGTAATCATGTTTATTCATCATCATCATCCACATGCACATTGACATAAAACCTTGTTTTTTTATTATTATTAATACATATTCTGATATTGTATACTTATAATTAATCTTTTGACATTTCTTTTAAATATTATTGTTTAGCTGTAAATTATAGTGGAGCGAAATTAACTTATAAATTTCCTAATTAATTGACTTTTTGCACACCGCATATGCGGTAGCCTACAAGGGACGTTTTATATTATTTTCCATGTTTTTATATATTTTTTTTTTTTTTTTTGTTTGTTCCACCTTTTATCTCCCTTAACACTGAGTCAAGGATGTTGTTTTGGTTGAACAATTGCTTACGCATTTTCTCTATTTGTTTGGATCGGTCAATTATATACCTCATGCGAAATAGTATGATACAAAATAGTAATAAAAAATATATAACAAATATGTACAATAGAATATAATATGTTTATAAATATATTAAGGCTGTTTTTTTTTTTTTTTTTTTTTTTTTTTTTAATTATCAATATACTTAATTTAATTTTTTTTTTTATATGTTTTTTTTTTTGTAATTATTATTATATTTTTTTTTTCTTTTTATAAATACATTTGTAGCTTATAAATATATTAACCTATTTATTTGCAGTACATAGTGCATATTATATGTTCTTAATCCTATACTTACATTATATGTTTCCTACAACTAACATGTCCTGAGATAAGACTAACATGTACATCATGTTGTCTTATATCATTTACAATGTTTCTTAACTCTAAGTATATACAAAAGTTCTACAGATATGTTAACTATATCTGTAGTTCCTTTTTTTTTTCTTTTTCCCAATATACAAATAGCTATTTTGATTACAATTTTGCTTTGTTTTCTACATACAACACTTTGTAAGAGCTCACTATGACTGTACATTTTGTCTATGAATCAGTTATGTATTGTGCATAATACAATTCTATTCATAGTTTTATGTTATATTTATGTATATTTATATATATTTTAAGTAGTTGTATTTATAAGCCGTATTTTCTTTATATTTAGTAGTTATGTGTATTTATATTATTACTTAGTGAACTTTAGTATATATCTACATTGCATTTCTATATAATATAATATGAATAATATAATATGAAAGTTAAAAAGAAAGTTATAACTAGATGTATGTAATAATAATAAAGGTAAGTACACTATTTTAAGCATCTATATACCAACATGTAACACTTGTTATTTGATCCTACTTATTTCTTCTGTTACAGATTCTAGTCACATGTACACAGAAATGGAGAAACTGCTGCCGTCCAGCATCATCTTGCAACCACTCTTTCAAGTTATCGCGTTTTATATCCCTACCGAACTCTATCTCAATTAGTGTTCTTTTCAATATATTTGCAGGACAGTCAACGATGGCGTGGATACTACTCTCCTCTTCTTCAGGGTCACAGATACATCCACCTGATTGTTTGAGTTTGCGCTTATGCAGGAAACCTGCGAACCCGCCGTGCCCTGTGAAAGCTTGCACCAGCTCCGGGGTCAGCTTTAGCGTCTTCAGTAATTTGTGAGCGACCTGAACGTCTGGAAAGAAAAGTTTTGTTGTTCCTGCTGTGGTATCATTTGTATATCTTGCTTGCCATTTCGAGATAGTTTCTCTACGTACTATTCTTTTGATATATGAGATTGGACATCTGTCGTAGTTAGCGGATGTTTTCATTTTTAAAGCTGCGTCTTTGGCCAGTGCGTCAACTCGCTCGTTGCCTTCGATGCCAACATGAGCTTTCACCCAATACAGGTTTATTGTTTTACCTTGATCATTCAGCAGGAAGATATTTTTTCTTATCTGATATGCTATAGGGTGAAAAGTGTCATGGTTACGTAGCAATTCTAGAGAAGATCTAGAATCACTAAAAATAGATAATTCTGCTTCGTCCGTGTCCAGTGCCTGTCTTGTAGCATAGTAGAGAGCGTACAGTTCAGCCTGGAATACGGTGCAGTATGATTCTAGTCTTAGCTTCTTACACATGATTTCTGCTCCGTTTTTCCACCACGAAATCGCAGCTCCCACTCTTTCCTCTATCCTACTACCATCAGTAAAAGCAAGAAGGCCTTTTATGTTATACGAAGCCAGTGTTTCGTCGTTCCAGTCCGTGATACATGAGAAGTTAATAGAAAGATTTTTTGCTGGATGAATGGCATTAAGGAAGCACTCTTTTGTCTCAATATCTCGGCCTGCTATATATTCAAAAGGCTTTCCTCTCTTCGTTTCAAATACAGTCGCAGCTTCGTGGACCCTCATATCCAGTGGTAGCAAACCCGACAGAAGAAGAGCTGAGTGCAGTGACGCTGTACGGCAGGATCTACATATTTTTTGGGCAAAGCCGCGCTGTACTGAATTGAGAATTTTCTTGCATTTGGATTTCGATGCCGCTGGATACCATACACTGGATGCATATAACATTATAGGCTCAATTACTGCCGAATAAATTGTCCTCGTAACTTCAGAGTTAAGCCCCCACGAAATCTTTGCCGCTTTTGCTAGCTGGTTATAAATTCTTATACATTTCTTTGAAGTATTTGAAACATGACTATAAAAAGTAAGTTTTTTATCAATAGTCAATCCTAATATTTTAATTTCATCGGTTAATTTAATTATAGTACCTCCCATATTTATATTTGGAATATCGTATTTTATTTTATTGGTCAATATCATAGCGAAGGTTTTGTGTGCGGCAAATTGTAGTTTATTAAGTTTTCCCCATTTATATATATCATTTAGTATTACATTTGCATCTCGTTCCAGGTCAGCAGCTGAGCTTCCGGAGAAAACAAGAGCGACGTCATCAGCAAAGGCTTGGCAGTGGACGTTTTTATTTTCTAGTAGTTCTAATAAGGGATCCAACAGAATGTTCCAAAAAGTAGGGCCTCCGATGGAGCCCTGAACACAGCCCTTAGTTGTTTGTTTAGAGCAACATTCTCCTGCATACTTCACATTAACTTTCCGGTCCTTCAAGTAGCTATTCACCATACCATAAAGATTTGGTGGACAACCCTTCTTTACGAGCTGATGTTTAATGATTTTAATGTTTTTATATTACCTGTGGCTACGCAAATAAAATTATTTCATTTCATTTCAATTTTATCTCAGCCTATGCCTCTTTCCTAGGTTTCCTTAGGCTTTGCTATCTATATGCCTCTATCTTGTGCCATTTTATAAAAAAAGGCCCGTAACCGTTATGTCGTATTTTCGTAAAAAAATAAACGTATTTTATAGACATTACAGCATATTCGTATTACTCGACTAGCAGATCGTCCCAGCTTAATATATATAAATCTTGTGTCACAATGTTTGTCCTCAATGGACTCCTAAACCACTTACCGATTATAATAAAATTCGCACACCATGTGCAGTTCGATCCAACTTAAGAGATAGGATAGTTTAAATCTCAAATTATAGTCGCAATTTTAATTTATTGCTAATTATTGTCTGTTAGTATTTGACAGTCACAATTATCTGCTAACTCCAAATGATTCTAACAGATGTCGATACCTTTCGACTGGGTCGAGTAAGTAATCAATAGATGGCGCTGCTATGGTAAATCTACGAACGTGTCATATAAGCTACACTATCTATTTTTCATACCCCTAAGTGAGGCAAAACAACGTTTGCCGTCCGTTGGGTCAGCTAGTAACATTATATATTTTGCAAAGAGAAACAAAATATAGTCTATGTTACTCGGGGATAATGTAGCTTTCCAACGGTGAAAGAATTATTCAAATCGGTCTAGAAGTTTCGGATCTTATTTGCGTCAAAAAAAAACAAACCTATCCTCTTTTTATATAGGTAAAGATAGGTATATAGTAAGTAGTACCTGAATCAATATTCTTTTGAATATCTGAAATAGTAGTTGTACTTCACATTGGTAGTAAGTATATAATATATTCTATTTTTCTTATCATGAATGTACACACATTTTATGTGTGTTTGTTTTACAAATTATGTGTGTATTTACACTCGCTTTAAGCTGAAGAAAAAACATAGTGAACTGAAATATTTAACTGTCAGCTTATCCGAAGTGTGACTCATCCGCTAAACTGCATTTGGTGCAGCATGGCAAATTATGGCCTAAATCTCTCTTCTCGTAAGAGAAGTACCAGAGTCCCAGCAGTGCATAAAATAATAATAATAAAAATAAAAAAAAATGAACCCAATGTTCGTTTGACTTTCAGCCCGCGGATTTTGGTAAAACCTCACTTGCCGAGAGAATATGTGACAAACCAATTAAAAATAATAATAATTCTTTATTACAGACCCGTGAACCATACAAATACATAAGTAAATAAAGTAAGAGTACAAAATAAATTAAAAAAAAAATGAATTTCAGGTGGCAATTGCCAACCATTGTCTTGTCATAAATAGTGAGACTATTTATGCTGTAAGTAAATTCATTCATTCATTCTTGTTCTTTAAATTACATGATAAAGAACAAGAATGAAGTAGTAATATTTAAACCATGATGGAAGTAACAAGGAATGTGGTAGCACCCCTTTTAAATTATGCGTGTAATCTGTTGTTAAATCTTAGATTCATGATATCAACCGGAAAGAGATAGAAATATAATATTTCGAAGAAAAAATCACTGGAGTTTTTTTAACTACCCGATTGCAAAAATGGGTTACGTGTTTCGCGAGTAAACAATGTTTTAAAAAGTATGACAGACTGATTTTGTTTATGTTATGTTGAACTTCATTAATTAAAAATAATAATTGGCCAAGTGCGAGTAGGGTTCGCGCATGTAAATGTATATTAGCTATCAAATTATATAAAAAAAAAATAGTAAAAATAAATATAATATTAATAGGGGGGCTCATGTTTTCAACTATGTACATATATATGTATATGTTGAAATCTAAAAACTCCAGAACTCCAACAGAAGTTAACAACTGTATGGTTATTCCAAAGAATCACCGTTAGGCAAAACTCTAAAGTTTATACAAATGATTATTAGGTTAAACTTTATAAGGGTATCATGGCGCTTGATAACTTTCGGGATGAACCCATCCTGTATAGGGGTATATTTATGGAGAGAAAATGTGTTTTAACATGCATGATTTTGTAATACTATCTACGTCCCGCGGTGTTAATCCGGGATAAAGAAGTTAATCCGCAATAAACCAAGGTCTAACCTATATAATATCAATTCAATAGTATATGATATTAATGTCAAAAAAATCAAATGTCAATTTTCACTTCTAATTCTAGTAATATAATATCATTACAATAAAATAATTTGATATGAATCTAGCTCTCATCGGTGGGAATTGAACCCGCATACTGCGGGTCGTAAGGCAGTACACGCCCAACTGAGCTGTCATAGCTTTCAAAATATTGTACATATGTGTAAATTTGAGTTCGTTTGTAATTTTTTCACGCTCTAACAACTGTATTAATTGGGACGAAAATTTGGTAAAAAAAAGCTTAAATCGCTCTTGGATTAACACACGCTAATTTTGATCCCGGATAAACGGGGTAAAACCGAAGGGAGTAGCTAGTGTATCATAAATGTATTATCATTTTAATTTGAAATTCAAAAGGAAACTATTCTACAAACTCCTTAAATCAAATTGACATAAATCAAAAGTTTTCAGCACGACAGAATGTCGTTTTAATATTTAAATGGTAATCATTCTATGAAATATTTTTTTTTATTATTAACAAATATAATGTAATATAAACTTAATGTTAGTTCTTTTATTTGGGGGAAAACTAAATACTACAAATTCAAAATATTACTTAATGTTAAATCTAATCTAAAATTAATTAAATTAAAAGTACCTATATCTAATCTAAAAAAACCAGTGCCAGTGGGAAGAGTACCTAAAATACCTAAGATATAAGATTGTTTATAAATTTCGGTCTGTTCAGTTGAACCATTTCTAGTTCGTATTATGGTTGCTGACACAACTGATATACTACATATACATACATACATACATACATATTTTATACAGATACATATTTAACACCCAGACCCACAGCCAACAAATTTAGTTAAGCACAAAGATGGAACGTATGGGCTGCTTATGCTTATGCTATGCTATTTATTTTGCAATTTTTTTTTTACATATTTAAACAAAATGTATGTGTTGCGAAATAAATAAATAAAAAAATATTGGTTTTAATAAAATTGTGAATTTTTGAGGCAATAAAAAAATGTTAGTGTAGTATTAGTATTAATTAAATTGTGAATTTTTGAGGCTCTATCTTTCTCAATAAGATTACTCAAGATAATTTATCTTAAAACTCAAAAGCTAAACTGAGATTTTAATCCGACATCTGTTAATTTCTGTAATTTCTTCGCCGATGTTAAAATTACAACGTGAATTTCATTTAATTTTGCAACAGCTGCAAGGGAGCGTTAAATTTTAATTTATTTCTGGTTATTAATTTCAGGTCTATACTGGGTTATTTATTACTGAAAAAAACTTTTGAATATAAGAAATAATTGGTCAAGAGCAAGAAAGGTTCCGTATGGTTTTAGAAAAATGGCGAAAAACACGTTTGTTGTATCCCCTTAATTATTTATTTTATTTTAATTTTGTAATCTATTTCAAATTAATATATTTATGAAAATTCAATAGATTCTGACTTAGATTTAATTTACTATTTTTAAGGTTTTTTTTGTGTGTGTGTGTTTTTATTTAAATATTATTTGTATATATAATATTATATTCTAGTAATATAATATCATTACAATAGTATACGATATTAATAATTTTGTCAATTTTCACTACTAATTCTAGTAATATAATATCAATACAATAGTAAAAATTCTATAATCCAGTATTCCGTAAAAGTTAAGCGATTCTATCAAATGTTATAAAAATAAAGAAAAAAAATCTAAAAATATATTTTAAGTATGAGAGCCCCCTTGAGAATTTTTTCTCAAGGGGGCTCTTATATTTATATATAATATTACTGAAAGATCTATTTCAATAAAAAAAAACATTCGAGAAATATCTATTCATCCTTTCCGATAGAAAAGGAGTTTTTAAATCAATTCAGAAATCACTGAGTTATGAGATAACAAACACAAAACTGTCGAGCAGTCGATTTGAGAATCTCCGAATTTTTATTAAATGAAATTGTAATGGAAAAAAATCTTACTCCAAAAAAACTTCCACCTTTATTCAATATCCAAAATATCATTATCAGTTAAAAATAAAAAAAATACGCAGTAAAACAAAATGGCAAATTTAGTACAACCAATAAATGCACTCCATTAAGCTCTTTATGCATAGTAACTTATCAACCTACATATGTATAGGTTTTACCACTCACCAGCGAAATCACAATGCACCGCCGATTTCACCAGCCCACTCACTCACTACTCGAAAAAACAACGCAAATCACTCACTAAAATCACTATAGCTTAACCAACGTTTCGATAAAACCCTTATCAATATTTTTCCACGAATAAAATAGGTGCGATGTCGTAATATACGCTATAGGTAAGAAAAGCCAGAGACACGGCCATCCCCTACCGTTCCCAGCGATGAACTGATTTCAACTGGCCTGGAGAGTGACTGGAACACCTACTGGAACGGTTTACTGGAACGATCGCAGCGCAAGCGGGGTAGCGAAGTTTTTGTCTCAGTTATAAATACTATTTTTAGACGAGGTTTGGGAGAAATGGATTTGTTAAAAGTAAACTTGCCGGTTCAAATTGGAATGAAACTATTATTTGAATTTTATTTAAAGTAGATCGAGTTATTTAAGCACTAGCAGATCGCCCGGCTTCGCATGGGCTATAAAATAATCTAAGTTGCAAAGAGAAACGAAATGTAGCCAACATTATTCAGGGATAATGCAGCTTCCTAACGGTGAAAGAATTTTTCAAATCGGTCCAGTAGTTTCGGAGCCTATTCGCGTCGAACAAACAATCAAACTTTTTCTCTTTATAATATAGGTACCTATAGATACATTTCTTGTCTTTAATAAAAAACAATAAATTGATATATACCGCTGCTCCGTTAAAAAATGTAACCAACGTGTAATCCAAGATCTATATAGTTTTTACGGCGTATTTTTTTTATATCATTATATTTTTTTTAGAAATGCATGTTCATGTTCATGATATTTTTTTTAAGAAAATAAATTTTTATTCTTTACAATTTAATTTAACAAAAAATGCAGAGATTCTTGATGAATGTAATTATTTACTATTTGTTAGTTTTAAGTATGTTACCTCATAACTTTTCTGAATCGAATTAAATTAGCTCGCTCAAATTTGTAACGCGTCTAAACTCGGTAAAATAGCACCTTTACTTGGTAAAAAGGTCACATGATGTCATGAAATAATTAATCGATGCTCGTCTTTGTGGACTAGACACGCGATTAAGGGGTTAGCCCTCTATTTATCATTCTGATAAGTACTAGTTCAAACAGTAGACCTAGTGAACAAAATAAACT
Organism: Mellilla xanthometata; assembly: GCA_035578125.1. Lineage (NCBI taxonomy): Eukaryota > Metazoa > Arthropoda > Insecta > Lepidoptera > Geometridae > Mellilla > Mellilla xanthometata. The sequence goes on from JAPUBQ010000045.1 coordinate 80,452, forward strand.
CATAAACTCATTTATAGGTAATTAAAACTTTTTACTACAAGCTTACCTAGCAAATACCTATAGGTGGCGATTAAGCGGCACACACGACTAAACTAAATTTAAAGAAGACCCGTCTCTTTTCATCTTAGGTGGCCAGAAAGAGACGGCACGTTCTGAACCACACACAAAACAACTAAAATCACGTCAAATATGAAAAATGTAAGCGATTTTAGAGCGCACCCAAAATTGTATCAGCTCTAAATCTGACGTGTTTGACGTGATTTTAGATGTTTTGTCTTCTTAGCTCCTACAAAGAAGACTATTTATAAACTCAAAATGACCAAACCATTAAAGCGATAGTAATCTAATTTCGTATATTTTTCCACACAGATTATAAAATAATTTACCAAAAGCCACGGCAAAGCTTTCTTGGTAATTTAAACTTTTTACATTATATATTCATTGGACACCTGACCAAGTTTTAATGGTGGAGTGATTCTAGTGCTCGCTTTTTTTTAAAACAATAAATGTGCTTGCGCTTTATCACAATACACCTGATGGTAAGAGACATTATGATATAAGGCGAAGCGCGCTTACCATGAAGCGCTTACAATAAAGACAGGTAATAATGCGTACTTGCTAAGAATACAAAAGCATTTATAATTGTCTGTATATAATAATGTATCAATATCCGGAACTTTGATTTTAGTATTTTTGACTTTGACTTTAACTTGTGAAGAAACATTGTCAGGATTAATTATTATTTTTATTATTTACAAAAAACCTGTATACACTCACCAAAAACAATCGTTACGACACCACACTGTTCAATGCGAAATAGAAATGAAAATATCTAGCTTGCTTTCTATAAGAGAGAGAGAGAGAGAGAGAGTAACATGCGCACGCCGCACAGCTTACAATAGCTTACTATAGCAAAAAAGTGTCGTGTCAACTTTTCGTAAGTTTAGTTTTTTCCGTCTAGCCCCCTTTCACAACGCGCGATAAGGAACTTAGTTCCAAAAATCTAAATCCCTCGTTAACATTCTTTCGAGGTAACCGTATTGAATCTATTTTCATTAAACAGTGCATAAATTACCTTTTTACCAAAAAACCTCTGTGTACGATGCCACATGCACGTCAAACTTCTAACACTCGTATGTTTTTGCACCGGTGGTAAAAAATGAACAAGAAAATGTTCTAAGAGTCCTGAAATCTGAGCACGGTTTGAGAATGCCGGAACGACATCGGGTGCGTTTACACAAATGAAATTAAACACCCGACTCGGTCCTGGGGTTGCCAGATGACAGATTTTCTCGTACAGGGCCGGTAAAAAAAGCCAAGCAGTAAACCTGCTTGGTTTTTTTTAAGTTGTAAGGAGAAGCAGGACCTTCTCCTTTCTAAACCTGCTTGTTTGCACATTTGATTTGAAAAAAAAACTTGTGAGGTATCAAGGGACACCCGTGTGGAACGAAGTTCATACGTTCTGATATTTTAATTCATTCATTCATTCAATATTTAAGAGCTGGGCTCTTGTCTGTGGAGTTTTTTCCAGGTAGTTCTGTCTTCGGCCAAACCCTTGATCTCCTTATACGACATGACATTCGCCTTCTCCTTAATTTGGTCTAAATATGATCTTCTTGGTCTTCTTCTTCCTCTCCTGGCTTCTATCTTTCCTTCTACGATATTTTTAATGAAATTGTCATGTCGTATAAGGTGGCCAACCATCTTTCCTCTTCTGTTGTCTATTGTATTTATTATGGTTCTTGGTTCTTGTACTAGGCAGAGTACCTCTTCATTTTCATTATATTTTAATATTAAAACAAAAAACCTGTATACACTCAACGAAAATAATCGTCGCGACACCACACTGTTCAATGAGAAATAGAAATGAAAATATCTGGCTTGCTTTCTATAAGAGAGAGAGAGAGAGAGAGAGAAACATGCGCACGCCGCACAGCTTACAATAGCTTACATAGCAAAAAGTGTCGTGACAACTTTTCGTAAGATTTTTTTCCGTCTAGCCCCCTTTCACAACGCGCGATAAAGAACTGCGTTCCAATACACATGATTATTGTTTTTTATATTAGAATATTTTAACATAACTTAACATTATTATTATTTTTGCATAAGTCGAGAAAAATGTCGTAAACATACAATAATTCTCTTGAATATGGCAACTCTGCCTGGGTCTCGCTATTAAACACGCACCTACGTCACAAGTAAATTGAATCTTATTAAAAAACATTGCTTAGGGTGAGCCGTTTATGCTTACTAAAGTACCTTTTTAAAAGAAGTGAGTATATTTACTGTTTTTTCTTCCAGGCGGTATGGAACCAAAATAGCTAATTTAAAAAAAAACCTTTAACCCTTAACCATTTAACAATGTTGTTTTTAAACAACATACAAAAAATCACCGGTAAAATTGACCTTCACATAATATATTTTTTTTTAATTTTACGCAATGTAGTTTATAAACAACACTCAAATTTATGACAAAAAAGTATAGTAAATTAATGTCTAGATTTTTTTACTCATTCTTCCTAGACAGTAATACATGTCTTTTACACAAATATATTTTAACGTGAAACAAAAATCGTCCATTTAAGGGTATATATCGCGTAAGTGGTACGGCTTTTTCAGTTTTAGAACTACAGCTTTATAACGAGTATCTTTAATTCAGTATTAACAAGCGGTAGAGTTCTAAAATACTATTACATGACTACCTAATTGGCGTAATGGTTACCATGCCGGACTGCCAATCGGAGGGTCCCGGGTTCGATTCCCGACATGGCCAATCTTTGTGATAAACTTAAATACTTAACAAACTATAGTCTTCTTCTTCTTCGGATGAGCTAAGTGGCCAAGCTCTGGTGTCGAGAGTTTTTTTAAGCAGCTCTCTGTCTTGGATTAACGACTGCTTGTACTACGACTAACAGTCGGGACCTACAATTTTCGTGTCAACCGACCCACGGTAGCGCCGAGATGAAAATGCTACTTCCGCACTGTCCTCATGGATCGTTGCTTAGCTACGATAATCGCATCGGATTACCTTAGCTAGACGAACTACAGCGTATGTATAGTTAAAAGTATTTATGTATATGTACGTAGTATATCAGTTGTGTTAGCAACCATAATACTAGAAATAGTTTTAAAATGTGTGTATAATGTATGGGGTCACCAGCCGTGTGTAAAATATCTAGAACCGTTAGGCTTATAGTTTTAATATTGTCGATTTTATAATAATTCATTTCGTTGATGGTGGTACAACACTATTTGCCACTGCCCGAGATGTCTTTTTTTGTTCTACCCTCGACTCTGGATGAGAGAAAAAAAAGACAACTGACACATAAGTGCCAGCGAGTGGATCGACGACAAGCGCCTCCGTAGGTCGCATCTTCTTCAAAATCACAAAAAGGACGTTCCTTTAGCTCCGTGAGCTCTGCAAATATTTTATGTAAATTAGATAGAGAAAATAAGAAATTTGTACTAGCAGGTGATTTTAATCTAAATATTTTAAAAACTGACAAGAATGTAAAACGACTTTTGAAAATAGTTGACAATTTTAATTGCTTTTTTTTAATAAAAGAACCAACTAGGATAGAAAAAACAACAGCCACCTGTATTGACAATTTTTTAGTTAATTTTGACTTATGTAAAGGTAGTGTAATTAACCATAAATTAGCAGATCATAAGACAATAGAACTAGTAATTTTGAACCATTCAATCGATAATAATAAGGACATCTGCGCACCCTCACGGATGAGCAGACAGATAAGTAATAATAACAAAAAATATTTCCACTACCTTTTAAATAGAGACATTTTGAAATTGAGATTCCAAATAACTTCATGTGATGATCCCAATGCACAAATGATGATTTTGCAGGATGCAATCAAATATTATTATGATGTGGCATTTCCTAAAAAAATAACCTGCTCAAAACGTAAACCTAAAAGATGGACCACTCGAGGCATAGAAGTATCGAAAAGCAATCTTGCGAAGATGGAACTTCTGCAAGAAATACAACCAAGCAATAAGCGACTTTCATATATACGAAAATATCGAAAGATTCTTCGTAAAGTGTACATAGCGGCAAAGAAACTACAGTATTGTAACCGAATTAAGTCATCAAATAATAAAATCAGAGAATCTTGGAATATAGTCAATGAGCAAGTCAGATACAGTAAGAAACAGAATAAAAGTAAGTCTATACAGAAGATATTATCTGAAAGCGGACAAGAAATAACCGACTGTAAAGTCATTGCCGATTTATTTAACACATTTTTCATTAATATTGCCCATAAATTGACAGATAACACTAAAATTGACATTGAAAGATGCTGGACATATTTAAATCTTGAACCTAAAACTCTTAACAAAATAAAATTTGACCAAGTAAATATTAAAGAGTTATGGACGACTGTAAAGAACATGAAACCAAATACTACTCCAGATTACCTTGACATTAATAGTAAGACATTACGAGAACTGATATTATCAAATGTTAATTTAATGGAATTACTCTACATAATCATTAATGACTGCCTGCAAAAGGGTATATTTCCTGACTGCCTCAAACACGGCAGAATTATTCCTCTTTATAAAAAAGGTGACCCTAATGAAGTAAACAACTATAGACCAATATGCATATTACCTACGATATCAAAAATCATAGAGAGTATAATTAAAAAGAGAATAATCAGACATTTTGAAGCTAACAATCTGTTTACTCCATCACAATATGGATTCCGTCCAGGAAAGTCAACTGAAATGGCCATCAGAAAAGTCATTTACTATATTCTTGAGTCACTGGACAAATCTAAAAAGTGCAGCAGCATTTATTGCGATTTGTCCAAAGCATTTGACTGCCTTAGACATGATATATTGCTTTTAAAGTTAAAGTACTATGGTTTTGAAGGGACGGAAATAAACTTTATGCGCTCTTATTTAAATAAAAGATCACAGATAGTTTCAATAAATGAAACGAACTCATCCGTGGGTTATGTGAGCATAGGAGTACCCCAAGGATCTATACTTGGACCTATATTATTTTTAATATATATAAATGACATTGTTAATATAATGCCTAACTGGACATACATTAGTTTATTTGCTGATGACACCCATGTGGGAATAAATGACAAAGATAGAAGTAAGTTGACAACAAAGATAGACGAGGCTTTAAATATACTCAAGATATGGTTTAGGGATAACGGTATCACTCTTAACGCAGACAAAAGTGTCATAATGACTTACCAATCAAGAAAAGGACTAAAAAAAGAACTAGGACCAAAAGAAAATGTTTTCCTTGGCTATACCATTGACAACACAATAAATCATTCAGCACACATTTCTAAGCTGTGCAAAAAACTGTCAAGCGCTAATTATGTACTGTTCAAATTAAAACCTTTATTGGACATAACCTCCATGCTCTCGGTATATTTTGCATATATTCACTCGCATCTGAGATACGCTATTACTATCTGGGGAAATGGAAAAGATGTCATAAAAGTACTCAGAGCTCAGAAGAGGGCAATTAGGACAATGCTAGGACTGAGGAAACAAATACAAATACAAATACAAATCGCGAATCAGTCCGGCAGCACTTCGTCAAAAATAATATAATGACCGTGATCTCACTCTATATATATAGTTGTTTACTTGAAATCTTTGACGAGAAAGAAAATTTGATGAATTATAATGTTTATAACAGTCAACGAAGAAAACGCAATGCTTTGAGACCACCATTGAACAGACTAGCTAAAGTCCAAAAGCAAGGTATATATAATAAAATATGCTTATTCAACAAGTTGCCACATACTATTATTAATCTGCTATTAATTGAGTTCAAAAAATGTACTAAACAGTTTTTTAAAGCAAATGCATTTTATTCTATAAATGAATTTATGAGATTGCCTCTTGCAGAGCCCTCATTTGTGTATGGAAATCAATCATGTATATAGTATTTATTTAGAATTAATTGAAGTAGTTTTTAAGGATAATTTATATGTATACTTTGACGTGCCTATTATTACGAAATGTGATAAGGTTAATAAATATCTATGATTTCTATGATCTATGATGAAATAGCTGCCGTGCACTATTTACAAACCAGTGTGTGTGTGTGTGTGTGTGTCGACATCCGATAAGATCCCACCTTACCCAGGAGAACTCTCACCCGACCAGCCCTGTCTTGGAACGGCATTAGAAGCATTGAAGGTAAGTGGTAGATATATTGGCCTCCTCTTATCTGTGTTCTTGTTTGGATCGGTGCATCACCACTGCATTGTCATTTTTTTTATACAGTCCACTAAGCTCCCATTATCTGAATGTTCATATATCGAACATAGCTTTGCCCAAAAACACATGGCATGTAAACTCTGAAGACTCTGGAGATAAACTTTTAATTGAGCAAAACATTTCTTTCAAACCGAAAGCATTTTCCTAAATGTTGTTTTGGTAACAGACCCAAAGGGCTTCCGAAAGTCTTATTTTTCGCTTAATAGCCATAAAATATGACCGAGAGTGGTTCTTTTACCAAATAACAGAGCACAGTTTGTCTTAATGTTTCTGAAAAGATTTTTCGGGGCACTTACTAATTGGCCTAAAACAATTATTGTACTGTTAGCCTTAAAACGAAGGCTTCTATTGTATCCTTTGCGCCCTTTCGATGAAATGGTTACCCAATGTTTTGTGCGAAATCATGATGCTGCTTTTTCCTGCCATACATATGAATATTCAAATTCAAATACTATTTGTTTCGACCATTTTTTTAGGTCAAACAAATTTCATAAACAAAAATAAGAACTAGAAAAGTAGAAGTGATATTATAGTTTCAGCAACTTTTACAAAAAAGTAGATGAGATGGAAGAGACAAAAGACAGAGAGGAGAAAGAAAGGACAGTCCTGTCCTGTCCTGTCTTTTTTTTTTTTTACTCCGAATTGGTCAGCGCTTAACCACAATTCACCTGATGGTGATATTGAGGTCTGCTAGAAGGAACCGGTTCACTCTCGCCTTGAAAATCGCCAGATTGTAGTCATTGGGGAACAGGGAATTCGGCAAGGAATTCCAAAGTTTGGCGGTTCGGACAACAAAGGTGGAGGCAAAACGCTTATTGCGTGCCTTGGGCACCTCAACCGTAAACCGATGCCGTCTTGGCGTTTCCCTGCTCGTCCGATAGTGGAAGGGGACGGGGGAATAACTTCATGTAATTCAGTCGCACACTCGCCGAAATGCAACCGATAGAAGACCGACAGACTGGCAACAATGCGGCGGTGCTCTAGGCTCTGCAACTTTGCTTTGCAAAGATTGTCATTGCCTATGTCCTATTGTTCTATCCTGTTATATCCTGTCCTGTCCTGTCCTGTTCTGTTTTAATTAATACAAAAAAAATATATAGTCTGTCTGTATGCTTGTATATTGATTTGTGGAGCATACATACAAAACTGTAGTTTAAAAAGTGTCATTTTCATCTGGACGCTACTGTGGGTCGGATGACTTGTTAAATTATAGGTCCCGGCTGTCAGTATCACTATAAGTAGTCGTCAAGTACATACATAATTATTATCAAATATCATATTTTATGCGATAAAAATTATGTACCATTTGTGCACAATAAACAATTTCATTTATTTCTTTCTTAAAGCCAAGTCAGATGGCTGAAGGCAGCTTGAAAAGTCTTGACACCAGAGCTTGGCCACTTAGCTCGCTACGAAGAAAAAGAAGATGTAAGGCTTATGCTAGTACAAAGCACATTATGTACTACAAGGGTGACAATAAATACATCGGCTCGAGGCTCTATTTGAGATTTATTATATCCATCGCTACGACTGCCTTTACTCCTTACATGATGTACATTGAAACCTGGATACGACATTTTTTTTTCTATAAAAACTTAAATTTGTATGTTGTTTATTTTTAGTTATAACTGTATTTCAGGCAACTATGCCCCATAACATAGAGTTCATACCATTAAAATAATAATTATAAATAAACTAATACATATCAATCACCTACAAACTAGACTTATTAACTATTACACACGAAGACGCAGCGTCGTGTTTCGCTAGCTGGTGCCGCGCAGCTGGCTACGAAAACGCCAAACGAGATTTTAATAGCAATACCTACCACTTTTGTGCTGTAAAAGAAACATTTAATTTACAAAATAACAATTGCATATACTACGATATATGTACTAGCTGTTTCCTGCGGCTCCACCCGCATGTGTCTTTTTTGCGATTTGAATTTTCCCTGATTTTGTTTGATAAAAACTTTACGAAGCTCAAAACCTTTCCAACGAATGCTGTACTGTGGAAATCGGTTTGTGCGTTCTGGAGTTATAGCGTCAGGGAGGAAAACCCGACGAAATAAATATTTCAGAGGGGCTCCCCCATACAACAAATGGAACTCTTTATGCGCTTTCCCAACTCACACTTGACCAATTAATTATTTTATAGTAAAAGACTTTGGTTTCTTTGAACTAACTTTGCTAATGCTCTCATACAAATTTAATCGATGTAGCTTACGATTTTTTTTGTTCACTTAAAGCTTGTCACTTCTAGTAAACATAGAGCAGTGGTTTTATTTGAAACATCAGGGAGGCTGTATCTCCATCGGCTGCCTCAATCGATCTTTTTGGAAATTTCAATTGTCTTCCTCTTTACAGCTGATTATTTCTTACCCGACTACGCAAAACGAAGAGTTATGTTTCGGGTGTTTTGTATATTTGTACTTTTGTGCGTTCATAAACCGTATTGATATGACTTTGACATTCTATTTTTAATTAACTTTAATTAAGACTTTGTTTTTTATCAATTAAAAATTAGTTATTTAAAGTACATCGGCCATCAAGTCGGTTATTATGGTTGAATAAGTAAGTTTAATAATAATATTGTTGGGGGATCCACTATTAAAACAACACTTATTACGCACTGCACTGATACTTTATTAATACTTAACTCAAAACTCTTACCTTTTGAAAAACTCTGTAACTCATACAATTGGTATTTAACAAAATAGACCTCGTTCTACAGCGATAATAGCGTTTGTGTGATTCAGAAAAGAGACTTCGTTTACTAGCGCCATCTATCGGCAATGTATGTAACTAAAGACTCAAAGCGCGCGGAACACTCCGTTTAGACATACCGCCCACCAAAGAACCTTGTTCTTTAAGAAATCAATATCGCACTAAAAACAAGCAATGTGATAAATGTACTACCGCCCACCATAACGGGACGTCTCAAAGAAAACGACTATTAATTAATGAAGTTAGATGGCACTAGTTGACAAATTTAAAATACACTCATAGATATGAAAGAAATTGAATACGTTATACAATGCAAAAATTATGTTCTACTTTGAAGCCCTAACCAAAAAACATAATTTATTGCAGGGTCTTCGCAGAATGCCTCCTCTAGTTTTAACGGATACCACTCTGGTTAGATTGTCCTTTCCGGGGAACGTCTCTACTATTCTTCCCATTAGCCATTTTGCAGGTGGTATGTTGCTTTCTCTGATCACTACTATATCGTTAAGCTTTGGTTCTGGTTCCTTTTTGGTAGCCCACTTGTAGCGTTGGTTTAAGGTAACCAGATACTCATTCGACCATTTTTTCCAAAAATGGTTCATTATTTTTTGGCAATATTGCCATCGTCTTAGATTAGAAAATGGTTGCTCCTCGTGCTCGAATTTCTCGTCCGGTATTATCATCAGCGGCTCGCCTACCAAGAAGTGCCCAGGGGTCAATGGCATCGGGTCATCAGGATCATCACTCAGGTAAGATAGTGGTCTGGAGTTTAGACAAGCTTCAATTTGAGTTAGCACTGTTGCTAACTCCTCATAGGTGAGTGTGGCGTCGCCGATGACTCGTTTTAAATGGGTTTTCGTAGAGCGCACCCCAGCTTCCCATAAACCTCCGAAGTTAGGCGAATGGGGCGGTATGAAGTGCCACGATGTGCCCTCATTGGCGAGTAAGTGATGTAGCTCGTTTGATTTAGACTTCTCAAACATCTCTCTCAACTCTTTAGCAGCTCCGGTAAAATTTGTGCCATTATCTGAATATAATGTCTGGCAATGTCCTCTCCTTGAAACAAATCTTCGAAATGCGGCTATGAAGCCGGACGATGTTAAGTCTGATACCGCTTCTAGGTGTATGGCTTTGGTGAAGAAGCATACAAATACACAAATGTAGCCTTTATATGATTTTGCTCCTCGTCCTGGTGAAAATCTTATGTTGATGTGGCCCGTAAAATCAACACCACTGATTTTGAAAGGTCTCATCGGCTTTAGTCTGTCTTCAGGAAGTTGCCCCATCAGTTGTTGATTGTTCTGTCGAGAATATCTCAGGCATGTCACGCAGGCTCTGTAGCATTTCTTTACCAAATCTCGTGCTCGTATTATCCAGTATTTTGATCTCAAGTAGTTTAACATCAGTTGTGGTCCACCATGAAGCGTTTTGATGTGGGCATCCAGAATAATTAGCTTAGTGAGATGGCTATCACTAGGTAATATAAAAGGATGGCGTTTGTCATATTTTACTTGAGCTTCGTGTATTCTGCCCCCTATTCTTACAAGCCCCTTCTCATCGAGAACTGGGTGAAGTGTAAGAAGCTGACTCTTGTTGGAAATGTTCTGACCAGATGTTAAACGGTGAATCTCGTCCTTGAAGTATCTTGCTTGTGTCTCTTTAATGCAGAATTGGAGGATTTTATCAGTCTCTTCTCGACTCACGGTTTTGAATGATGTTTCACGTTGTTCTTTGGGTTGTCTCAACAACAAAAACTTCTTGCAGTATGCAAAAACTCTCAACATTTTAGATAGGTTTGAAAATTTCGACCAAATAAAATCTTCTTTCTCGTTTACTGTGATGGTTAGCGCTTTGATTGATTTCGTCTCTTCCGATGTGTCGTAAGTATTACTTGAATTTCGTTGGTACTCGTCTCGCTCTAGCCAGTCTGGGCCATGCCACCATAGTCGATGTTCTTTCAGCTCTGGAACGCGAAGTCCTCTCGACGCACAGTCTGCTGGATTCTGATCCGTTGCAACGTGTCTCCACTGGTCGCGACCTACCATGGTAAGTATCTCTGATGTTCTATTAGCCACAAATGTTTTCCAACAACTTGGCTCTCCTGCTATCCATGCTAGGACGACCGTGCTATCAGACCACGCGTAGATCTTGCTTTCCGGTATCTCCATGATCTGTGAAACTTCGTACGCCAGTTTAGCAGCAAGTAGCGCAGCACATAATTCCATGCGAGGAATTGATATTTCTTTTTCCACAGGAGCCACCTTGGTTTTGGCGGTAACCAGATGGACTGCGGTGTTCCCTTCATGGTTCGTCGATTTCAGATACACGGCTGCTGCGTATGCGGATTGAGCAGCATCAGCGAAGGTATGAAGCTCTACATCATCGCCTCTCATTGTCTGAAGCCAGTGTCTGATAGTAATCTTCTCAATGTTTGGTAAGTCAGATCTCCATAGAATCCTTTGAAAATCTGTGTCTCTCTCGTCGACTACAACTTGGCGGTACATTTGAACCAAGTCTGCTACGATACAGATTCCATGTCTTCTCCATCGCATCAGTAGATGACGCAAGTCTCCTTGTAGTTTAGGTCCGACAAGTAAGTTGTCATTCAGCGATACACCGTTGACTCTTTTGCTGGAAGCATCGAAGACAACTCTTACTCGACTCGTCTCCTTGTCAGTTCTGATAACAGCGTGATGTGGTAAGTAGACTACTTGATGATCTTCTAACTCTCTGGCCTCTGTGATTGGTTGCATGTGATTTTGATGTAAATAGTCTTCAATTACGTTTTTGTGCTTTTCGTGTAAATTTGGGTCTCGTAGTAATCTCTTCTCAAGCGACGTAAACCTCTTCAAGGCGATTTCTTTTGACTGATTGTGTAGGCATTCTAGATTAGAAGTCTTGAATGGTAATCTCACGACGTAACGTCCTTCTTCATTTCTTTTTGTAGTTTCTTCATAGATCTCTTCGCATCGTGCTTTTTCTTTTGTCATTGGTTTTCCGATACTATCAGGCTCTCTTTCTATTTCCCAAAATTTCTTCAACAGTTGGTCTTCTTTTATCTGTATGTGCATGTTAGTTATTTTATGTTGATTAGATAATAACCCTTTGCTTATTTTTCCAGATATTATCCAGCCAAGTTCCGTGTTCGATGCAACGTGACCGCTCAACGAAGGATGTTTGATAATACCATTCAGAATAATTTCTCCGTGTACTTCCGATCCCAACACAACATCTATCTTTCCAGGTTCTCTGTAATTTGGATCAGCCAAAGGTAAGTGTTGAGTTTCTGGCCAGTCTGGTGGTGAAGTCTCTTGACAGGGTTGAAATGAAGTTAAGTTCTTCATAACGAACGCCTCAACTGGTACAGAATAGTCAGGGTTGCGTAGTGACTCTATCTCAAATGTTACGATTCTCTTTATCTCGATTTCTTTATCGCCAATTCCAGAAACGGTACCACTTGCCGCCAAGCCCTTGAGACTGAGAGCTTGTGCAGTGGCTTCGCTAATGAATGAGCCCTCAGATCCTTGATCGATGAGTGCTCGGACGATTTGTGAGTAGCCAGTAGGTGATTTGATTTTGATCATGGCAGTAGCCAGTAATCCCTTTCTGTAGCGAAAACTCTCTCTTGAAAAATGAGCAACAACTTTCACGTTAGGTTGGTTGCTCGACTCAGACACTTCAGTAGAAGTATTTGCAGGTCTCGAAGATTCAACAGTAGCTGAATCTTGAAATGCTCTCTCATAGTGCAGTAGCGTATGATGTCTCTTGCCGCAGCGACGGCATGATGAAGATGTGCGACAATTCTTCATAGAGTGTGTTGAGGACAAGCAGTTGAAGCACAGGCCCGATGATTGTACATACTCAACTCTCTTCTCAGGGGTCTGCGTTGCGAATTGCTTGCACTGGTACAGTACATGTTGTCCTGAACACATGATGCAATTAGAACTCTTCTTCTCTTCTTGAATCGATGAATGGAATGATCTCGCTTTGATGCTCGGTTTGTTTGTGTTGTTTTGTGGATGTGCTCTGACGGTAGATTTAGCGGTGGTTAAATTTGGCTCAATCATCTCGAGTGCTCTGAATCGCATTTCTAAGAACCTTTTAAATTGAACCCATGTCGGTAGCTTATCTGCGGATTCATCACTCTCTCTGCTCACCTCTAACTCCCATAACTTTCGAGACTCTGGATCTAACTTTGACACAACTAAATAATTAATTATTGTGTCCCAAGATGAGGTGTCAACTTGAATATTTTGTAAGGCTTTTAGACAAGCAGATGTGGTATCAAGAATCTGCTTTAACGCCGTAGGTGATTCACTGGTGATTGCTTTCTGCGCGAACAGACGCTTCATAATCTCATTCGCGTTGAAGCGCTTGTTGTTGTATCTCCGAACTAGCATACTCCATGCCTCTTGATAATTTAGTTCTGTTGTAGACAGATTTTTTAGCAGAACTTCCGCTTCGCCTGTTAAGCAGCTTTTCAGATAATGCAACTTCTGCACGGCGCTCAAACTCGTATTTTTATGTATGAGGGACTCGAACATGTCATGAAAAGTTTGCCAGTCTTCATAACCACTAGAGAATTTAGGTAAATGAATTTGTGGCAGTTTAACTTCACTTGTTGTTCCCGCAGGAGAAGTAGTAAAACTCGAACCAGAAGCGCAAGCAGCAACAGTAGGTAGCTTGCGTGCTTGTAAGTCGTCTTTGAGCTTCGTTTTGTATTCCGCGTAAATCTCTTCTACTCTTGAGTATGTATCTTCAGAAAAATATTCCAGCTTGATTTTCTCTGCTTTCTCTAACGCAGAAGCTATCTCGTTGTGACCGTCCAAAAATGCGTTCCATAATTGATTAATTGATTCTAGTTTCGTCTCCACGTAAGTCGCAGTAATCCTCTCTTTGGGTGACTTCTTATAATTTGCTTGGGCTTTTACTACGCGATCCGCCAACTCCTCTTGCCTGCGAAGGCGTGACTTCAACGTTTCAGACATTTTGAATTTAACACTTGTAAAACTTTTAATATGTAACTTCGAATTTTTCTAAGTCCTTGAAGCTATGAAGCAAAATTTTCTAAGTCCAAAAGTTTTTTAAACGAAATATTCTAAGTGTTTCAGAAATTGTCACTTGTAATTATTTCACTTCTCGAACGCAAATTATTCTAAGTCCCAAAAGTTTTTAAGCGAAATTTTCTAAGTGTTTGAGAATTTGACACTTGTAATTTTTTCACAACTTGAACGCAAATTTTTCTAAGTCTTTGAAAACACTTGTAATTTTTTGCACTGTTCACCAAGTCCACTTTACTCACGATTTTTCTAAGTCCACAGAGTCCATTTCCTCGGGTTTCGGCACCATTATGTTGGGGGATCCACTATTAAAACAACACTTATTACGCACTGCACTGATACTTTATTAATACTTAACTCAAAACTCTTACCTTTTGAAAAACTCTGTAACTCATACAATTGGTATTTAACAAAATAGACCTCGTTCTACAGCGATAATAGCGTTTGCGTGATTCAGAAAAGAGACTTCGTTTACTAGCGCCATCTATCGGCAATGTATGTAACTAAAGACTCAAAGCGCGCGGAACACTCCGTTTAGACAAATATAATAATAATAACTTAACATAAACTTGAAATTCCAGCGCTCCAGTGACAAAGCAAAAGGTTTAATATAGTTACTAATTGATGTATATCTCGATTCATGCTCATTACTAAAAAGATAAGAGTTTGTATGTTTGTCGGTATATTTTTTTTAATATGATACTAGCGGCTCGCCCTGGCTTCGCTCGGGAACCAATTAACCGTTTCTAGTTTATATTATGGGTGCTAACACAACTGATATACTACATAAATACATATATCAATACTTTATATAGATACATATTTAACAGCCAGACCAGTGTTGGCCGTGCCGGGAATTGAACCCGGACCCTCTGAATGGCAGTCCGGCATGGTAACCATTACGCCAACGATGTTATCTTATACTACTAGTATAAGCATAAGCAGCCCACTATATGTTCCCACTGCTGGGACTCGGGGCCTTCTCTCAAGAGGAGAGAGATATAGGCCATAATCTACCACGCTGGTCAAGTGCGGGTTGGTGGATGACACACATCTTTCGGATATTGTGGTCCTCAAACATGTCGGTTTCCACACGATGTTTTCCTTCGCCGTAAAGCGAGTGCAAATCCACACATAACTTGAAAAGCAAGTCTTTGGTATGGGACTGGGATCAAACCAGGGGCCGTATGATTGAAAAGCAGACGCTTGTACCACCGAGCCACGCTCGCTTCATACTTATAAACAAAATAAAATATTAAATAAATAATAATAATAAATATCAGGACTCATTTCACACGGCTGGTTAACAACTCCATACTGAACCATTTTAAGTTCGTGTTATGGTAGCTAACACAACTGATATACTACATATACATACATACATATTTCATATAGATACATATTTAACAGCCAGACCCACAACCGACAAATTTAGTTACGCACAAATATGTCGGCCGGGCCGGGAATCGAACCCGGAACCTTCTGATTAGCAGTCCGGCATGGTAACCGTTGCGCCAACGAGGTCGTCATTAATTCGGGTAACACCGCCGTTAACTACAGTTTAATGTTGAAGCTTTGCCAGACCACAAGATGTTATGAACTAGGTAGTATAATATTCTGGAGCATCGTTATTAGGGTTCCGTAACCGGAAGTTATGTATAAAGGAAACCCTATTTTTATGACTCCACTGTCGTTTATCTGAATTGCTAAACACAAGAATAAACATAAGAGGAGGGGTGGTAGGTATATATCGATGACTCTTTAAAAGGTTTCTTAAGGCATATTTGAGTAATAAGTAAATGCATGGATTTGGTTGGTGAAAAAAAAAAATATAATTTAAATAATTAAATATGTTATTTTTTTTATTAGTTTTTAATCTTATTATCTTCTATCTGTAATAAATTATATGTTTAAGTATTTGAATTATAAAATATATATAACATGTCAATTAATAAATTAAAAATCACATTAAAACCAAAATTAAATATGTTAATTGAAAATACGAGTCAGATACAGATACAGATACAGATAATTTATTAATAAATATAGATTTACAAGTCAATTCAATAATTATTTCATATACACATGTCAATTATTAATTATGTAATTTGTCATCGATAAATTCTTTGACACTATAGTGTGCTTTGTTAATTAAATATAATTTAAGCTTACTTCTAAATATGTTAGGGGAAGCTGTATTTCTGATATACTCAGGCAAATGGTTGAATAATCTGGGCCCACCGACATACACCGACTGCTCAGACCTGGCCAGGGAGTGGGCTGGGGTCACCAGTCTCTGCCGAGTCAACTTATGTATATTATATACTTTGTTATTACTAACTAGCCCCCAGACCCAGCTTCGCACGGGCTATATAATAATCTTAGTTGCAAACAACACAGCTAATTTGGGGATAATGTCCGAGTCTCCTAACGGTGAAAGAATTTAAGCATTTTTAGCGATTTCATACAAATACCTCCGATTTTTGTTGTTTTAGTACATAAATGGTACGAAACCCTTTGTGCCAAAGCCGACTTGCACTTGGCCAGTTTTATGTTTAATTCACTGTCTCCTTTACGCTTGGCAATTCAGTTGGAATTCGTCAAGTTTCGTGAATTTATTAGGCAGGTATTATGTCAAAGGGAATTTGGATTGAGAGTATTATTTCAAAGACATTTCGCTGTATTATCCTTCCTTTGACATAAGTTTCTTCGAACAGTAGGTACACTTTGCTAACACAATTAATTGTCAAATCTTCTTGTTCTTTTCTATACCTACTATAAGACTCTTTGTATGGACTCATTCATTCATCTATAGGCAATGCAGAGCCTAAACGGCTGGTACTAGGGTTGTGAAATTTGGAGGGTGTATTTGTTTTAGTATGTAGACGCGTACTAAGAACGGATTTTTGGAAATTCCACCCCTAAGGGGTAAAACAGTTTGTATGAAACTTCTTTGTTATTGAACTTCCAGCAATGAAATTTGGAATATGTATAGTTTATGTAAAATTAAAAATAATGGTATCAAGTTTTTTTTACCAGGGGTGAACTAAGGGTTTGTAATGGGGGGTGACAGTTTGTATGGAAATTCTTTATTCATCAAATTAAAGTCTTGAAAATTTGTTTGCAAGTAATTAATTCAATGGTTAATATAAAATTAATAATATATTTGCCAGCGGTGCATTAAGGGCGATTCCATTGGGATTGAAAGTAAAAAGTACACGCGGGTGGAGCCGCGGGCAACAGTTAGTAGATAAATATTTATATACCAATATTAGCTGACCCGGCAAACGTTGTTTTGCCTCACTTAGGGGTATAACAAATAGATAGTAGCCGATTCTCAGACCTACTGAATACGCATATAAAATTTGGTAAAAAATCAGTCAAGCCGTTTCGGAGGAGTACAGTAACTAACATTGTGACATGGAAATCTTGTATATTAGAAGAAGATTATAAAGAGGAAACGTTGGATTTTTAGTTTGTTTGTTTGTTTGACGCGAATAGGCTCCGAAACTACTGGACCGATGTGAAAAAGTCTTTCACCATTGGGAAGCTACATTATCCCCGAGTAACATAGGTTATATTTTGTTTCTCCATGCAAGATAGAATATAAATATTATGTCTTTAGATTATTTTATATATTTACATCTGCTAGCTATTTACATATTTGTTTTGCAGATATCGATTATTTATTATTATACAAATCGATAATTTTGAATAGAGAAAAAACGATTTTTATTTATTCGAGTCTTTTACACTAATTTCACACCCCTAATTTTATGTCCCAGATGTTAGTCTTAGTACATGCAGTCGTTAAGCCAAGTCAAAGGCCTTCGAATGGCTTGAAAACTCTCGACACCAGAGCTTAGTCACTTAGCTCATACGAAGAAGAAGAAGTCCGTCTAAGCTGTCTACGCTTAAAGAAATTATTAAATAAGTCTGTGAAAAAGTTATAAAATCCTTTTCTAGGGCAAAGGTGAGAAAATCTCGCGGGAAATCTTCGTGCGGCCTTTTCTAAAATGGATAAATTGTTACATGTGTGTACCTTTCAGTAAAGATGGAAAGCTTTTACAACTTTACTCTTTTTGACTCTAGAAAGAATAACGACGGGGTGTTATACGTTTGACGTTTCTGTGTGTGTTTTTTAGGGTTTCGTCCCTAAAAAGTGAAATCGGGACCCTTAACTAAGACTCCGCTGTCTGTCTGTCTGTCTCCAGGCTGTATCTCAGAAATCGTAATAGCTAGAAAGCTGAAACTTTCACAAGTATTTCTCGTGCCGCTATAACAACAAATACTAAAAAGAAAAATAAGGGGGGTCCCCATACAATAAACGTGTTTTTCAAGAGGCGAAAGGCGGGAGGCGCGAAGCGGGAGGCGGGTGCGGGAGGTGAAAGGCGGTTGCGGGAGGCGGGAAGCGGGAGGCGAGAGGCGAGAGGTTTTTTTAAAGGTGACTTAACAATTTTTTGTTCTTAGTTATGTTTGAGCAGGCCTGTGTCACCCCGCGTGTAGGTGTTAAAAACATACCTACGGGCGGCGGCCACTGCGCATGGGCCAAACTAGTCGGCTGCCACTAGCGAACGAAAACACACGCGTGCGCGCTATATGTTTGACCACGTTCAACTTAATTATTTGCGAAGTACTAGTTATTATTCTGTGTTATTTGATTGAATCATTATATAATTGCAAGATGGACACAAAACAAAAAAAAGCAAAAAAATACTGTGTAGTATTTAATTGTTTAAATACGGATCGTGAGCGAAATTTAACTTTTTTTTGGTTACCTAAAGACGCTGATAAGTAAGGGTAAAATCTATTTTGACTGGATTTCATTATGTTCCCATATGAAATGAAATTAATTAGCCCAACGCAAAATATTTTCGGTGATACTATAGATGATACCTATGGAATTCTATTCGCGCTAGATGGCATATGAAGTAGTTTCTCGAAGTAAGCAACCCTAGTCCGTGGCTCTTTCAATACCACAGAATAATAACTAGTACTACGTATAACCATGTACAACGAATTATGAACCGTAGCATAGTGAATTAAGGCCCATATTCCTTTGAAAAGAAATTGGTAGGTACGTAACTCATCACGTGCTCGACTGGACCGCGAGCTAAATTAAATCATATTATTGTTTATCAGATTGAGTTCATATTTCTTTGAAAACCATTGCGAAGTGAAGCTTCTGTACGAAGTACAAGTTATTATTCTGTGGTTTGAGGAAAAATCGTCCAAGACGATCGCTGCCACAAAATGTTGTGGCAGTTTATTTTGCATTATAGTTTATCTAGTAACGGATAATGGCTACAAAAAATTAAAAATCGCCTGTAGTTTTCTTAGTATTTGTTGTTATTATATTTTAATTCAATTTTATGATTTAATTTGAAAGACAATATTTATAGCCTTTGTTTTGTGAAAATTTCAAGTGTAGCACCTACCGTTATTGATATATAGCAAGGAAAAAACACGTTTATTGTATGGAGACACCTCCTTAGTGTTTCACTTTTTTTAAATGTTGTATTTGTTGTTAAAGCGGCACGGGAAACACATAATTATCTTGTGTTAGTTTCAGCTTTCTAACTATTACGGTTTCTGAGATACCGATCCGAGAGCCTGGAAACAGACAAATAGGTAGATAGACAGCGGAGGCTTAGTAATAGGGTACCTTCTAGGTAAGGTACCCTTAAAATTAAGTTGCCATATTATAAACAATTCACACAAAGCGCGCAAAAGAAATTAATTGAAAATAATGGCCGTCTGAATGAACGAAATTTAATTGTTTTAAGTAATTAACAGAGTCCTTTTCCACGCATAAAATGGTGATTAATTTAAAACAAAAAACAATTCGCTGTACGTTTATGGACCGATTCGTTCTTTTTAAAAGGCCAAAGGTAAAAGCTATTTAGCTCAGACGGCTTACTAAGTAGGAGACAAAATTTAATATTTAGTGTACTTAGTATGTATATTATATAAAGGCTAAATCCGCACCGTTATGGAAAAACAAATACTTTTATAATGATTTGGAAGTGGCTTTTGCGAAACAGGGTTCTCCTAGTGCAGAAGCCACAAGAAAAATGTTATAGCGTAAATTAATAAGATACCATAACAACGGATTTTTGTAAAATTACTTATGAATGTTCATGAGTTTTTAGATAAATAAACTATTATTATTACTTCCGCTGGAATCTGAAACCAAATTAAGATAAGCAAAGGAAAATTAAAATATTTAAAAAAAAACTATCTTTTCGATCCGTCGTTCGAAGAGTCAACACCTCCTGATGATGCCTTGTGGAATGGCGAAACACGTGTTGTGTTAAGAATTTCCGCATTGTGATAAGCAACGTTAGTAACAGTAGAATTACAGTGTAAACTCTATATAACGACACTGAAGGGACTGTGCATTTTATGGCGTTAAATAAAGTGGTCGTTTAATGGAGAGTATTGTATGCAATACAAGCTAAACGAAATAAAGCCAATTGATTTCGACGCTTTAGAGAGTTTGTCGTTAAATCGAGTGACGTTATTTAGAGTTTACACTGTATATGCTTCATGTTCCGGCATGTGAGGAGACCAGCCACGCGGAATGAAACTTCCTTGTGTTAGGAGGGTAGATTAGGGATTAGTATACTGGTGTGAGTTGTAGTGGAGGTGTGGTGGTCGGTCGGAGAAACCTAACATTTTTTTAAATACTTAATTTTTTCCTTTGCACTGTTATTCATGTGTAAAAATTAGTATATGTAGGTATTTTCAATTTAATAGGTATGGAAAACAAATGGTATTGTGCGTAGTATTTAATGGTGTATAATCGCAAACCTTTTATAAAAACTTTCTCATTTGATATTTATAAAAATAATACCTCTTTATCCTGTAATTAGAATGTGTCGCCAATACAATTATATTATTATCCACCATCACCACATTATTGATGTATTTAATAGTAGATTAGTCACATTAAAAAAATATATTTTTGATTTATTGAAATTAGATAAAAACTAAACTTTTACTAAACTAAATTAAATTGTAGCTTAACCTAATCATCACCAACTAGTTTTGTTTTGATTCTTTGTTTCTTTCTAATACTTATATTTGTTCATGTTGTGTACACATAGGTAGGAAAATAATCTAGTTTTGATCCTGGTTAATTAATCTTTTTTAGTTATAGTTTTGATTATTTTCTGTTTTATGAACCATGATAAATAAAAATAAATAAATAATTATAATATGTAGGTATTTAATGAAATTCGCAAGTAATTAAACTAATTAGTATTTTTTTAATTTAATTTTTAGGTTGATAATTAGAGTGTAGTGTGACTTGCCTTTAACGTATTTTACGTCTGAAAACCTTTAGTTCAAATCAAGGCTTGATAGAGGAATGAAGGTGACAATAGCATCAACAGTTTAATTTCCTTCCCTTACGGGTAGAGAGACGCACTTCCCCTTTGCCTTGTCACGTGACAGAAGGGAAATAGTGTGGGGAGACACCTAGTGTGTCTCCTTACTCTCTTACTAATCTGTAACTAACAGCTTGCATGGCGTGAGGGAAGACAATTTTATCCGTGTGTGTAATTTGAGTGCTTACGTGTTAACTTTAGGGATAAAATGTTATATTAGCTAAGGGCAGGTTATATCAGTTAAGATGATTTAAGTTCTACGAATTAAAAAAATAAATAAAAAAATGACCATAATAAATAATAATTATAAATTATTTCAGGCATGGGTGACCCATAAGAAAATACATTACATCAAATCTTATATATAAAATTTCCGTGTCACAGTGTTTGTTACCGTACTCCTCCGAAACGGCTTGACCGATTTTTTCCAAATTTTATATGCGTATTCAGAAGGTCTGAGAATCGGCTACTGTATATTTAGATTTTATTTTTTTATTAAGGTAAAAAAACGTTTGCCGGGTCAGCTAGTATTACAATAAAGATAATAAAATGGATACAGTTAAAGAAATTAAATTAAGTCAAAATAAAATTTAAATTTATGTCAATTCAATAAAAATACAAATTAAAATAATGTCTATAATGACTATAAAATAAAAATAGTTTTTGCAGAATTCTGTTACAACTATTTATATTTTATCGTCAGGAATCAGCAATCCTTTTATATAAAATACCTTAATATAAAATTAATTTAATCGTACACAATAGCAACTCATTCCGGCTCGGATCTCCGTAATTTCTAAAAAGAAACTAATCCTTTATTAACCTTTGAACTCTTTGCAGATCTAAATGTAAGAGAAACTCAATAAAGTTGGATATTAAACACAGACGGAAGCAAACTATTGCCTTACCAGAAACTTAAACCTTTGACAAAAAATTGCTTTTAAAATGATACTTACTACTTCAACATAAGGTTCTTTTTACTACGACCGGTTTCAGTTTGCTTCGTAAAATGGTTTTCAGTAAAGACATGAATTGTTTACAAAGTAAAACCCCTTTGCATTCTGTTCGAAAGCGAGATATTCGGGAATGCTGGTTCCACTATACAATATTACCTAAACTTGTTTTGGCATTAACACTCCAAGAAAACGGTTGCCTAGTTTGCTTAGAATTACGACGCCTAATACAATAGGAATAGAGTTTAATTTCGCATAGGAAGACAGATATATTTTTGTGCATTTGTTTTAAGTTAGTCCTCTTACTGTACAGTAGAAACCGAATAAAATACTTGCTTTAGGCTGCGTTTCGATGCTGCGGATAGAATTTTAAACAGCTGGACGCGTTTCAAAAAGTTTGAGTTTTAAATTAGGTCCATTGTATTTGGGTTAGTTTGAGTAAATTAATGAGGTTCTCTACAACTGGCCGAGTCTAAAAGAGGACATAGAATGTATGATAAAACAAATATTTACGTATACTATGTATGTTTACTACGAGTACAAAAAACAAACCCCGAAATACTATATAAGAACAAAAAGGAAAGTTTATTTTTGAATTTGAATAGAATTTTTGTTAATATAAAAGCTCATTTCCGCGTAGAAAACGGTCACACTTACTTATTATGAAAAGTGTGAATGAGTGGAACAGTTTCGGTGCTTTCCGAGCACCATCTTCAGGGGCGAGTGTTACACGGACCGCCGCCGACGAGATCCGCGCGCGCACTGTCTGTTGGACTCATTCCAACTTTTAATAATAAGTAAGTGTGACCGTTTTCTACGCGAAAATATAAAAGCTCATGTAAACTGTATTCGTTAGGCATATTATATTTTAATATACATTTGCACGAAACCAACGGTCGTGTCACACGACCGTTTGTTACATATAAAAACTCATATTAACATTTTTATACAATGTATGGTTACCTCTTTATTCTTATTAAACTCATAAAAAACTATTTATTAATCTGTATTCAAATTAATTCATCACAATTTTAAATTATATTATAAAAGCTTTCAACAGGTACGTTAAATCCCTAAATTGTCTCAATCCTAATCCCTTCAGAGCTCTTAAAATACGAGTAACTTTTAAGATACCCATTAAAAGCTTATCAACTTTAATAATCGTTCATCATAAACCTCCCTCACTAGTATAGGTTATGAAATCCTATAGAGATTCAAACATCAAAGGCATGATTGTATTCCCATAGTACTATTCAACGCTTGATGCATTGTGTTCGAGACCCCATTCTACCATCTATTTAATATTAGAATACTCTATTTGTGGCGTTTTGATTCTACGTTCATCACTGTTAATGCAGAATCATATTATTGTTATTATTAGTTTAGGATGTAATTTTTAAATTTTCTATGTAACTCGATGTAAGCTATTCTTAAGTGCAAAGAAATTTATTATTATTATTATTTTGCACTGAAAATAATAAGCCAAGAGCGAGAAAATACTAAACTTTTTATCTATGTGTAAAAACTTTGATAAAATAAAATAACTTCATCATTTATCGTTAACTGTCTTGTTGTGAAGAAAACGATTTTATAAAATTGTACATTTCTATGTCTATGACTTAACCGAGGAGTGAACTTAAGATTTATATAGAGTAAATACGAGTATACATTCGTGGAGGGACGAAGTATATCTTCTTCAAGTCTTCAAGAGAATCAAAGTTTATTGTGGTACCTCTCCGTCAAGTTCTGTACGGAGTGGCCTTTTGTTTTTAGTTAAAAAAATTTTTTTTTTTAATTGTATGTTTTGTAAATTGGGAGTGGAGGGTCGTAGAGTGAATATAAGTGATCATGGAGTGAACGTAAGTTGATCGCGGAGAGAAGCTAGGTTGATCGTGCAGTGAAGCCCTGCCCCCAGCTAAACTATAGAATAATCTAAGAAAATACTGTAAATATTTTTCTTTATGACGCAGGTTGTGTTCCATCGCCATAAAAATAATATTAAACGATATACTATAAAAAAAAAAAAATTACATTTGCAATTTATTTATTATTGCATAAATAAATTTACAAATACTTGGTCCATTATATTCATCGTCCACTAATTTATTGTAAAAATAATTATAGTTTACTATGGAGTGAACGTAAATCGATCGTCAAGTGAACGTAAGTTGATGGTGGAGTGAACATAAGTTGACCATAAAGTGAGCATAAGTTGATCGTGGGTGAACATAATTTAATGGTGGAATGAACATAAGTTAAGTAGATCGTGGAGAGAAAAACTAGGTTGATAGCGCTGTGAACCTAACCCTGGTCCCACTAAACTATGAAATAAGCTAAGAAAACTGTAAGCATTATTATTTATGACGCAGGTTGAGTTCCATTACCGTAAAATAAAACACCTTAATATGAAACAAAACAAACTTATATTTAATTTTATCTTTTGTTAATAAATTTACAAATATTCCATCCAAATATTCCATTATATTCATCGTTCACTAATTTATTGTAAAGATATTGTTAAAAATAGTGATCGTCAAGTGAACGTAAGTTTATCGTGAAGTGAACGTAAGTTTATCGTGAAGTGAACATAAGTTGACCGTGGAGTGAACACAAGTTGGTCGTGGAGTGAACATAAGTTTATCGTGGAGTGAAACTAAGTTGATCGCGCGAGGAACCTAACCCTGCCCCCGCTGAGCGGCGCTAGGAAAACGCTATAGGGATCGTTCTTCAAGACGTAGGGTTCCGTCGGCTCGGGCTCTATCTTGTAGTGAGTGATCACCTGCGCCAGCGCAGCTCGTACTTGCATTACACCGTAGCGTTTACCTGGACACAGATATTAATAAAAAAAAAATGGTTGCCTGTAAAGTCGGTTTTACGGGCGAAGATTTTACGTGACAACGTCTGCTGCGTGCTGCGCGCGCGGCAGACCGATCATAGTTGAGTGGGAGAGAGACGCAAGGCATTCGGTGGGCCTCTCTCTCGTTCGGTGACTCATCGTAACGTTACCGGGCGTTACACTATTTCATAAGTGGCTCCCAGCCGCAACCTAATTTAAGACGTTGTCACGTCAAAAATACGGCGAAACTTTGGGGCTTCCTACTTGAGTCTTTGTTTACACATGGCTGGTTAGCCCCATATGAAATATAGTACGAATGGACCGGGATCAGAAGTGTCGCTGAATTGTTTCGATTAGCAATGGACAAACAGAAGTATGGAGAGCTGATTGCCAACCTTCAATAGTTGGAGAGGCACCACAAGAAGAAGAAGGTTAGCCATTTCTAGATTGCATTATGGTTGGTAACGCAACCAATCAACAAATATTGGTCAGCACAAAGATGTTGGCCGTGCCGGGAATCGAATCCGGGACCCTCTGATTGGCAGTCCGGCGTGGTAACTATTATACCAACGAGATCGTGAAGATTCCTGTCATCCGGGAGCTTTACAAGTAAAGTAATTGGGTAAGCGTGCCACATTGTAGCTTATCATCAGGCAAGCTGTATCAATCGCAAACCTATCAATTATCATAATGTATGTATTATACTAGCCAAGCTACTTCATTTATACCCATATTGAGGAAGTTGTAAAAATATAATCTGCCATTTTGTGGCGGCGGCCATTTTGAACTGATTTTCATCAAACATAGCTAAGTGTTCTGAGCTCCCGACTGATATATTGATAAAACAAAAAAAGAAAAAATCGCTTCACCCATTGGAGAGTTACAATGATAAAAGTGGGATAATATCTTTCGGGATTGTGCAATCAATATTGTTCGTGTTACCTATACAGAAACGTGGCCCGTCTCCAAACGGCAGTAAAGAGTACTGCAAGTTGTCAGCTTCAGGTACATCCAGCATCCTCTCAGGCTTCCACTTCTCTGGCTCCGGGAACAACTGGCATCAATTTAATATATATTTTTTTTTAATTTTCTAACATATCTCTACCAACTAGGCATCAGGTATTACCTCGACTTGAATTTTTTATTTATCTAAATATATAATAATATGAATATCGTGTCAAAATGTTTGTCCTCAATGGACTCCTAAACCACTTAACCGATTATAATAAAATTCGCACACCATGTGCAGTTCGATCCAACTTAAGAGATAGGATAGTTTAAATCTCAAATTATAGTCGCAATTTTAATTTATTGCTAATTATTGTCTGTTATTATTTGTCGATACCTTTCGACTGGGTTGAGTAAGTAATCAATAGATGGCGCTGTACCCCTAAGTGAGGCAAAACAACGTTTGCCGGGTCAGCTAGTATATATATGTATTTTAATTTTTAACTTATCACCGCCAACAAGGCATCATTACCTCGACTAGTTTTTTTTTTTTTATAATATATGGTGGTCCATGATTAACCCCCCATTTTAACACCCCCCGCAGCCCGCTTGCGGCCCGCGCACCGCCCAACACTAGTTTTATAATATGGCCCTTCCTAGCACGTTCAAAACCTTTGACACCAGAGCTCAATTTATTTTTTAGCTTTTGACCATCAGGGCGCGTAACCACACGTGCTAGCGGCACTCTGGCTTCAGAATCGGGTCTAAAATATGCTTGATCTGGATTAACTTGTTCTCAAAGAGGCTGCCATAAGCAATTTTAGCTGCTTGGTTCACCGTAAGCTCAAGTTCATTGGCGAGGACCAGACGAAACGTAAGGCGGCCGCATATCTGACTGATCAGTTTCTTAGCCATAAGAAAAGGCTCTTCCTTTCCTAGAGTTAAAGTTACCTTCTCATCATAATGCAGGGCCTGAACATTAACGAATACCGGCGTTCCCTTCTCGATAATGACGTCATCGTTCAGCTTGTATGTCTTGTTGCAGATACGGTCCAAGTTCTGCACTGGAGTATACTTCCTCAGGGTCTCTGAAATCATGAGTATTACATACAACTATATACATAAAAATATCTTTATTTAGCTAAAAGTATATACATTTTTGCGAAAAAAGCGAGTGTGGCTAAATAAGTGAGCGTGAGTAAATGTAAAATTAAAAAAAAATAGCCTTTATTGCTGTTTTTCTTAACTAAAAATATTATATACATACCTACTAACTAAATATTTAATTTATTTGTATATTGTATTAACTAATTATCGGCAACTGGATTTTTGTCTGTAACAGCTTGTCTGTCGACAAAGGCTTCCTCTAAAAACTTCCTCTAAAAACTTCCACTTATTTCTGCCCCTTGCTAAACGGGTCCATACCGGACCAGCCACTTTCTTCAGGTCATCTTCCCATCTTTTGATTTGTCTGCCTCTATTTCTTTTGCCATCTCTTGGATACCATTCAGTTATCAATGAGTAAATGTAATCATGACTTATTAGAGGCTAAGAGAAGGCACTGAATCCCACAACACAGGATGTACCTCGTGTGCGAACAGGGAGCATCTTAATGTACATCAACACACACATATACTTTTAAGTCTAGTTATTTAGTAATAGTTTATGAGTTGATATACTCGTACAAAAATATATATAATAAGCATAAGCAGCCCACTATACGTTCCCACTGCTGGGACTCGAGGCCTTCTCTCACGAGGAGAGATATGTAGTCCTTAATTCACCACTCTGGCCAAATGCGGGTTGGCGGATGACACACGTCTTCGGATATTGTGGTCCTCAAACATGCCGGTTTCCTCACGATATTTTCCTTCACCGTTAAACGAGTGAATAACTACACATAACTTGAAAAACAAGTCATTGGTTGTAGGGCCGGGATCGAATCAGGGGCCGTCTGATTGAAAAGCAGATGTTATTACCATCGAACCTCACTCGCTTTTTTTTGTGTTACCATCATACCCAGTATAACAGCAGTGAGATAGTTTATGTCGTTCAGATCATCGTAATCCAGTACTTCTTTTCCTTTCTCTTTCATTGCCGCTTTGATTTCCTGGTACAACTTTTCCTGAAACATATGTACGAGTACATATACATTGTAAACTGTTCACGTAAGGCATCCTAATATTTTCGCGTAGAAAAACGGTCACATTTACGTATTAATTAGTAAGTGTGACCGTTTTTCTACGCGAAAACATATTAATACCTTGACATTATATAATACCTTGATATATTGTTATTATTGACATTTATTTTATACTGTATACCTAATAACCCATACTATTTATCTATAATAATCTTTTGATATTACTTTTAAATATTATTGCCTAACTTTAAACCATATCTAGAAATTAAATTTAAATCTATGAACTTATTATCATTTTGCACACCGCATATGCGTTAGCCTACAAACTTCATAATATTTTCCATGTTTATATTTTATATTTTCAGATGGCAGAAGACGACGAGGCAGGCCGCCAACTCCATGGCGCAAGGAGTTGGTGGACTTCCATAACAACTGGAAGGAACTGGCTCAGGACAGAAAAGCGTGGAAATCATTGGGGGAGACCTTTGCCCAACAGTGAGACAATATAGGTTAGATCAAAAATGGTTGCCTGTAAAGTCGGTTTTACGGGCGAAGATTTTACGTGACAACGTCTGATAGACCGATCATAGTTGAGTGGGAGAGAGACGCAAGGCATTCGGCGGGCCTCTCTCTCGTTCGGTGACTCATCGTAACGTTACCGGGCGTTACACTTTTTCAAAAGTGACTCCCAGCCGCAACCTAATTTAAGACGTTGTCACGTCAAAAAAAAATTTAAACAGTGTCTACTCTAATAAAGTTATTTCATTTCATATTTACTCGTAATAGTCATTTTAAAACAAAACTGCAGCAGTTTGAATTGGCAAAAACAAGCGTCTTTAGTAAAATACGGAACCAACTCTCGAGTCGTTACCCAATACAGCTCTTGGGTAAGCGCTTACATCGGCCAACGTTTAAATTTGAAGATCCAGCGAGGTAATGCCGCCAGTAAGGCACCTCACCCGCGGACACAGATTTAGATATAACTAATGATGGAACGAGCAGTTTGGTGCTTGGCGACTGATTTTTCATGTTGCTAGACAGACGAGCACTACAAAATGCTCTACCACCATGCTATGGTTTTAGCCCATTTTTTTCCTTCACCGAAAGCTTTGGCCCTCACTATCTGATTGCACCCACGGCTTGGCTTGACCTTTGGCTGGCTTGAAAACTCTCGACACCAGAGCTCGGCCACTTAGCTCATACCAAGAAGAAGAAGAAGAAGAAGAAAAAAACGTGAGCCATCACGTGACGCCTGGCAGATGTGAAACATCGACATTATTTTGTAAAAGTAATATGCAGAAAAGAACATATTGTGATAGTAACTAAATACTTATGATATAATGATACAATAATAAAAAATCTATATTTTCCAGATAACGATGACTATTTATTGGACAAACATTTATTTTCATAAAATACAAAAATTTACTAATTTATTCTAAATCGTGATTACTTAATTCGTTTAATCAGTGACTTCGGTAATAGTAGCATTCTGTGGCGACGCGTCGCCGTGTCCTGTGTTGCCAGTGTATAAAACACACTGACCTGTTCCTCCTGATGATGTGCCAGCTCGTGCAAGGAGTAGGTAAGCGCGGTGGAGGAGGTCTCTATCGAGCCCAGGATGAAGACAGCTGCCTGCGCCATCATACACTCGTCTGCCAGCTCTGAAACATCATGGTTACCGTGGTATTGACCACCTCGTTGGCGTTATGGTTACCATGCCGGACTGCCAATCACCAATCGGCCAACTAATACAAATACAGTGAAACCTGGTTAATTGAGGCATCAAGGGACCTGCAATGTCGTTTCACTTATAGAAGTATTCCACTTACCCAGTGTCTCAGATATACAGGTATAAATAAATATCTGTCTCATTTACAGAGGGTTCCATTAATAGAGGTGAGAAAACAGGTTATTTCAGTTATACAGGAGCGATCATTAAATAAAATAACGTGTTATGTATGTAATTGAGTTTAAATAAAAAAAATAAGAATGAGTAAACAAACAATGTTATCTCAGTAACAGAGGTTTATGCGTATAAAATTTACTCGCTGTCTCAGCTATAGAGGTAACTATGATGATAAATCGAAAGAACAAATCCCAGATATAGAGGTTTACCTCGTCCCACTGACAGAGGTAATTCAGTGCCAAAGTGTTGGGACCTCAGCATGAGTTCCAGTTATGGAGGTTCCTCACTTATCCAGGTCCCACTTAACCAAGTTTCACTGTACAAATAAATTTTGATAACACCCAAGTTACAAGTCAAATAATATAATGTCATTACAAAAGTATATGGATTCAATGTCAATTTTCAATTCTAATTCCTTAATATAATGCACATTACAATAGTATATGATATGAATCAAATGCCAATTTTCACTTCTAATTCTAGTATTATAATGTCATTACAATAGTATATGATATGAATCTAATGTCAATTTTACCTTCTAATTCTAGTATTATAATGTCATTACAATAGTATATGATATGAATCTAATGTTCAATTCTAATTCTATTAACAACCTTACAAGCAACATACGCACACCTTACACTAACACCTGCACCCCAGCTTATAGACTGACGGTACTCAAGCCCACCACTCATACACTCGCACACAAACACCAACACACTATCACACACACTTACACATAAACACATTAAAATACATGCTAATACACAACCACATCAATTACACACAAAATACAAAACACACTACACTCACCAAACACACTTTGAACTTCATTCGTAACACCTTGCTTCACACGTCCTTTATGTCTAATGCGGTATTATTTTCCAAGTAGCCATTTTTACTGCACTCCAGAAGAGAAACTAGCTTTCTCAAACTCAGGGAATCCTACTGAGAAAGCTAGAGCCTCAAAATATGCAAAATTTAGCTAAAACTAACACTAGTATAAGACTTTTATTTAATTTATAACAAAAATTTTGTATAACAATGTAACAATTCTTTTGCATAAATAAAAATTATTATTATTATTATTATATAAAATCATTACAATAGAATTTAATGTCTATTTTCAAATCAAATTCTACCGAATGATCGACACTCTATACCACGACCTTCAGTGATGAAGTTGCCGACTAAGAAGAAGAGTTTACTCACTCGAGTCAGGATCTGCGGGTAGTTTGAGATTCTCCTTCAGTTTAACGAGATGGTTGACCAGGTCTTTGCCCTCTGCGCCCCCGCCTTCAATCTTACGTTCCTTGACCACGTCCCAGAACAACTTCGTGATATAGTCCGTGGCGGCTTTTGAGAAGAACTGTAGTCTGAAACACGAGTGTGGCTCGGTAAGCGAGTGTGGCTCGGTGAGCGAGTGTGGCTCGGTAAGCGAGTGTGGCTCGGTAAGCGAGTGTGGCTCGGTAAGCGAGTGTGGCTCGGTAAGCGAGTGTGGCTCGGTAAGCGAGTGTGGCTCGGTAAGCGAGTGTGGCTCGGTAAGCGAGTGTGGCTCGGTAAGCGAGTGTGGCTCGGTAAGCGAGTGTGGCTCGGTAAGCGAGTGTGGCTCGGTAAGCGAGTGTGGCTCGGTAAGCGAGTGTGGCTCGGTAAGCGAGTGTGGCTCGGTAAGCGAGTGTGGTTCGGTGAGCGAGAGTACCTCATCAGTGCAGCGACGGCGGGAACGTAGAAGATCATGCTGAACTCCAGCCCCCTCCAGAAGGTCCACTTCACCATGTGCTGCGTGATGTACCACAGAGGAGAGGAAGGGTCGTTGAGCGCGCTCACTTTGATGCCGAACACGTTGGAACCCACCGTGTCGGATGTGTACATCGAGAATAGCTCCTGGAATAATATATTTGGGATTATTTGGGCAAGACATATATATATTACGACTAAGGAATCATATAGGCGTCTAGGTTTTATCTGACGAAATGCTAAAGACTTTAGAGATCCTCATTTTCTCTTCTCTTTACTACGTTGGTTTATTAACGGTGGTACTTTGATTCTTATATCCTATTGATTGAGAAAGTGCAGACGGCCTTTTAAGAAATCTCTACCAAAGGATGTATGGGTACTATCCATATCTTTATCCTACCACGTTTCTCCTAGGCAAACTAGGTTTTAATTCGTTGGAGGTTCGTCTTGGACTTGACCAGACTATCACTACCTAGGTTGTGATATTTTTTTTGACAAGTTAAATGCGATTCTAATTATTAATTACGTTTCGAATCTATTTTAAATTGAATTTTGGATAATTAATGTAATTGGTTTAATCCGCGTTAATTATTATTAAATAAATAAATAAGTACCTATGTTGCGATCTAGGGTGGAGCGCGCTTGCCCAGAAGAACCCGATTCACTCTCGCCTTGAAGACAGTGAGGTTATAGTTCAGAGGGAACCGGGATTCCGGGTCAGGAAAGTTTTAAATTTTGTCAAGTTGTCAATATTAAAGTTGTTACAAGCATGATATAGGCAGCCTGTATTTTTATAACAAATAGTTACGCCACTTGCCAATAGATGGCGCTAGGTGGAATAAGTAAGAAAGCTGAATCGCGCTAACGAGATTTTTGCAACAAACAGGACATTCTGCAGTCACCGCACCATTGTCAATCAGCTTCCTCTGTAGGCTAGGAAGATTCTAGTAATATGGATCTTGCTTCCACCACTGCTGGGACAAGCATCTAGAATACTTGAACACAACCATAGGTAGAACTGACGCGCGGTATACGCTTCCACCATTGGTGGGACGTACTACTGCCGGGGTTCTAGTTGTGGCACTTCGTCTACTATCCCTTCCCCCTCAGTGTGTCAGGCAAATGCCACAGTGTACAGGATTGGTCTCACAATAAAAGTTCAGCTCGTCCGACTGTGTGTTTTTTACCTAACCCTTTCAAAGTCAAATTGTCAATTTAGTCAAATTGACAATATTGTAGTCAAATTGTCAATTTAGTTAAATAGTAATAGTATAGTGACCTTGAGATGAACAGGCAGGTTTCTGTCGATATGATCCCGCTTGATCTTCAGGACTAGCTCCTTAGCGTTCCCGTTCATGAGGTCAGTGACCTGCCGCAGCCTGAGGGCGGTGAACATCGGAGATATCTCGTGACGGATCTGAGACCACGCGGGGTTCTGAAACGTTTAATAATTATACGTTAATAATAATTGTTCTTTATTTCAGGTAACAAAGATGCATAAAACAAATAATAAATAAAAAAACAAAGTCAAAAAAAGTAAAAATACAAAAAATAATACATAATTAGGTGGCAATAGCCATCCATTGCCCGTACGTTGCGGATCGGAGCATCCTTTCTGCCAGACTCTTGATGTTGCTATTTTTACACTTGTCAACTCTAACCATGAATGAAGCAATCCATTTGCGCTGTATAGCATTAAAGGTGTCCATCCGGGCGTCAAAAAACATGCTGGAGGCACTGCAGCACCTCTACAGCCCCATCAGCTGCCTAAAGATATTGTTATACGCTACTCTAATGGAGCTGTGTGCTCTTGCGGTATAGTCAGTCCAGAGTTGAGAAGTCTAAAATGTCTGGCAAAATGATCGAAAATGCGTAGATTTCACGTCAGGTGGCGTTTTAGTTTTAGTAAAAAAAATGTTGTTGAAAATTGTATTATCATTATTCAGAGCCTGTTCCATCCCACTGCTGGGTATTAGCATTTTTTTTACTCCTAATGGGCTTGCGCTTGATCGCAATTCACCTGATGGTAAGCGGTATTGCGATCTGAGGTGGAGCGCGCTTGCCCAAAAGAAACCGGTTCACTCTTGCCTTGAAAACCGCTAGATTATAGTTATCGGGGAACAGGGAATTTGGCAAAGAATTCCACACCTTGGCGGTACGCACAATGAAGGTGGAAGCAAACCGCTTAGTACGCGACTTAGGCACCTCCACAGTATAACGATGCCGCCTTGGTGTTTCCCTACTCGTCCGATGGTGGAATGGGGCAGGGGGATCAAATCATGTAATTCGAAAGCAAGAAATAAAGAAGTGCTTACGATTATCATCAAGGATTTGTTATGATCATTAATAGCGATAATAAAGGCAAAATTTTGTATTTTCAGTTTTATAAATGGTGAAAATATTGAAGAAATAGCATTAAGACGTTCTAAAGAAAAATTCTAAGAATATTTATACTTAGTTTGGTTCAAATCTTACGGATTAGAAAAAAGATTGGCCAAGTGTGAGTTGGCCCCTTAATATTTTTTATTTTTTATTTTTAGTAAGTATTTGGTGTTATAGTGGCACGTGAAATAAAATAAAATATATCTTGTGAAAGATTCAGCTTTCTAGCTATTACGGTTTCTGAGATACAGCCTGGAGACAGACAGACAGACAGCGGAGGCTTAGTAATAGGGTCCTGTTTTTACCTTTTAGGCACGGAATCCTAAAAAAATAAAATAAAAATCCTTGCTAACTGAATGATATTATGAATCGTATAAAACTGAGATTAGGTTGCATTAAAAGATTAACAAACGCGTTTCGGGTAATTAATATCTGTTTATACAGTCGATAACATAGATAAGACTAGGTCATTTTCCTTTTCAATTTTAAATAACTACTTATTACATGTTTACTTCGTATTAGTTTCAAATGCTATGCGACCTGGCAATTAAATAAATAATAAGTATTAGGACATTCACACACGGCTGGTTAGCCCCATACTGAACCATTTCTAGCTCGAATTATGGTTGCTAACACAACTGATATACTACATATACATACTATTTTATAAAGATACATATTTAACACCCAGACCCACAGCCAACATATTTAGTTAAGCACAAAGATGTTGATCGGGCCGGGAATCGAACCCGGAACCTTCTGATTAGCAGTCCGGCATGGTAACCTTTACGCCAACGAGGTCGTCAAATTAGTAGTACAGTTTGAATAAATACGCTAAAGAAAATATTTTTATAGAATAAATTAAATTCATTATACTAAATAAAATACGAAAAAATGTGTTTAACATCAAAGTAGGTACTTGTTTTTTTGAAAATTGTACCACACGTGACGCGGCCGCAAGTCGTATAGCATTTGAATAACGCTGTATATACTACTATATAACTATATAATTTTAAGAATAATTAAGGATATCAAAATGTAAACACTAACTGAACTACCGCGGGTTATACCGCGTGGCACGGATAGTTAATTATTAATTCTAGATTCTAGATAGATAAATAATTAGATACATAGATAATTCTTTATAGAACACAAACGTTATTTACACTAAATAAAGACTAAAAAAAACTAATTTTCGTATTTTCCAAGCTTTGTAAATATTCTTAAGTCCTGTAAAATATATTTATTTATAATATTTGTAAATTATGCTAATACATTTTGTAATTTAATTAATTATAAAATGTAACGTTTTTTTTATAATTTGCAATGCAAGTAAATTACAATTAAAACTAAAAAAAAATATCTTCCAAAAAATAAAAAGAAATGAAAAATTCTAGTCTTGTTACAAAACTTAGCGCCTGTAGCTCGGCAGGCTAAGGTGGTCTGATGCAATCATCTAAATTAAGCAACGGTCGATGCGGACGGTGTTTGGATGGGTGACCATGCATGGACTGTCGTTTTTCAGTGGCATTTTCAACCGTTGGTCGGATGACACGTTAAATTGTAGGTCCCGGCAGTTAGTCTTAGTACAAGCAGTCGTTAAGCCTAGTCAGAGGCCTTCGGGCGGCTTGAAAACTCTCGACACCAAAGTTTCATTCTTAGCTCATGCGAAGAAGAAAAAGTAGCCCTATATGTCTTAAAATTATATCGCTTCGGGCGACTTGAAAACTTTCGAAGTGGCCAAGCTCTGGTGGCTTGGCCACTTAGCTAAATAAATAAAATAAATAAATAAATATTAGGACACATTCACACACGGCTGGTTAGCCCCATACTGAACCATTTCTAGCTATTATGGTTGCTAAGACAACTGATATACTACATATACATACATACATATTTTATATAGATACATATTTAACACCCAGACCCACAGCCAACAAATTTAGTTAAGCACAAAGATGTTGGTCGGGCCGGGAATCGAACACGGAACCTTCTGGTTAGTAGTCCGGCATGGTAACCTTTACGCCAACGAGGTCGCCAAAACTCTCGACACCAGAGCTTGGCCACTTAGCTCATACGCAGAAGAATAAGAAGAATAAAACGTAATCGACCTTACCTTCACAGTAAAGAGATTCAAAGCTCCCAAAGGATCGCTCTTGTAAGAGGAATAGCACCATCGGTCTTGGAAATACTCAAAATCCTTCGTCAATATCCTCCTCGCCAGCTCCGGGGTCTGCACCACCAGGACAGGCTGCCAGCCGAAGTAAATACCAACATAGTCGCTCGTTGGAAACTTCCGACGCAACTCCAAGAAATAATCCCAAAACGACTTGCGCATCAGAAAACTCAAACTCCCGAAAACAAGCTTGGGTTCTTCAAAGGGAACATTGCGGTTCTTCCAGTAACTGTACTTCTGACGTAGAAACAAATAAAATAAAGAAGCAAAAAGAATAAGGACTGCTAAAAAATATTGCGCGAAATCTGTTAAATACATTTCGATATCTGGTCTGAGTCGCGTCTATCTGACCAATGTGTTATCGTATGTTGAATAGATGTTTTTATTGTAAGAAGATAAAATATACAAGGTTACTTGTAAATATTATTATTTTTACACATGCACACACGGTTGGCTAACCCCATACTGGACCATTTCTAGTTCGTCTTATGGTTGCTAACATAACTAATACACTACATATACATACATACATTTTTATATTGATACATATATATGTAGTGTGTATGTTTGTTACTTCTTCACGCTCGAACGGCTGAACCGATTTTGATTAATTTTGGTGTGAAAATGGGATAGACCTACTTTTTACGTACCAAATATAGAAATAACACATTTCCATAGACCTTTATTTAGAAAATACAAAATATTAACCTTGACATCACTATATATCAACGAAATCAGTAAATTTGTTCGAAAATACCCGGAGCTATTCACTAAAGCATCAGACAGTTTACGGAAACATGAACCTAGGTATAAAAATAAATTAAAAATTCCAAAAAGTAGGTTAAAAATACATAGTTCTGGCCCTAACTCAATGGCAGTAAAAATATTTAATAAGCTACCAGAAAATTTAAAAAACATAGAAAAAGACAGTATTTTTGAAAATAAATTAAAGTTTTTATTGTTACATAAATGCTATTACTCTATTGACGAATTTCTAAACGATAAGGATTTATTTTTTGCATGCAAATAAACCGGCTCACTCCTCTTGTGTTGCAATACCCGAATAGGGTCCGTTATGTGATACCTACCATTTAAATGTTTAACATCTTAATTATGCCATAACGAAGCAATAAATGTATTTGACTTTGACTTTGACTTTATCCCGAAAACAACTGTGGTTCCCGTGGGAACGGAAAAAAATAACAAATCAGCTAATCCGTTTAGAAGCTACAATTCTACAGACACACAAACTTTTTACACACACAAAAAAGTCACCGACGCTCATCATAATGTATAGGCCAGCATTTTTTTTCCAGGAATTCCCAACATTTATATTTATATTTCCATTTATTAATTAAGTTTACGAATTTATTTTAATACCATCAATAGAATTTTAGGCAATTAATGTAATCGGTTGAATCCGTATTATTTATTATAAATAAATAAACAGTTGTGGTAAAAAAAACTCAAAATATACTAAAGCTGTCTTAAAACTATTTTGATTCGGTTACAAATAACCCTTTATAATAAAAAACATGAGATAAAAACAATGCAGGAGTGGTGTTGATCGAAATTATGCTTCAAATGAAATGCGTAAGAGTTGAAAATTGATTAAACGCTTAGTTATTTTTATCGGTATTATATAACTGTAAACTGCAGAATGTATTTTTCATCACTCATACTCTGAAAGATGTCGTTAGGAATTTAATTTAGATATAAGGCTAGAAGATAATGGCAAAATCTTGGTTCCGTTTACGGAAAAAAACACTCTAAGAAAGTTTATACTTATTTTGGTACGATTCAGACTTAATAGATTAATTAGAAATAAAACTGGTTAAAGAAAAATATATTTTTTTTCACATTGTAGTCTGATTTGTACCAAAATAAGTAAAATATTATTAGAGTGGTTCTTTAGACGTTTATTTTTTTTTATTTTTTAAGATTTAAGTATAGTGAATAAACTTTAAATCAAGTTTTTGCCCATATATTCGCCTTGATCTAACAGTATCGAGTATGTCTGCCATATATTTATTTTTTCAGTCATTATTACAAACAACTCCACCAACGGGCATAGTTTGTTCCGTGTCTCAAATAAACAATTAATTAATTAATTACTATTTAATAAGAAGCACAAAATTCACACGTTTCAATCTAGTACCTAGCTACAGTCTGACATGCAGCTTCAATCGCGCGTTTCAAAATTAAACTTAAAGCTAGGTAGATTAAAAAAAAATTAAGTCATAGATGAATTCATGGATTTCAAAGAATGAGTGACCTTAATTCTCATAACCTTAAGTGAGGCAAAACAACGTTTGCCGGGTCAGCTAGTTATAATATAAAAACTAGATGATCCGGGAAACGTTGTTTTGCCTTATATATTATTTATATGAATTAAAAAAAAATAAGGGTGAACAACCCTTATCATTTAGGAGTATGAAAAATAGACGGTAGCGGATTCTCAGACCTACTGAATACGCATATAAAATTTGGTAAAAATCGGTCAAGCCAAGTCAAGAGGAGTACGGTAACTAACATTGTGACATGGAAATTTTATATATAAGATAAAATGTACATAAACACCACATCTTGTATTTGGTGGAGGTACCTAAATGAAATTAAGATATCTCTCATATCTTAATCTGTCACGCTTGAGATTCTACAAAGACCTTTTACGAGTACAGTTGTAACCTTTTTACAAAAAATACTTTAAACCATTTTGGTTAAGTATGTACCACTAGCATCCCGTTCCGGCTTCGCATGGTCTCTAAAATAATCCAAGTTGCAAATAGAAACACACTATAGCCTATGTTGAATGGATTTTTCAAATCGGTCCAGTAGTTTCGCAGCCTATTCGCGTCAAACAAAAAAACAAACTTTACCTCTTTATTGTATTGGTATAGATAAGCATCCCACTATACGTTCCCACTGCTGGGATTCGGGGCCTTCTCTCGCTATGAGATAGATATATACCATAATCCACCACGCTGGCCACGAGTGGGTTATCGATAGACACACGTCTCCGTATATTGTGGTCCTCAAACATGTCGGTTTCCTCACGATGTTTTCCTTCACCGTAAAGCGAAGTGCAAATCCACACAACTTGAAAACAAGTCATTGGTGCAGGCCCGGGATCGAACCAGGGGCTCTCTGATTGAAAAGCAGACGTTTTTACCACCGAGCCACACTCGCTTTTTATATGTAAATACGATTTTTTAAATCACAGTCATTTGTCTCACCCCGGAAAAGACTCCATCCGCATCGACCGTTCTTTTTTTTTCGTTTGAGCTAAGTGACCTGGCTCTAGAGTCGAGAATTTTCTAGCCACCTAAGGGTACTTACTGACTTGGCTTGACGACTGCTTGTATTAAGACGATTTAATTTAACTTGTTATCCGAACTACGGTAGCACCCACATAAAATTGCCATTTTAAAAACGTCAGACTAGGCATGGTCACCTATAAATACCATCCGCATCGACCGTTGCTTAACTTTGATGATCGCTTTAGATCACCTTAGTTAGCCGACCTACAAGCGCTATTTTTTCTGTTGAATATTTTTGTTTTAAAAGGATACCTTTAAACTTCTTTTAACATTAATGACATATATTTTTCTGAGGAAAATTCTTTCTCAAAACGAAGCGTAGCTATTTTTAGTTTCATTTCCAACTGACGTCCGTTTTCTAAGACGATAGTCTTTTGAAAGGCACGCGAGGAATTTCAGTTATTAAGTCGGATTTTAGAAAATAAATCATTTAAATGAAAACACACACAAAAAACCTTACAAATAGTAAATTAAATCTAAGTCAGTGTCCGCGAGTAAGGTGCCTAAAATGCTGGCGGCATTACCTCGCTGGATCGCCAAGCTTATACGTTGAAATAAATAAATTCGGAATGGGAAAGAACTACTAAAATTGACTTCGTTGGCCTAATGGTTTACCGGACTGCCAATCAGAGGGTACCGGGTTAGATTCCCGGCACGGCCAACATCTTTGTGATGAACTAAATTTGTTGGCTGTCGGTCTGGGTGTTAAATATGTATCGATATAAAATATTCACGAGTGTTTATGTAGTATATCAGTTGTGTTAGCAAACATTATACAAACAAGAAATGGTTTAGTATGGGGCTATTTTTAGATTAAAAAACGAAAAATGTTATGCTGTATCTCTTGCAAAAATATTTATGATTTAGAATGTATAGGAGTGACTAGTGCCAGTTATAAATTAATGGGACAATCAAAGAAAGAAAGCTGGAAGTGCAGTGCTTGCAACAATACCACTGCTAAGTTGCCGACTACCTACAACGAATACACTGCCACCCCGTCCACCTCAAATGTGATCATAAGAAACCCTAGACTAAAAGCAATTCCATTCACGCCATTGCACAAGTCTGATGAGGTAGAGGAGGATGAGGAGACCAGCTCAGATGATGATGTACATAGCTTACCCGATACTAGTAATTTCAACAATAAGGAAAAAGAAGAAGAGTTAATGAATGAAGTCAATCGTCTGAAATTAGAATTACAAGTAGCACATAATCAAGTAGATGAGTTATCCCTAGAAAATAATGATTTGAAGAGACAATTAAAAGAATAAAATTGTTTTAAAAAACAAACAACCGACTTCAAAAACACAACTAAAAAGGGAAAAATAATTTTAAGCCTAAATCAAATCAAGAATATATAAATGGAATAGGAGAGTTTATTTCATGTACTTATAAAAAACTATTTGCAATTTTTACTAATCCTGTATTTTTGGAGTCGGTGCCAGCAAAGAAACACAATTGAAAATAGTTTTAATTTGTTCTTATTAGATGGCACCGACTTCAAGAATACAGGATTACTAAAAATTGCAAATAGTTTTTTATAAGTACATGAAATAAACTCTCCTATTCCATTTATATATTCTTGATTTGATTTAGGCTTAAAATTATTTTTCCCTTTTTAGTTGTGTTTTTGAAGTCGGTTGTTTGTTTTTTAAAACAATTTTATTTTTAAATTTTTAGTGGTTGGTAATGATATTTTGCTTAAGTTTAAGCTATGGAGAGCCAAATAAACTTCACGATGAAAAAATTTGGCGTGTGCCAGGCAGGCAACCAATTGGGAGCAAATCGAGCTGGATGCGAGCGAAGCGAGCGCGAAAATTTTCACCATATTTGTTCGAACCATTTGAACATAAAGAAGTCCAAAGCAGCACAAATTACATAATGTTTGTTGTGTTAAAACTTACTAGAACCAAGTGCGAGCGAAAAGAGGCGGATGCGAGCGAAGCGAGCGAAAATTTTCACCGTATTTGTTCCAACCGTTTGAGCATAAAGAAGTTCAAAGCAGCACAAATTACATAATATTTGTTGTGTCAAAACGTACAAGAACCAATTGCGAGCGAAGCGAGCTATGCGCGAGCGAAGCGAGCGCGAAAATTTTCACCGTATTTGTTCCAACCGTTTGAGCATAAAGAAGTCCAAAGCAGCACAAATTACATAATGTTTGTTGTGTCAAAACGTACAAGAACCAATTGCGATCGAAGCGAGCTGGATGCGAGCGAAGCGAGCTATGCGC
Organism: Mellilla xanthometata; assembly: GCA_035578125.1. NCBI lineage: Eukaryota > Metazoa > Arthropoda > Insecta > Lepidoptera > Geometridae > Mellilla > Mellilla xanthometata. The sequence goes on from JAPUBQ010000045.1 coordinate 122,545, forward strand.
GAGCGAAGCGAGCGCGAAAATTTTCACCGTATTTGTTCGAACCGTTTGAGCATAAAGAAGTCCAAAGCAGCACAAATTACATAATGTTTGTTGTGTCAAAACGTACAAGAACTAATTGCGAGCGAAGCGAGCTAGATGCGAGCGAAGCGAGCTATGCGCGAGCGAAGCGAGCGCGAAAATTTTCACCGTATTTGTTCGAACCGTTTGAGCATAAAGAAGTCCAAAGCAGCACAAATTACATAATGTTTGTTGTGTCAAAACGTACAAGAACCAATTGCGAGCGAAGCGAGCTGGATGCGAGCGAAGCGAGCGCGAAAATTTTCACCGTATTTGTTCCAACCGTTTGAGCATAAAGAAGTCCAAAGCAGCACAAATTACATAATGTTTGTTGTGTCAAAACGTACAAGAACCAATTGCGAGCGAAGCGAGCTGGATGCGAGCGAAGCGAGCTATGCGCGAGCGAAGCGAGCGCGAAAATTTTCACCGTATTTGTTCCAACCGTTTGAGCATAAAGAAGTCCAAAGCAGCACAAATTACATAATGTTTGTTGGGTCAAAACGTACAAGAACTAATTGCGAGCGAAGCGAGCTGGATGCGAGCGAAGCGAGCTATGCGCGAGCGAAGCGAGCGCGAAAATTTTCACCGTATTTGTTCGAACCGTTTGAGCATAAAGAAGTCCAAAGCAGCACAAATTATATAATATTTGGAGTGTCATAAGCCCAGAACATCCTGGGGGAAATTCGAACGAAGCGGGATAACTCCTAGCGAAGCGAGCGCGTAAATATTTTCCTTATCCGTTCGAGGGTCTTGTCTATTAATATATCAAATTTTACAGTTCCTTCTTTCACTAAGTATGACCCAAGTGGCCAAACTGTGGCGTCGAGAGTTTTTCAAGCCCCTGATTTAGTTTGACCCCTGCTTGTACTAAGAGTGGTCCAGGCCCAACAAATTAACGTGTTATCCGAAGCACAGTAACGCCCAGATGAAAATATCATATTTTTTTATGGAAGTCTTGTGCATGGTTACCCATCCAAAGACTGGCCGCATGGGCCGTTGCTTAGCCTCGATGTTCGCGTCAGATTACTTTTGTTAGCCAGGCTGCTAATTTTATGAGCGAAATCTGTATTGCCGTATGAGCGCGAAGAAGTAAAATAGGTTATCCAGTTATTTGGGCTTCCCACGGGAATAGCAATGACTTTTAAGATAAAAAGTAACCTTCGTGTTATACAAGGTCTAGTCTACCCCCTATATAAAATTTTAGCGAAATCAGTGTGTCATGTGTTATTTGGTGCATCCCACGGGAACAATAATTATTTTCGGGATAAAAAGTAGCCTATGTGTAAACACAAAGTCTAACCTATCTTCATTCCAAATTTCATCAATGTCAGTACAACCGTTCGAGCGTGAAGAAGTTAAAAAGATTTATATGTTATTTGGTGCATCCCACGGGAATAGTATTTATTTTCGGGATAAAAAGTAGCGTATGTGTTAACACATAGTCTTACCTATTTTCTTCTCAAATTTCATGAATATCAGTACAGCCAAACGAGCTAGAATCTCTCTTCATGCGTAAAAATAACCTAACTTTTTAGGTTTTTCTTCGATTTCCCTAGGAGTCCATCATCAGAACCAGTTTTGGTGACAATGGGACCAATTCAGAACCATACTCTTTCAATTAAAAAAAGAATTTTGAGAATCAATCCACAAATGGCTGAGAAATCGGTGAACATACATAAAAAAAAAAAAAAATACATACACGTCGAATATATAACCTCCTCCTTTTTGAAGTCGGTTAAAAAGAGGCGCTAGCGGTTAAATGGAAAAAATTATTTACAGAAGCAATGACAACACCAAAAAGGCAGAGCTCTTTTGTACGGAAATTAGCTTCAGAAAAGAGTGAAAGGAAAATCGTACAAATAAATTCAGAAGATTTAGAAAATGAAAATAGTAGTACTAAGAAACAGAAAAGACAAAGATTGACTCTAACTCCCTTATCTCGTAACACTGTGAGTAATAAAGAAAAAAGTTATGAGATTGATACATACAAGAAAGTGCCCATAGTTAACCATAAAACTAAAGTAGATAATAAGAAGAAGGATATTGTAAAACAAAAATCAAAAATAGAAAAGAAGAAGGAGGAAAACCCAAAGACTGGCTCCATTGTTATATTTTCAGATAGTATCGGACAAGGAATTGGAACCAAAATATCTGAGAAAACCAATTCCAGAGTGTATAACCAATGCAAACCAGATGCAGGATACCAAAATATCTTAGGGAATCATATGCATGTAACAAAAAACTTAGAAGAAAAAGATACAGTAGCAGTACTTATTACTAAATATGACAACTCGATGCATTATTCTCACGGAGGATACATCAAAATGCTAAATAATATGATAAATCTACAAGAAAGAAGGTTTAATGTAATAATAACTGGTCTACGTTACAATGGCATTCATGACAATGAAATTTACCAGATTAATGTAAGGATAAATAGTATGGCAAAAGCAAATGAAAATGTAAAATACCTAGACCCAAATAAAAAGTATGAAAATATAAGGAACTACAAAATATTGAAAGATATGATTACACAAGAGGTAATTGCCAGCATTGGAACTAAATTCCATGGGTCATCTGTTCTGCAATTTGTGAGATGCCAAGGAGACAGCCAACCAATAAATTTTCCAACAAGGACACAGCCCAATCAAAAACCATAATTGTACATGCCAATGTTAGGAGCATACATAACAAATATCTAGAAATAGAACATTTAGCAAATACACAAGATTGTAATGTACTATGTTTAACTGAGACGTGGGCCAAAGACCATCAGATTCAAGCGATGACAATTGATAACTACAACCTTGCTACTTGCTTTAATAGATCATTTTTCGAACACGGTGGGTCAGCAATATATGTGAAAAACAGTGTAGATTATAAGGTTAGGAAAGATTTAAATAAGTTTTCTTTTGAAACAAATTGTGAATTAGCAGCTATAGAACTTAGGTCTCCAAAAGTTATTATTGTTTCCCTATATCGCCCAGATTATGATTTAAATTTATTTTTTGAAATTTTCAGTAAGTTACTTAACAAAGTGTGTACAGAAAACAAGCATGTGGTAATAGCAGGTGATTTCAACCTAAATGTTTTAATTGAAAATAATAATATAAAGCGTTTGGATAGGATTATAAAAAATTATAATTGTAAATGGTTACTGAACCAACCTACAAGAACTGAAACTGACTACCGAGGGAAAACTAGTTCATCTTGTATTGATAACTTTATTGTTAACATTAATGATTGCACAGCATCTATTTTAAGCCAGAAATTGTCAGATCACAATGTAATCAGATTAGATCTATCACTTCAAAAACTACACTCTAATTTAAACAAATTTGTGCCAGCTAGAAATTTTACTAAATGTAATATCGAGTATTTCCATTATTTATTCAATAAAAATTATGAAAATGTTAGGTCTGAATTGTTAATGGCTATAGATGCAAACACAAGGGCAACGATGCTGCAAGATACATTGAATTATTGTTTTGGGATTGCTTTTCCGAAAACCAAGAAAAATATTTGTAGAAAACAAAAAATGTGGTCTACCATTGGTATAGAAACAAGTAAGAATAAATTAAGTGAATTACAAATGTAACAGCAAATGGAACCCAGTATGGATAGGAAACAAAAAATTAAACAATATAGGAAAGTATTAAAAAAAGTCATGACTGCAGCTAAAAAACTACAGTATAAAAATAGAATCATGAAATCTAAAAATAAAATTAAAGAATCTTGGAAGATTATTAATGAGCAGGTAGGCTCAAATAAAAACAGTAAAAGTAGCTCTAAAATTAATGTAGTCAAAAATGACAGTGGCCAAGCCATCTCAGATCCAGAAGAAATTGCAAATCTATTCAATGAATTTTTCCGTAGTATTGCAAATAATATAACTGGCAACTTAAATATTGAAGTAAATAAGTGCTTGAAGTATTTAGGTAATGGAAAAAGTACACAAGTCATCATTTTCAAATCAGTAGATCATAAAGAGCTCAATAGTATAATTATAAATATGAAACAGAAGTCCTCTTTAGATATCTATGATATGAGTACTAGGACAGTTAGGAATCTTATTTTAAAAAATGTTTATTTGTTTGAATTGGTATTTTTAGTAATTAATTCATGTTTATCAGAAGGTGTATTCCCAGATGTTTTTAAATCAGGTAGAATAATACCACTTTTTAAAAAAGGTGATTGCACTGATCTAAGTAACTATAGGCCAATATGCATATTGCCCACTTTATCTAAGATCTTAGAAGCAGTAATAAAAAATAGAATCGTCAAATACTTTGAAGAAAATAATTTATTTACTATGTCACAGTTTGGCTTTAGGAAGGGTAAATCAACGGAAATGGCTATTAGAGATGTAGTATATTTTATTTTAGAATCATTAGACAAGTCAAATAGATGTGCTAGCATATTCTGCGATTTATCTAAAGCATTTGATTGTTTACGGCATGATATTTTAATGATGAAGTTACAACATTATGGTTTTCAAGGTTCTGAACTAAGCATTATGAGATCATATTTAAGTAATCGTACCCAAATTGTTACAGTAGGAGAAAAATCGTCAACCATAGGAAGCTTATCAATCGGAGTACCACAGGGATCAATTTTGGGGCCAGTTTTGTTCTTAATCTACATTAACGATCTTGTAAATGTTATGCCCAACTGGTCCCATATAAGCTTATTTGCCGATGATACTCATGTAGGAATAAGAGATAAAAGTAAAATCAAGTTAGATGAAAAAGTAAATGAAATAATGACATTGCTTGAAGATTGGTTTAAATCAAATGGTATTATATTAAATTCAAGTAAAAGCATTGTGATGGAATACCAGTCCAGATTAGGTATCTATGGTAACTCATTAAAAAAAGAAAATGTATTCTTAGGCTATACAATAGATAACACTATTCAACATAGTGCACATATAAAAAAGCTTTGTAAAAAATTAGCTAGTGCCAATTATGCATTGTTTAAACTTAGACCTTTATTAGATAAAAAATCACTTGTATCTGTTTATTATGCTTATATACATTCAAATATTAGGTATGCCATTACTGTATGGGGAAATGCAACTGATATATTCAAAGTTTTGAAATGTCAAAAGAGGTCAATCAGAATAATAAATGGTTTAAAGAAGCGTAGCTCAGCTCGGAAATATTTTGAAAAGGATAGGATAATGACAGTAATTTCAATGTACATATATAATAGCCTGCTAGAAATTCATGAAAATGAAATGTACCAGAATAAAAAAGATGTTATTCCTTATTGTTTACGTAGGAATATAGGTAAAGTTCTACCAGCAAATAGACTAGCTAAAGTACAGAAACAGGGATGTTATACAAAAATATTAATGTACAACAAGTTGCCAGAGAAAATAACAAATCTTAATAGTAGTATGTTTAAACAGAAAATAAAGAGTTTTTGTGAAAGTAATTCCTTTTATAATTTAAGCGAATATATGAATATGGAGCTTGCAGAATCGTTATTCACGTGTAAACAGTAGTATTTTAAATTTAATAAACATGGAAAACAAGTGCTTATGTGGTATTTAATGGGGCAGAATATTTATTTAAAGAAATTTGTAAGTTTATTTAATTTTATCTAACTAATGTTTTTAAGTATTAAGTAATTATTGTTGTATGACTTGCCTTTAACGTATGTTATTTAGGGCTAATAAAGTTCTGTATTTCTGTATTTCTAATCAGCCGTGTGTGAAATGTGACCTAATAAAAAAATATGTACTATTGTTGTATGGGAAAGGATATGATGGGGTTAAATACTCGTATAATTTTTATTTTATGATTTGTTTTTATAGTTAATACATAATTAAATATTCGATGAATGTGTAGAAGGTATAAAAGTCGTCCAAATGTCAAAAATAATAGGGTCCTGTCTTTACCTAGTAGGTACGGAACCCTTAAAACATGCAACAACACGTAAAACATGTAACATGTAAAAATAATAGGCCAAGTGCGAGTTGGGCTCGCCCATGAAGGGTTCCGTACCATTTTTGTATGGGAGCCCCTCTTAAATATTTATTTTATTTCAATTTTATAATTAATTTGACGGCCAATATACAGTTTTGTATTTTGTGAAATCATTAAGTGTCTAGCACCTACCGTTATTGATATAAGTACACACAAAAAATAGGAAAAAAATACTGTTATTGTATCTGGACCCCACTTTTATTTATTTTTAGTATTTGATGTTATAGCGGCACAAGAAATACATATTTTGCGAAAGTTTCAGCGTTCTAGCTATTACGGTTTCTGAGATACAGGCAGACTGCGGAGGCTTAGTAATAGGGTCCCGATTTTATCTTTTAGGTACGGAACCCTAAAAAAACACGTTTTGAAACCAACATTCGGAATAATACGTCAAAGCTACGATAGCATTACACTGCTCTAAACATCTCACATTAGCCTGTTTATACTGTCCTAAACTAACACGACTGAACCTTACTATCGTTCTCAGGTACATTCTCCTCTGTCAATGCATATGTACATACATATCAAATATCAAAATATTTTCAAAATATCAAAATATTTTTATTCATGAAATGCTGTACATAATTTAATATCCCTAACCCTCAAACTGGACTGAGCGCCCGTGTCATGGAGGTTAGTTCCTTCCAATGACTAAATTAGAATGTCGTACATCATGTAATAGATGGACTACAATTTCAAATATTTGTGACATGCTTTAATTTACTTTTCCTAATAAAATCAATTATTAATTATTATTATTATAGTACATTACATTATCATTATATTATATTTACTACATTATATTATCACTCTATTACATTCATTAAATTATATTATTATATTAATCAGCAGAAGGCGTCATCACATAATGTGTATGTTAAAGCACATTTGTATGTATGTGGTTCTCAAAATCTATGTTACTCCTTCACGCTCCAAGGGTGGACCGATTTTGATGAGATTGATTATGAAGATAGGTACAATCTTGGTTGATTAACACATTACATTAAATTTTATCACCGATTTAAGAGGGTAACACCGCAGGACACAGCTAGTCTATATCTATACCAATATTATAAAGAGGAAAAGTTTGATTGTTTGTTTGTTTGACGCGAATAGGCTCCGAAACCACTGGACCGATTTGAAAAATTCTTTCACCGTATGGAAGCTACATTATCCCCTAGTAACAAAGGTTATATTTTGCTTCTCTTTGTTGCAACTTAGATTATTTTAGAGTCCGAGCGAAGCCGGGACGGGATGCTAGTAAAAAAATAAATTCTTCCTTTCGGTTCCAAGCTCTTGACAAAAGTAGTTTTTTCAATTGTTTGTTTAGAATTTAAATTTGTGCGAAAAAATTATTTTGTATTTTTCTTTCAGTGACAAACATACAGGATAACAGGATCTTATGATACTTAGCGCGGGGCGCAGTGGATATGGCAAAACGTACACTAAGACTTAGCTATATTTTAGTATTAATTACTGTATTTACTCTGTATTTTTACTAAATAAACTATTTGATTTGATTTGAAACATAATGTATAACTAGTCCAGCTTCTTACGCTTTTAGTACACCTACGCATTCGCATGCGGCAGCGAAAGGACGAAAAAACTGTCAGTTGTATGGCAACGTTTCGCATGTGTTATGTCTCGCTCTACTATATAGCTAGACTAGCTGACCCGGCAAACGTTGTTTTGCCTCACTTAGGGGTATGAAAAATAGATAGTGTAGCTTATATGACACGTTCGTAGATTTACCATAGCAGCGCCATCTATTGATTACTTACTCAACCCAGTCGAAAGGTATCGACATTTGTTAGAATCATTTGGAGTTAACAGATAATTGTGACTGTCAAATAATAACAGACAATAATTAGCAATAAATTAAAATTGCGACTATAATTTGAGATTTAAACTATCCTATCTCTCAAGTTGCATCAAACTGCACATGGTGTGCGAATTTTATTATAATCGGTTAAGTGGTTTAGGAGTCCATTGAAGACAAACATTGTGACATGAGATTTATGTTAAGATAAGATGAAATAGTCGCGTCCTTGTCGGTATTGTTTCGCAAGTAACTGCGAAATGGCCGTTACACAGACGCAGCTGTTTCGCTAGTGGAGTTTCACATCGCAAGGCGTTCTGTCGGTGTGGACAGAATTTCGTACAAGCCGATAATATTGAAATATTATTGAATTTGATTCGAAATTATCCCGAGTTATATTTAGTTGGGCATGTCGATTACAAAAATGCATACAAATAAAATTGTTTTAAAAAACAAACAACCGACTTCAAAAACACAACTAAAAAGGGAAAAATAATTTTAAGCCTAAATCAAATCAAGAATATATAAATGGAATAGGAGAGTTTATTTCATGTACTTATAAAAAACTATTTGCAATTTTTACTAATCCTGTATTTTTGGAGTCGGTGCCAGCAAAGAAACACAATTGAAAATAGTTTTAATTTGTTCTTATTAGATGGCACCGACTTCAAGAATACAGGATTACTAAAAATTGCAAATAGTTTTTTATAAGTACATGAAATAAACTCTCCTATTCCATTTATATATTCTTGATTTGATTTAGGCTTAAAATTATTTTTCCCTTTTTAGTTGTGTTTTTGAAGTCGGTTGTTTGTTTTTTAAAACAATTTTATTTTTAAATTTTTAGTGGTTGGTAATGATATTTTGCTTAAGTTTAAGCTATGGAGAGCCAAATAAACTTCACGATGAAAAAATTTGGCGTGTGCCAGGCAGGCAACCAATTGGGAGCAAATCGAGCTGGATGCGAGCGAAGCGAGCGCGAAAATTTTCACCATATTTGTTCGAACCATTTGAACATAAAGAAGTCCAAAGCAGCACAAATTACATAATGTTTGTTGTGTTAAAACTTACTAGAACCAAGTGCGAGCGAAAAGAGGCGGATGCGAGCGAAGCGAGCGAAAATTTTCACCGTATTTGTTCCAACCGTTTGAGCATAAAGAAGTTCAAAGTAGCACAAATTACATAATATTTGTTGTGTCAAAACGTACAAGAACCAATTGCGAGCGAAGCGAGCTGGATGCGAGCGAAGCGAGCTATGCGCGAGCGAAGCGAGCGCGAAAATTTTCACCGTATTTGTTCCAACCGTTTGAGCATAAAGAAGTCCAAAGCAGCACAAATTACATAATGTTTGTTGTGTCAAAACGTACAAGAACCAATTGCGATCGAAGCGAGCTGGATGCGAGCGAAGCGAGCTATGCGCGAGCGAAGCGAGCGCGAAAATTTTCACCGTATTTGTTCGAACCGTTTGAGCATAAAGAAGTCCAAAGCAGCACAAATTACATAATGTTTGTTGTGTCAAAACGTACAAGAACTAATTGCGAGCGAAGCGAGCTGGATGCGAGCGAAGCGAGCTATGCGCGAGCGAAGCGAGCGCGAAAATTTTCACCGTATTTGTTCGAACCGTTTGAGCATAAAGAAGTCCAAAGCAGCACAAATTACATAATGTTTGTTGTGTCAAAACGTACAAGAACCAATTGCGAGCGAAGCGAGCTGGATGCGAGCGAAGCGAGCGCGAAAATTTTCACCGTATTTGTTCCAACCGTTTGAGCATAAAGAAGTCCAAAGCAGCACAAATTACATAATGTTTGTTGTGTCAAAACGTACAAGAACCAATTGCGAGCGAAGCGAGCTGGATGCGAGCGAAGCGAGCTATGCGCGAGCGAAGCGAGCGCGAAAATTTTCACCGTATTTGTTCCAACCGTTTGAGCATAAAGAAGTCCAAAGCAGCACAAATTACATAATGTTTGTTGGGTCAAAACGTACAAGAACTAATTGCGAGCGAAGCGAGCTGGATGCGAGCGAAGCGAGCTATGCGCGAGCGAAGCGAGCGCGAAAATTTTCACCGTATTTGTTCGAACCGTTTGAGCATAAAGAAGTCCAAAGCAGCACAAATTATATAATATTTGGAGTGTCATAAGCCCAGAACATCCTGGGGGAAATTCGAACGAAGCGGGATAACTCCTAGCGAAGCGAGCGCGTAAATATTTTCCTTATCCGTTCGAGGGTCTTGTCTATTAATATATCAAATTTTACAGTTCCTTCTTTCACTAAGTATGACCCAAGTGGCCAAACTGTGGCGTCGAGAGTTTTTCAAGCCCCTGATTTAGTTTGACCCCTGCTTGTACTAAGAGTGGTCCAGGCCCAACAAATTAACGTGTTATCCGAAGCACAGTAACGCCCAGATGAAAATATCATATTTTTTTATGGAAGTCTTGTGCATGGTTACCCATCCAAAGACTGGCCGCATGGGCCGTTGCTTAGCCTCGATGTTCGCGTCAGATTACTTTTGTTAGCCAGGCTGCTAATTTTATGAGCGAAATCTGTATTGCCGTATGAGCGCGAAGAAGTAAAATAGGTTATCCAGTTATTTGGGCTTCCCACGGGAATAGCAATGACTTTTAAGATAAAAAGTAACCTTCGTGTTATACAAGGTCTAGTCTACCCCCTATATAAAATTTTAGCGAAATCAGTGTGTCATGTGTTATTTGGTGCATCCCACGGGAACAATAATTATTTTCGGGATAAAAAGTAGCCTATGTGTAAACACAAAGTCTAACCTATCTTCATTCCAAATTTCATCAATGTCAGTACAACCGTTCGAGCGTGAAGAAGTTAAAAAGATTTATATGTTATTTGGTGCATCCCACGGGAATAGTATTTATTTTCGGGATAAAAAGTAGCGTATGTGTTAACACATAGTCTTACCTATTTTCTTCTCAAATTTCATGAATATCAGTACAGCCAAACGAGCTAGAATCTCTCTTCATGCGTAAAAATAACCTAACTTTTTAGGTTTTTCTTCGATTTCCCTAGGAGTCCATCATCAGAACCAGTTTTGGTGACAATGGGACCAATTCAGAACCATACTCTTTCAATTAAAAAAAGAATTTTGAGAATCAATCCACAAATGGCTGAGAAATCGGTGAACATACATAAAAAAAAAAAAAAATACATACACGTCGAATATATAACCTCCTCCTTTTTGAAGTCGGTTAAAAAAGGTGGCATGGAGGAAAATTCAAGAAAAGACGATGATAGATGGACATTTCCTTGCGAAAGAACTGCAGTGTACTAACGTTTCGCTACCGCAATTATTTCGCAAAGACTCGTTGCCGCATGCGAATGCGTATATACCGAAACTAACAGCGTTAGTGCCCAAGAATTAGAGAATTGAAGAATTTTCTGATGTGGATGGAAAAAGAAGAAGACTGTCAATGGTACAGCCTCAAATAAAGTTGGTATCACTAAGGTTGTACCTGGCTTTCAAATCAAGTAAGGGTTCGCGGGTTTACTCTACTTTAACTATTGACTTAACGTTTGTAACTTTAGTTTGGATGGTTTGTAAATATTCAAATACAGGTGCCGCGCTGGTCAAAGTTGGTCTGTAAATTTGTGTTTAAGGAAGATGTTTTTCGTGATGTCATATTATGAAATCATTAAACATTGGTTGACGCAAGGGTGATAGATAAATAATAAAAAAGTGGCATGGGTGGCATTCAGGAAAAAGTAATATGACTTTACTATTATTTGACTTTGTTATTCTGTACGGGTTTTTAGTCAGCGCAAATATTGGTATGTTACTATAACCAATACCAATGTTTTCGTGATATAGGTATCGTATATCCTTTGTATTAATCCATGGTCTATTTTCTATTTCCATACCAAATTTCATTAAAACAAGTTAATAAATGTTGCAGCAAACTTACCGATTTTGTGTGGTCACTCTAAATAAAAATTACCTTTTATTATATTGTAAGTATAGTATGTGATAGAACATGCATAGGGAATCCATATAAGCGTGACTTGACGAGCACTATCTACATGTTATGCTTTTTTCATTTTATCACTAAGTAGATAAATTGTTTGCCAAAAACAGATAAAAGGCCAAATGTCAACCTGCTTGATTATATAAGTCTGAAGTATTTGAATGTTGTTTCTATATTAACGAATTTTATTTACTATTGCGTGAACAGCGTTGCGATATACTTGTTTAATAATTTTATTATTTGATTTAGACCCCAAAGTGTGAAGTAAAGAATTGTGATGAGTTTATTCCGCAAGTAATGAACCTCCATAACAATGATTGGGAACTTGAATAAAGTTGTGATTGTAACCATTATCATATCAGTGTGCGAGCTCAATGCTCGCGCAGAAGAAACTGGTTCTGATGAAATCCTCGCGCAGCTATTCAGCAAGAAGGTGGAAGATATTTTGTCTTCAAAATTGAGTGAAATGGAAAATAACATTTTTAAACAACTAAATACGTTGAAAAACGAACTCGTTGAAATCCGAAATGAAATTAAGGAATTAAAAATTAAATATCCCGGCAAAGTGCAAATCATTCCAAATGAACAAGTTTACTGGATGGTTGAAGCTAATGGCAAACGTAAGCTATTTGTGGAAGTAACTGTGTCGTGGAAGAATCCCGTTTGTGGGGAGAGAGGTAATCGATCTGTAGTAACTCTAGATGGTCGCAAAGTTTGGTCCAGTACAGGGTTAGAGACCTCGGCCACATTCAAGGTATTCGATGGAGGCCGCTACCGGGCACAGGTGCACCAATGTGATGGAGAATTGTGTAGTCACAGCGATATAACAGAAATAGTGGTTGGTGATACTGATAATAGCCATTTACTACCATCGGAGTCGAGTCATGAGAAATTCAATATTACGTCGACGCCCAAAAAGATTGTTGCAGCGGTATTTACAAAAAACACAACAGACATGCCTATTGACAAAGTTACCCATCTGCTATATAGAAACATTGAGATATGTGGCGCCGAAAATATTACCGTTCCATCACCTCGCGTGTGTAAAGCTAAAGATGACTTTAAAGTATATCTTGATGCAAATGAATCTGTATTTATCAACTCAACCTCAAATCAAAGCTATTATAATAACAGTTTTGGTAAAATGATGATGTTTAAAAGAGAAAAACCTGAATTGAAAATTCTTGTTACAATATCTAGAATGTATGGAAGTCCCTTTGAAATATTAGATGATGAATCAAAAAGAGATATTTTCACTTCTTCAGTTAAAGAATTTCTTCAAACATGGAAATTTTTCGATGGAGTAAACATTGACTGGAATAATGTTGAAAAAGGACGTGACGATCTAATGGAAAATATTTTGAAAAAGCTTCGAGAAATGCTCTATGACCTGTCGCAAGAGAGAGGCAAAAATATATCTTGACCATTAGCGCACCAGCTAGACTGGAAATGTTAAGATATAATAATTACGGGAGAGCCAATAAGTATGTAGATCATTTATTTGTATTAAATTTTATGTTCAAAGGGCCGTGGTCACTTGAAGATCTTGGGCACCACAGTGGTTTATACGCTCCAGCATGGAAACCAGACGAAAACTACGTCACACACTTGGTCACCCAGCACATTATTGGGCAAGGCGTGAGTCGTGAAAAAATCATCATTACCGTATCTAATATCGGAGTCGGATGGAGTGGTGTGCACAATTACACCGACGATAACCCATTCACAGGTCAAGCTACGAAGCCGTATGAAATAGGATATCTAAATCCCAAACTCCTGAAACACGAACTTGGCCAAGGCACGTGGGAACATCGTTACGACGAGGTTGCGGAAGCAGCGTTTGCTTTTAGAAAAGATACTGGAGACCTCATTTCTTACGACAATGTCAGGTCAACAGTAGCCAAGGCTCAATACGTGAAAGACAATAACCTTGGAGGTCTTTACTTGATGGGAGAATACGCAGAAAATGATGATCTGTTGGAAGCAATGAATTTGGGCCTGGGAAATATATTGTGAAATTCATGTTATAACTTATTACGGTAATAGAAGACAGGACACAAAGAATTACGAGTGAATTATGTTATTTTTTAATTTCGAAAATAGATAAATAAAGAACTAAATCATCCTGTGAAAGTTCCTTTTTAACGGAATCCTATTTTCGTAATCTCATTTTTAGGAGGTTATTAGGACAATTAAATTTAGTGATAGCAATACACATTTACTTTGTTTTAAATAATTACGTTAGTTAATTACCTATACAGACAAATAAAATTCAAGTGTCTGTACTAAAAATATTTTTCCCAAAAACTCATATGGGGCGATTAAAGAAGAGTAACATATAGAAACTATAATTATTGGAATTTATGTCTCTCTGTCTAGTACGTTAAAACTTTGAAACTAATCTTCGATAAAAATGTTAGGTTTAGGTGATGTCTGTACAAACGGCAAGGAAAATTTGGCCACAAGTAAGAGTGTGGTCTTATATGAGTTTGAGGAATTGAGGCGTTATTGGTATAGTAATACAGTTGAATTTTCTAACGCTCACTGCGTATGATCATAAAATTTTACGAGCGCTAGCTGTTATAGCGGAGCAAGTTAGCTTATATTTATTACGACACTAGACAAAACTCAATCTTAAGATGCAGTGGTGAGATTGACTTGAATTGAAATATTTTTTGGGAATTGGTCATATTTTGTATTTCTGTGTAGCTATATCGTAATAGGTACAACAGTATAGTAAACTCATGCCATTTTTTTGTACTGTGTTTGTTAGAAAAATATTTTTCTTTGCCTTCTAATAGAATAACTTTTCTTCTAATTCAAGTGAAAGTAAAATAAAGACTCAGAAAAGTCTATTTTCCCAAACATCTTGTTTTGTTATATTTTTCACTGAAATCATTAGCTGCTTGTTTATGCTGAGATCTAATATTTTAATAAAGCTTCTTTGTGTATATACCACAAAGAAGATAAAACAGCAGCCTTAAGGTTATGAAAAACATTGTTAGTGAAAGAACGGCTAAGGAAAAATAATACAGAAATATTGTAGAGACAAACGAAAAGTTGGTGAAAGGAATACATTTTTAATGTTCTTTGAAACTGTTTGAAGTTGGTTTGGTTGGTTTTGTGTATTTTTTTTTAGCTAATACTGTCCCACTGCTGGGCAAAGGTCTCCCCCGACTCCCTCCACGAATCCCCGTCGAAGCCTCCTCTCGCCAGGCATTCGGAAACTGGTCAAGCATCACGCCAACGGGTCCTCGGTCTCCCTCTACTACGCCGACCTTGAGGAATCCACTGTGTGACGATCCCGGCCCAGCGTTCGGAATGCATACGAGCCACATGACCCGCCCAATCCCATTTTAGTTTGGCTGCTTTTAGGCCTACATCAACAACACCTGTCGTGGAACGTAGTACAGTAATACCCCGACTTACGCTACCTCGACTTACGCGAATTCGGAGTTACGCGATTTAATTTTCTCGTCTATTTTAACGTTTTTTGTTTGAAAGCCGCGCACTTCAGATTGTTTTTATTCATTTTATTAATATAGTTTGTCATATTATCTAGAATTAAATTAAAATTTATTTCCTAAATTATTGTTTTATATTTCCTAAATTATAGTCTCCGGTCCCAATTTAACATACTTTGTATGACTTTATAGCTATGTATATGCAAAATTGTACCCTGACTTACGCGAATTCGACTTACGCGGATAGCGCTCGGTCCCACCTATCGCGTAAGTCCGGGGTATTACTGTACTGTGTTGGGGACTCTGTCCGTCCTTTTGATACCCAGGATACTACGTTCCATTGCTCTTTGGCAAACTCCAAGCTTGAACCTCTGAGAATCGGTCAATGACCAGGTCTGAGCACCGTAGGTTAGAACGGGCAAGATACACATGTCGATGAGTCTCCGTTTTAAAGATATTGGGAGGTCGCCCTTCCCTTCCTATTAACTGGTTTTGTGTATAATAATTTAATATTTCATTGACCGAAGGAGCGAAGTATCTGCATATTGTCTGTCTGTAATTGTGTGTTTGGATGTTGGTACTCGCGAAGAGATCGTAATTTAGTTTTTTTTTATAATACACAATAAAGTCAGAGATTTGGTTTGGAGCTTGATTTCCACAAAAGAGAAAGAATTAACAAAGTTCTTTGAAACTGTTGGTAATGTTTACTTCTTTGACCGAGCGAGTGAAGTGTCTACTTTCCGTCTGTCTGTGTGCTGGTACTCGCGTAGAAGTTGTATTTTCGTTAGATTTTTATAATACACAATATAGTTAGAGATTTGTTTTGGAGGTCGACTCCCACAAAAAGGTAGGAATTTGCTGCATATTAAGCACAACTTTGTGCTTAAATAAATTAGTTGGCAGTGGGTCTGAGTGTCAATTATGTATCTTTATACAATATTTGTGTATATGTAGTATATCAGTTGTGCTAGCTACCATAACACAAACTAGAAATGGTTCAGTATGGAGTTAACCAGCCGTGTGTATCCTGTTCCTGTGTCTTAATATTTATGTATTTATTATGACATGGTAATTTTATAAATTAGATTTAAATAAAATTACGAGGCTTACGCTTACTTTAATTTAAATTCTAGTGTTTTTGATTTTTATTGTTCTCTTCTTCTTATCTTTAAGTTTGGATATAGTATTTCAATTGTTTTTCTGTAATAGTTATTTGTTAAAGAAAACATATATAAAGTAAGATAGATAGATTTACACTTTATTAAAACACTTACTAAAAATAATGACAGAAACAAAAAAAGGTATTTAAAAACTAGTGCCTTAATTGGCGATCTTATTGCTAAAATACAAATACAAATCATTTATTGATAACACCAAAGTTACAAGTTAAATAATATGATATCATTACAAAAGTATATGATATGTATCCATGTCAATTTTCAATTATATTCTAGTACTATAATATCATTACAATAGTATATGATATTAATCATAATGTCAATTTTCACTACTAATTCTCACTAAAAAGCGATCTCTTCCAGGCAACCAATATATAACCAATATATATACGAGCTTTACAATTAGATTTAAGTTAGTAAAGTGAATGGAACATAACGCACTAAGCCTCGACTGATATTTTATTCATGCTCTCCGCTCGAACACACAGTTTCAGTAAAGCTTCAGGAATAGATCAAGTATTCACTTGATAATAAAATTGTATAAATATTGCTGTTATACTTTAACAGCAATATTTATACAATTTCAGTATTAATGTTTGCCGCGTTACTCTAATGTATTTGTTCGAGTCGAATTCTGAAAAAGAAAAGAACGATACGAATAGAATAATAAGAAACCAAAATGAGATCTTTCTTTCAGTTGCCGTTCCGAAAAAATAATATTTTCATGATTTTATATTCTTCTGCTGTATAAATGAGACAAAGATATTCGTGCTCACATAATAAAACTGAATCAACAACTTGTACGCACCTTAGCATAGCATAAGCAGCCCACTATGCGTTCCCACTGCTGGTACTCGGGGCCTTCTCTCACGAGGAGAGAGATATAGGCCATAATCCACCACGCTGGCCAAGTGCGGGTTGGCGGATTTACGTACGTACCTTAATAATATAAAATAGCTTTTATTTATCTTTAACCCTTAAATGGACAATATTGTTTTTAAACAACATGCTAAAAATCAGACATAAAATTGAACTTTATTTATTTTTTATTAATTTTGCGCGATGCAGTTTTAAACAACACTCACATTATTGCAAAAAAAGTATAGTAAATTAATGTCTAGATTTTTTTACTAATTTTTCCTAGACATGTATATTACACAAATATTATATAAAATTAAAATAAAATAAAAATGTCAGATTACAATATCTGTAGATCCGCTCCGGATCTTTCCTGGTGCAAAGGATAGCGATTGCCATTCAGCGCGGGAACGCTGCAAGTCTGATGGGCACCTTTGCACCGGGAACTATCAGGGGCGGGTTATTTAATTAGATTTAAGTTATTTGTATTTGACATTATATTGTAATCTGTCATTTTTCTTATCATTTGGTTTGATAGAAATAAAATAGATATTCCATTCCCATACAAATTACGTGTTTCATGCGCAATTTTTTAATGATAATGGTTCGGTGTTTTACAAGTAGTCGTTTTTTTATAAAATCTGGTATTCACATGTTTTATTAGTAATAATAATCATTTATTTTGAACCAATAGGATATACATACAAAGCAGATTAAATTATTCTATAATATTTACAAAGTATCCTTATATTTATGTCCTGAAAGAAAATGAGCGTGCTCCTCAGAACTAAGCGAACTTGTATCTCTGAGGAGCAGCTCCCCCAACTGTGGTGTATGCATTTCTTACACAATCTACTTTACACTTTGCTATTTTAAATTTTTTTTTTTTTTTATGCTTAATAGGCTTGCGCTTGACCACAACTCACCTGATGTTAAGTAATATTGCAGTCTAAGATGAAACGCGCTTGCCTAGAAGAAACCGGTTCACTCTCGCCTTGAAGACAGTCAGGTTGTAGTTCAGTGGGAACAGGGATTCCGGCAAGGAGTTCCACAGTTTGGCCGTCCGTACTATAAACGTGGAAGCAAATCGCTTAGTACGCATTTTCGGCATATATACATGTTGTAATTATATTTTAACATTACTACTATATTTGCTACAGTCGAGAGATGCGCAAGTTTGAATTATAAGTTATCGCTTGTTTGGAAGCAGTGGTCGGCAGCGCACAGTCGGTGCTCTCTGAAGCAATATTTCAAAAAACTTGATATTATAATATCGGACGCGCTTCAACGGCAGATAATCATTAATCTTGCTAATTACCGCCATTTTGGACGAAATGAAGGCTGGAGACTAACACGGACACCAGTCGTTTCTGTTTTTACACGCTTTTTATTAGCTTCACCTGTATGTTTGTTTGTAACCGACTTCTTTGGGCGCGATTTTGACCCACTTTAAACGGCCAGATTTCGTTAAAACTTTGTAGATTTATTGAGGATCGATGACAATACACTAATTTGATAAAATTATTCCATTATTTTGTATTTTTGTTTGTATGTTTGTTTGTAACCGACTTCTTTGGGCGCGATTTTGACCCACTTTAAACCGATAAGCGTGTTTTTTAGTTTTTTTTAACTATTATTATTATTTATACTTTTTTTTATGATGGATAGGCAAGCGCTTGATTGAAACTCACCTGATTGTTAAGTGATGTTGCGAACTAGGGTGGAGCACGCTTGCCTAGAAGAAACCGATTCACTCTCGCCTTGAAGACAGTGAGGTTATAGTTCAGAGGGAACAGGGATTCCGGCAATGAGTTCCACTATTTAATGGTTACTACTAGCAACTCGTCCCGGCTTCGCACGGGCTATAAAATAATCTAAGTTGCAAAGTGAAACAAAATATAGCCGATTTTACTCGGGGTTAATGTAGCTTCCCAACGGTGAAAGAATTTTTCATATCGGTTTTTCAATCCCGAATTGCCGATTTGCCGACAAAACCGATATGATCAGTCGTGGTTCCCGTGGGATACGCAAATAACTTCAAAATTTATGTTAATCTTTCAAGCTCCAACGACTGCACCGATTTTGATGTATTTTTTCGCGTAGAAAACGGTCACACTTACTTATTATTAAAAGTTGGAATGAGTCCAACAGTTTCGGTTCATTCCAACTTTTAATAATAAGTCAGTGTGACCGTTTTCTATGCGAAAATATAAAGATGCCTTACGTGAACAGTTTACAATGTTTAATAGATTTTAATGTAATTTTCTATGAAGATAAGTTAAACCTTGGATTAACACATAGGCTAATTTTTATCCTGGATCAACCTCTTCCTATCGTGGATTAACGCGTGTAATAACGTGAGACGCAGCTAGTATTTTATAATGTAAAAATATGTTTGAAATATTGTTTACTTAATATGTCCTTTTTAGCCCTCTCGGCTTGGATTCCCTCGAGGCATCAACAGAGCTCCGTTTTCGGTTTAATAAAGCTTCTAATATTATATTACATTATTTGCTAATTACGGCTTTACTGTATTTTGTAGCACAATTTACACAATTTTGAGCGGAATTTAAGTCTACATGAAAATTATATTTATCTTAATATATTTAAATCTCGTGTCACAATGTTTGTCCTCAATGGACTCCTAAACCACTTAACCGATTATAATAAAATTCGCACACCATGTGCAGTTCGATCCAACTTGAAAGATAGGATAGTTTAAATCTCAAATTATAGTCGCAATTTTAATTTATTGCTAATTATTGTCTGTTATTATTTGACAGTCACAATTATCTGTTAACTCCAAATGATTCTAACAGATGTCGATACCTTTCGACTGGGTTGAGTAAATAATCAATAGATGGCGCTGCTATGGCAAATCTACGAACTTGTCATATAAGCTACACTATCTATTTTTCAAACCCCTAAGTGAGGCAAAACAACGTTTGCCGGGTCAGCTAGTATAATTATATAATACCAGCAAACTAGAATAAACGGAAGAGTAACTCCATTTGGATCCATCTACGCACACAATTATACTTCTATCCCAACGAAACACACACACACAAAGCTCGCACGCGATTGGTCGCCGCCACAACATGTCATTCCACGCGGGCGAGCGGGTAGCTGTTTTGCCCCGCCCACCGCGGTATTTTACGCGTGCCCGGGGACAAATTTTATCGGCCAAGTTTCTATTCTATTTATTCTAGTTCGCTGATGAATACATTAATCTTCTTCGTATGAGCTAAGTGGCCAAGCTCAGGTGTTGAAAGTTTTCAAGCCGCCCGAAGGCCTCTGATTTGGTTTAACGACTGTTTGTTGCAAGACTAACAGACGAGACCTACAATTTAACGCGTCATCAGACCCACGGTAGTGCCCAGATGAAAATTACACTTTCAAAAGGTGTTTGGTTGGGTGAACAAAATAAAAAATAGCTAAGGGTGAATATTATTTATCACTTAGGGGTATGGAAAATAGATAGCAGCCGATTCTCAGACCTACTGAATACGCTTTTATTTACGTATTATACCATTAAGTTCAGAAAGGTTTTAAATAAATTATTTAAATTTATCTCTTTATCATTATCATGTAGATATGGATAGATACACAGACGGACCGACAGACGAATAGAGCTACAGAACAAAACTTTAAGGGTCTTTTTATTTTTATTTATTTTATATATTTATTTATTATGGTTCACAAAACAGAAAATAATCAAAACTATAAATAAAAAAGATCAATTAACCAGGATCAAAACTAGATTATTTTCCTAACTATGTGTACACAACATGAACAAATATAAGTATTAGAAAGAAACAAAGAATCAAAACAGAACTACGTAACGAGTTGGTGACAAATAGGTTAAGCTACAATTTAATTTAGTTTAGTATAAGTTTAAGTTTAGTTTTATTCTAATTTCAATAAATCAAAAATATTTTTCTTAAATTTGACTATGCTACTATTAAATATATCAATGGCGAGGTGATGGTGGATAAGAATATCATTGTACTCGTATTGGCGACACATTCTAATTACAGGATTATATAAACAGGTATTATTTTTGTAAATATTGATTGAGAAAGTTTTTATAAAAGGTTTGCGAGAATTTGTAGTAATATTAATATTAAAGTTTATGCAAGAGAGGAGTGAAGGAGAATCAATATGAGAATGAATAATTTTGAATAGGGTAAGTCTATATATTTACGGCGGCACTTAAGAGATAACAGTTCAACGTGTTTCAACCTATTGGCATACGATCTAATCTGTCTTTTGAGGCTTAGTCTATAAAGTCAATTTGAGACACTATAATTAATTAATGTAATAGCCTCTTTTATTCACGAGAGACCGATTTTTCATTTCTCTTCGCTAATTTTCCAATAGGTAATGGATCTTTCTGTACTCGCTAGGTTAATTACCAGACGAATGAATTAATTACCGCAGTGTTTTTTAGATTATATTAATTTCATTAGCTAAACGGCAACCTTGTTAATTGGTTTCGTGAAATTTGATGGGTTTTAGAAATTAGCTTCAGAGCGTAGAAAATTAGATTATTTTTCTCCATTCCAATTGGATAGTGCTTATGTTTCTCATAAGTTGGTTAAGACTGGGGGAGGCCTACGCCAAGGATGCGACATGAACACAAGGAATGGAAAATAACTAAGATACGACAACACATACAATTTGAAAATTAAAAATTGGAAAATTAGCGACACTACTTAACAGAATAACCAATGGTAGTTAAATGGAGAGAATGTATCATTGTATGGAATACAAGTTAAACCAACTAAAGCCAATTGATTTCGACGCTTTAGAAAGTTTGACGTTACATGGAGTTAACACTGTATTTTATACATTTCCGCGTAAAAAACGGTCACACTTAATAATACGCAGAAATATAAGATGCCTTACAGTTCAATCTATATAAATATATCTTCTTCTTCTAATATATGTATATATATAATCTTCCAATGTATAAAAATTCCATGTCACAATGTTAGTTACCGTACTCCTCCGAAACGGCTTGACTGATTTTTACCAAATTTTATATGCGTATTTAGTAGGTCAGAGGATCGGCTACTATCTATTTTTCATACCCCTAAGTGAGGCAAAACAACGTTTGCCAGGTCAGCTAGTAAATAAATAAGATTATCGGTGAAAGTGTCTTTTCCAGGAAAGTTAGTTCATTGGCTAAACTACCCACTTTTTATTTCGCTTCCTGTTTCAATTCTTTGTTTTACCTTTTTTCGGTTTTTATACCCGTAAGTTGTAATTTCTCAAGGGATATTTTACTCGTAAACGTCTATATTTCCATATACAAACTAAAACTGGTAATAAAATTATTTTTCTGTCTGTTTGTTAGTATAAAATAATATTTAAACAAATAAGAAAACTGACAAAAATAATTACGGCATGTGTACTTGTAATTATTTCTGATATATTTTCAGAAGCGAAGCATTTCAATTTTAAAACGACTAAATAAAACTATCTTGTGGATTTTATGCAATCGTGTTTAGGAGCCTAAAAATTCTTAACATTTAAAAGCTAATCAAACTGAAAAAAACAAAACTGTATCATTTACGCAGGATTCTTCAAAATATAATTTTGCTCTCATAGCACCTTACTCTTTTACGGAAGATTTTATAGGATTTTTCAAACAAAAATAACAGTTTCTTACATTAGCAGAACAATAATGCTGAAGCTTTAAAAGTTATAAAGATACTAGCTGACCTGGCAAACGTTGTTTTGCCTTAATAAAAAAAAATATTCTAAATATACAGTAGCCGATTCTCAGACCTACTGAATACGAATATAAAATTTGGAAAAAATCGGTCAAGCCGTTTCGGAGGAGTACGGTAACTAACACTGTGACACGGAAATTTTATATAGACGAATAAAATTATCGAATATGTAAAGAGAAACAAAATAAAGCCTCTGTTACTAGTGGATAATGTAGCTTTCGAACGGTGAAAGAATTTTTCAAATCGGTCCAGTAGTTTCAGAGTCTATTCGCGTCAAACAAACAAACAAACTTTTCCTCATTATATTTTTGGTATAGATGAATGTATTTCGCGAAAACCCCATTATAATATTGGTATAGATGAATGTATTTCGCGAAAACCCCATTATAATATTGGTATAGATGAAGGTATTTCGCGAAAACCCCATTATAATATTGGTATAGATGAATTTATTTCGCGAAAATCCCATTATAATATTGGTATAGATGAATGTATTTCGCGAAAACCCCATTATAATATTGGTATAGATAAATGTATTTCGCGAAAACCCCATTATAATATTGGTATAGATGAATGTATTTCGCGAAAACCCCATTATAATATTGGTATAGATGAATGTATTTCGCGAAAACCCCATTATAATATTGGTATAGATGAATGTATTTCGTGAACCCACTGACGCGCGTTGGATGCTTCGCTCAAAAACGTACATCATGGCTGTACTCGGTACAGCGTCTCAAATAACGCAGGTGAACCCACGAGTTACAACTTATATGTTTAAGTTATGGGAGATCAAACGGTACCTTGAACGTGAGGGACGTTCAAGGTACCGTTTGATCCGAGAGAACGTGACTCGCCCTTCAATAATTTATCACAAAAGTTTTAGTACTACTGCTTTTAGTTCGGAAAATTCACATGACAACTATTATACATGTTTAAGGCGCTGTGGTTGGAAACAAGCATATTTTGAAAAATCAAAATAAAACTGTATTAATAATAGAGATTCATTTTTAGAGTTCCGTACCTATGTATATATATAATAATTATGTATGTATGTATATGTAGTGTATCAGTTGTGTTAGCAACCATAATACGAGCTAGAAATGGTTCAGTATGGGGCTAACCAGCCGTGTGTGAATGTGTCTAAAAAAAAAAAAAAAAAGGAAAATAGGGGACCCTATTACTAAGACTCCGCTGTCTGTCTGTTGCCTCCAGGCTGTATGTATCTCAGAAACCGTTATAGCTAGAAAGCTGAAACTTTCACACGATGTGTATTTCCCGTGTCGCTATAATAACAAATACTAAAAATAAAAAATATTAAAGGGGTCCCCATAACATAAACGTGTTTTTTTTTTTGCTACATATCAGTAACGATTACTGTTAGACACTAAAATTTTTCACAAAATCCATAAATGTATATATCATAAGATATTGTGTTTAGTACTACTACTACTACTATGTATGCAGTTAGACAACGCATCGGGTCCCAAACTCAACTGGTGCCTGTGACTTGGGTAACCCAGATGAGAAATTCTTTGAAGGAATTTAGCGCTGTTGCAAAGTGAGTACACCATTAGAAACATTTGACATTTAAACAAATTAATAGCATAAGCAGCCCACTCTATACCATCTCACTTCTGGGACTCGGGGCCTTCTCTCACGAGGAGAGAGATATAGGCCAAATCCACCACGTTGGCCAAGTGCGGGTTGGCAGATGACATACGTCTTCGGATATTGTGGTCCTCGAACATGCCGGTTTCCTCACGATGTTTTCCTTCACCGTAAAGCGAATGCACACACATAACTTGAAAAACAAGTCATTGATGTAGGGCCGGGATCGAATCAGAAGCCGTCTGATTGAAAAGTAGATATTATTACCACCGAGCCACACTCGCTTAAAATAATAATCTTATATATAAAATTTCCGTGTCACAGTGTTTGTTACCGTACTCCTCCGAAACGGCTTGACCGATTTTTTCCAAATTTCATATGCGTATTCAGTAGGTCTGAGAATCGGCTACTGTATATTTAGTTTTTTTTTTATTAAGGCAAAACAACTTTTGCCGGGTCAGCTAGTAAATAAATAAATAAAATTATGGTTACTGCCAATTGATTTAATGGCAGTAACATGACAACACATCACTTCTATTTTATGATATTGGGACTTCATCTCGACATACTCGTACATAATAATATGTCTACGACATTTTGATTACACCTGCGCCTTACTATAAATATAACTTTAGGCACAGGTTTATGTAGACACAGAGCTATAGCATATACAGGACTATTAGTAACAAGGGCTATATTATTTTGGTTTTAGAAAAAAAAAACGTTTAATAATCTCGGACGTCTGACTCTCTTCTTCTTCCTCTTCTTCTTGATATGAGCTAAGTGGCCAAGCTTTGGTGTTAAGAGTTTTTGAAGACATCTGAATCCTCTGACTTGGCTTAACGACTGCTAGTACTAAGACTAACAGCCACGAGTGGCTTTTCACGTCTAATTTTAAGAGGCAGAAAAAGTACTCTAATGCTTTATTATGGAATTACATTACATACATTTAAAATTGATCACAGAGCATGTGCTTTAATAACTAAGCCCTTTTTATTGGATACCCATATCAAGGCAGTTATGAAAAAAAAAGAATCCGCCATTTTATAGCGGCTACCATCTTATATCTATTTTCGTCAAACATAGCTAAGAACACTTTTAACTAACACAGCTTAACATCAGGCTAGCTGTAGCCAAACGCTAACCTATCAAGGATAAAAAAGGATAAAAAAATATAAAAAAACCTCTCGATAAAAAAAAACCCGTTAATCCACTCGTGAGCTACGATGCCGCAGACAGAACACACATACGCACATCCACACACACAGATAGACACGTCAAACTTATACCATTCCGTCGTTCTTGCGTCGTGGTTTAAATACATTAACTTCTACCCTCTGATTAATGGTATTAGATTGTTGACAACCATTATTAATTTCAATTACACAATAATTTAAAACAGAACTCTTATAACATTATGTATATAGACTACAACTAACCCTGTACAGTCTGCCCACGTCTCCGTAACTCCAGGTGGTTCTATATTGTTCTCTTTACTTAAGATAATGTACACTCGGGTGACGGATGAGTGAGCTTTTCTTCCTAAAACAACATTTGTTAACGACCTTAAGCACCGCAGCATCATTGCTCACGTAGCATTATATTTATACCAATATCTCTTGCTGGGGTAGTGCGGCCAAATCACACTTAATTCAAATTGAAAGGGCACAAAGAGCGGTACTAAAGGTGATGCTTCGGAAACCCTTCAGATACCTTTCGGGGAGTGCGCAACGGAGTTGCATAATATAATACCACCATCTCCGTTCCATTACAGAACGAGCAGAAACTCAGCGAAGAGACATAGATATACAGTCGAAATCCCTAAGTTTCGCACAAGCCGTTTCGCTTCTTCCTTTCTTGTGAGGACTGCAAAACTTTGTAATTCTCTTCCTGAGTCTCTGTTTCCTGAGAAGTACCACCTGGGGTTCTTCAAATCTAGAGTTAATAGGTTTTTTCTAGGTAAGCGTGTAGCATCGTAGGCCATAGTATTGTTTAACACCAGGCAAGCTGTGGTCAAATGCAAACCTATAAGTTATAAAAAAAAAACTAAAACCCTACAGTAAACCTGTACGAAGAATCAGGTGTTTGCAGTGTCCGTCAATTTGTTCATTCTTAAAATCGCTCACAACGCAGTGATATCTAAACCTGATTACGATTTGATGGCTTGCCGTCGAACTTTTAGAATACCTTCACCGTCCGTCAACACATGTATCGCTCAACGGTTTGGTGACTTTATTAATGCCTTCGTATACAGTAACGTGATCAAAGCTTGTGACCTTAGATATAAAAAAATACTGGATGCCAAAGTATTAATACAGTCTTGGTTAATAACACTGTCTTACGTAGCAACAGAAAATCTTTTTAATTTATTATTAGTTAAGTCTTAGTTTATAACGTTATCGTACTCATTGTTTTATTTGTTATACTGTCTTGTTAGAGGTTAAGTTTATTTTAAAATGCAAACAGGTTGAATTGGACTACTTAGATTCAGGCATTGCCTAGTTAAGTAGTCACAAGAGAATAATATGTAATCTAGTAATAAGTTAGTAAATAAATATTTTTCATTTTCATTTTCAATATTATAAAGAGGAAAAATGCACGAGGCAGGAACTAGACGCGAGGGAACGATTTATACTCAGCAGAGAAGGACCGTTACATCAAGTAAGAGTGCGTTTGATATTGCTCCACTCATCTTCTTTACTATAAGACTCTTTGTCCTGACTCATTCATTCATTCAACAATAGGCAACGCAGAGCCCAAACGGCTGGTCCTAGGAATGTAAAATTTGGAAGGTGTATTTATTTTAGTATGTAAACGCGTACTAAGAACGAGTTTTTGGAAATTCAACCCCTAAGGGAGTGTTGTTTCCAAATTTCTTTATTATTTAATGGTTACATTTAAAATAATTAAGCTAGTGTACATAAGAAATTATTAACCTAGCAAAATTAAGCAATGACATTCGGATACACTTAAGGCAAGGGTGTGAAAGGGGGTAAAACAGTTTGTATGAAACTTCTTTGTTTTTGAACTTATAGCAATGAAATTTGGAATATGTATAGTTTATGTAAAATTAAAAATAATGGCATCAAGTTTTTTTTGCCAGGGGTGAACTAAGGGTTTGTAATGGGGGTTAAGTAAGTCTTGAAAGTTGTTATGGTAGTAGTTTCTATGATGGTTAAAATAAAATTTTCCACGGGTTACGTGAAAAGCAACCTCTAGTTTTATAATGAGATTCCGGCAAAAATTAGGTCCAATTGTAACTTAAATAATTTTAAAACAGATTACCCTGACTTTCTTATAAGCAAAACATATTATACTATTGACAAATTTTTATCGGACATCAAATAATTAATAGGTACTAGACTCTAAAATAAATGACAACCTAATCTGTATATTTTAATGAATTGAATGTAAAATATCCAGTCTAGTCTAGTCCTAGTCCAATTAGGTAAGTAGCTTTTATGTTTTGATATAGATTATTAGTTATTGCACGCCGGTAGGCAGAATATGGTGCACTTTTTCTTTGACCGAATACCTGTCTGTATACTACTGTATCCACAATAAATTGATTTGAATTTGAAAGTTTGTTTGTTTGTTTGTCTGGCTCCAAAATTTCATTATCCCTAACACCCTTAGTACGCCTACGCATTCGCATGCGGCAGCGAAACGACGAAATCTGTAAGTTGTATGGCAACGTTTCGCATGTGTTATGTCTCGCTCTACTATATAGTTAGATGAAATAGTTGCGTCCTTGTCGGTATTGTTTCGCAAGTAACTGCGAAATGGCCGTTACACAGATGCAGCCGTTTCGCTAGTGGAGTTTCGCATCACATAGCGTCACCACGCGTTTTGTCAGAGAGGACAGAATTTCGCAAAATGGAAGGCGAAAATATGAAATGACAATGACTAAACACGTCACGTCATAATTATATAATTATTGATGAATATATGTTTATGTAAATTTGACGTGCCTAGTATAACGCATATATAGGGCTTAAAGTTATATGGTTTCTATGATTTCTAAACCTAGTAATTTTGTAAAAACAAAATATATTAAAGTTTAGTTAGTAAATTACGCAAATAGAAAATAGAAATGAAAAACTTATTATAAAATTAAATAATATCAATTTATTACCAAAAACCTAGATCTACATACATTATTTACACAATTATAAAATAATATGAGAAAATAACTATCGCATACAATTTTTAATATTTACAAAATTACAAGTATTCGTAATAGATACCACAGAAAAAAAAAAGTGTAGACGTGTTTAAAAAAACACAAATATTTGTAATTTTATTCAATTTTCAATTTTACTTTTTTGAATTAATTCATTAGTATTTATAATGCGATGATTGCCGGTTTCACGCCCAAAATACCATGACTCATTGTCACGTTTCGCCTTAGCCGAGCGTGCAAGCGAGAGCGTGATACAAGTGACAGAGAGGCACGATCAGCGTTAGCGTTCGACTCTTTCTACTCCATCAGCTGACGTTATGTACCTAAGTCAATGGAAGGCACTGGTGGCGATTCGGCGGCACACACGACTAAACTAAATTTAAAGAAGCTTCGTCTCTTTTCATCTTAGGTGGCCAGAAAGAGACGGCACGTAATGCACCATAGTCAAAACAATCGAATCGCCACCATTAACCTCCATGGAACGGGCGCGAATGCGTCCAGTTTTAGGGTTAGTGAATAAGTTTGTATTGTACATGTGAATTTGAATAAAACATTTTGAATTTTGAATATGTTTTCTTACGACGTTATCATATCAATCCTCTAACTGACTTTACAGACAATCAATTTTTAAAGCGATATCATTTTAAAATACATGCAGTGCTACTTCTTCTTTTTTTTCTTCGTTTGAGCTAAGTGGCTAAGCTCTGGTGTAGAAATGTTTCAAGCCACCTGAAGGCTTCTGTCTTGGCTTAACGGCTGCTTGTACTAAGACTAACAGCCGTGACCTACAATTTAACGTGTCATCATATCCACGGTAGATGAAAATAGCAACTGAAAAATAACAATCTTGTGCATGGTCACCCATCCAAACACCGTCCGCATCGAACGTTGCTTAGCTTCGGTGATCGCGTCAGATCATCTTGGCTAGCCGAGCTACAGGCGCTTGTAAACAACTTAATTCATTGATAATATGAATTATTATCACAAATAGTATCGCCTCATTAATTTACCTAATTTTTAATGTCCAACTTTGATAACATATTATCAGTTAATTTTTAAATCCTGATATAAAATGTCTACATCCAATATTGTAACACAGGGTTATATGCAAAAAGCATAATTATGTTATGTCAAAATAGTTAAGATAGTGGCAATTCTGGTGTACAAACAATCAAATTTAATTTAAAGAAAACCTGTCTCTTTTCTTCATTAGTGTCCCAAAAGAAACGGCGCGATCTGAACTAAAGACAAAACATAAAGAATCACGACAAATATGAAAGTAAAGGCTATTTTAAAACGCTTCCATTTACATCAGCCCTAATTTTTTATCGCATATTTTATATTAAATGTCAGCATATTTGACGTGATTTTAAATTGTTTTGTCAATGGTACAGATAATGCAATATCTTTTTTCTCTGATGATGAAAAGAGGTAATGGTTACTTAAGATTTAGCTTATTTTTGTGTGCACCAGAATTAACAACAATATTTATTCATTTGATCACATACGAGTACATAACATTTACTATTAAACAAGGGGACCATTATAAATGTATCTAAGTTTGAATTTAAACATATTATATGAGACGATAGTATGACATGACACTTTACATTTTTGAAAATAAACAACCATTTCTTAAAAAAAAAATAGTATTACACCATATATATATTAATTTTGCCTAAATTATCAATATTGAAAAATCCAAATTCAATTAATGTTGTTATCAATCAATTTATTTTATTTATCTGTGTTTGAATTTGTTGGAAAGTTGGAACGCGCCTACCCAAAGAGACCGGTTCACAAGTGTCTTAAAAACCTTTTCGGGGAACAGGGCATTTGGCAAAGAGTTCCACACTTTGGCTTTTCCTATTTCAGTTTACAGTTTTAGTTCCAGATATTGAATTTGGTTTTTCCTACTTATGACAAATTACATTAACCTTTCAACTACAAAAATAATGTTCATTCTGTGTAACTCTGTACAGAATTTCCTTTAACCTGATAACAAGGTGAACATCGTTCGTTATAACGAAGTCGAATAACGATACACCGATCGCTGTACTATTTTCATTCAGGGTTATTTGCAGGTCGACAGCAAAGAGTTTGAATTAAAACATACGGTATTAGTACATATTTTGCTTAATTTACGTATTAATGTATGAGTTTCTCGGAAATTTTATATATATACGCAAGATCACTGGTATTAGCAGAAATCCTTTTAGTATGTCTAGTTTATAAAATTAAATTAAAATAAAAAGCTTTTATTCAACTGCACATATTTACACAGCTTGATATCTTTTCTTATGTACAAATGTCATATTGGTAATTAATCAATAGAGGTTGAAAACGACATAACAAATAATAATTGTAATTGTTGCTAATTATTAGTACTCTCGCATGTCAAATTACGTAATTAATGTCAGTATAGTTCTGGATAATAATAATTTATTATCTAGATGATCAAGTTTTATTCAACGACCAACCTCTCTCGGCCAAGCTCTGATGTCGAGAGTTTTCAAGCCGCCCGAGGGCCTCTGACTTGGCTTAACGACTGCTTGTGCTACGACTAACAGCCGGGATCTACAATTTAACGTGTCACCTGAACCACGGTAGCGCCGAGATGAAAATGCCACTTGAAAAACGACAGCTATCCAAACATCGCCTGCATCGACAATTGCTTAGCTTCGGAGATCGCGTTATATCACCTAAGCTAGCCGAGCTGCAGGCGCTAACGTAAAACGAATTGTAACCTTTAGAGATTTGTTTAAGTTTCGCTTCACACTTGCTATTGACGAATTTTACCTCAATATAACCCTGTATACCTAATATCGTTGGTCGATGTCACCCATTATAAAGTTATCGTTAGAAGCTCACGTTCAAGTGAAGTGGAATGTCTGAACTTAACTACTATAGTGCTAGATAATGCTCGGTATCTCGACCTGGTAACGGGGGAAAGATAATTTTATCCCCGGGAAAAATCGAGATAAAATTGCGCTTTATACGAAAAAAATGTGAGCCGTCACGGGACGCCTGGCAGATGTGAAACATCGACATTCTTTTATAAAAGTAATATGGAGAAAAGAACATATTGTGATAAAAACTAAATATGTCATTATGATAAAATAAAATAGTAAGGTTTTTTTTCAGATAACGATGACTATTTATTGAATAAACATTTATTTTCATGATATACAAAAATAAGCTAAATAAGCTAATCAGACCAGAAATCGGTTTTACGTGCGGTTATAGATGTTTCACAACAAAAGACGAGACTAAAAGAAACCTTTTTTTAGTTTTAATGGGTTTGCGCTTGATCACAATTCACTTGATGGTAAGTGATATTATGATCTAAGGAGAAGAGCGTTAGCCCAGATAAAACAGGTTCAAACTTGCTTTGAAAATCGGCAGACCATATTTTTTGCAAATAACTGAAAAGCTGGCCACTATGCGGCAAAGATTAAAGCCCTGCATTTTTTAATACTAGACTTTTGACCAGCTTAGCTCGTAACTACACGTGTCATCGACATTCTGGCCTCAAGAGCATGTTTGGACTAACATTTTTTTTTTTACACATTTCACACAAGGCTGGTTAGCCCCATACTGAACCATTTCTAGTTCGTATTAAGGTAGCTGATACAACTGATATACTACATACATACATATTTTATAAAGATACATATTATTTAACACCCAGATCCTCAGCCAACAAATTTAGTTAAGCACAAAAATGTTGGCCTGGCCGGGAATCGAACCCGGAACCTTCCTTTTGGAAGTCCAGCATGGTAATTTTAACGCCAACGAGGTTGTCAAGGTGCTAACCAGGCGAGCAATAGACAATGCTCTACCAAACTTGGCTAAATTCGTTCTTTGTCACTTGTGTTATTATTTACGTAAATAGACCTATACTGATTTCCCTCTGTACAAACACTTATAAAATATCTAGTGAGCATTTTGCCTTACATAGTTCTACTTATAACGTATCTATATGTGTAGTAATATGAGAGTATACATACGTATGTTTGTATTTATAAAGGCAAGCAATATCTCGCAAGCGAAGATTGACGGGGTTGAATATTTACACATAATAATGTATGTCACTGATTATATTTCACTTGATGGGCGATATAAGGACTCTCTCATATTAGCGCTGTCTGCCTCTGCGGTCGTGGGACGCAGTGCTAGCAAAGGACAGAGCTATAATGTGTCCGTGCGGTAGAGCAGGACCAATGATAATATACAACTTGATGGACGATGTAGGCAATGTCTCATATTAGCGCTGTTCGCCTCTGCGGTCGCGGGACGCGGTGCTTGCAAAGGACAGAGCTATAATGTGTCCGTGCGGTAGAGCAGGACGGACTAAAGAGTTAACGGCTTTACAATTGTGGCGATTTGGGTGTTCACACATTCAAATTAAAGTAGTCCTGTCTCTATTCATTATAAGTGACCTGAAAGAGACGGTACAATCTGAATCAAAGAGTAAATAAAAAATAGGGTTCGTGTTTAATTTTTACATGTTTTTCATAATTATTTTTTTGATTTCTAATTAAGAAACGTACAGATTACATATTTATATTTGACACATGAAGTTTCAAGTGTAATTTTTTTTAAGGCAATGTAAAAGGCAAAATCTTTAAATTTAATGTTCGAAATATTGGAAAAAAATAGCTCGGAAACCATCTAAAAACAAATTCTAAGAATATGTATATTTATTTTGGCACCAATCAGACTTGAATCCTTTGAATTAGAGATAAATCTGTTTTGAAAAATCTGAAATAAAATTTTTTGATCCAGTTTTTTTATATGTAAAAGTCTGATTAGTGCCAAAATAAATATAAATATTGTTTGAATTGTTTGATTATTTTTACCTTTTATAATTTACGAGGAAAAAACTGAAATTTCATGATTTTGCCCTGGCCTTAGTAAAAATAACACTTGCAAGTTTAAGTGATGTTCTTTATGCCGTATTTAAGCTATTTTTGTTTATTATTTATAACGAACAAAAAAAACTGTAAATTCAAGACTTTCCCCCTCGTAACCGCTCTAACGAGTTATGCCTACATGTTTTGCTATTCACATTCATCAATTTGGTCTATCTATACTAGAGTCTACTGCTTCCGGCGTCCGTTTCCACTAACAATCTTCAGCAGCCTGACAGCTGGTGCCTCGAAGGCTATGGAGATGGCGAACGACGAGAGGAAGGCCAGCACCGCGTACCCAGCGTAGATTGCGATCTGAAAAAAGAGGTTTCATTTAGAGACTGACAGTACATGACATTTGACATTGACAGCAGTAACCTTTTTTTTTTGACGTGACAACGTCTTAAATTAGGTTGCGGCTGGGAGTCACTTATGAAAAAGTGTAACGCCCGGTAACGTTACGATGAGTCACCGAACGAGAGAGAGGCCCGCCGAATGCCTTGCGTCTCTCTCCCACTCAACTATGATCGGTCTGCCGCGCGCGCAGCACGCGGCAGACGTTGTCACGTAAATTCTTCGCCCGTAAAACCGACTTTACAGGCAACCATATTTTTTTTAACGTGAGGAAATGCATTTACTTGTAACGTGACATTGGCGAAATTAGGGCCATACCGTAGAGGCCATAGACAAAGATAGAATAGAAATGCATTTACGCATGCCCACCACATCCGGGGAGGTGGGTGGGGCATGTCGGGCTCGATGCCAAAAGGACTTCACTACCGACTAAAACCTCACGATGACCTCCTCGGAAAGGGCGGGGTGAGGTTCCGCTTCTCGCATTAACCCACCACCCCGCCCACCTCGGCTAGCCTGCGAGACTCATCCTTAGGGGATGACTCCCCTTGCAGTGCACATGAGTAACCTATTGATTCAGGCGTTACTTTGCAAAAATCCATTGTAAATAGAAGACAAAATTATATATTTAGTGTGTTCACAGCCGAAATTCACTAAAAATTTAATTTTGTCTTCTATTCACAGTAGTGCCTGTAGCTCGGCTAGCTAAGGTAATCTGACGCGATCATCGAAGCTAAGCAACGGTCAATGTGGACGGTGTTTGGATGGGCGACCATGCACAAGACTCATTTTTCCAGTGGCATTTTCATCTGGGCGCTACCGTAGGTCGAATTACACGTTAAATTGTAGGTTCCGGCTGTTATTCTTAGCACAAGCAGTCGTTAAGCCAAGTCAGAGGCCTTGGGGCAGTTTGACAACTCGCGACACCAAAGCTTGGCCACATAGTACATACGAAGAAGAAGAATTGAGCCTATATGCTGCAACGGAGTTTGTTGCGCCGGTGCCTTCATTAGCTCCGACCTTTTGATCGACGATGGAACTTCACTGCTATTGTTTGAACTTTACAGATGTATGAAACTAGATATGGTATGTAACTACAGCCGTTATTTGTGATATTTAAAAAAAAAGTTTTAAATATAGTTGTTATATCAGCCGCCGTCTCCACACTCACTCCTTTCTCTCTCATGTCCTCATTCACACACTCCATCTATGTAGACGACCTCGTTGGCGTAATGGTTACCATGCCGGACTGCCAATCAGAAGGTTCCGGGTTCTATTCCCGGCACGGCCAACATCTTTGCGCTTAACTAAATTTGTTGGCTGTGGGTATGGGTGTTAAATTTGTATCTATATAAAGTATGTATGTATGTATGTACTCGTTTATGTAGTATATTAGTTGTGGTAGCAACCATAATACGAACTAGAAATGGTTCAGTATGGGGCTATCCATCGTGTATATAAAAAAAAAATGTTTTCTTCGATCGGCGTCTTGCCCTCCTAATTAAAAGTACTTGCTATTCTGTAAATTTTAAACAAAAAAACCTTTCTTTTCTATAGGCAAAAATATTATCTAGAATTTTTAGATCTCATAAATGGTTTATTGTTACTCGTTGAATTTATAAGTATTTTTTTACCTTATAGGTTTGCGTTTG
Organism: Mellilla xanthometata; assembly: GCA_035578125.1. Lineage (NCBI taxonomy): Eukaryota > Metazoa > Arthropoda > Insecta > Lepidoptera > Geometridae > Mellilla > Mellilla xanthometata. Next base: position 158,351 of record JAPUBQ010000045.1, read on the forward strand.
ACTACAGCTTGCCTGGTGTTTAACAATACTATGGTCTACGATGTTACACGCTTACCTAGAAAATACCTATTAACTCTAGATTTGAAGACCCCCAGGTGGTACTTCTCAGGAAACGGAGACTCAGGAAGTTCCTATATATAAAATTTCCATGTCACAATGTTAGTTACCGTACTCCTCCAAAACGGCTTGACCAATTTTTACCAAATTTTATATGAGTATTCAGTAGGTCTGAGAATTAGCTACTATTTATTTTCATATCCCTAAGTGATAAGGGTTGTTCAACCGTAATTTTTCTCTTTAATTTTTGACGAATTTTTTTTTTTTTTATAATGTGGCAGTTAAAAATATACATAACAATATACAACCTAAAATGTTTACTATTTTATCACCAACCTCTATTTTTTATGGCTATTGTAGTAATTTAATCATTTTTCATACCCGATTCGATATTGCCGGGTCAGCTAGAATCCTTATACACCTACTAATGCCCTTTCAGCGCTTCGCTCAAACATAACGGCTGAACTAGGTTCCACATCACTTTAAACCTTTACCTCTGTTGATTCAGTTCAATGAAGTAATTCCATACATCCACTCGTTCAGTGTTCTATAGACTGGTCCCATTGTCCTCACATACAACTGACAAACAATAGGTGAAGTTGACTGAATAGGCTTTATGTAAAACTTAGAACGGATTTAGCTGTGGCTCGGCTAAACAATATGTTTTTTTTTTTAATTTCCCGCTTCTCCATTCCACTACAGAACGAGCAGGGGCATAGCGAAGAGACATCGATTTACTGTCAAAGTTCCGAGGATTCGCACAAAGCGTTTTGCTTCGACCTTCATTGTGAGAACTGCGAAGCTTTGGAATTCTCTTCCTGAGTCTCTTTTTCCCGAGAAGTACAATTTGGGGGTCTTCAAATCTAGAGTAAATAGGTTACTTCTAGGCAAGCGTGTTACATCTTAGACCATAGTAAAGCTTAACATCAGGCAAGCTGCGGTCAAACGTAAGCCTATTCATCATAAAAAAAAGATTTAACGCAATCATCCAGATCGATGCGGATCGAGGACTATCCATGGGTGTCCATGCACAAGACTGTGTTATAAAATGTGGCGTTTTCATATGAGTGCTACCGTTGGTCGGATGACACGTTAATGATAAAATTCATAATTCATTTCAATAGTCAGAACAGTTATTACACCAAAGCGCTAACTATTTTAGATGTAAAAACTAAAAGCAAGAATGCGCACACAATTCTTAAGATGGCTACGGAACACATCGATATCTTGTATTTCGGGTATAGCGTTAAGGTAAGATATAGCTCGTTGCGTAGGGATCTAGGGGCTCCTTTTAGAATATTAGAATGTATCATTTACTTCAGTAAAGTGAAATGTGTCCAAAAAAAATCTACTTTTTTATCCTGGACTAACGTACTCGTAATACAGCAAAGGCGCAGATTGATCTAAACTGTGTTAATAGTCTTATTTGCAACGTGCTACTTTTCTCAAGGCTTCAGATCGCTATTAGAGAAAGCTTCGTAACTTTGTCCGCTGCGAATGTCTACAGGGTTCTACAAAATGTGAATTAATCTTAATATAAATATAAATCTCGTGTCACAAAGTTTGTCCTCAATGGACTCCTAAACCACTTAACCGATTATAATAAAATTCGCACACCATGTGCATTTCGATCCAACTTGAGAGATAGGATAGTTTAAATCTCAAATTATAGTCGCAATTTTAATTTATTGCTAATTATTGTCTGTTATTATTTAACAGTCACAATTATCTGTTAACTCCAAATGATTCTAACAGATGTCGATACCTTTCGACTGGGTTGAGTAAGTAATCAATAGATGGCGCTGCTATGGTAAATCTACGAACGTGTCATATAAGCTACAGTATCTATTTTTCATACCCCTAAGTGAGGCAAAACAACGTTTGTCGGGTCAGCTTGTTGTTTTATATTTATATGTGTATTGTATTTTATGGGCATCTAGTTGCCTCTAGTTTTTTGAAATAAAGGAATAAATAATTAAAAAAACATTTTACAGTGAACCCTGTATAGTTTAATCTAGCAGCGAATGTAATATGAGGCTTGGGAGAAGATTAACTCTACTGTTAGCGTTGTGAACTATCCGACACATTGAGACTGGTGCTACGAGAGATATATTGAATTGATTAATTTTTTTTTTCTTTATACTATGATGGGTTTGCGTTTGATCAGAATTCACCTGATGGTAAGCGATATTGTGATCTAAGGTGCCTGGCTAGTAACTGACTTCAGGTTGAATAATTGACCAAGTGCAAGTAGAACTCGCGCATGAAGGGTTCCGTACCATTATGTATTTTGAAAAATAAAAAAAAAACCAAAAACACGCTTGTTGTGCGGGAGATCCCATTAAACATTAATTTCATTATTTATTTTTAAAGTTCGTATTTTCAGATCAGAAAATTCTGTAAATGCTTAGAGAGTCAAATGACGTAATAAATATTGAGGAAAAACTACTTAAACATTACGTTTGTTGTATGGGAGCCCCCTAAAATATTAATTTAAATTTTATTTTATTAATTATCACAATAGGTGATATACTTACATCTTTATATTTTGTGAAAATGTTAAGCATCTACCTGTTCGGTAACAGGTTAATTGATATACAGCAAAAAATAAGTACAAAAAAACACGTTTAGTCAATGGTGTGCCCCCTTTATATTATACGACATTTATGAGTATTTTAAGTATTTGTTATTATAGCGGCACGGGCAATACATAACTTATGAAAATTTCAACTTTATTGCTGTCACAGATACATACGAGTACGTACGTAGATACATACGTTCATGATATACAGTCTGGTGACAGACAGTGAAGTCTTACTAATAGGGTCCTTTGATACACCTATGGGCACGAAACCCTAAAAATATAATATTGCTTCACAACTGTTGACCTGAACATAAAAGTTTCATTGTCAATTCGAAAAGTCTTTGTGTGCCCACTTCGATCCAAGTTAGCGCCTTTTTAATATTCTGCATAAAAAGATTTAAGATTGCCTTTTTTGCTTCACAAATGAGAAAAGGTATTGTTTAAATACTTGTTCATGTTTTATATTAAATTCAGAATCTCTGAAACAAGAGTTTTTGGCATTTTAATAATATATGAGGATATTCCATAGGTAACTTTCTTTTGAGCAAACTTTTTTTCAATTTTATGTTAAAACTTTAATATTGGACAGTTTTGGTTATAAGTTTAGTTTATTGGTTGAATAATTTAAACCATTTATGATTAATAAATTTTATACATAAGAACACACACACACACAAAAACCTTACAAATAGTAGATTAAATCTAGTTTAGTTAAAACCAGTTTTGAAAACATATGCAACAGTGCAAAAACATAACATAAATTTAATGTGTCTTTTTGTGTCATTGAGAGTGTGTGTGTCTGTGTGTGTGTGTGTTTATCGATGATATTATATTACTAGAATTAGAATTGAAACTTGACGTTGAATCATAATATCATATACTTTTGTAAGGATATTATATTATTTGTACTTGTAACTTTGGTGTTATCAATAAATGATTTGTATTTGTATATTATTGCAAAGGTAATTTAATTCATATCCCTATCCCTCTCTAATCTACAAAACCTGACAGAGACAAACGACCAAAGCCGGCTGCCGGAGTAAAATATGCAAATGAAGTATAAGCCCTCTAGAACTGTCGTTGAGCCTTTAAATAAATTAGCAAGTTGTAACTTTAGCGCTAAAATAGGTTGAGATCAATCCGGGAATACGGTTTTCTATACGACTAAGATTATAATAATAATAAATACTAGTTGACCCAGCAAACGTTGTTTTGCCTCACTTAGGGGTATGAAAAATACATAGTGTAGCTTATATGACACGATCGTAGATTTACCATAGCAGCGCCATCTATTGATTACTTACTCAACCCAGTCGAAAGGTATCGACATCTGTTAGAATCATTTGGAGTTAACAGAGTTGCAAAGGAAAGCTATTACAAAGCGTTTAGCTTCAACCTTCATTGTGAGAACTGCGAAGCTTTGGAACTCTCTTCCTGAGTCCCTTTTTCCCGAGAAGTACAATTTGGGGGTCTTCAAATCTAAGAGTAAATAGATTCCTTCTGGGCAAGCGTGATACATCTTAGACCACAGTCAAGCTTAACATCAGGCAAGCTGCGGTCAAACGCAAACCTATCAAGGATGAAATAAAATGTACATAAATACAATGATTACATGTATTTATCCTAGAAGACAAAATTAAATATCTAGTGTACTTCCGCTGTGATCCGAAATCCAAATTAAGACAAGTAAAGGAAAAATCAACTAAGATCAATTAACTAAGATTAACTAAGATTAATTAAGATTAAAGTTACCTATCACAATTCGGAAATTTTTAACTCTACACGTGTTTCGCCTAACCACAAGGCATCATCAGGAGATGCTGACTCTTCAAGTCAAGTCGAGAGTCTCTCGACTTGTCGTTCGAGTTGCAAAGGATAGCTATGCAGCGTGGTAATGCAACCAGCATTGTTGAAGATACTTACAACGGTGGAGTTCTGCATGTGGAAGGGTCCGTCGAGCAGGAAGCTGGTGTACATCATGATGGTAGGATGCACCAGGTAAGCGCAGTAGGTCAGTCTGCTGAGCGGGAGTAGACCGCGGTAAGAGAGCGCTGAGTTGATGATGCCCCCGTAGCCACTACAGCAGGAGATCGCGACCCATGCTACGGCACAGCCCCAAGCTGCAACACAAGGATAATATTATTTATTTTTCAAGTCAGTTTATCTATAACTTAAAAATAGCGCCTGTAGCTCGGCTAGCTAAGGTGGTCTGACGCGATCATCGAAGCTAAGCAACGGTCGATGCGGACAGTTTTAAATTTTTCAATATTATATTTATATTTAATAACAATTATTATTAAAAATAAGATGCCATATTTAGTACTTAGAGTGTACTACTCGTATTATGTAATAATTTTTATTATGAATAAATAACTATGAACCACCTATGTGTTTGGTTGGGTGACCATGCACAAGACTGTCGAATTTCAAGTGGATTTTTCATCTGGGTGCTACCGTGGGTCGGATGACACGTTAAATTGTAGGTCCCCTTCTAAATGGATATATAACAATTTTGGAAATACAATCCAAAACATTTTTTTTTCCTTTTTATTCGACATCATAAAAAGTAAGTTAATTACATAAAAGGAAGGACTAACAGCCAATAAAATCGTTTATTTGTTACTACGTCATCACATACTAGGCGTTTATCCTCAACTAGCTTCGCCCCGTGGTGTTATCCTCGTTAATCCGGGACTAACAGACATTGATCCGGGATAAAAAGTAATCTATATAGATAGATAGATAGAAAGAAAAATAAATAAAAAAAAAAGAAAAAGAAAGAGCTTACAAATTAGTGTATCACAATTGGCGGCCTTATCGCTTAAAGCGATCTCTTTCAGGCACTAATTTATATTTATTTTGTATGACAAGGCCCCTTTACAGCTAAGAAATATTGTATTTATTGTAATGACATCTTTTGACGATTCCAATTTGAAGTTTAGTATTATAAGTGAAATGTAATATCTTTGTGACTTATTGGAAAATAAATAACATTCATTCATTCTATATATTAACTATATGTTAATCCAAGGTTTAAGCTATCTTCATAGGAAATCTCATCAAAATCGGTCCAGCCGTTGGAGTGTGAAGGAGTAACATAGATTTTGAAGTTTTTTGCGTATCCCACGGGAACCACAATTGTTTTCGGGATAAAAAGAAGCCTATGTGTTATCCAAGATCTAACCTATCTTCACACCAAATTTCGTCAAAATCGGTTCAACCGTTCGAGCGTGAAGAAGAAACAAACATACACACTTACACACAAGCTTTTGCATTTATTATATTAGTAGGACTAGCTACACCCCGCGGTGTTACCCGCTTTTATCCGGTATAAAAGAAGTTAATCCGGGATAAAAAGTAGCCTATGTGTAAATCCATGGTCCAACCTATCTTCATACCAAATTTCATCAAAATCGGTTCAACCGTTCGAGCGTGAAGAAGTAACAAACAAACACACTTAAACAGAAACTTCCGCATTGGTAGAACTACCCGCATCTAATGGCTTCTCGAGTCCTCTACTGCGGGACCCTTCGATTTCTAATCAATAAGAAACTCCTTAGGATGGGATTTAAGGGTGATAATAATACGTCTTACTGTCTGGGGGCTACTACGTGCTTGAATCATCATGGGCTTATTATTACTTTACTAATGTATTCTAGTAATGAAATTTCAAGTATCCGGTATAATGCCTTGAAGATATTTTTTAACTAAGTCCCAAAGTTTGTTTGTTTTTTGTCGGATTCGCGCAAGGAGGTTTCCAATTTATAAAAAAAAACTGCAAAATAACATGCTTGTTGTAACGAAGCCGACTTGATATGTATACATAATATTTTTTTAATTACTTACTTCTTTTAAAACGTAAAAGAAAATTAAATACTCTTTGGAAATTTTATGCGTATTCACTTAACCGTTATTAATATTAAGCAACACAAAACGAAAATAACGCGTTCATTTTGAGAGGACACATCACAATTATTTTAAGTATTTATTGTAACTTAAAAACATAATTTATGAAAACTTCAGCTTTCTAGCTATCACGGTTCAAGAGAAAGCCTAATGAAAAGCAGACAGCGGAGGCTTAATAATAGTGTCCGTTTTTACCTTTAATGCTACCGAAACGAACCCTAAAAAGTATCACTAAACCATGATGGTTTTACCTTAGTAGCCCTCAAAGGCCTCTATAGCCCATAAGGAAAGTGTCCCCGAGATTAATAGCTCACAAGGACCGAGGGGTGTTACTTCTACACATTTTAAGGCCAGAACACAATGACATTGTCTATTATCATCGTTTTGGAACGAAGTTTCTTATCGTGCGTTATGAAAGGGGGCTAGACGGAATAAAATCTTACGAAAAGTTGTCACGACACTTTTTGCGCACGGTGTGGCAACGTCGCATCTCCAAAATTTGTTCGGAAGTCAAATACGGCTATCAATGAAAGTATTCACTCATTGACAACAGCGTCATTCGTTTCAGATGGAGTTGCGATTGAGCCTATTGATTAAGTTTATATTACATTATATTTGTTAAAAATAAAAATAAAAAATATTTCTTAAAAAAATATTACAATTTCTTCACTAATTAATCGAAAGGAACATCGTTCGTCCCTTGGCACCTCTCAAGTTTTTTTAATTGTATATTTATTTCGTATAATGTAACTGTGTTTATACCCGACAGCGAAAGAAAGTCTTTTTTTATTGTCTGCTCTTAAATTTTAAATATTTAGGAAGAAGGGCAAGAGGCCGACCGAAGAAGACATGGATGGAGTGTGTGAATGAGGAAATGAGAGAGAAAGGAGTGAGGGTAGAGATGACGGCTGATAGAGGATAGTGGAAGAAGACATGGATGGAGTGAGTGAATGAGGAAATGAGAGAAAAGAATGAGTGTAGAGACGACGGCTGATAGAGGAGATTGGAAGAAAACATGGATGGAGTGTGTGAATGAGAACATGAGAGAGAAATGAGTGAGTGTAGAGACGACGGCTGATAGAGGAGAGTGGAAGAAAACATGGATGGAGTGTGTGAATGAGAACATGAGAGAGAAAGGAATGAGCGTAGAGACGACGGCTAATAGAGGAAAGTGGAAGAAAACATGAATGGAGTGTGTGAATGAGGGCATGAGAGAAAGGAGTAAGTGTAGAGACGTCGGCTGATAGAGGAGATTGGAAAAACAAAATTAACCCCACCTAGTGGGATAAGGCGTGTAACGGTATGTAAATAAAGATATATTTGATTTTGACCTGTATGTCCAACGCTGACGTAGAAGGCCGTGGGCCAGATCTCGAAGTAGCCATCCACCATGCTGAAGATGAGGGTTCCCATGACGGCCAGGGCGGCTGGCCAGCCGGCAGCCACCAGCCAGGGCGGGAGACGCGGCTGGCATTTGCTGTGGTGCAGGAACCAGCCCACCAGGATACCTGGAACAAAATCAAATCATAATATTAAAATCTATACTATAAGACTCTTTGTCCTGACTCATTCATTCATCTATAGGCAACGCAGAGCCCAAACGGCTGGTCCTAGGGTTGTGAAATTTGGAGAGTGTATTTGTTTTAGTATGTAGACGCGTACTAAGAATGGATTTTTGGAAATTCGACCCCTAAAGGTGTGAAAAGGGGTACAACAGTTTCTATGAAAGTTCTTTGTTTTTTAACTTTCACCAATGAAATTTGGAATATGTATAGTTTATGTAAAATTAAAAATAATGGGATCAAGTTATTCTATTTCTTTTAACTTTTCTGGTAGCTTATTAAATATTTTAACTGCCATTGAGTTAGGTCCAGAACTATGTATTTTTAACCTACTTTTTAGGACTTTTAATTTATTTTTATACCTAGGTGCGTGTTTCCGTGAACTGTCTGTTACTTTAGTGAATAGCTCCGGGTATTTTCGAACAAATTTACTGATTTCGTTGATATATAGTGATGTCAAGGTTAATATTTTGTATTTTCTAAATAAAGGTCAATGGAAATGTGTTATTTCTATATTTGGTACTTTACTTACTTACTTTACTGTACTAATATATATATGTTTGAGAAACACTCTACTCGAGTAAAAGCTATTCGTGCCAGAGCTTCATACTCTACGTGCTACCGTAACTTCATTTACTCGTACCTTTTTGATTAGATCGTAAACTAGCCTACAGAGATTGTGCGTGTTTATTGTTTACCAATACGTGTTTAATGACAATTTATTACGGATTGGGTTTGGCAGTAAACATATGTACAAAGGCGAGTGTGGCTCGGTAGTAATAACGTCTGCTTTTCAATCAGACGGCCCTGAAAGACTTGTTTTTCAAGTTATGTGTGGATTTACACTCGCTTTACGGTGAAGGAAAACATCGTGAGGAAACCGGCATGTTTGAGGACCACAATATCCGAAGACGTGTGTCATCCGCCAACCCGCACTTGGCCAGCGTGGTAGATTATGGCTTATATCTTTCTCCTAGTGAGAGAAAGCCCCCGAGTCCCAGCAATGGGAACATATAGTGAGTTGCTTATGCTTTGTTGTATATGTACAATAAGGCGATTAAAATGGCAAACTACTATATAATAATGACAGTTATTTTGCTATAAATCGTAAATATCGAAAAATATACAGATTTATAGTTTTTTTTTCTATGGGGCCAACCAGCCGTGTGTGATATGAGTCCTAATATCTATTATTTTAATATTCAGCTATATCAAAACATAATAGTCTAAGATCTCGTAACAATGACCTTCACCGATCTGTTTAATGGATAAAAATTATTCGATAGGTAATTTAGTTTATTAAAAATGATAAAAAACATGGGTTGCCTGATAAAATCTTGGCCAGGCTATAATTAAGTAAAAATTGAAAAATCTTTTTTTTTTTAATTTCACCATTGAGTTTAACAAAAAAAATTAACACTATCGGAAAGTTCACAGCCTATAGAATATGCAAACGGAGGGTTGCCTATTATTTTCCTAGCATAACGTTTGGGTTGCCAGATGTAAACAGGTATTTCGCTCGTAGTTATTTTCACCTATTTGTTTAATCTATTAACCAAACATAAAAATAAGCGCTGTTTTATTGTGAATACGATGATATAGGGTTGCCCGTAATAAGTCTGTCCTAAATGACGGTTGCCGAATTTTTAAAAAAATAATTTTATTGCGACTTGGGACGGGGTTGTTATAATAATTTGGTTGGATTGGGTTGTTATATCGTATCTTCTACTATAAGAATTATCCACAAACCTACCCAATCGGTGGACCACCGATTTTATCGCTCTATTCCACATTCAGTGGCCGAATGAAAGGTTTCACTCAATGATAATAATATACCATTTGATGGCGCATAGCTTTACCCCTTTGCCCCTCTTCCGAAACAAGTAAGTGAATCACTGACACTTTCCGCGTCGTGCAATACAAATTTATTTTCTAAGATATGATAAAGATACATTTATTTGTGAAGTTGTTTTATAGGTACATACATGTTTACTAGCGCTATCAAAGTCACATAATTTATTGGAATATTATTATTATGCCACTTTACAGTTAAGTACATAATTTCTATGATTTTTTTTAAATCGCATTTTACACGGTTTTTTTTACAAAAGTAGTCGTTACAGTCAAATCAAATTATTTTATTGGCACATCAGTAAATTTGGTACAAATATATAAATTCCAAGAAAAAATAATGTAATATGCAGAAAAGAACATATTGTGATAGGAACTAAATACTCGTATCTCATAATGATAAAATAAAATACTACGATTTTTTTCCAGATAACGATGACTATATTTTATTGAATAAACATTTAATTTCATGAAATACAAAAGGTTACGAATTTCGTATTTTAGCTCTGTCCTTGTCTAGCACCGCGTCCCGCGACCGCAGAGTCGAACAGCGCTAATATGAGACATTGCTTACATCGCCCATCAAGTGGGATATTATCATTGGTCCTGCTCTACCGCACGGACACATTATAGCTCTGTCCTTTGCTAGCACCGCGTCCCGCGACCGCAGAGGCGAACAGCGCTAATATGAGACATTGCTTACATCGCCCATCAAGTTGTATATTATCGTTGGTTCCAATCCTCACTCGTCCAATGACACTATCACAGTTGGATAAAACAAGGGGACTCCATTGTTATGTATAACACGCGATTCCAATTTCGAAGGGTAGGGCACTGGGGTGGCTTCTCAATTCGTCGGAATTTGTCGGAATTCATTGTTGCTTTATTGGGTTTCGTACCCAATTTTTTTTTCTCTTTACAGCTAGGTATTTGACTAGCAGAGCACGGAACTACACAAGATAGCGACAGGCCTAAGCGGGAGTATGCATTCTTTTTTTTTCGTGAGGAAATGCATTTACGCATCTCCCGCTACAAGCCTGTGGGAGGCGGGCGGGGTATGTCGGGCTCGAGGGCCGGCGGGCCGTCACTACCGACTACAACCTCACGGTGTCCCATCTCACGACGGGGTAGGGATGCAGGACCGCACAGCGCATTGCCGCTGCTCTCCACTAAGCTGGAGCATGCCTAGTCTGGAATAACTAGCTCATAAGGAAACTGCCGAAACACAATGCTAGGTGCTTAAATGAAATGAAATAATTTTATTTGCGTAGCCACAGGTAATATATAAACATGGAAAATATTATCAAATGTCCCTTGTAGGCTACCGCATATGTGGTGTGCAAAATGTCAATTAAATAATAGATTAAACAAATAATTTCGCAATATGATTTACAGCTAGGCAATATTTGAGAGTGGTAGACAGTCTAGCATTAGAATAAACCCTACCACTATGCATTATCAGAGTTCTAATGAAACCCTATTAGTAAGACTTCACTCTACAGTTTATAGTAGTTTAAAGTTTATTTATATATAACTTACACAAATATACACGTTCTTTTTATAGAATAAATAATATCAATTATGAACACATTACATATGTAAACTTATTTATACAATTATACTTATATCATTATTTTCATAAAATTATTCAATGATTTTTGGGTTTCAGTACCTAAAAGGTAAAATTGGGAGCCTATCATTAAGTCTCCGAGGTCTGTCTGTCTGTCTCCAGGCTGTATCTCAGAAACCGTATTAGGTAGAAAGCTGAAACTTTCATAAGATATGTATTTTCCGTGTCGCTATGACAACAAATACTAAAAATAAAAAATATTAATCACCCTACAATATATTAATAATGGTAACAGGTAGACGCTTAAAACTTTCACAATATGTATAAATTATATATTTATACATATTGTGAAAGTTTTCAAATAAAAAACTAAATAAATATAAACTTAATATATAAAGGGGGCTCCTATACAACAACATATCGTCGTGTCGTGTCGTGTCGTGTCGTGTCGTGTCATCTTTATAACGATATTTGGACCCTTTATACATTCATAGAATATTTAATTATGTATTAACTTTAAAAATAATATTTATGGGGGACTCCTGTACAACAATGGTACGGAACCCTTCATAGGCGAGCCTGACTCGCACTTGGCCAATTATTTTTAGTTGGTCAATAAATAGTCATCCCAAAAATTCATAGTATAGGATTATAGTTTTCTTACTGTTAATACTGACTAGTCCTATATTGTTCAGCCCACCAAATTACAGTAAGACCGCCAATAATGTCAAAACTTATTGACATAATTCTTTTCAAGTCTATTATTTTATCAGTTTAGTCTCGTTTTAGTTGTAACAGTCACTCTGTATTCATTCAACGCACAACTTTGACTAACTTTGTCTGTAGATCACTCGCAGTAATATAATATTATAGAGACCTACAATGTTTGTCAGTTTGTATGTATGACTGTTACTTACTATTCAACGTTCAAAATTAAACGTCTACGCAGATTTGGATGAAATTCGAAAATAATAATAATAATTTATAAATATTAGGACACATTTCTCAAACGGCTGGTTAACCCCATACTGAACCAATTCTAGTTCGTGTAATGGTTGCTAACAAAACTCATATATTTCATATACATACATATTTTATATAGATACATATTTAACACCCAGACCCACAGCCAACAAATTTAGTTAAGCACAACGATCTTGGCCGGGCCGGGAACCGAACCCGGAACCTTATGATTGGCAGTTTGAGCGAGCCCAACTCGCACTTGGCCTATTATTTTTTATTTATATACTTGTTATGTTTTTCTTAACAACGAAATAACGCAAGCGAGATCGTAAAGCGGAGCTAGTTTTAAGAAACTTTTTCTATTTGCCCCAAAACTATGTAATTTTATTGAAAGTTCTAGAAGTTTTTGGAATAATTTAGCTTTAAGCGTCCAATGTTTGAAATACTTTGGCAAGTCACGTCAAGTACTATGAACTATAACCTTACTGTCTTCAAGGCGAGAGTGAATCGGTTTCTTCTAGGCAAGCGCGCTCCACCCTAGATGGCAACATCACTTAACATCAGGTGAGTTTCGATCAAGCGCTTGCCTATCCATCATAAAAAAAAGTAGTCGAGTTTAATTATGTTGAAGGTAATTAGGATAATATTGTAAACTTCTTCTAATCTTATTTTTAAAATGATCTTGTTCATCTTCTAATCTTCTTCTATCTTCTGATCTTCTTCTTCTAAAATATAACATTTCATATCACATTGTTAGTTACCGCACTCCTCCGAAACGGCTTGATAGATTTTCACCAAATCTTATATGTATATTCAGTGGGGCTGAGAATCGGCTACTATCTATTTTCCATACCCCTAAGTGATAAGGGTTGTTCATCCTTATTTTTTTTTAATCTTGTTTATGACACAGCATGTACTACAAACCAACATGGTTTGCAGATGCGAAAAGCGACCTACACGCGGGCGGAGCCGCGGGAAACTGCTAGTTTTTTTTTATGAAATTTGTAAGTTTATTTAATCCAAGTGGTCTTTTTAAGTCTTTAAGTAAATATTGTAGTGTGACTTGTTTTTAACTATATGTTATTTATCTTTCTTATTACCTTTAAATGAGCAATTCTTAATATAAAAAAAAACATCCAGGTACTGATAAATAAAATAAATATAGGACACATTTCACACACGGCTGGTTAACCCCATACTGAACCATTTCTAGTTCGTGTTATGGTTGCTAACACAACTGATATACTACATAAACATATATAAATACATATTTTATATAGATACATATTTAACACCCAGACCCACAACCAACAAATTTAGTTAAGCACAAAGATGTTGGCCGGGCCGGGAATCGAACCCGGAACCTTCTGGATGGCAGTCCGGCATGGTAACCCTTACGCCAACGAGGTCGTAATAGACTAATAAAGATCTGTATTTCTGTATTTAAAATATGTTTTATGATGAAAAATACTTACCAACTAAGTAGGGTCCGATCCTCGACCAAGGCTTGTCGTAGAGGGGATCAAACATCTCGAAGGGCTCCTGGATCCTCGCCTTGTACTGATGCCAGACCGAGACGTAGATAGTGGTGGCCCATGAGCTGACCAGCACCAGACCCAGGCTGCTCATTGCCACCTTCGGGTGCCTGGAGGACAGACAGGATTATAAATACGTGGACTGTACACGCGCGGATCTCGTCGGCGGCGGTCCGTGTAACACTCGCCCCTGAAGATGGTGCTCGGAAAGCACCGAAACTGTTGGACTCATTCCAACTTTTAATAATAATGTAAGTGTGACCGTTTTCTACGCGAAAATATTATTATAAATATACTGTTTAAGTATATGTAACTAGCTGACCCGGCAAACGTTGTTTTGCCTAAGTAGTTAAAAACACTATAACTGATTGGTTATCGAGCGGGATGAAACATAATTAAATTACCAAAATTGCTATAAAATAATAATAGTGTAAAAAAAATAAAAAAAAGCTTCTTATAGAAAACCATAATTTTATCAAAAAAAGCTTCTTATAGAAAACCATAATTTTATCAATAATCATCGGTCCTCAATAAATCTACAAAGTTTGAACGAAATCTGGCCGTTTAAAGTGGGTCAAAATCGCGCCCAAAGAAGTCGGTTACAAACAAACATACAGGTGAAGCTAATATAAAGCGTGTAAATAGGAGTTGATAATGAAAGAGTAAACATTTTGTGTTGTATGTATTTTTAATGCCACATTATAAAAACTAAAAACAAAAAATTTCGTTGAAAAAAAACGGGTGAACATCAGATCACTCTGGGGTATGAAAAATAGATAGTAACAAATTCTCAGGCCTACTGAATACGCATATAAAATTTGTAAATATAGGTCAAGTCGTTTCGGAGGAGTACGGTAACTAACATTGTGACATGGACATTTTATATACTAGATTTTATATTATTAAAAATTGGTTCTTATTTAAAACTTCATTCAATTAAAAACTAGACAATCATTTCAAATTTAAAACCTAAATTAATTATAAATTATACCCAAGTCTGTGTTCTAAAATATTATTTTCTTTAAGTCCATTAGTTGCAGCTAATTAAGGCCCCGTTGTCCAAACTTAATGGTATGAAAACGAGTTGTCTCTAGGGTCATCTGGAATGTTCTCGAAATGTCACGAAAATATCAAGATAATTATCTGTGTCTGCATGACAATTAGAGGGTACGGCATTATGTGGGACCATAGAGTACAATTTTTATGGTGAAACTTAATACATTTTTTTTTACTCTAATGGGCTTGCGCTTGATCACAATTCACCTGATGGTAAGCGATATTGCAATCTAAGGTGGAGCGCGCTTGCCCAGAAAAAGCCGGTTCACTCTTGCCTATAAAACCGCTAGATTATAGTTATCGAGGAATAGGGAATTTGGCAAAGAATTCCACACCTTGGCGGTACGCACAATGAAGGTGGAGGCAAACCGTTTAGTACGCGACTTAGGCACCTCCACAGTATAACGATGCCGCCTTGGTGTTTCCCTACTCGTCCGATGGTGGAATACATAACATAAGCAGTCCACTTTACGTTCCCACTGCTGGGACTCGGTGCCTTTTCTCATAAGGACAGAGATATAGGTCATAATCCAAGGCCTTCGGGCGGCTTGAAATCTCTCGACACCAGAGCTTAGCAACTTAGCTCATACGAAGAAGAAGAATGGGAATTGAATTAGTCGTTTGTTTATCACTAGCTGCGCCCCGCGTGGTTATCTGCGTTAATCCGGGACAAAAAGAAGTAAATCCTATGTGTTAATCCAAGGTCTATATTCATAGTAAATCTTATCAAAATCGGTCTAGCCTATGGACCGTGAAGTAGTAACAAACATACATTCAGATTTACAAACACAAAGCTTCGAATTTATTATATTAATAGGATCAGTCAATAAGATTTTATATCTTTGACAAACCTTGACTATCCCTAGATAAGCCCAAAATGCTTTTAGTGAAAGGTGTGCCTTTTATTCGCAGGTTTTATCTGTGAAGTTATCTCAGATTTAAATAAGCCACGTCCAGTTAACTAACTCCATGTAGAGTTAGATATAAATATCTAACCTAGATATGACAACTTACAATGTAATTATAAAAATCCCATTTTCAATATAAGAAGCAACAATTTTTATGTCAGTTTTTTTTTACTTTACTTCAACCGTAAAGCGATGCCGCCTTGGCGTTTCCCTGCTCGTCCGATAGCAAAGGGGGCGGGGGGAATTACTTCATGTTATTCAGTCGCACACTCGCCGAAATACAATCGATAGAATACCGACAGGCTGGCAACAATGCGGCGGTGCTCTAGATTGTGCAACTTTGCTTTGCAAAGATTGTCATTGCCTATAAGCCTCTTAGCACACCGTTCAGTTAACGCTTGAAGCTGGAACTTTCCCGATCCATCCCGATAAAATGTATATTCTGGACTGCCAACCAGAAAGTTCCAGGCGACCCTGCACGGCCAAGATCTATGTATTTATGTATGTGTATCAGTTGTGTTAGCAACCATAATACCTACTAGAAGTAGTTTAGTATGGGGCTAACCAGCCGTGTGTGAAATGTGTCCCAATATTTGGTAATTCGTCACGCTTAAACAGCAAACAATTCATAAAACATTATTCATTCAAATTTAGAAACCAAAAACATTTGTGATGTCAGCCATCTTGGATTTCGATTTGATCAAATTGGTCACGTCCATTTTTTATCTAACCTATATTGCCCCACTGTTGGGCAAAGGTCTCCCCAATGATCCCCACGCTTTTCTGTCCTGGGCCAGTTCCTTCCAGTTGGTGTGGAAGTCCACCAACTCCTTGCACCTGAGTTGGGAGCCAGCCTCGTCGTCTTCTGCCATCTGAAAAGTTCCACTCCTTGGAAACCTTTGCCCAACGGTCAGGATGCATCCTGCACACGTAGCCCGCCCAGTGTTATGTCCATTTGTTCTTTCAGGGTACATGTTACTGTATTAATTTAATTTGTGCTGTACATGTTTTGCTTAAAAAAATATTATATTCTATTCTATTCAATATTTTTTATTTGCTCTTCTCTGATGTACACCTTTGCACCGGGAACTATTAGGGGCGGGTTATTTAGTTAGAATTAAGTAATTTATATGTTTATTTATGTGGTGCTGGAGAAGGATGCTTGGAGTTTCGTGGACTGAGTTTCGCACGAACGTCTCGATACTTCAAGAAATCAGTATCAAGCAGCGACTGTTTTCTGCAGTGCAGTCGCGTATCCTCACTTTTTTTGGACACATTTCTCGTCGAAATAACAAGTCCATTGAGCGCCTTGTCGTACAAGGAAAAGTAGAAGGCACCAGACCGCGCGGAAGGTCACCCACGAGGTGGACTGACCAAATCAAGGCAGCAGTTGGAGGCTCCTTGAATGACTGTAGCCGGACGACATCCAGCAGGCAGAGATAGCGAGATGTCGTGAGGCAAATAATATCCGCCCCTTCTAGTGACCCTCCATGACGATCACGACCGCTCTGACACGAGCGTCACGAATAAGAAGAAGAAGTAATTTATAATAAATTTACTTAAATTTTAACATTTTAACTGTATATTGTGACATGTGTGAATAAATAAATGATTTTCTCTTGTTATAATATCACATTTTACCTATTACCTAAACGTAGGTGATTAGGGTTGAAGCCAAGTGGTTTGTTATCATACATATCTAGTTCTGTGGAAAGTTCTAGAGAGGTAATTCTGGTAAATTGACGTCACAAACTGCTCTGATAAGATCTATGTACGGAGGTTTACAAAGAGAGATAAATTATGGATATGATGTTTGTCTACATACAGAATGATAGAGGAAGTTTGATAGTGATTAGTGACATTTGTGTCAGAGAAAGTGAAGAGTGGACGGTTAGTTAGACGGTGGTTTGGAAATGAGAGTAGATGCATGTGACTAGGAAAAGTATGGATATGATTGTAAGAGAGGATCTGAAGAAGAAATTAAAAACTAGAACTTGTAAGCCTAACAAATACATTTATGAGTCACTTTTGCACTTGAAATTAAATGATTAAAATTCGTATTTTTTTAGAAAACTTTTTTTAAGAATAATAAACTTATAAATTATTTATTATGTGTTATGAATATTGTCTTCTGCGATAATATTTTTATACTTAAAGTTGTTTTACTATTTATTGATATCAACCAAATACCTAATTATTTCAATGTCAAAACATAATAAATAAACAATCATAATTGAATCTTAAAAGATTACGGCCAAATTAGTTAGTACAACATTATTTTTATTGAGAATTTCCAAAATGTTCTCTAAGCCACATCTAGATATATTTTATGTCTGTCCGGTTCAACCATTAGGCATATTCGTAGCACGTAGATAGCTTTAAAGACAGATGACAGAGATACCGAGCTCTAACATGAATATAAAATATATCACAGTTTTGTAAGTAAGAATTTAGTTTTCTAAATTTGCTTTATTTTATTCTACTTATCCGCGAGATTTTTGTGCATTAAATTTTGTATAAACTTTGATATTACTTACAAAAATAAAAACAAACATCAACTACATATCAAGATTAAAATGACAGTTATTATTTTATGTGTGTGTGTAAATAGTTTAATACATTCTTAAAGATATTGGTATCAATTTTGCTTAACCTTAAATACTGTATGTATCCGTACTACTTAAATTATGTCTACAATTGTCTTGTGTTAAGGAGCAAATTGAAAATCAGCGCTGGAGTACTTAGTGCTCTCAGCATTATGCTGAATTTGCTCCTTTTGTGCACATACTATTAGTTATAATTATCTACTCGCATCATTTATTGTATGTTTTTTTTGTTTGTGCACAATAAATTTATTTTCTTTCTTTCTTCTTTCTAGTTATATCCAATTCATTGATTATCCATTCATTCAATACCCAATTTGTGTATTTGAAAAAAAAAATTTTTTGTGATAAATAGAAAGATTATATTTTAGTTTTATAACAAAACTATTTATTTTTTTTTTTTTTGCAATAATTCAAAAGTAATTTCAAAATAAAAATTAATTTTTGAATCCAGTACCGAAGACACGCCGACAACTCCCGAACAAACCCGAGCGCGTGTGACGTCATCATGTTAGTTTTATTATACTTTGTATTCATTATTTTCCTATCAACTGCATTGAGTGTCTGAGTGAAAACTAACATTATGACGTCACACGCGCTCGGGTTTGTTCGGGAGTTGTCGGCGTATCTTCGGTACTGGATTCAAAAATTAATTTTTATTTTGAAATAACTTTTGAATTATTGCAAAAAAAATAATAAAAAAATATTTTTGTTATAAAACTAATATATAATCTTTCTATTTACCACAAAAAAATTTTTTTTTCAAATACCCAATTGGTATAAAATTCAACCAAAGATT
This sequence comes from Mellilla xanthometata, assembly GCA_035578125.1. Classification (NCBI taxonomy): domain Eukaryota; kingdom Metazoa; phylum Arthropoda; class Insecta; order Lepidoptera; family Geometridae; genus Mellilla; species Mellilla xanthometata. The sequence continues at coordinate 177,745 of JAPUBQ010000045.1, forward strand.
TTCAGAATAGGTAATTTAAAATATTAAAAGGTGTGGAGAAGTGTGGTGTGGAGACTTGTTAAGTGTTGAGATTCTGATGTATTGGATCGAGATAGCTTGGGTTGAGATGTAATATACCCAGATAATTTTTAGTGTGATACTATGGCTTTAAATACTCGTATTTAGGAACAATTGAGGTGTGTTTCATCGTGATACTATTACGATGCTGTAGATACGAGAGATACAATATAGGGAGGTAGATACAATGTATTAATCAACATCCAATATGTACCAATACATATTGGATGTTGATTAATTTGGTGAGTGTTAATATGATATGGATCGAGATACCTACATGTTGAGATGTAATGTACCGAGATACAATGGCTTAAGATGCTTTGGTTCAAGATACTGTAGAACGAGATACTTTGAGACGATATTGAGATGCGGATCATGATTGATCTGTATATCAAGATGATGTGAATAGAGATACAATGTATCGAGATAATAGAGTTATAGTGGAAGATATTAAGTCAAAATACTCACTTGACAGAAATAAGTAGAAGAATGATTCCTACTATGTAGAACTGTGTATCGTTGGCCATGTACCATGAACAGACAGAAATTTAACGTATCGAGATACTTTGGTGTCAGGTGCTATGGATCAAGTTAGTATGGAGTGAGATACTAAAGCTTCTACTTTGGTTCAAGATACTTTAGAATAAGCTATATTGGGACAATATTGAGATGCGGATCATTGAGATACTATCAAGATACTGTGAATAGAGATACAATGTATCGAGATAATAGAGTTATAGTTGAAGAACCTAAATAGTCAATTGACTGAAATAAGTAGACGAATGATCCTGACCACTTAGAAATGTGTATCGTTGGTCATGTACCACGACCAGACCATGCACATAATATCTTAATGCGGATACAGGTTGTTGATGTACAGCAGTTTAAGTCACCAGCACTTATTGCAAGTGATGTGGTACTTACACGGAGATGATGATAGACTAGGATAGGATTCTTGATATCATAATGGATGTTGAAAAACTTAGTTAGTGTTGAAATGATGGGGATTGAGATACCATAGGATGAGATGTAACGTACCGAGATACTGTAGATCAAGTCTCTTTGGTTCAAGATATTTTGGAACTATTGGAATGTGGTTCATACTACCAAGATGCAGTGGTTAGAGATACCATTAGGAGATACAGTGCATCGAGATATTAAGTACGAGATACTCACTTAATAGAAATAAGCAGAAGAATGATCCCGACCACGTAGAACTGTGTGTCGTTGGCCATGTACCACGACCAGACCATGCACATATCTTTCTTCGGATATAGGTTGTTGATGTACAACAGGTTTTGCTACAAGCACTTATTGCAAGCCATGTGGTACTTATGTACATGGGAATGATGGTATATTAGTCATGTGGTACTTACAGGGGACGATACTTGATATCATATTGGGTGTTGAAAAACTTGGTTAGTGTAGAGATGATATGGATCGAGATACCAGAGGATGAGATGTAACGTATCGAGATGCTATGGATCAAGTTACTATGGAGTGAGATACTATGGCTTAAGATGCTTTAGTCCAAGATACTGTAGAACAGGATATTTTAAGACGATATTGAAATGCAACTCATCGTGATACAGATCAAGATGATGTGAATAGAGACACGATGTATCGATATAATAGAGTTATAGTGGAAGAACTTAAATACTTACTTGACAGAAATAAGCAGAAGAATGATCCCGACCACGTAGAACTGTGTGTCGTTGGCCATGTACCACGACCAGACCATGCACATGTCTTTCTGAGGGTACAGGTTGTTGATGTACAGCAGGTTCCGCCACCAGTATTTGTCGCACGTGATGTGATCGAAGATAGCGGGCTCGAATACGGAGTGGTCGTGCGTCCAGCGTAAAGCGATCTCGTTTAGACCTGGAATAATTAAAAAAGAAATACCTAATTCAATAATGAATATTTATAGAGGGTCTACCAAATATCGTTATAAAGATCTAGTAAAAATTACGTTTGTTGTATGGAAGCTCCCCTAAATATTAATTTTATTACATTTTTATGGACATCTTAAGTAATTTATTCATACATGTCACAATATACAATTAAAATGTCAAAATTAAATTAAATTGATTATAAATAAATAACCTGCTCCTAATAGTTCCCGGTGCAAAGATCAGACTAGCAGCGTTCGTTTTATATTTAATTTGATAGTAAATATGCATTTATATATTTTGAGAATTTTTTAAGTGTCTAGCAGCTCCCGTATTGATTGATATATTTTAGAAAAGTACGAAAAAACACGTTTATTGTATTAGGGCCCCTCTTAATATTTTTTTTTTATTGTTGGTATTTGTTGTTATAGCGGCACGGGAAATACATATCTTGTGAAAGTTTCAGCTTTCTAGCTATTACGGCTTCTGAGATACAGCCTGGAAACAGACAGACAGATAGCGTAGGCTTATTAATAGGATCCCGTTTTAACCTTTTAGGAACGGAAACCATAAAAAAAAATCAAAATATTTTATTCGTTTAAAATTGTATATTTAATCTTATTCACTAACCCTCAAACTGGACGCATTCGCGCCCGTGCCATGGAGGCTAGTGCTTTCCAGTGACTTACATAGATATGTAAATAAATAGTTTATTGATTAATTTACAATGATGTACTCATAATAAGACTCATACTTGGAATACTCGTATTTAGAATTTTTGATTAAATTAAATTATATAGCGGGGCGTCGAAGATAAGAAAAGAAAAGATACCGGGTCCCACTACAAACATTTATTTTTGGAAGCGTCTCTATAAACAATATACAGTACAGTCCGTGCGTTTCATAGGTATAAATATAATATTATTGCGAGCCGCGGAGCGCGCAGGCGGCGCGCTAGCTAGTAGCCGTGCGACTGTTTTTGATTCTCTCGGAGCGTCGCATGCGCGAATGAGGGTGGAAGCTATAGCTAGCTACCTTAGTCAAGCACTAGACAACTCCCTATTACTATGCAAATTAAATCTTACTCCTCTCATATTATTTAACTAAAACCTTAGGTCCTTAAAATATTCCATAATTATTTTATTGCAATTATAGCGCGCATCCCAAACGTTAGCCCTCGCCCCCCGTCCCCCGCTATAAAAGGAGCATGCTTAATTTGGAATATCAGGCTCTTAGGGAGGCTACCGGAACACACTGTTAGATGCTCAGAATACAGAAAGAACTCTGTATTCTGAGGTTAGATGCTAGGTGACAGATTTTTCAACATGAGTGTGGTGGCTAGCCAGGCGATCTCTAGATATCACCTTACCTATTTTTTTACTATTGTAATGATATAATATTACAAGAAGTCGAAGTGAAAATTGACATTTGATTAATATCGTGTACTATAAATTGTAATGATATTATATTTAAGTAGATACGGACGCATACTTTTATTATATTTTACAGGACTTAGGAATAATAAATATTATTCCTTTTTATACAAAAATTTTGTAAACTAAAAAAAAAATATAACAAAATAAAAATTAAACCCGAACGTACCGATCAGGCTTGCCGCATTGAAAAAAAATGATATTATATTACTAGAATTAAAATAGAAATTGACATTGATATATATTGACATCATATACTTTTGTAATAATATCATAATTCTTAACTTGTAACTTGGGTGTTATCAATAAATGATTTTTAAACCATAAATTTATAAAATAATATTTTTAAATAATAAATAATAATAATTTATAAAATGAGACTTACCAAGATAATAAAATTTGATGTCAAACAACTAAGATAAAAATATAAAAAAATAAAGTACGTATAAAACTAATAAAAAAGTAGTAAAGAATAAATAGTACATACCTATAACAAACGCGTACGCCGGCGTAAGTCGTACTATCCTATATGATAGTAATAAAAAGAAATTCTTTATCATCCCCAAAAATTCTGCTTTCGAATAAATATTTCCTTTCGGAGCGTCGAATAGATCTTCTTTGAATGACTGCTGGCTTATGACAGAAACTGAGAGGGCAGAGTTGGAATATCCATTGATATTCTTGTTCAAATCTGGCTTGTTCTGTTCTCTCTTCTGTGTTTTCTTGTCTTCTGTCCTGAGGAAGAGGATTGTGACTAGGATGCCGCTGTGGAAGAAGAGGAATTGCTATTAAAAAAGGAATATGTTGTTTTTGATTGCTTAAGTTCTGTTTCTAAAGTTTTTGATATTTTTTATTTATGCATGGATAAGCTTAATAGATTTTATTAATAGGTAAGATTTTAAAGTTTTATGCAAAACAGTTTAGAAAATTTAATAGGTAAGATCTTTTATCATTTTTATATAATCGTTAATCGTTACGAGCATAGCAGAGGCCATAACCAAAAAATCCAGCGTGATCTTGCCAACACAAATCATCTAGGGGCATCATATACTCAGCAACAGAGTGGTTCATAATTGGAATAAGTGGCCCGAAGAAGTGGTCAGTGCTACATCAGTGAACAGTTTTAAAAACCGGCTTGATAGCTGGCTGCAGAAAACAAAAAAATCTCTTGCTAACCTGTGATCAGTGCACTAGTGAACTTTAAACATTGTTATTGAACAGTGGACATTATGTGAACTATTAAAAAAATAATTTCAACTCAGTGTGATATAGGCACATCAGTATAATGCTGCTCGCCTATAAATCAAATAAATATTTATTAAATAATACATTAATATTTTATAATAAATGTCTTCTTTTCTTCGTATGAGCTAAGTGGCCAAGCTCTGGTGTCGAGAGTTTTCAAGCCGCCCGAAGGCCTGCTCTTACTTGGCTTATCGTCTGATTGTACTAAGATTACAATATCAGCCGGGGCCTACAATTTAACGTGTCATACGACCTATGGGAGCGTCAACGCAAAACTTTTCAAAGATGGCTTTATTACTTCGGAACTAGTTATACCCAAATAATCTTATATATAAAATTTCCGTGTCACAGTGTTTGTTACCGTACTCCTCCGAAACGGCTTGACCGATTTTTACCAAATTTTATATGCGTATTCAGTAGGTCTGAGAATCGGCTACTGCATATCTATTTTTAAGGCAAAACAACGTTTGCCGGGTCAGCTAGTTATTTTATAAAAACAAATGCCGTTTCTGTTCCGACACAGATATGAATGTCAACTACACCATTCATTATAGGGTAGGATGGTTTAAGATTGCGCGGTCGATAAGAATGCGCGGGCGTTCCTCTGCAGAACAGGAGTGAAGTTCACAGCTAACGTCAGTTGTATTTTGAAGTGTCAGAGGCATGTGTTATTACTTCGCAAAAATATTTAACTTTGCAAGGATATCTATGGTATTAGGTAAGTTTGAAGTTTTTTGCCTACTCTGATGTATTTTTCTTTAAATTTTATCGTAATGTCACTTATTATCAAGAACTATTTTAGAAAATTTTGATATTGTCAGCGCGAGTAAATTCAATTGTGGAGAAGCTTTGACCATTTTGATTCCGATAGATTAAGATAGATGACGTCCCAATGACGGTTCGTTAAAAACGAGCTATCGTGTAAGATTGCGCGGTGGGGGGTTGTTTAATATTGCGCGCGCATTCTTAGACACGCAATTTTAAAATAAGTTAAAATATTAAAAATAACTAAACTATGTTACTTCTACTACATAATGTCAACATCTAGAAGAGAAAGAAATCAAATCGGAAGAGTTGTTCCTTCTTAATAGAAGAAGCACGAAAACGTATCGCAGATGGCGAGAGTAAAAGATCGGTGGCAAAATCTCTTGGTATGGCGGAATCTTCACTACGAGTGCGATTCACTTCAGTGACTAGCTTTGGCAGATATGACACTACGTTTTCTAAAGAAGTGGAGAAAGAGTTTTGTGATTATTTAACTAAGTTAGATGACATGATGTATGGTATGACCGCGGAAGATCTGAGTCTCTTTGCCTATGAGTACTCGTATGCTGAAAAGATTTCAGACAGATTACTCACAGAGCTAGCAAGGAATGGTTAAGAGGCTTCATGAAGCGTCATCAAGAAATATCACTGAGACGTCCCACTTCAACTAGCATTGAGGCATATTTTATAGGTTTAGGTATTTTTAAGTATTTATATAGGTTTTTTGTCAACCTCACTGTTCTTATGGACAAATACAATTTCCCCCCAAGTGCTATATAAAACATGGATGAGACGTTTACTTGAAGTTTTTGCCTTGATTGATTATTTAAAATAGCGCGCATTCTTACAAACCCCTGCGCACTCTTGTCGACTTCAGTGCGCAATCTTATCCACCCGGTAGTGTAAGAATGCGCATTTCCAATTATTCGTTTATCCGTTTATAGTGATAAAAGTGTTAAGATTTCATTAACAATACTCTCCAATTATGTTGCCTAATGATTAAGATTTAAGAATATATAAAGTTGAATTCTCTAAGATTTTTTATTATTTTTTTATTGCTGCTCAATCGTTAAGTGCGCGATCTTAAACCACCCTACCCTACTTTTGTCGTTAACTTTATTGGCTGTACTAGTATCGCACTAAAACATAAGTGCCGCATAAAAACAAAAAGTCGAGAGTATTTTCATTCTGCCTGTAACATGCTAGTCGTTTTGGCAAACGGTCTGCGAGGCAGTAAAGCTTTGTTTGTTCTAAACGCATTCGAGCATAGGTTAGTTTTATAAGAAGCTAGGTCTATCCTACTAATAGTCCGGTCAATTCATTCGAGGCTACATAAATTCCCATCAAGCTTAAATTTGAAAGTTCCTCATCTTTCCCCTTTCCTTCGCCGTAAAGCGAGTGCAAATCCACACATGACTTGAAAAACAAGTCATTGGTGTACGTGACGCTCTCATGCATATTATTACGATAACAACTTGAACAACTTTTTAAATACGTTAGTACCTGGTTGACCGAGCTTTGCTCGATTTTTTTTTTTATGACATTGTCCAAAAAATATTCCTAGCTAGATCGATTTATCGCCCCCGAAACCTAATTATTACAATTGCTGAATTTTAATAATTTAAAAACGCTTCACAAAGGCTCACAAATTCAGCCCAATTTAAATACATCCATTGGGATAGAATTTGACAACCAGAGTTGTGACATGGTTGTCATGGTTACATTAAACTAGTTTAAGTATTTATGTATTAGGTTGTGAAGTTTTCTAATCCACCCTCGCAAGTTTGTTGTATGGGAGCCCCCCTCAAATATGTTTTATAAAATTTATAAAATTTAAATATATTTGATAGCTAATATACATTACGTGAAAAGTTAGCTAGCATACATATTGTGAAAATGTTAAGTATCTAGCAGCTACCGTTAATGATATATAACAAAAAAAATATATACAAAAAAACACGTTTATTGTATGGGGACCCCCCTTTTTTTCAGTATTTGTTGTTATAGCACCACGAGAAATACTTAATAGTATCTTGTGAAAGTTTCAGCTTTCTAGCTATTACGGTTTCTGAGACACACCCTGGAGACAGACAGACAGTGGAGGCTTAGTAATAAGGTCCCGTTTGTAACCTTTTAGGTACGGAACCCTAAATATTATTTCGTGTGTTCAAAATTCAGTTTATGAATGTAGGCCAAATAAATAATAAATGTGAAAGCCAACTTTACTTAACGAATTCACGTAGTTGTAAGCAGTAAGTAAAATCACCCGAAACGAATTAGATTTATCCTCTGAAAGGTAAACTTTATGTCTGCCCGATAAAAACCCGATTCCGAATTCCCTAATTTTCCGACGAAAAAAGCGATCTTGTTCTTAAGGCGAAGATTAGGGCAAAGTCTTTAATTTACGGTAGCGATGCGCGACTGTGAATGATTCCAGTCAAACTATTCGACTATACAAATCATTCGACTCATTCGAATGATCTCCGAAAATTAGTAACTTACAACTTTGAATGACGTAATTCGACTGGCAGTGGCGCTAGGGAGCGGCGCGGGAGTCCGGCGAACGATTCATTCATATTTCATTCATTTGAAACTAACAAGTGACATTGACAAGATTCGCTAACAATCGAGTCAAAACGCCGTTAGTAACTAATTACTAGTGATCATTCGATTATTAACATTAGTATATTACTAATATTCAAGTCGAACATGTATATTAGTAATTGTAGATAATTCGACTGGTCAGATTATTCGCAGTCGCGCATCTCTAATTTACGGTAAAAAATTGCTTGAAAGAAAATCCATCTAAAGAAATAGTCTAAAAGATAAAAAAATATTTGTACTTATTTTGGTACCGACAGACTTAAAGATCTACTACTATTATAAATGCGAAAGTTTGTGTGTAAGTGTGTATGTTTGTTACTTCTTCACGCTCAAACGGCTGAGCCGATTTTGTTGTAATTTGGTGCAAAGATTGGTTAGACTTTGGATAGGATTGGAGTTGGCGTGATGAATATGAACAATTATTATCATAATTTTAGGTAAAATTTTAATTAAAGTTTTTCCATTGTAAGTTTTTTAATTGTATAGTTAGGTCCACATCCAGTAGTTTATAAATATTTGTAAGTTTAATTATGTTAGGTTAAGTTTAGTTTAGCGGAACCTCAACCCGACCTTTCCGGTGAGGAGGTCATCGTGAGGTTTTAGTCGATAGTGATGTCCTTTGGCATCGAGCCCGACATACCCCACCCACCTCCCCGGGTGTGGTGGGCATGCGTATATGCATTTCCTCAGGTAAAAAAAAAAGTTTAAGTTTAGTTATTATCTAGTTTGTAAACAGCTGTGTGGACTTTCAAATAAAAAAATAATATAAGTCATACCTTGGATTAACAGATAGGCTACTTTTTCACCTGAAATAACTTCTTTTGTCCTGTATTCACTGGTTAAAAAAAACGAAAACTAAGTTTTTTGAACCAGTTTTTTTTTTCATATAAATAAGTCTGATTGGTACTTAAATAATAATAATAATAATAATAATAAAATCATTTATTCGGGCCAAAAATAAGTGAACATGTTTAACAATTACAATTTCCTTCAGTATTACAATATATTATACTCGTAAGTATATATATTCTTAGAGTGGTTGTTTAGTCAGCCTTTAAGCTTCTTTTCCGATATTTTTTTATAATGAAAATATTGTAAAATCAAAATTTTACCCTTGTTCCCTTCGCCTTAAATACTTGCGGAAAGTTCCATTATTTCTTTGAAGAGGAGAAATTAAAACATTCTGGCAAAACAATTTCGAATGTTAAGGTTGTTTTGAGACCGTTTTGTTGCCTTTTGGCGGTTTCAATACAACATTTTTGTTGTATTCTATTTTCTTTTCAGAGTTCTATTTCTCGTATTGTTTTGAAACTACTCGTATAGTTTAGATGAAAATAAAAACAATAAAATATTTTTCTATTTTTTTTTAATTCTTATTTATATACCCAGATTTTAATTAATTATACACTAACCAATGGTGACTGACTTTAAGGTTAGGTTAGGTTAGGTCATAATGTATATTTTCTACTAATCATGCCATTTAATTTAAAACCCATATTAAGTCAGTTGTAAAATACGTCATTCGCCATTTTGTATACGTGTATTCGCGTGTTTGCATATTCACGTATTCGTGTATTCGAGAATTTACGTATTCACGTATTTGTGTATTCGCGTGTTTGCGTATTCGCGAAGTCGGATATTCGCGTATACACGTATTCGTGTATTTACGTTTTGGGTATTCGCGTATTCGTCAGGGATATAAAAAAGGAGAAAGTTTGTGTGTATGTTTGTTATTTCTTCACGCTCAAATGGCGGAACCGATTTTGATGAAATTTTGTGCAAGGATAGGTTAGACTTTGTATTAACACATAGGTTACTCTTAGTCCCGAAAACAATTGTAGTTCCCGTGGGATACGTAAATAACTTCAATATCTATGTTACTCCTTCTCGTTCCACCGGCTAGTTCGATGTTGATAAGATTTACTATGAAGGTAATCTTCATAAGAAATCTTAATAGGTCTTCAAGTACCTTGGATAACAACAAAGCCTCTTTTTATCCCGAATTAACTTCTTTTGACCCGGATTAACGTGGGTACCACCATTTTACTAGTAAAATAATAAAAAGAGTATTTATTACCTGATAACAAAGAAGGTATCGACGCAGTAGGAAGCGTTCCCCACAGACTGGTAGAAAAAGTTTCTCTCGGTGATAAGGCGCATGTTCTTATTGTCTGCCACGTAGAATATTGTCAGGTAAGTATGGACCATGATCACCCATATCACTGACATGAACCTGAGAAAGAAAATAAGGTAAGCTTTATGTTTAAAAACCAAATCTAACAAAATCCAAGTCATATAAAGTCAAAGTCAAAACTAAAGTTCCGTTTTAGGTCAAAGACAAAGTCTAAATCTAAGGTTATGTCAATGTCTAAGTCAAAGTCCAAAACACTGTCAAAGTAAAGGTTGAGACAAAGCCATCCAGTTTATTCCACGTAGAATAATGCCAGGTATGTGTTCACCTAGATCACTGAATTGACCCTGGGACAGTATAAAATAAGGGAAAATTTATCTGTATAGACCAAGTGAAAGAAAAAGTCTGAGTCAAACAAAGTCCAAATCAAAATCCAAGTTACTGTAGAAGGTTCAGATGAGTCATAATCAAAGCCAAATTGTTTTCTCTGTAATAAAACGCATTTTCTATTGTGAGCCGCGTATAATATTGTCAGCAATGAGTAAACCTTTATCATCCAATTCATTGTCATGGAAAAATCATTGTCATAAACCTGGCACAGTAAAAGATAATAAAGTAAAAATTACATATCGAGGTAAAGTAAAAGTCAAAACGAATGCAAAAATTAACGACCCTCTGACTGACCTTATATTTTTTTTACGTATTTGTTATTATAGCGGCATCAGAAATAAATAAATTGTGAAAATTTGAGCTTTTTAGCTAGGACAGTTTATGAGAGACAGCCTGGGGATAGATAGACAGTGGACCCTTAGTAATAGGGTACCTTTTTTTACTTCTTGAGTAAGAAACACTAAAAAGGTACCTAACTTATTGACTCAGGCGTTACTTTGCGGAAATCCATTGAAAATAGAAGACAAAATTAACGACTCTACTCTCGACTTGTCGTTCGAAGAGTCAGCATCTCCTGATGATGCCTTGTGGTTAGACGAAACACGTGTTGAGTTAAGAATTTCCGAATTGTGATAGGTAACGTTAATCTTTATTAATTTTAGTTAATTGATCTTAGTTAATTAAGCTTGGTTAATTGATCTTAGTTGATTTTTCCTTTACTTGTCTTAATTTGGATTTCGGATCACAGCGGAAGTACACTAAATATTTAATTTTGTCTTCTATTTAAAAAGGTACCTTATGCCATGTAGACAAGTAAGTGCGCCGTCGCTGGGTTTGTCTGTGCTCAGGATAGTTCTTCCATTTGACAGCACCGAGAAGGAGAGCAAGATCTCCGACCATACACCTGAAAGGGACAAAACATAACATGTTATACTACTATTCAACTAACATGGCGAAAGTTTGGTTGTAAATTCCCAGTCTTCTTCTTCATCTTCTGATCTAAGTGGCCAAGCTCTGGTCTCGAGAGTTTTAAAGCCGCCTTAAGGCTTCTGACTTGGCTTAACGACTGCTTGTACTAAGACTAACAGCCGGGACATACAATTTAACGTGTCATCCGACCTACGGTAATGCCCAGATAAAAATGCCACATGAAAACGACAGTATTATGCATGGTTACCCATATCTACACACCGTCCGCATCGACCGTTGCTTAGCTTTGATGATCGCGTCAGATCACCTTAGCTAGCCGAGCTACAGGCGCTACAAATCCCCAATGTCAAATGTCAAATGTCGATTCCCGGCACGGCCAACATAATTATTTGTGATGAACTAAATTTTTAAAGTGTTTTCTGTAATTTATTTTCTTTTTCGTGAGTGTTTTAATAAAGTGTTTATCTATGTATCATAATTTATTCTTTATTCTTGATTTTGTATGAATTTATTTCGTGAAATACCTACAACCGCGCGTCACACGCTTCGCTTAATTATGTAGGCGCGTCCGAACTCAGTCCTCATTACAACAGCGCCTTTACTAATAAATATAAAAGTATATCGTCCCACTGTATTCTGCTAATAGTTTTTCAGGTCCATTATCATTATCTTCGCTCGAGAAGTTCTCACCGAAGCTATCAGAGGGGCGAGCACAGACGAGGACATATAGTCTTTCCACCATTATTCACACAGTGGAAATGACGTGTCAGCATACTAGATAATATTGCTGATTCTCATAGAATAAAGCGTGGTGCGGAAGTTTGCCATCATTACCAATGAAACCGATAGATGGCGCTGCAATAGTTTGATGTGAGATGGCGGCCTAGTTGCCGCCAAATTCCAAAACGCGCTGTAGTCGCATAGTGATATAACCATAGTAGATTGCGTGACAGAAGTGAAGTGGTTTCAAAAAAATACGTTTATATTTATAAGTGTCTCAATAGATACACATAGCGCCATCTACAAATACAACATCTACTATGCGACTGCAGCGCGTTGCGGAATTTGCGACAGCTAGGCTGCACGTTCGCCTTCCAGCGCCATCTAGGTTTCATTGGTAGATCTGGCAAACTTCCGCGCCACGCTTTATTGTAAAAGGATCACCAATCCTCATAGATCAGTACGATTTTCAACAAGAGTTTGAACGTCTATTATATTTATTAGTTTATGGTAAAAAAATACTTTCTTACCATGGCAACAAGGAATATTTTATGTTATAAAATATTTCCACTTGACGATAACCAAGGTCATGTTATGCCGTTATTCCGTGATGTTTCCAAGTAAAATGACGGTAATTAATATTGAATTGAAATACAGGGACAGATTTATGTAAATTTTGGAGGTGGGGGAAAAAGGCCTGTACATAATAATTTTGTATTTTCATTTTTGTAACAAATGAGAACTATTATTAGTGTTGCAAATGTTTAAAAGACATATACAAAAATATAAATAATAAGCAAAACGAAACAAAAATAAATAAAGTAAGGGTAACAAAAACGAACACATTATTGTATCTCCCAGTGGTAAAATTATCCACTACCCGTGCTAGCCCTCAATACGAGAGAAGTGACTGTAAGTCTGCGAGAGGAGATAAGAGATGGTACAGCTTTTTGGAGTGGAAAGAAAAATCGGTTATAAAGCGTGAGGGTCGTTTTATATGGTACACGGTACATTAGCGTTGTGCTATCTGAAAACTCCTTATATTATTAAATGTACAAGGTAGGCAACCTAACCACGACGACCCGTTAGCGTTATGGTTACCATGCCGGACTGCTAATCAGAGGGTCCAGGGTTAGATTCCCGGCACGGCCAACATTTTTGTGCTGAATTAAATTTGTTGGCTGTCGGTCTGGTTGTTAAATATGAATCGATATAAAGTATGTCTGTATGTATATGTAGTATATCAATTGTGTTAGCAAACATAATACAAACTAGAAATTGTTCAGTATGGAGCTAAAAAAGCGTGTGTGAAATGTGTCCTAATAATAATAATAACCCACTCGATGGCCAATATAAGGAATGTTTCATTATATCCTACTATTATTATAAATGTGAAAGTTTGTATGAAAGCGTGTATGTTTGTTACTTCTTTACGCTCAAACGGCTGAACCAATTTTGATGAAATTTGGTGTTAAGATAAGTTAGATTTTGGATTAACACTTATGCTACTTTTTATCAATTTTGGTTCCCGTGGGATACGCAAATAACTTCAAAATCAATGTAACTCTTTCACGCTCCAACGACTGGACAGATTTTGATGTGACTTACTATGAAGATAGGTTAGACCTGCAATAAATACATAGGCCACTTTTTATTCCGGACTAACGGGGGTAAGACCGCAAGACGCAGCTAGTCTTATATATAAAATTTCCGTGTCACAGTGTTTGTTACCGTACTCCTCCGAAACGGCTTGACCGATTTTTTCCAAATTTTATATGCGTATTCAGTAGGTCTGAGAATCGGCTACTGTATATTTAGAAATAATTATTAAGGCAAAACTACGTATGCCGGGTCAGCTAGTATTATATAAAAGCACTTTCTATTTAATCTTAATTTTCGTTTTAACTTTTAAATACTCTGTTCGCATTTTTTTTACTTTTGCTTTAACTAAACCTTTGCGAGTTAGTAGGTGTTTTTTTTAATGAAAATGATGTCCTTCTTCTATGTATGAGCTAAGTGGTTAAGCTCTGATGTCTAGAGGTTTCAAACTGTCGCCAGTCCTTTGACTTGGCTTTATGATTGCTTGTACTAAGGCTTAAGCGACCAATATACATATATATGTCGCGGATTCAATTAGATTATAATCAGCGTGGTCGTCGTCGTCGTCCGCCATTATAATTGAATTGTTTGTCAGTGCGCACAAGTGGCGCAGGCGCTGTATCGTGGCAGACTGAAGCACACTCAAGTCTCCTCGAATGAACGCACTACCGACCAATAGGAAACAACTTCATTCGTACATTCACTCAATTGTTCCTTCAATCAGCACAGATAACAAACTCTTGCGTTCACAGTGCTGCCATTCGATAGGATGGAACTACTAATCGAATAAATTAAAATAAAACATTCCTCTAACTTATATAAAATTTGGCGCGTCTGCCGACCCATTGTAGCGGCTAGATGAAACAGACTCTTACCTATTAAATGACAGTCTAGTGTATGTAAGTGAGTGTGGCTCGGTGGTAATAACGTCTGCATTTCCATCAAACGGCCCGTGGTTCGATCCCAGCCCTACACCAATGACTGGTTTTTCAAGTTTTGTGTGGATTTGCACTCGCTTTACGGTGAAGGAAAACATCGTGAGGAAACCGGCATATTTGAGGACCACAATATCCGAAGACGTGTATCATCCGCAAACCCGCACTTGGCCAGCGTGGTGGACTATGGCCTATATCTCTCTCCTCGTGAGGGAACGCCCCGAGTCTCAGCAGTGGGAAGGTATAGTGGGCTGCTTATGCTTATGCTAGTGACCCAAAGACTCTCCGCATCGACCGTTTCTTAACCTCGATGATCGTGTCAGATCACCTTAGTTAGCCGAACTATAGTGAAAATGGTATTAACATATACACCCTTATACTAAAGTCACTAACCAGTCTTTTAACACTCTTCATCTTTTAATATAAAAGTCAAAAAAGCTTTTAGCAAAGTATGTGACTGCTACGAGCGTAGCGATGCTACAGCCACTACGAAGGTGCTACGAAGCTCTACGAAACCATTATATAACGTTTATCTACCAACATGCCTACGCACTCTTAGGAGGAGCCACTGTCACTTTTCGCGAACAAAATTTTAAAAAATATTTTCCATTCGTTAGTTCCATCTTTTGCCACTGGAACAGATATGTTGGTGGCACAGTCTTGTTCCAATTTCGCACTTGGTTAAGATGCAATTTCTTTTAACCGCCATTGTAAAATTTTAGCGTTAACAATTTGAACTTTGAAACTGTTGTTAGAGAAGTCTGTTTAAACTGTTTGTGGGCGTAAGGCTTAAAATGTTGAAGAAATATTTGAAATGTTTATATGACTGAGGTATATATTTATATATTTTATTCTCTATGTTTTTTCTTACATTAAACACTTTGATCTAAAATATATCAAATTCAGTGTTGCATACAAACACAGCACAAAAATTCGGGAGCTTTGATGCCACAGACAAATACGCGTCAAATTTCGTCAGGCGTTAAAAAAAACTTCTTACCGCAGGTTTCTCTTCGTATATCCTTATCACCATTGTTAGATTTCACGTCGGATGAAACGCTGTTTGCCTGCAAATATCATAAAAATAGATTATTAAATAAGTAACATATTGTTACCCAAGGGATGAAAGTAAGTTATCTAGTCCCGAGACGGGGTTCAGCGTCTCGAACCAAGTGAGGGCGCCAATAGTTCGAGGGACTAAACAAGTTTTTAACCCGAGGTAAACACTGTGCTTTTCATAACGAATACAAGGAAAGTAAAAAAAAATTGTGAAGAAATTTATTTTCTTACTTTCTCAGTGCGCCATTTCATAAAATCGCCATACGATCTTTGTTTTGATTACGGTGCTAAAAGGTTTTCCACTACCGCTTTAGCTTCTTCTCTTATAAAATCAGGCGTTATTCATATCAGAATCAGCCGATGAACTCATTTTATAGGTACAATTAATCTCTGTTATGCGTATAAATGCTCGTTCAGGAAACTTTTTATTCTATGATCGATTTTTTAATATCAGAAAAAAAAATTATGTGAATCATGTCGTGACATGTAATTGTTAATTATTATTATTTTTTATTAGGTATTAATATTGACATTATTCAATATGACATGTATTACAAATTAATTGTATTTCATATTGACATTTTTTAATTTATATTCATATTGACGTTTTTAATTTTTGACGTATAATTGAATAATTATCAATAAATGGTTTATCCTGTTTATCTTTAAACAAAAGTCTTCAAATCAAAAAAATAAATGAAGATCGAATTCCCACCATTTTGTTTATTTTTTTTTCTGTGGCCGGCAGCGAACAAGAATAAATAGAAAAGTAACTTGGCCAATAAAATGATTCCACATATAGATATTCCAAATATAGAGGACAATTCAAATAAAATATTGGAAAACGTTAATTGCTAATGGAATTGTCGATATACGTTCAGATAAGGGCTATCCTGTTTCCCTTCCACCCTTTAAGGGTACCTTCCCGATGGCGTATTCATTAGTGACTAGCTGCGGCCCGCAGTATTACTCTCGTTAATCCGGGATGAAAATAAGTTTATCTAGGCTAAAATAAAAATAATAGTTTAAAAAAAAACTAAAAAACACGCTTTTTATGGAAAACCGTAATTTTATCAAATTAGTGTATTGTCATCGGTCCTCAATAAATCTACAAAGTTTCAACGAAATCTGGCCGTTTAAAGTGATTCAAAATCGCGCCCAAAGAAGTCGGTTACAAACAAATATACAAACATACAGGTGAAGCTAATAGAAAGCGTGTAAGAAGCCTATAAATCAATCATTTATTTATTTCTATAACATTTACAAAGCTAAGAAAAACTAAGCACTTAATATAAAACTATAACTACTTTGTAAATGTATGTACAGTATCTGTATCTAAGTATGTGTTAGTCCAAGGTCTAATCTTTTAAATCTCTTCGAAATCGGTCCAGCTGTTGAAGCCTTATGGAGTAACTTAGTCATTTGCGTATTCCACGGGTACCACGATTGTTTTTGGGATTAAAAGTAGCCTATGTGTTAATCCTATCCTATCTTCAGCCGTTGGAGCGTGAAGGAGTAACATAGATTTTGAAGTTATTTGCGTATCCCACGGGAACTAAGATTGTTTTTGGGATTAAAAGTAGCCTATGTGTTGATCAAAGATCTAAGGTATCATCACACCAAATTTATAAAAATCGGTGCAACCGTTTAAGCGTGAAGAAGTAACTAACATACATACACACACACACAAACTTTCGCATTTATAATATTAGTAGAATATACGTAGGTTAACGTTGTTTGAATGTCACACACATTTTACGTTAAATGTAATTTGTGTTATTGGACAAGGGTTTGAACTAGACGATACAATTTAAGTTGAACCATTTGGAACCATTTAGGATTTGTTTTAAAATAAATATATTTAAACAAATCCTATTTACATAATAAATGCGAAAGTTTGTGTAAGTGTGTGTGTGTGTGTGTCTTTGTTACTTCTTCCTGCTCAAACGGCTATACTGATTTTGATTAATTTTATTAAAATCAGTTTAATCGGTTTTGACAACGTCCCTAGTTACTCGTATATTTTCTAATCTTTAGAAAAAAAAAATGATTTTTTTGGACCAGATTTTTCATATTGATAAGTCTGATTGGTACCAAAATAAGTATAAAGTAATAAAGTATAGTACTTAGCTTCTTTGAGAGTTTATTCACTGTCAAAGCCATAAAGTTGCATTACCTGAGGATGTAAGAAAAGCTCTATCTTTGGTCATAAGACTATATTTAATAACAAAGTCAAGAAATTATATTTATCCTCTGCATCTTAATGTTTAGACCTATTTTATTAATTCATTATATTGTGTGTGTGTGTATTTGGTATTTGTATTTATTTTGTCATAATATTTTATGTATTTTTGTAATTCACATATACACTTATTATTAAGCAATATCCTACCCTCGTCTTAAGCAATATCCTAAATTTGTCTAATTTCTTAGAATTGGTTGCCTGGAAGAGATTACTCTTAGTGATAAGATCGCCAGTTATGGCACTAGCTTGTAAGTTCTTTGTGTGTTTTCTGTAATTTTATTTTATTGTGAGTGTTTTAATAAAGTGTTTATCTATCTATAAATATTCTTAGAGTGATTCTTTAAAGACGGCCTTTAACCTTATACGTATTTATTCGATATTTTTTACCGTTTACTTCTAAAGAACTATTAAACCAAGATTTTGCCCTGACCTTTGCCTTAAGGGCAAGTCACAATAAGCACTAAAAGCTTAAGGTTAAGCTAATATTCTATTCCAAATTAATTTTTCCATTTTTTTTTTAATTTATGTTTTTGTAACTGTTAATAGAATAGAAAGTCTTTATTATCCTATTGTTAATAAATTATTACATTATATAAACATAATCATAACTATCATCAATATGGACTCGTCAGTATTTCATTCAATAATAATTAATAAATTAAAAGAATAGCAACTGTATAGGGGGGCTTTGTCGAAAAGTAAATAATTATAAATAAAGAAAAAGTAAAATATAAAATCATTTGATTATTAATATAATATAACCAAGACTTGTAATAACTCTGTGGGAGAGGCCATTGGTGTTGAAACATAGTCTTATGACTAAATTAACACCAATGGTTTCATTTTAATAGTGTATTTTTTTTTAACTCTTAATGGGTTTACGCTTGATCACAATTCACCTGATGGCAAGCGATATTGCAATCTAAGGTGGAGCGCGCTTACCCAGAAGAAACCGGTTCACTTCTGCCTTGAAAACCGCTAGATTATAGTTATCGGGGAACAGGGAATTTGGCAAAGAATTCCACACCTTGGCGGTACGCACAATGAAGGTGGAGGCAAACCGCTTAGTACGCGACTTAGGCACCTCCACAGTATAACGATCCTGCCTTGGTGTTTCCCTACTCGTCCGATGGTGGAATGGGGCGGGGGGGATCAAATCATGCAATCCCGTTGCACACTCTATATCTTCTTATCTTCTTCTTCTTAATATATATAAATCTCGTGTCACAATGTTTGTCCTCAATGGACTCCTAAACCACTTAACCGATTATAATGAAATCTGCACACCATGTGCAGTTCGATCCAACTTGAGAGATAGGATAGTTTAAATCTCAAATTATAGTCGTAATTTTAATTTATTGCTAATTATTGTCTGTTATTATTTGACAGTCACAATTATCTGTTAACTCCAAATGATTCTAACAGATGTCGATACCTTTCGACTGGGTTGAGTAAGCAATCAATAGATGGCGCTGCTATGGTAAATCTACGAACGTGTCATATAAGCTACACTATCTATTTTTCATGCCCCTAAGTGAGGCAAAACAACGTTTGCCGGGTCAGCTAGTATGTGTATTTGTTACTTATGTCAATTAAGGAATATTTTATTTTTATTTTATTTTTTCTTGTATTAACCCCCAAAGCTGTGCTTCACGTTCTACAGGCAAAATAATCCGATGAATCCGAAATTCCGTGCTCGGAATCTGTTCCGAGTGCTTGGAGGCAGATCCGGTTAAAGCGAGTGTGAAATATTCAGGCATTTTGGTAGATTCCGATCGATAGTTAAGCTTAGTACCATTTGAAATGTACGGGATTAAAGCGTTGTCCACGTTAAACTTATTGGATGTGTAAAAAATATGAAAAAAATAGTATATTCTAGTATTTTTTTTTTTAATTTCGAATCAATTTAGTTTAAGGCTTCTTCAATATGACCGTTTTACTCTTTAATACATTTTTCAAAAGAGTTTATTTATACATTTCAGAAATTAAAATGTCAGATTACAATATTATAATGTAATTATTGTATTATGTGTAATGTCTAGTATAATTAAATTTAATTTAATTTTATGAAAATGTAAAAAGATAAAGTTTACAGAATGAAACTTGACTTAAAAATAAGTATTTTAAATATAATTAAGTGTTGAGACAATGTAATGATTTTATATCATTTAATATACCAAGAGCAATAATTAATGAATTAACCGATTTCCACGCGGTTGGCAGCATTTAACATAGTTTTTTAACCTAAAAAATGTGTGTATGACTATAAAATGTATATGAATATAAACGATAATGAAAAATATATTGAGATACTAATATATTTAATACCTATACATTTAATTTATTAAAGAGCATTTATTATATTTAGTAAAAAATATATATTTTACGGTATTCAAATAAGCAAACATTTACCATTTATAGGTTTAAATTAAAAACAAATAAAAGTAAAATTATTTTTATCTAAATTTGCGCTCTAATTGATAAAATAAAATTATTCGTGCGACTTCTGTACGTATAATAATAAATTGTTCGTACAGTACCCGTATCAATAGATTCAGCCTTAATATTATATAAGTTGAAATTACCTGATCCTAGACATGAAATTTGAAAAAAGCGAGTGTGGCTCGGTGCTAAAAACGTCTGCTTTTCAGTCAGATGGCCCCTTGTTCGATACCGGCTCTACACCAATTACTTGTTTTTCAAGTTATGTGTGGATTTGCACTCACTTTATGGTGAAGGAAAACATCGTGAGGAAACCGGCACGTTTGAAGACCGCAATATCCGCAGAAATGTGTCATCCGGCAACCCGCACTTGGCCAGCGTGGTGGATTATTATTATAGGGTATATTATGGCCTATATATCTCTCCTCGTGAGAGAAGTCCCCGAGTCTCAGCAGTGGGAACGCATAATGGGCTGCTTATGTTTTGCTATGACTTGAAAGTTACAGATATGGGTATAAAGTTCTCTTCTTTTTTTCTTCTTCTTCTTCTCCTTTACCATTTCCCACTAGGTGTGGTCGGCACAGCCTGTTTTTCTCTTCCACGCCATTCTATCAGCCGTCATCTCTACATCCACTCCCTTCTCATTCATATCCTCCTTCACACAATTCATCCACGTCTTCTTGATATAGGTATAAAGTTATTGAAAATAATTATAAATAGAAGACAAAATTATCGGAAATTTTTACTCAACACGTGTTTCGCCTTTCCACAAGGCATCATCAGGAGATGTTGACTCTACGATCCGTCATTCGGTAAGTAAGTCGTGTTGACTACGAATTTCCGAATTGAGATAAGCAACATTAATATTAGAATTATATGTTTCAGGTTGTTTTGGTGTGTGAGGAGAACAGCCACGCGGAGTGAAACTTCCTTGTGTTAGGAGGGTAGTTTAGGGATTAGTTTACTGGTGTGAGTTGTAGTGGTGGTGTGGTGGTCGGTCGGAGGAACACACCTAAACTTTTTAAAATATTTTAATTTTTCCTTTACTTGTCTTAATTTGGATTTCGGATCACAGCGGAAGTACACTAAATATTTGATTTTGTCTTCTATTTACAATGGATTTCCGCCAAGTAACGCCTGAGTCAATCATCATCATCATCCACAGCCTGTTCTATCCCACTGCTGGGTATAGGCCTCTCTCCTGTCATGCCATCTGTCTCGGTCCTATGCCAATCTGGTCCAGGTACGACCCGCGATGAGTTCTGAGTCAATAGGTTATTGAAAATAATTATGTTAAATGTTTGCTAGTTCAGTATATTATACAACTTATTGAACTTCATTCGTAACACCTTGCTTCACACGTCCTTTATGTCTAATGCGGTATTATTTTCTAAGTAGCCACTTTTACTGCACTCCAGAAGAGAAACTAGCTTTAGAACTTAGCTTTCTCAAACACAGGGAATCCTACTGAGAAAGCTAGAGCCTCCAAACATGCAAAATTTAGCAAAAACTAACACTGAAATAAGATTTTTATTTAATTTATAACATAAATTTTGTATAAAAATTGTTACATTTTCTTTTGCATAAATAAACATTAGTATTATTATGTATATTCATACTTGCCTGAGGTTTGTGGTGGTCGTGAGCTTCAAGGTCTCGTTGGCGGAGGAACCTCCTCTCGAGGAGTGCTTCGTACAGCGAGCCGCACAGCATCAGCACCGCTACCAACAATGTTGCTGATCTGTGGGAGAATAGAGCGTTTTTAGATTTCCATATTCTTCGTGGCCAAACTCGAACTTTCAAGCCACCTGAAGGCCTCTGACTTGGCTTAACGACTGCTTGAACTAAGACTAACAGACGGACACCTACAATTTAACATGTCATCCGACCCTCGGTAGCACCCAGATGAAAATGCCACTTGAAAAACGACAGATAGAACGATAGATAAATTCTTTATTTAACACACTTATAACATAAAATTATTAACAAAAGAAACTTAAACCTCGTGCCGAAAATGGCGGCCTGATCGCTAAAAGCTATATCTTCCAGGCAACCAGAGGACGGACAGTAATAATAAAACAAGAGAGGGGTGTATAACAAAGAAAAATAAATATTTACAAATATACTATGTAATACACACTATCATAGTTAATATTACAAATACCTACTTATATACTACTACATGAAATATACTGAACTTAACTTATACGACAGTATTGTGCACGGTCACCCATCCAAACACCGTCCGCATCGACCGTTGCTTAGTTTCGGTGATCGCGTCAGATCACCTTAGCTAGCCGAGCTGCAGACGCTACATATATATTATATAGGTTTATAAGTAGAAGACGAATTTAAATATTTTTTATTTAGTGTACTTCCGCTGTGAAGTAATGCCTAAGTTAAATATTTGACTAAGACTTCTATTTACAATGGATTTCCGCAAAGTAACACCTGAGTCAATAGGTTATTATATAGGTTTCCATATCTACAGGTAAAAACGGGACCCTATTACTAAGTCTTCGCTGTCTGTCTGTCTCCAGGCTGTAACTCAGAAAACGTGACACATATTTTTTCTTAAATCTGTGTTTTGGTACAAGACGCTACGTATAAAGTCGTGACTAAACCGTCTTTTGATAAGATAAACAAGATAAACCATTTATTGATAATAATTATTCAATTATATTATACGTCAAAAAATAAAAAATAAAATATATAAAATACAATTAATTTGTAATACATGACAACATAGAATAATGTCAATATGAATACCTAGTAAAATAATAAGGATAAAAACTAAATACTACAAATTCAATAAATATTACTTAATGATAAATCTAATCTAAAATTAAATTAAAAGTATATCTAATCTAAAAAACCAGTGCCAGTGGGAAGAGTACCTAAAATGCCAGCCGAGTTGCCTCTTTGTATAACAACGCTAATTAATAATAATAATATTCAACAATGACATGTCACGACATGATTCACATAAAAAAAATCCGATATTAAAAAAAAAATTGTTGCCTGTAAAGTCGGTTTTACGGGCGAAGATTTTACGTGACAACGTCTGCCGCGTGCTGCGCGCGCGGCAGACCAATCATAGTTGAGTGGGAGAGAGACGCAAGGCATTCGGCGGGCCTCTCTCTCGTTCGGTGACTCATCGTAACGTTACCGGGCGTTACACTTTTTCATAAGTGACTCCCAGGCGCAACCCAATTTAAGACGTTGTCACGTCAAAATCGTCCATAGAATAAAAAGTTTTCTGAACTGAAGTAAGAATACTTTTTTGCTACTTCATAAATCAAATCGGACTAAGACTTTATGATGATAAATAAATTTCATTTCATTTCATGGCGTTTTCCTGCTCGTTTGATAGTAAAGGGGGCGGGGGCACTAGCCCCACTCGAATCCCCTTAATCCGTCCCAGGCTGTATTGTGATGAAGGGCGGAGAGACCGGAGCGGACTCAGACCGTGGTGATGCATACTGACTCACTAATGAGTCACACAGCCTGTTTTTGCTTCCACACTCTTCTATCAGCCGCCAAAAAATCTTTGACCACGGATTATTGTTTATTGATCTGTCCTGTAGGCACCTGAATTTTTTCAAATTTTAATTTTCATCATTGTATTAAAACTTTCGTAAGGCATATTTGAATAATGTAATGTAATTAAATAATGTTTGTGTAACCGGCTATCACTTACGTTTATTTTGTCGGAATTATTTAAACATCCGGCTAATTCCGACAAAATAAACGTAAGTGATATCCGGTTACACAAACATTATTTAATTTTCATATTTAATAAGTTTAAATAATATCTATTCATTCAAGGTCCAAAGGAGGCGTGGCTTGCGCAAGCCGGAGTACCCGTTTTCGGGCGTATTTTCAACCCTCTGGGAAAATTATAAATAATAGTCCTTCCTACAATTCCGGGAGTCGGAACCTTTTTTTAGTAAATTTCCTCCTCTATTTGAATCTTTTTTCAAATTTGAAAAATCTTTATTAGTTTATGAGATATTTGCGAAAAACTAAACCTCCTTTTTTTTAGTTAATTGTTAGTAACTTTTGTAATTTTTATTTGCGGAACTTCATTGTTTTTCGAAAACTATCAAGATGCCATTCCGAATCTAATAACACCTCAATCATAATTTTCGGAGACTGCTGAAAAAAGTTGACCAAAAAGGCACTTGCTGACTAGACTATGGTGGCGATTCAGCGGCACACACGACTAAACTAAATTTAAAGAAGCCCCGTCTCTTTTCATCTTAGGTGGCCAGAAAGAGACGGCACGTTCCGAACCACAAACAAAGCAATTAAAATCACGTCAAATATGGAATGTGCAGGCAGTTTTAGAGGTGATACAAGTGAGTGCGGTCTAACTAAAGTCGCCTATATTTTCTACAATTGACGTGATTTTAGTTGGTTCAACTATGGTGCAGAACGTGCTCTCTCATTCTTCTTCGGGGCTTCTTTAAATTTAGTTTAGTCGTGTGTGCCGCTGAATCGCCACCAAGATAACCTTCCGCTATAAGCTTTCCCATGTGACGGGTGCCACTTTCAAACTTCATCTAATATTTTATCAACTCGGTGTTATCATCAAAAATGGCAAGTTCAATTGCCTTTCAAAAATTAGAATACTATTCATTAGTACTCGTTATTGGTGACCCCGACGAACTTTCAATAGTTAGTAATACCACATAGTAAACACACACAATACCGTTTGCGTGTTTTAAGACGGAACAGCGCCATCTAGCGGATCTGTTGATAAAAATTTGTTTTTAAACAATTTCTTAACAAATGGCGTAATTTTTTTTTTAATTTTATTTAATACCTATATCAGGTGCGAATACAGCAATGATAATATATTACCAATGAAAAAAAAAATATAAAATTTTTTGGAAATTTAATTTTCAGTAAGTTTAAAAAATTATAATTTACAAAATAATTACCTTAAATATATATTTTTTTTGCATAACTTTATTAAACCTAAACAAAATGAGCTCTACGAAGCAAAAAATTTATAGACCAATTATTTGAACGTTTATACCGCAATTTATAAAAACAGAGATTGGAAAAAAAATAGTTAATTAGCAATGGTGTAACTTTTTGACAAAATGGACAAAAAAAATGTTCATCGCGGTTTTTCGTTCAAGTGTCTAAATTACACTATAATTGTTCAAATTTTTAAATTGTTATTTAATATTCGAAAAAATATATTTTAGATGATAAATATACCGGCTTTTTAGGCGGCGCGCCTATACCGTAACGCACTCGCGGAGCCCAATTTCCAGCGTTAAAAAAAATAAAAATAATATAAGTATATAGAGTTGAAAACTTATTTTTCTCTATAAATACTTATTTTTCTTTTTTCAAAAAATGTTGATTTAAGTTTCAAACAACTATGTTTGCAAATCTAAATATAACTTACTAGTACTTTGATGAATAGATTTATATAAACTAACTTTGTATTTCCAATTTTCAAAATTTAATTGTTTGATTTCCAAAGAATTTGTAAATTTATTAATTATTAATTATATTTTAGTTTTTAAATACATCATATGTATATGGATAGATTATTTTTTTTTAGGAGAAGACATTGGCTTCCAATATACAGTTCTTACAACTAGTTTGGAAGCCTTTGGATTCCATAAATTTTTATTGATTTATATTTACTTACCATGTCAAATAAAGATTTTGTTTGTTTTGTTTGTTAGTTCCGGAAGTTAGAACTTTTGTATTGGAAATTTTCTCCTCATACAGGATCTTTTTCCAAAGTCCATTAAATATCATTATTTTGAAAGTTATATACGAAAAACTTAATATCTTTTTTATCTTATTTTGTTAATAACAGTCGCAATTATTTATGATATTAAAAAACAATTTTCTAGACGTCATACAGAATCGAATGAGCACATATTTTTAGGAGCTTTATTTCTATTGAACATGTTTTTGAACTTGTTGACTACAATTAAATATCGCCGAGGCGGGAGTGCCAGGACACAGAAAAAAAAAACTCTTAAAACCGTGAAATGTTTCCCGTAGGATAAAGGAACAAATAATGAAAATAATACCATATCTGAAAATGAAGTGACGATAATAATGGCAAGTTAGGCTCGTCGAAAAAATATCGATACATCGATATATCGATATTATTTTTTCAAGAAATCGATATTTTTGAGCGATATTTAATGTTTCGATGTATCGAGGTATCGATATAAAATTACAAGTGTTGAAAAGGTATAAAAATCGATATTTTTTATAATTTAAAAATCCTAAAATGAATAATTTTTTTATACTAAAATTTTTTAACATTTTTTTTTTGTCTTTGGTCGACTCGATTTACTGCGTTTAAAAATGATGTCTATTGATTAGTATTTATCTAGTAATTTAAGATGATTGAAGTAGATTAGGCCAAATATTTTTTGACGTGACAACGTCTTAAATTAGGTTGCGGCTGGGAGTCACTTATGAAAAAGTGTAACGCCCGGTAACGTTACGATGAGTCACCGAACGAGAGAGAGGCCCGCCGAATGCCTTGCGTCTCTCTCCCACTCAACTATGATCGGTCTGCCGCGCGCGCAGCACGCGGCAGACGTTGTCACGTAAAATCTTCGCCCGTAAAACCGACTTTACAGGCAACCATTTTTTTTTTCCTATCACACCGATATATCGATATTTTTAAATGAAAATATCAATATCGATATATTCAAAAATTAACGATACAATATATATCGATACTTTATTGCATTTCCGACATTACGGCAAGTTCAATTGCCACTCAAAAATATGAAATGTCAAATTTTAACAACTTCTGGTCCTGTTGCGAACAATAAGTAAAGTTAGTAATACGACATAGTAGACGGATAACCTAGCGTTTGCGTGTTTTAAGACGGAACAACGACATCTAGCGGATCTGGTGCACAACAGTTCATGGTACTGATAAGAAGTTGTTTACTAATTTATAAGGCTGGTTGTACCAAAATTAGTATGTCTTTTTAATATGATTCGTATTCATTTATTCCTCTTTTAAGTTTTTTTTTTTCAAAATTAAATATAAAAATATTATATGTAAATATTTTAGGTGTGTTTTTTCCTTAATTTTATAATAATGACAGGGAACCCTTCAGTCGCGTTTTTGAACTCCCAGCAAAGAAATTTGGAATATGTATAGTTTACGTAAAATTAAAAATAATGCTATCAAATCAAGTTCTTTAGCCAGGGGTGAACTAAGGGTATGTAATTGGGGATAAAAAATTGTATGGAAAATTCTTTATTTATCAAGTTAAAGTCTTGAATATTATTATGATAGTAGTTTATTAAAAAATTAAAATAAAATTATAAAAACATTTGCCAGGGATGAATTAAGGGGGATCCCATTAGGGTCAGAAGTTTTAAGTCCTACGTCCTATGCACAGAATTCAAGTAATGGATTTTTTTTTTATATATTATATTGCACTACCTCAATGTACTGCCTCTATTAACATTTTAAAATAATTTACTTTGGAGCGAGAAATGTTTTTTTTTTAAAAAAAAAGCCCATCTGAAGGCCTCTGGGGCTCCGATATAAAAAAACATTTTTAAGGGATTTACTATTCGATCTTTATAAGGACATTCGGTTGACCCTCTTGCACTAGGCCAATTATTTTGTTTATAAATTCTTAAAAAGGTTTTTTCATGGCAAGCTTATACAAATTTCTTCGTATCGTAACACGCGTTACTAGTGACATCATTTCCCAAGCCGTTATCATTTAAGACAGTGAGTCTTCTTCTTCTTTCTTTGCCTTCACCTTTTCCCATTTGTGGTCGGCACAGCCTGTTTTTGCTTCCACACTCTTCTGTCAGCCGCCACATTTACATTCACTCCTTTCACTTTCATATCCTATTTCACACAATAATTTCATCCACATTTTATTAGGTCGTCCTTAACTTCCACTACCTAGTACAATCATATTCATAAATATATCCTAGTCATATGCTTCTCCTCTCTTCGCATGACATGCCCATACCAAGATAACCTTCCGCTATTAACTCTCTCTGTATCAGGAACCACTTTCAAACTTCCATCTATGATCTAATATTCCTACTCGGTGTTGTCAATCCAAGGTGATAGAGATACAATATACCCTGAATGAAATTGTGAAAGAAAACTAGTACTGAACTAAAATAAAGATATAGTTCACCTTTCGGCGTATCTGACTGACCAGGCAAATTTAAACTCTATTCCAAGGTGACAGAGATACAATACCCTGAATGAAATAGTGAAAGAAAACTAGTACTGAACTAAATGAACTAAAAAAAAAAAATACATACACGTTGAATATATAACCTCCTCCTTTTTGAAGTCGGTTAAAAAGAAAGATATAGTTCACTGATATAAAAAGATATGTACCTACACATCTTTTCATTTTAGTGACACATTCTGCGCATGTATACTCTCTTCGCATGACAATTGGCCCATACCAAGATAACCTTCCGCTATTAACTCTCTCTGTATCAGGAACCACTTCCAACTTCATCTAATATTCCTACTCGGTGTTGTCATCAATATATAATAATGGCAAGTTCAATTGCCTCCCAAAATATATGATATATATAATATATATTTCTTGCAAGTTATTAATTAATTTTGTACACTGCCCTTGAAAATAGTAATACCCACATAGTAAACGGGTGCAATACCGTTTGCGTGTTTTAAGACGGAACAGCGACATCTAGCGGATCTGGTGCACAACAGTTCATGTTACTAGGAAGAAGTTGTTTACTAATTTATAAGGCGATTTGTACCAAAACTAGTTTGTTATTTTTATTATAAATTATTATTTTTAATTACATATTAGTATTTTTTTATCTATAACATTGTCGAGTTTTGCATCCTGACGCTATATATAGCGTCAGAATGCAAAACCTAACCTAATATAAAAATAAGTCAGATTTTGCTTCATGACGCTATAACTCCAGAACGCACGAACCGATTTCCACGGTACAGCATTCGTTGGAAAGGTCTCGGGATCCGTGAGGTTTGTAGCAAAAAAAAATCAGGGAAAATTTTAGCTTTGTGGCGGAGTTTTGCCGGTTTTGCTATTTGCTCTTACTTTTAAGTTTTTCACTATATTAAATAAAACATTTACTATATTAAATATAACCTAAAAGCTAGCGCGGCACGGCAGCGAGGCAAGGCCCAAACTATCGGCGGTAGGAGCTAAAGGAAATTTTCCGTAACATTTTGGTAATAAAAATTAAAGAAAACTAACGGGAGCTTAATTTTGACTAGATTATAGGTTCACAAAAATTTTGCTTTTTCGATCAATCGTACATAATTTTAATGTGGAATCACACCCTTTGTTATTCTTGAATTACAAAAAATATTGAAAACTAATAATTTAATTTGTTTTTTTGATTAATTCAAATTTTTGTGTTTATTTCTACTGTTAACATGTAATTCAATATTTGTGCTTTGGAAAAAGATCCTAAAAGAAGAGAAAATTTTCAATAAAACAGTTTTAAGTTCCGGAACTCTATCTAAATTATTAATAATTGTTTTAACGCTGGAAATAGGGCTTCGCGACGGCATAGGCGCGCCCCCTAAGAAGCCGGTATATAACCTAATTTTAAAATTATTATTTAATATTTAAAAAAAATATTTTAGGTGATATACAGGCTTTTTAGACGGCACGCCTATGCCGTAACGCCCTCGCAGAGCCCAATGACGACCTCGTTAGCGTAAAGGTTACCATGCCGGTCTGCTAATCAGAAGGTTCCGGGTTCGATTCCCGGCCCGGTCAACATCTTTGTGCTTAACTAAATTTGTTGGCTGTGGGTCTGGGTGTTAATAATGTATTTATATAATATATATGTATGTATATGTAGTATATCAGTTGTGTTAGCAACCATAATACGAGCTAGAAATGGTTCAGTATGGGGCTAACCAGCCGTGTGTGAAAGTGTCCTAAAAAATAAAAAAATAAAAATTCCAGCGTTAAAAAAATTATAAATAATATAGATAGTGTTCCGGAAGTTAGGACTTTTTTACTGGAAATTTTCTCCCTTCGGGATCTTTTTTCAAAATTCCTTTAATATTATTATTTTAAAAGTTATTATCGAAAATCTATTTACTTTTTTATCTTATTTTGTTAATTTTTTATGTGCTATGTGCTAATGCTAATATACCCTTAAAAACATTTTTCTAGGCGTCATTCTGATTCGAATGAGCTATGGCACATACCTATTGTTAGGAGCTTTATTTCTATTTAACACGTTTTTAAACTTGTTGACTCCAATATCGCCGAGGCGGGTGTGCCAGGACACAGAAAAAAAACTCTAAAATAAATATGCGTAGTTCACGAATGAATCCTTCAAATGAAGTACTTCAGTGATTTGTATCTTTCACTCTCTAGTTCAATAACATTTCAATTAGTTCTTAGTTCACTAGTTCTTTCATCCGTTTAAGAACGACTCGAGACTCGAATGAAAACATCGGGAGTATTCGGGACTATCTATGCCTGTCCCGCTCTGTTGTACGTATGGATATGATACATGATAGCCTCTTTCACTTACTCGGCGAATCTGACTGACCAGGCAAATTTAAACTCTATCCCAAGGTGACAGAGATGCGATGCCCTGAATGAAATATTGAAAGAAAACTAGTACTGAACTAAATGAACTACTGAACTAAAAGAAAGATATAGTTCACTGCGGCGAATCTGACTGACCAAACAAAATTAAACTCTATCCCAAGGTGACAGAGATCACTCGGCGAATCTGACTGACCAGGCAAATTTAAACTCTATCCCAAGGTGACAGGGATGCGATGCCCTGAATGAAATATTGAAAGAAAACTAGTACTGAACTAAATGAACTACTGAACTAAAAGAAAGATATAGTTCACTGATATAAAAAGATATGTACATATCTTTTTATTTTAGTGACACATTCTGCGCATGTCTACTCTAAAAGCCATGAAATTGAAATGTTTCCCGTAGAATAAAGGGACAAAAAATGAAAATAATAACTTATCTGAAAATGAAGTGACAATAATAATGGCAAGTTCAATTGCCTCTCAAAAATACTATGAAATATCAGATTTCGTAACCACAGTTGTAAACCAAAATAATGTTAGTAATACCACATAGTAAACAGATAACCTAGCGTTTGCGTGTTTTAAGACGGAACAGCGACATCTAGCGGATCTGGTGTACAACAGTTCATGTTACTAAGAAGGAGTTGTTTACTAATTTATAAGTCTGATTTGAACCAAAATTAGTATGCTTTTTTTATTATGATTCGTATTCATTTATTCCTTTTTTGTTTTTCTTTTCAATATTATATGTAAATTTAAAGTCTTGAAAATTATTATGGTATTAGTTTAGTAAGTAAAATAAAATTATAAAAACATTTGCCAGGGATGAATTAAGGAGGATGCCATTAGAGTCAGAAGTTTAAGTCCTACGTCCTATGCATAGAATTCAAGTAATGGATTTTTGTATACATTGCACTACCTCACTGTATTTCCTCTATTAACATTTTCAATTAATTTACTTTGGAGCGAGAAATGTTTTTTTTTAAAAGGCCGCCTGAAGACCTCTGGAGCTGCTAATTAAAAAAATATTTTTAAAGATTTATAACTCGATTTTTAAGGACATTCGGTAGACCTTCTAAATATTTACGAAATACGCGAGCTCGGCTTGTACTTGGCCAATTATTTTGTTTTTATAATTCTTAAATAGGTTTTTTCATGGCAAGGTTATACAAATTTCTGCGTATCGTAACACGCGTTATTAGTGACGTCATTTCCCAAGCCGTTATCATTTAAGACAGTGGGGCTTCTTCTTTAAAAAGAAAGAAAAGGTGAAAGGCAAAGGCCTTTCACCTTTTCCCACTATGTGGGGTCGGCACAGCCTGTTTTTGCTTCCACACTCTTCTGTCAGCCGCCATATCTACATTCACTCCTTTTTTTTCATATCTTCTTTCACACAATTCATCCACGTCTTCTTAGGTCGTCCTTTATTTCCACTACCTTGTACAATCATATTCATACTTTCCCTAATCATATGCTCCTTCTCTCTTCGCATGACATGCCCATACCAAGATAACCTATCGCTCTTAACTTTCTCTGGCATAGGTGCCACTATCAAATTTCCTCTATTTTTTAATTTATTTATTCCTTGACCGTGCATTAAAGTATAAGTACTTCAGTCGAAGTCTTATATGATTAAAATTTTACAAACATAAAAAGGAAATAAAAGTATTAAAACTAACTAAATCTCTTTATAAAAAGATTGAAAAATAAACTTCACTTTTTAGTAATACCACAATACGGCGGGGAATACTAATTGAGTTACAAGCCTATGTCACTAATTTCACTGGCTAAAATAAGTCGTTGTAAATAGAAATGTGGACAATCTAAAATTATATTGTTTATATCAGTCAAACTACTTCTAATAGATTAAAGATATAAATTAGCGATGCGCGACTGTGAATGATTCCAGTCGAAATATTCTTTATAAATCATTCGACTCATTCGAATGATATCCGAAAATTAGTAACTAACATGATACCCACTCAAAATTAACCGGACTGAATGAATACTAAAATTTTACATTAGTTACTACTTGAGCCGACTCCACTCCAACGATTCATTCATTTGAAACTAACAAGTGACATTGACAAGATTCGCTAACAATCGAGTCAAAACGCCATTAGTAGTCATCATTCGATTATTAACATTAGTATATTTTATATTACTAATATTCAAGTCGAACGTGTATATTAGTAGTTTGTAGATAATTCGACTGATCAGATTAATCGCAGTCGCGCATACCTATCTATAATTATAAATGTGTTGTCATGTACAATCAACAATGGCAAGTTCAATTGCCTCATAAAAATATGAAATGTCAATTTTTTATCAACGTCAGTGTAACAATTATCTTAAGTTAGCAATACGACATAGTAAACTGGTACACTACCGTTTGCGTGTTTTAAGACGGAACAGCGACATCTAGCGGATCTGGTGCACAACAGTTCATGTTACTAAGAAGAAGTTGTTTACCAATTTATAAGTCTGATTTGTACCAAATTTAATATGATTTTTTAAAATTATTATTCGTATTCATTTATTCCTTTTACACATGAAGAAGGAGGTTCAATTATTGTAATATTAAAATATTTTCACCACGTACCTATCATTGGTTTGTTTCCAAACATTGACGAGTTGACGGCAAAGACGTCACACTAAACGCGCCATTATGGCAGGCGTTTGAGTTACTTTTATTTTAAAATACTTTTAACATTGCAATAAAAATAATATATATGTTGCAAATTTATTATTTTCGAAATATTTATAACTCACTGATATGTGCTGTGCTCGTATGGCAAATTTAAATTACAGACTGAAAGAATATTGAAAGTCATCTTTTATTTATTTAATCATAATCATTATTATTAATTAACTCAGATGATTAATCTTGAACCGCGCTTTAGTTGTAAGTTAAAAAGTGTAAGGATGCCGTTTTTTGTGGCTTGCAGAATTGAAAACTTAATGAATGAATTAATGAATGAATGTTATTTATTTTCCAATAAGTCACAAAGATATTACATTTCACTTATAATACTAAACTTCTAATTGGAATCGTCAAAAGATGTCATTACAATAAATACAATATTTCTTAGCTGTAAAGGGGCCTTGTCATTCAAAATAAATAATTAAAATCAATTCAAGTAAAATAAATAAAAATAACTAATTAATAGACTACATACTAAATAACAAATGACCTTATTGTTCGGCCGCAGAGAATAGGAAAAGTGGTATTTTGTGGTACCACTCCCTTCTCCCTGCGGCCCCACCGCGTCCGCCATCAACGGTGGCGACCCCGTCGAGGCCGCGGCAGGTAGGAAGAGCGGCGCATCGTAATACCGACACTTCTCTCCTGCCGCGGCCCCACACCTTCGGCTGCGATGCCTCACTAACCACACCGCAAGCCCGCCTCAGTTACGAAACCCTCTCCAGAACAAGGTTCCGCAACCTACTGGTGCCACTCCATCTAGAACTTGCGTACAGGGATTACAAGTGTAGGGAGTGGCCCGCCTCAGGGACCCTCTTCGCTTCACCGTGGGTGACCAGGCCTCGGTTACTGAGCCCGCCCGGCTCGACAATGCGGAGCTCCACAGGGCGGTAACAGCCGGGGCCTACAATTTAACGTGTCATCCGACGCACGGTAGCGCCCAGATGAAAATGCCACTTGAATAATAGTAGTTTAAAAAAACTAAAAAACACGCTTATCTGGCCGTTTGAAGTGGGTCAAAATCGCGCCCAAAGAAGTCGGTTACAAACATACATACAAACTAAAATACAAAAAAAAAAAAAAAAAACAAATTAGTGTATTGTCATCGGTCCTCAATAAATCTACAAAGTTTCAACGAAATCTGGCCGTTTAAAGTGGGTCAAAATCGAGCCCAAAGAAGTCGGTTACAAACATACAGGTGAAGCTGATATAAAGCGTGTAAAATCGACAGTCTTTTTTAATATTTAATTAATATATAATATATAATAATAATATAATATAATAATATTAATATTAGGACACATTCACACACGGCTGGTTAGCCCCATACTGAACCATTTCTAGCTCGTATTATGGTTGCTAACACAACTGATAAACTACATATACATACATATTATATATAAATACATATTTAACACCCAGACCCACAGCCAACAAATTTAGTTAAGCACAAAGATGTTGACCGGGCCGGGAATCGAACCCGGGACCTTCTGATTAGCAGACCGGCATGGTAACCTTTACGCTAACGAGGTCGTCAATTTTTGCATGATCACCCATTCAAACACCGCCCGCATCCACCGTTGCTTAGCTTCGATGATCGCGTCAGATCACCTTGGCTAGCCGTGCTACAGGCGCTACGTTTTGAGCGTGAAGAAGTAACAAACATACATACACTCACACAAACTTTCGCTTGTATTATATTAGTAGGATTAACTCAGAGTTCCCCGACTCTCCGTATATCCGCAGTAGAAACTATAAATCAAACCCGGACCAAGTGCACGTTTCCGGAACGTGACCGGAACCGGATGTTGGAAAATACGACGTCTAGCCTTAACCCTTAAATGGACAATGTTTTTTTTAAACAACAACCTAAAAATCACACTTAAAATTGACCATCATATTTTTTTTTAAATTTTTCACAATGTAGTTTATAAACAACACTCACATTATTGCAAAATAAGTATAGTATATTAATGTCTAGATTTTTGACTCAGTTTTCCTAGACAGTAATACATGTCTATTACACATTTTTTTTTTAAAACGTGAAACAAAAATCGTCCATAAAAATAAATAAATAATAATAAATATTTGGACACTTTCACACACGGCTGGTAAGCCCCATACTGAACCATTTCTAGCTCGTATTATGGTTGCTAACACAACTGATATACTACATATACATACATACATACATATTATATATAAATACATAATTAAATACCCAGACCCACAGCCAACAAATTTAGTTAAGCACAAAGATGTTATCCAGGCCGGGAATCGAACCCGGAACCTTCTGATTAGCAGACCGGCATGGTAACCTTTACGCCAACGAGGTCGTCATATGGCTTAATCTACTACCCCGCGCGAAAACAAGACATTCATATCGTTAAGGTTTTTTCAGCGTGGTTGTTGAGAAAACTAAAATTCTAGTTAGATTTTAGGTCCAGTAGTTTCACAGCCAATTCGCGTCAAACAAACAAAGAATCAATTTTTTCCTCTTTATAATATTACTAGCTGACCCGGCAAACGTTGTTTTGCCTCACTTAGGGGTATGAAAAATAGATAGTGTAGCTTAAAAGACACGTTCGTAGATTTATCATAGCAGCGCCATCTATTGATTACTTACTCAACCCAGTCGATAGGTATCGACATCTGTTAGAATCATTTGGAGTTAACAGATAGGTAATTGTGACTGTCAAATAATAACAGATAATAATTAGCAATAAATTAAAATTGCGACAAAACTAATGATTAATTAAATATTAATAAAATGTATAGAGTCTTCTTCTTCTCCTTTACCATTTCCCACTAGGTGGGGTCGGCACAGCCTGTTTTTCTCTTCCACGCCACTCTATCAGCCGTCATCTCCACATTCACTCCCTTCTCATTCATATCCTCCTTCACACAATTCATCCACGTCTTCTTTGGTCTACCTCTCCTTCCGCTACTACTTACAATCATATCCATACTTCTCCTAGTCACATGCATCTCCTCTCTACGCATTACATGTCCGTACCACGCTAACCGTCCACTCTTCACTTTCTCTGAAACAGGCGCCACTTTCAGACTTCCTCTAATATACTCATTTCTTACCTTGTCCATTCTTGTTACTCCACACATCCATCGCAACATTCGCATCTCTGCCGCATGCAATCCTCTCTCATGCACTACTTTCGTCGCCCAACACTCGGATCCATACAATACGACAGGTCTAATGATCGTTTTGTAAATTTTCCCCTTCAGTTTAAGCGGAATTCTCCGATCGCAAGTTGTTCCAGAGACCTGTCGCCATTTCATCCAACCAGCGTTTATTCGGCTCGCTATGTCACGATCAATATCGGCGTCATTTTGGAAGAGAGAGCCAAGGTACTTAAAATTGGAGCAGGCTGGCAGGGATACACCATCTAAGGCAATTGGAGTATAACTGGAGGACCCACCAAAGTCACAGAACATCTGCTCGGTCTTGGTGCGGCTAATTTTTAGCCCGACTTCCTCCAGTCTCTCCTGCCATTTTACCAGCCTCCTCTGTACCTCTGCCCCCTCCTCACCGACAAGCACAATGTCATCTGCAAACATCATGCACCAGGGCGCCTCCTCTTGTATGTCAGCTGTTAAAGTGTCCATCATAAGGATGAACAAGTAAGGGCTTAAAGCTGATCCCTGGTGCAAGCCTACAGCCACACTGAACTTGTCGGTGTCGCCGGCGGTAGACCGTACGTATGTACTAGATCTACAGTACATAGCACGAATAAGCCGCTGGTATTTCCCTGGCACTCCTTTCACATTCATACTCCACCACAGAACCTCTCGGGGTACCCTATCATACGCTTTTTCGAGGTCAACGAACGCCATGTGCAAGTTTTTACGTGCACGGCGGTATTTCTCGCACAATTGGCGCAGTGCGAAGATGGCGTCCGTTGTACTGCGTCCCGGCATGAACCCGAACTGGTTCTGTGAAACCTCACTTTCCTCTCTCAGACGTCTCGCTATCACTTTCTCCCATGCTTTCATACTGTGTGACATGAGCTTTATTCCTCTATAGTTGTTGCATACCTGCACATCACCCTTGTTTTTAAATATTGGAACTATGGTGCTATTGCACCATTCATCAGGTATGACCTCTTCTTGCAACAACTTATTGAAGAATAAAGTCAGCCACATCCATCCATCCGCTTTCAAAAACTTCCACACTTCAATCGGTATCCCATCTGGTCCAAGCGACTTTCCATTCTTCATACTTTGCACAGCTTCTCGCACCTCTTCTATACTCACCTTTCTTACTAGACCAGTGTTAATTGGGATATGCTGCAACTCTTTACTCCAATCATTTTCTTCATTCATCAACCTTTCAAAATATTTCATCCATCTATCTTTTATCTCTTCATCATTACATAAAACTCTTCCAGCGCTATCTTTCACACATTTAATATGGTTTAGATCTCGTCCATTCTTCTCCCTTTCTTTAGCTATCCTATACAAGTTTTTCTGTCCTTCTGGCTTTTCTAGTGATTTATACAATATATCTTGAGCATTTGCTCTAGAAATTGCAACAGCCTTTTTAGCTCTCTTCTTACATGCATTATACTCATCTTTCATTCTATCTTTCGCACTTGTATCCTGATGGTCGATTTTCTGTAGCTCTTTAAACGCCTTTTTCTTTTCTTTGAGAGCTTTTTGCACATCTTCATTCCACCACCAGGTTTCTTTATCTACCATCCTTTTCCCTGTCGATAATCCACACACATTCTTCCCTACCTTTCTTATACAATCAGCCATTTCATTCCAACACTCATTCACCGTTCTTTCACTCATATCACTCATTTCTATCATTTTATCAACCACCTCGTTTCGGAATTTGTCACCATACTCTACTTTATTGATTAAGTGCCATCTAATTTTTCGAACTGTTATGGGTTTGTTCTTAGAATGTTTTACATAAAATTTTGTGTCTAAAACCAATAGACGGTGTTGTGGTACAACTGCTTCACCCGGGATAATTTTGCAGTTGCAAACAGAATTTATTTTATTTCTTCTTATAAGGATGTAATCTACTTGGGTTTTGGCATTTCCACTTTTATAGGTTATTAGGTGTTCATCATTTTTCTTGAAAAATGTATTTGTTACTGCGAGGTCAAAGGCAGAGGCAGCTTCAAGCAAGGCTTCACCGTCTTCGTTTCTTACTCCAAATCCATACCCTCCATGCACTCTTTCATACCTATCACTCCTCTTACCCACATGGCCATTAAAATCTCCACCCACAAACAAATCTTCTGAATCCGGAACATCCATCATTAACATGTCAAAATCGATCCAAAATGTCTCTTTCACTCTTCTCTCACTTCCCGATTGTGGTGCGTACGCACTAACTATATTCAACACTACATCATCTTTCACTAATTTTACTAGGATTAATCTATCATTCATTCGTCTTACATTCGTCACGCATTCTTTCAATTCACTATCAAGAACAATCCCCACTCCATTCCTTTTTCCATCGCTACCGCTATAATAGAATTTATAACCCTCCCCGATTTCCCTAGCTCTCGTTCCCTTCCATTTCGTTTCTTGCAGACATGCCACATTTATTCGTCGTTTCTTACATACATCCGCAATTTCCCTAGCTCTTCCAGTCATCGTTCCTACATTCCAACTCGCAAACCTCATTCTTACTTCCCGGACTAGCTTCTTACGTCGCACCCGTCCTTGATGCGACAACCCTAGTCCACTTCCCACAGGTGCCGGGTGCTGCACCTGCGCGTCGCCTGTGGGGTACGCCCTAACCCGATCGCTCTCATTATTCGTCCTTACACTCATGGCTGTGAAAAGTTTTGGCTGTTGTTTTGTGACCGGCCGCCTGCCTGACGTCAACCCTCCTTGGGAATGCTTTCGTTGGTGGATTACCCGCCACCCGTCGGGGTAGGCCCGAGTTGTTGAAGCCTAGGTCCCATAGCCGGTTTCTACGACACCCCTGGGAAGATTTGGGGGTGGACCTATTCTTAGCCGGATCCACACGGCACTATAAAATGTATAGAGTATACATTATATTTCCTTGCGCGCACAAATTGTTGCGCGCAAACCTTGCTTGCGTGTAATACATATTTTTAACGAAGACAAAATACTTAAATAACTTACCCTAATATATGTACTTTAGGGTCCAAATACACGTTGTATCCGCCCGGTACTGGCCTCACGTGAACAGTCCGGAAGGAGGCCTGGAGGCCCGCCGCGGAGGCCTGCGAGGCGGCCAGAACCTCCGCTGCAGCGAACAAGCTTCGCACGTCAGCGCCCGAACACGTTTCTGGGACACATTCGCCAACTAGCATGAGTCTACTCTGAAAAGAAAAAAAATATATTTGTTTTTAAGTTTCTTTTATTCACATATTAACACCTCGTCTTTAAGTTCTTTCTTTGTGTACTTTTTTGGAATTGGTTGCATGGAAGAGATCGGTTTTAGCGATAAAGTCGCCAGTTTAGGCACTAGCTTTTAAGATTTTTAAGTGTTTTCTATTTTTTTTATTTCTTTGTGAGTGTTTTACTAAAGTGTTTATCTATCTAATATTTGAATGTTGTTGATATTTTTAAATTACTAATCTATAATAACTTTTATTCTCTAACTCTAGCAATTAAACTTGGAACATGTATAGTTTATGTGAAATTAAAAACTATGGTATTTAGTTTTTTGCCAAGGGTGAACTAAGGCTTTGTAATAGGGTGAAAGATTGTATGGAAAATTATTTATTTATCAAGTTAAAGTTTCGAAAATTATTATGGCGGTAGATTAATAGATGATTAAAATAAAATTCTGAAAATATTTTCTAGGAGTCCAATATTGGGGATGGCATTGGGGTGGAAAGTTCAAAATAAAAGTGTTTTGAAATTAGGGGGTGCGAAATTTGGAGTGTGTATTTTTTTCGACCTACACGCGGGCTGAGCCGCGGGCAACTGCTAGTAATATAATATATGTACTTTTATAAGTCTATGCTGTTTATATAAAAAAACAAAACATTTTATAAGCACATAAATTCCGCCCATCAATTTGTGTCCCATTCCCTTTCTAATAAATCATTCCCGGCTTTTTTTCACGGCATAATAAGAACGTCATCTACGTATAATAAATCATTGATTTTCTTAGGGTCAGCTCACACCGAGACGCGACGCTGCGCGCAGATTTTATATAGAGCGACTCAAAATATGCCTTATTTCCTACACGAAAAGATTCACATTTCATTGTGAGAATTCAGATACGTTGCGCTGCGCAGCGCTGCATCGAGACGCCTCGCGGCTTGTTCTAACAATGAAATGTGAATCTTTTCGTGTAGTAAATAAAGTATATTTTGAGTCGCTCTATTTAAAATCTGCGCGCAGCGTCGCGTCGCGTCGCGTCTCGGTGTGAGCTTACGCCTGTTTTCGGCATTCGGTGGTGAAAAATTTGAAGTCGATTCATTGTTGTACTCCCTGTGTGCTTAGGAAAGAATTTGTTGTGAAAAAGGAAAATTTGTTTAAAAATTGATTTGAGGATTTTGCGTGGAGCGAAGGTTTTAATTGGATAAAGATTGTTTAAAACAATAATTGGCCAAGGGCGAGTTGGGCTCGCGCGTGAAGGATTCCGTACCATTAGTGTATGGGAGCACCCCTTAAATATTATTTTTTAAATAAATTATTTAAAAACGCTGCACAAAGGCTCACAAAATTCAGCCTAATTACAATCCATTGGGATATAATTTGACAACTTGACAACCAGAGTTGTGACATGGTTGTCATGGTTACATTAAAATAGTTTAAGTATTTATGTATGGCTGCGAAGTTTTCTAATCCACCCACACTTACCCTCGTATGTTTGTTGTATGGGAGCCCCCCTCAAATATGTATTTTATTTAAATTTTATAATTCATTTAACTGACCCGGCAAACGTTGTTTTGCCTCACTTAGGGGTATGAAAAATAGATAGTGTAGCTTATTTGACACGTTCGTAGATTTACCATAGCAACGCCATCTATTGATTACTTACTCAACCCAGTCGAAAGGTATCGAACTATCGACATCTGTTAGAATCATTTGGAGTTAATAGATAATTATGACTGTCCAATAATAGAAGACAATAATTAGCAATAAATTAAAATTGCGACTATAATTTGAGATTTAAACTATCTTATGTCTCAAGTTGGATCGAACTGCACATGGTGTGCGAATTTTATTATAATTGGTTAAGTGGTTTAGGAGTCCGTTGAGGACAATCATTGTGACACGAGATTTATATATATTAAGATTTAATAGCTAATATACATTCATATATTTGTGAAAATTTTAAGTGTCTAGCAGCTACTGTTATTGATATATAACA
This sequence comes from Mellilla xanthometata, assembly GCA_035578125.1. Taxonomy (NCBI): domain Eukaryota; kingdom Metazoa; phylum Arthropoda; class Insecta; order Lepidoptera; family Geometridae; genus Mellilla; species Mellilla xanthometata. The sequence continues at coordinate 219,810 of JAPUBQ010000045.1, forward strand.
AAAAATACGAAAAAAACACATTTATCTGTTAAAAAAACTAACTCACTTGAGGTAGATGGGAGTTATCAACAGTGAGGTTGATCCTGGCCACGTAGAAGGTGGTGTTAAACGGAGGCACCTCCTCATGGTACTGTTCCAGCAGGAGGTCCTTGCAGGCGTTGTGGGAGCCGAGCCAGTAGTCGCTGCCGAATAGCACGTTGGTGCTGTACTGGCCTGACGCGTCGTACACTGGAAAGAGAGGAAACGAGTCGGTTAGAAGATTTAGCATAAGCATAAGCAGCCCACTATACGTTCCCACTACTGGGACTTGGGGCCTTCTCTTACGAGGAGAGAGATATAGGCCATAATCCACCACGTTGGCCAAGTGGGGGTTGGCGTTGAATAATAATCATATCTTTATTAGCATAATACATAGAAGATACATTTATTTAATTCACCATTAATGCTGATATAAAATTTGATAAAAATCGGTCAAGCCGTTTCGGAGGAGTACGGTAACTTACATTGTGACATGGAAATTTTAAATATTAGGAGATTAGATAGAAGATATTATACATACATACGCAATATAATTCGCTCTAAAAACATAACCTACTTACGCAGTCACGTAATATGAAAGTAATGATGACATAGAAAAAACCCTTTCAAACAGATAAACAGATAAACATTTTATTAATACTTAATATGTCAAATTACAGGTCAGTTTACAATAAAATAAAATATAACAATGTCAAATATAAATAATAAACAATTACAGTTTCAAAAAACTCGTCAATACTATAATAAGTTCGTTGTACGAGCCAGTTTTTAAGTTGGTTTTTGAACTAATAATAAGTAATTTGGATTAACAACTTCTCAGTAAAAAAAATAACTTCCCATCATTATCACACATGTATTTGAATTAGACACGTAACATACTTAATAAGTGAAATCTTTTTGTAATTTGCTAACACAATGCGTCAGCATTTTTACGTAAGATTGTCTAATATAGATTGGAATAAAATTGGCCAAGCGTGAGCCCGGCTCGCGCATGAAAGGTTCCTTACCATTATCTTAAATTAACGGCAAAAACATGGTCAATGTATGGAAGCCCCCATATGTATATTACATTATTTTATTGTATTGGTCAGTCAGTGTAGAATTTATTTATAATTAATTTAATTTATTAACTATTTTAATAGATTTTGACATCTTTGTATCTGATTTATAAATATGAAGATTGTTTTATTGTTAAAAGTAAATATATATATTTTGTGAATCCAAATGCCGGAAGCAAATGAGGGTCCAATAAATGACATTAAAAAGATCAGGAAAAAAACTCTAAAAAATATGTACCTAGGTTGTTTTTTTTTTATGTGAGCAAAGTTTTAAGCAATTGTTTTTTTTTTAAATTAGTTTTTTTTTTAATAATATACATCCATATTTAATGTGAACAATTTAAGCATGTACTTCTTACCGTAAATAATATTAAGCAAAGAAATATGAAAAAAATCACGTTCATTGTATGGGACCCCCTCAATATTTTTTTTTATTTTATTTTTTTTGCTATTTGTTGTTATAGTTGCAATGGCAATACATAATTGTATAAAAAAACAGTCTTCTAGCTATCATGTTTTATGAGTCTTAGTATTATCGCTTACCATCAGGTGAATTCTGATCAAGCGCAAACCCATCATAGTATAAAAAATAAGGTCTTATTAAGGTACCATGTTTACAATTTAAGAACGGAACCCTAGCAGCTATTTTGTAAGTAGGCTTAGGTTAGTTTTATGTGTGGTGGGACCACTGCCTCAACTTGAGTGTAGCTGATAGCCAGGCGAGAACTAGAATATGCCCTGTCACTTTACAATGGTTTCCTCACGAAAGTTGGTGGTCTTTCGGGATCGTACCTATGACCTTCGCAACGTTTTAACACTAGACAAGCAGCGGTCTTCTTCTTTTTCCTATGATCTAAGTGACCAAGCTCTGGTGTCGAAAGTTTTCAAGCCGCCCGAAGGCCTCTGACTTTGCTTTACGACTGCTTGTACTAAGACTAACAGCCGCGACCTACAATTTAACGCGTTATCCGACCAACGGTAGCTCCCAGTGAAACTGCCACTTGAAAAACGACAGTCTTGAGGATGGTCACCCATCCAAACACCGTCTGCATCGAGCGTTGCTTAGCTTCGATGATCGCGTCAGATCACCTTAGCTAGCCGAGCTAAGGTGATCTGACTACCATGCCGGACTGCCAACCAGAGGGTCACGGTATCGATTCCTGGCACGGCCAACATCTTAATTCGATGCTTGTCAGTCTGGGTGTTAAATATGTATCGATATAAAGTAATTATGTATGTAGTATATCTGGAAATCCAAGAGCTGGTAGCTATTTCTTATAAAGGCTGGGTAAAGCTGTTCACCGGGGCAATGCTGCCAGCATTTTGGGAAGTCTGCCACGCAGTGACAGGCTGGATAGTGAGCTTACCATAGAAAAAGCCTTAAAAAATAGGGATTAGTGATAAAAAAGTAAAAATGTAGTGTCGTATGTATTTTTAATGTCACATTATAAAAAAATAAAACCGAAAAAATTCGTAGAAAAATTACAAAACAAAGTTTGCGAGCCCTTATCACTAAGAGGTATGGAAAATAGATAGGAGCCGATTCTTAGACCTACTGAATACGCCTATAAAATTTGGTTAATATCAGTTAAGCCGTTTCGGAGGAGTACGGTAACTAACATTGTGGCACGGAAATGTTATATATAAGATTTATTTTAAAAACTTAAAAAGTGGATTTCACTATATATTTCCCAAGGCCGAATTCATTGCCTCCAACAGATCATCATTTTCTGCGTATTCTCCCATCAAGTAAAGACCTCCAAGGTTATTGTCATTCACGTATTGAGCCTTGGCTACTGTTGACCTGACATCGTCGTAAGAAATGAGGTCTCCAGTATCTTTTCTAAAAGCAAACGCTGCTTCCGCAACCTCGTCGTAACGATGTTCCCACGTGCCTTGGCCAAGTTCGTGTTTCAGGAGTTTGGGATTTAGATATCCTGTTCCATACGGCTTCGTAGCTTGACCTGTGAATGGGTTATCGTCGGTGTAATTGTGCACACCACTCCATCCCACTCCAATATTAGATACACTAATGATGACTTTTTCACGACTCACGCCTTGCCCAATAATGTGCTGGGTGACCAAGTGTGTGACGTAGTTTTCGTCTGGTCTCCAAGCAGGAGCGTATAAACCACTGTGGTGCCCAAGATCTTCAAGTGACCACGGCCCTTTGAATATATAATTTAATACAAATAAATTATCTACATACTTATTTGATCTCCCGTAATTATTAAATCTTAACATTTCCAGTCTAGCTGGTGCGCTAATGGTCAAGATATATTTTTTGCCTCTCTCTTGCGACAGGTCATAAAGCATTTCTCGAAGCTTTTTCAATATATTTTCCATTAGATCGTCAAATCCTTCTTCAATATTGGTCCAGTCAATGTTTACTCCATCGAAAAATGTCCATGTTTGAAGAAATTCTTTAACTGAAGCAGTGAAAATATCTTTTTTGGATTCATCATCTAATATTTCAAAAGGATTTCCACGTATTCTCGATATTGTTACAAGAATTTTCAATTCAGGTTTTTCTCTTTTGAACATCATCATTTTACCAAAACTGTTATTATAATAGCTTTGATTTGAGGTTGGGTTGATTAATCCAGATTCGTTAGAATCAAGATATACTTTAAAGTCATCTTTAGCTTTACACACGCGAGGTGATTGAAAAGAAACATTTTCAGCACCGCATATCTCAATCTTTCTATATAGCAAATGGGTTATTTTGTCAATAGGGATGTCTGTTACGTTTTTTGTAAATAGAGCTGCAACAATTTTTCTGGGTGTCAGCTTAATATTGCCTTTCTGATGACTCGACTCCGATGGTAGTAAATGGCTATTATCAGTATCAGCGACCACTATTTCTGTGATATCGCTGTGACTACACAATTCTCCATCACATTGGTGCACCTGTGCCCGGTAGCGGCCTCCATCGAATACCTTGAATGTGGCTGAGGTCTCTAACCCTGTACTGGACCAAACTTTGCGACCATCTAGAGTTACTACAGATCGATTACCTCTCTCCCCACAAACGGGATTCTTCCACGACACAGTTACTTCCACAAATGGTTTTCGCTTGACAATTGGGTTTTTGTTATCATCTGTGTAATTAACTTCAACCATCCAGTAAACTTTTTCATTTGGAATGATTTGCACTTTGCCGGGATATTTAATTTTTAAATCCTTAATTTCATTTCGGATTTCAACGAGTTCGTTTTTCAACGTATTGAGTTGTTTAAAAATGTTATTTTCCATTTCACTCAATTTCGAAGACAAGATATCTTCCACCTTCTTGCTGAATAGCTGCGCGAGGATTTCATCAGAACCAGTTTCTTCTGCGCGAGCATTGAGCTCGCACACTGATATGATAATGGTTACAATCACAACTTTATTCAAGTTCACAATCATTGTCACGAAGGTTCATTACTTGTTGAATCAATTGATCACAATTCTATACTTCACACTTTGGGGTCTAAATCAAATAATAAAATTATTAAACAAGTATATCGCAACGCTGTTCACGCAATAGTAAATAAAATTCGTTAATATAGAAACAACATTCAAATATTTCAGACTTAATCTATCAGGTTGACATTTGGCCTTCTATCTGTATTTTGCCAAAATTATCTAATTAGTGATAAAATAAAGAAAAATAGTACAACATGTAGATAGCTTGGCGACCTCGTTGGCGTAAGGGTTATGCCGGACTGCCAATCAGAAGGTTCCGGGTTCGATTCCCAAACCGACCAACATCTTTGTGCTTAACTAAATTTGTTGGCTGTGGGTCTGGGTGTTAAATATGAATCTATATTAAATATATTTATGTAGTATATCAGTTGTGTTAGCAACCATAATACGAACTAGATATGGTTTAGTAATAGTTGAGGTTAACCAGCCGTGTGTGAAATGTGTAAAAAAAAGTTAACATTTTTAATTGGTGGCTCAGTGCTTGTCAATTCATGCTTATATGAGGGTTCCGTAAGCAGTTTCTATAACATACTATAATTTAAATATAAATACTCCTATATACTACGAATGATTATGTTTATGCCTTGGTAATTTTCATTTAGAGTGATGGACACATAAAATAGGAAAGTTTGCTGCAGCACCTATCAACTATTTTGGTTTATTTATTTTTTTAAGAAACGGTTTGGTATTCGACTTGACCACTCGTGACCAAAATGCCGGCCTCTACTTTGCACAGCGGATTAGCGTCGCTATACAAGGAGGCAACTCGGCTGGCATTTTAGGTACTCTTCCCACTGACACTGTTTTTTTAGATTAGATATAGTTTTACTTTAATTCATTTTAGATTAGTTTTGTAGAAAATATAGGCGACTTTAGAACGCACTCACTTGTATCACCTCTAAAACTGCCTGCACATTCCATATTTGACGTGATTTTAGTTGTTTTGTCTGTCATGCCGTCTGTTTCTGGCCAACTAAAATGAAAAGAGACGGGGCTTCTTTAAATTTAGTTTAGTCGTGTGTGCCGCTGAATCGCAGAACATTTTTGACACTCAATTCAAACTATTATCAAGACATATAATAAGACTGTAAAAATTGAGTGTTAGATAAATTTGACATGAAGAGAGGACATGTTAAACCGAAGATTAACTAACGCAAAGGTTATTTTTTATACCGAAAACATTGGTTTTGTTTGACAAGGCATATCAGAGATAAGACGACACCCGGTTGAATTAAAATCCGTTGTGTATATTATATATATTTATAGATATTTTTTTTTATAAATCGGTTGTCAGTTGATAGAAATAAGCACATAATCATAATCATAATCATAATCATCATTTATTGGTAAGAAATGTTTTACAAGTCAATACATACATACATTTTTATAAAATAATATAACAAAAATAATATAAATATACTTCTGTACATTTTTCAGTTAAATATGAGTATGTCATCAATCTAAAAAAAAAAATAATTAAAACAATGTCAAAAAACTAGTTCTAATATCTTATATTGTAATTTTTACAAAGTCATTTATATTATAGAGAGTTTCTTCGATAAGCCAGCGTTTAAGTCGAGTTTTAAAGCTACCTAAACTCGTTGCCTCGGTCACATAAGCAGGTAACTTATTGTAAATGGTTGGGCCCATAATATGTGTAATCTTAGTGGATTTGTGCAGCGTCCGGCTCACGTCCCTGAGTCGGTCCCTGTACCGAGTGTTCCAGGTGTGGTCAGCGCCGCGGGTTGAGTACGAGTCTAGGTTCATCCTCACATATACCGCCACCTGGAAGATCACAAGCGACGGCAATGTGAGGATGCCCAATCTCTTAAAGTGTGGACGGGCGGAGTGATCGCGAGGGATCCTGGCGATCGCGCGGACTGCGCGTTTCTGCATACGGAATGCTCGCTCCCAGTCCGCGGCGCGCCCCCACAGCTCCGCGCCGTACTGCAGCACTGAGTGCACTGTTGCAAAATAGCAACAGCGCACCACATCCGGTGGAACAACTCTTGCCAAACGATTCAATGCGAAACATGCACCTCCAAGTTTGCCACACACTTTGTCAATGTGAGTCTCCCAACTCAATCCCCTATCCAGCTGGAAGCCCAGAAATGTGGTGGATGTAACCTGCTCTATCCTCACCTTGTCGACATACACTGCTAGGGGCCTAGGTGCCCGCCCTGACAAGTAGAAGTGTATGTAGTGTGTTTTGTCTAGGTTGAGCGCGAGGCCATTTATTTTGAACCAGGTGGCTAATTGCGAGGAAACCAGATTCAGCTTGCGTTCTAGTAAGTCCACTGAAGGTGCCGTGGTCACTGCAGCTACATCATCAGCGAACAAATAAATATCAGCTGCAGGCACCGCGTTCGGCAAGTCGTTGAGGAGCAGGGAGAACAAGATGTTCGACACTGAAGATCCCTGCGCCACACCCATCGTCGTCTCCAGCGGGTCCGACTTCACCGCGCCACCCTCACCTACAACTACCTGGCTTCTATTGTGCAGGAGATCTACTAGCAAGGCGTGTGACGTCCCGCCCACGCCGTAGTGACGCAATTTAGCGTCCATCACAGCATGGTCGGAAACATCAAACGCCTTCGACAGATCGCAGCAGAGAAGAGCTACGTTCTGCTTCGGTCTGCTGTCCCTCGCCGCCATCACCTTTCTAATAACTTCACGAGCGAGCGAAGTGGTAGACCTACCTTCGCGATACGCGTACTGGCGGTCTGAGAGCGCGTCCGACTCCGCGAGAAAATTAGTCAGGCGAGTACTGAGGCCGTTTTCAAAAATTTTTGCCACTGCAGGGATTATGGACAGGGGCCTATAATTATCCATGGACTCCCTTTTACCCTTTCCTTTAAAAAGAGGAGAAATTTTTGCTGCTTTAAGTGACTTTGGGCATAGACCGTCTTTAATACACCTATTAAACAAACAAGCCAATACAGGCGCAAGCGGAGCTGCAGCTAGCCTAATAATATTCATTGACAGCCCGTACACGTCTTTCGAAGTCTTTGGAGGAATTCGTGAGGTAATAATTCGGTAGACTTCTTCAGCAGTAAACCGCAAGAAGCGCAACGAGCGGTCCGCCGGCGCGCGAGCCGAGCTGAGCGCGGCGCTCACCCGCGTGACGTCAGCGCGCGGCGCGCCGCACGCAGCCGCCGCGCCGAGGAAGCGGGCGTTCATTGCGTTCACCGCGTCACTCTTACACGCGAACTGAGAACCGTCCGCCGCCTTTATAACCTGAGTGAAATCTACGTGTGGGCTATTGTACTTTCCTCTCTCATTATTTACAATAGACCACATCATTTTTGAGGAGCTGCAGGTGCTTCTCATTTTATTCGAATAATACTGCGACTTAGCGCTTCTTACTATTGTATTGTAATAATTGTTAATTTCATTAATAATGTCATTCAATTCAATTATGTCAGGAAATAATTTACTAATTTTCAATATGTCAATAAGTAATAATTTATATTCTATAACATCAGGGGTCACCCAGGATGAGTCACGTTTTTTACAGTTTGTTTTCCTAAGAGGAAAGCAAACGTCAAATTTGTTATATAAAATATTTACAATCGCCGTAGCGATATCAGAAGAAGACCGATTACGAATAACCTCTCCCCAGTCGATGCTATCAATGGATAATTCAAAATTAATTTTATTATGAGTAGAAAAGGCACGCGCATAGCGCACAGGTTGCCGGGCAGCGCGCTTGGTGCGGCGCAGCTCGGCGCGCACGGCGAGGTGGTCGGTGATGGCGCCGGGGTGCACGGGCTCGGCGCGCACGCAGCCCGCCGCCAGGCTCGAGTACACGTGGTCCAGGCACGACGCCCTGCTCGCCGAGATCCGAGTCGGGAAATCCACGTGATTACACATATTACGGGCACTCAACATATCCGCGAGGCGCTTCACATCCTTGTCGATGTGCAGCGTGTCCACGTTTAGGTCGCCTACCAGGACGAAGTCAACGCTCGACTCGACCAGCTTATCGAGGAAACTCTCTAACTCGTCAAGGAAACTACTCGTACTAACTAAATTTGTCCTATAAATACAAATAATTGTGATGTCATAATCTATCAAGTCAACGGCAGATACCTCTAGGTATTGCTCTATAGATAACGCAGCTATATCTACATTTTCTACGCATCTCATATGATCGTGTACATAGATACAAGACCCGCCGTGTTGCACAGTCTGTCTACAATAGCTCGACGCTAACTTAAACCCGGCTATGTTTACACATTGTAGTTTATCCCGAGCTAACCAGTGCTCAGTTATCGCGAGAACGTTACATTTAAGTTCATTTTGTAACAACACTTCTATTGAATGGGTTTTACCGGGCACACTTATGCAACGAATATTAAGTTGACACACAACAATTTTATCGGCACTACTAGATGACCTAAGGCTGCTAGACGCGTTTGGAGGATCGGTAGGCATTCTACTGTGATCGCTGAGTCCGGCGTGCGGGTCATTCCTGTGAGTGTGGGTGTGCGTGCGGCGGTGCGCGGGCGCAGGCGGCGAGAGGCTCGCAGCTACTGCGGCCCGCCGCCGGTCGAGGCTCTCGCTCGAAAAATCCAGTCGCTCACTCGCACACCGGGGGGCCACGAACTCGGCTCGCTGAACAGCTCGTGAACACTTTCCGGAACGCCTATTATAAATACGGCGTGCCAGTCTGCCTTTGTTTGTCGTTTTTCAACAAAATATTTTCCAAATTTATGTATCTTGTTTAGGTAGTTTATTATATTTAGTACCGTCGTGTCAGGACTGAATTGCCATGCTTGTAAATATTTTAATCGCTCCACTACTTGGAGTTCGTTATTCATTGGTCCCGTGCCAGTTATCACGTTACGTTTACGAGAAGATTTTTTCGTCACCTTAGTCCAACCTGTGTTGGCAAGATCGTCACCTTTCTTCACGTCGCTTGTAACTCCGCCCGTGGGTTTCGTGGCCGCACGCAAGCTGTCAGCTACAGCCGGCGCATGCGCAGGCGCAGCGTTCGGAGTTGTCAATTTTTTACTCACTCCTTGTGGATGTAGGGTGGGTTTAAAAAATCTGGCGGGCTCACCTAGTGATTGACGCGGCTTCCCAGCGACTTGTTTTGGAATGGCGTTCGTTTTATGGGCAGCCATTACACTGATGGCTTTCAGTTTAGCTTGCCGGTCTGGCCGTTGGCTCTGTGTGGATGCCGGAGTCGGGTGTTGCGGAGTGTGTGTGCTACCGGCCGGCGACTCACCGTCACTCGCGCGGCTCTCGAGCTGGCTCCGCTTCTCTTGAAACACTCCATGCTCAGTAAGTACGGCTTCTATCGCCGCCACTTTCACCACTAGCTCACTCAGCACTCTCATAACATCACCCAGAGTGGGTTCGGTGGGCTTTTTGGCCATTATTTACAATTTTAAATCACGTAAATACGGGAGCACTATTGTTGCGTGGACAGTCCCACGTGACGTATTATACTCATACTCTGTTAAACATTAGCGCTGAATTCAAATCCATTCTCAATAACTTCTTATAGCTATATTATATGTCACAGCCTTCGCTGATTATCTCATAATCCGCGGGCAACACCGCGGGACGCGGCTAGTAAGAGAATCAGAATAAAATAATAAGCACAAGGTTAGAATTCCACCAAGATTCATCTCAAGGAGTAATAATTCAAAGAATTAATAAAAGGAAGTATAAATCTGGCTGAATGTTGGCTGTAGCTTCTAAACGACAGAGCATATAGATAACGCTTTAATATAATGTTACTAGAGTTTGTTATAACGAAGTTATAATCTTTAATATATATAAATCTCGTGTCACAATGTTTGTCCTCAATGGACTCCTAAACCACTTAACCGATTATAATAAAATTCGCACACCATGTGCAGTTCGATCCAACTTGACAGATAGGATAGTTTAAATCTCAAATGATAGTCGCAATTTTAATTTATTGCTAATTATTGTCTGTTCTTATTTGACAGTCACAATTATTTGTTAATTCCAAATGATTCTAACAGATGTCGATACATTTCGACTGGGTTGAGTAAGTTATCAATAGATGGCGCTGCTGTGGTAAATCTACGAACGTGTCATATAAGCTACACTATCTATTTTTCATACCCCTAAGTTCAGCTAGTTAATTATATGTTATTTATACATATGAGAATTGTGTTAAATTTTATTCTTTTCTCCTTCTATATTGGACACAACAATTTACGTCCTTGTACAGTCGTTCATAATCTCCTCTCCATCCAAAGTTTGCCTGGAAGAGATAATTTACATCGATACATATTAAACACCCAGACCGACAGCCAACAAATTGAGGTCATTACAAAGATGTTGGCCGTAACGGGAATCAAACCCGGGACCCTCTGGTTGGCAGTCCGGTATGATAACCATTACGCCAACGAGGTCGTCGTTCGTTTATTAATATAATAATGTATATTAGCTATCAAATCAAATTATAAAATTAAAATTAAATATATATTTGAGGGGGGCGCCGTTACATTTACTCGATCTTTTAACGATATTTGTTAGACCCTCTATAAATTTGAAGAATATAGAATTATGGTACGCACGGAACCCTTCATGCGCTAGCCTAACTCGCACTTGGCAAAAATTTTTTTTAAATAGTTTTTTTCTCGACCGTTTTACGATATTTGGTAGACCCTCTATACATTCACAAAATATTGAATTATATTGTATTAAATTAAAAAATATTTATACACTTTACCCGTTATAATACAGAACCCTAAAAATAATGTCGCATGTAAACAGTGAAATATACAGCCCATACCTAAATCGCAATGGTCATAAACCAAAGGCTTTACCTCTGTTTTATGGGGAATTGATGTTACAAAATAAAATATGTTTGTGTACGGACACTAAGGTATAAGGTCGGTAGTAAAGTTTAGGTAAGACTCATTAGATGTGGCTCTTAACGATAATATAGTTTTTTTGTTATATCATAGTACCTGTTGCTCAGCTAACTAAAATAATTTGACGCGATCATCGAGGTCAAGCAACGGTCAATGCAGTTAATCTTTGAAATCGGGAACAAAGGTGCGATCGAAAACTGCCTCTTAAATTGAAGGGGAAAATTTACAAGACGTCAAATACAAATACAAATCATTTATTGATAACACCAAAGTTACAAGTCAAATAATATGATATCAGTACAAAAGTATATGATATGTATCAATGTCAATTTTCACTACTAATTCTAGTAATATAATATCAATACAATAGTATAGATAATCATTTATTACAAATATAATACAAAAGTAGGGCATGTAAGAGGAGTGCATGCGGCAGATGCGAATGTTGAGTGAGATGGATGTGTGGAGTGATAAGGATGGACAAAATAAGGAATGAGTAAATTAGAGGAAGTTTGAAAGTAGCACCAGTGAGTGAGAAACTAAAGAGTGGAAGGTGAAATTGGTATGGGCATGTGATGCGTAGAGAGGAGATGCATGTTACTAGGAGATGTATGGAAATGGTAGTGCAAGGAAGAAGGGCAAGAGGCTGACTGAAGAACACATGGATGGAGTGTGTGAATGAGGACATGAGAGAGAAAGGAGTGAGTGTAAAGACTGATAGAGGAGAGTGGAAGAGGAAAATTTGCTGCCGACCCCACCTAGTGGGATAAGACAAGGAAGAAGAATGTAGTTAATCTGTGTTTTAAAAAGTGGCATTTTCTTCTGTGAAGTACCGTGGGTCGGATGACACGTTAGTTTGTTAGTCATAAAACAAGCAATCGTTGAGCTAAGTCAGAGGCCTTCGGGCGGCTTGAAAACTCTCGACATCAGAGCTTGGCCACTTAGCTCATACGTAGTGTGTGTATATGTTTGTCAAAACATTTATAATCTTCTTATATATAAAATTTCCATGTCACAATGTTAATTACCTTAATCTTACTTTTTACCAAATTTTATATGTGTATTCAGTAGGTCTGAGAATCGGCTACATTCTATTTTTCATACCCCTAAGTGATAAGGGTTGTTCACCCTTAATTTTGTTTTGACGAAATTTTTTGTTTTTAGTTTTTTATAATGTGACATTAAAAATACATACAACCCAAAATTTTTACTTTTTTATCGGCAACCCCTATTTTTGAAAGCCGGGAATCGAACCCGGAACCTTCTGTTTAGCAGTCCGGCATGGTAACCATTACGTCAACAAGGTCGTCAGTTAAGTTAAGTTGACCTAATGTCCTATATTTGACCAGTTCTATGTTTGTCCTAGCAAAACATATTATGATCGTTAATTACTATTATTAATAACGCAAATAACACAATCCAATGAAACATGAAATTTAGCAGCGTTTTTTAATTCATGACAAAGTAATAATATACTGAATGTTAAAAGTACTTACGTAAGTGTGAATGAGGTAGCGTTGAACATAAGTGAAAAGTTAAGTATAGTGGATAAATAGAAAACCTATCGGTTCATTTGAGAGATTATAGATACTCGTTAGCTTAAAAAAAAATTGTCCAAGTGCGAGTTGGGCTCGCGCATGAAGGGTTCCGTACCATTGTTGTTTGGGAGTCCCCTCAAATTTTTATTGTGTTTAAATTTTATTTGAAAGGTTATGTACATTTATACATTCCGCGAGTGTTTACATGCTACCATTATTGATATATAGCAAAAAATACGAAAAAAATACGTTTACTGTATGGGGACCCCCTAATATTTTTTATTGTTTTTATTATTAGTATTTACTGTTATAGCGGCACGAGAAAATCATACCTTGTGAAAGTTTTAGCTTTCTAGCTATTACGATTACTGAGATATAGCCTGGAGACAGATAGCGGAGGCTTAGTAATAGGGTCCCGTTTTTACCTTTTAGGTAGGGAACCCTAAAACAAATTACAAAAAATAAAATTGGTTATCATGTTCGTATTCAAGTCAGTTGTTCTTTTCCTCATTATAGATTCAAAGAAAGTAAGCGCGGCACGTACAAAGGAGACGTGTTTTCTGAGAAAATCTTTAAAATAACAGACTCTTCTATATTAGGTAAGTACTCGTATTATTGGAACGAAGTTCGTATTATCGCGCGTTATGAAAGGGGGCTAGACGGCAAAAATTCTTACGAAAAGTTGTCACGACACTTTTTGCGCACGGTCTGGCAACGTCGCATCAGCATCATGTACGTACAACAAGTTGCCAGAGAAAATAACATATCTTAATAGTAAGTAGTATGTTTAAACAGAAAATAAAGAGTTTTTGTGAAAGTAATTCCTTTTATAATTTAAGCGAATATATGAATATGGAGCTTGCAAAATCGTTATTCATGTGTAAACAGTAGTACTTTAAATTTAATAGACATGACAAACAAGTGCTAATGAGTGTAGTAAGAATATTTATTTAATTAAATTTGTAAGTTTATTTAATTTTATCTAACTAATGTTTTTAAGTAAAAAGTAATTATTGTAGTATGACTTGCCTTTAACGTATGTTATTTAGGGCTAATAAAGTTCTGTATTTCTCCAAAATTTGTTCGGAAGTCAAATACGGCTATCAATGAAAGTATTCAATTGACAACAGCGCCAATCGTTTCAGGTGGAGTTGCGATTGAGCCTTCTGATTAAGTTTATATTACATTATATTTGTTAATAATAAAAAAAAATATTATTATAACTTCACTAATTAATCGAAAGAAACTTGGTTCCATCCGGGTTTCCCTTGACACCTCTCAAGATTTTATTTTTGATAACTAACTACGCCCCGTGGTTTTACGCGGCTTGGGAGCAAAATAGCATATCGATACCCTTATTTGAAACTTACTAACTCCTCCTCTTTTTTCGGGAGAGACTCGAAACTTCATTGTATTTTTTATTTTACGCAATAAAGTAAAACCTAATTCCCATGAAAAAATATGCTTTATTTTTATTATAATAAAAATAAAGTAATATTACATTTTATTTATCTAAATAAAATACAATGACGTTTTGAGCCTCTCCCGTAAAAAATCTGCAGAGGAGTTAGTAGGTTTGCAAATTAGAGTATCGATATGTATATTAAAAATCATTTAAAGTCCTACTTTCGAGCATATATTTCTGTGACATCATATTGATTTAGTAAAATATTCTTTTTACCTATTATCGTTTATGTGCTTTTAATTTCTATGCCTTGAAAAAATTGACGAAATAAATGGTATTTGATCAAACTCAAATGCCATTTATTTCGTAAAATTTTTCAAGTCATAGGCTAGAAAATAGGCCACGTGCTTCGCTACGACATTATTGGCGGATGACACACGTATTCGGATTGTGATCTCAAACATGCCGGTTTCCTCACGATGTTTTCCTTCACCGTAAAGCGAGTGCAAATCCACTCATAACTTGAAAAACAAGTCATTGGTGTAGGGCCGGGATCGAACCAGGGGCCGTCTGATTGAAAAGCAGACGTTATTACCACCGAGCCACACTCACTTAAAAACATACATTGCAAGAAGATAACTAGCATAATTACCGTCTGTCATGGTCGGCCGTTGTCCCACTTTGCGGTCGAATTCTCGCTTGCTTCAATATTTCTCTCCGAAATTACATAACAAGCGACTTAAGTACGCTTTTTGAGGTAAAAAGGGTGCTATAAGATTGTTTACAAATTTGACGCTTATTACAGTGATTTAAGGTCTTTTTTTGCTCTACATATTTTTGTGTTGTATTCCTATTGATTAGGGCTGCCAAACTGTTAAAATGAGTAATTATATTTTTTTTGTTCTACAATATACATATATTTATTTATGCAATTATCTTTACTATCCTATTTTTTTATTGTTGAAAGAAAACGTTATAATTATGATTATTGCTGACTATCTATACTATCTAAAGATTTAAAAATATAAAGTAATGTAACTTCTTCAACCTGAAACGGCTGAAGAGATTTCGATAAAATTTGATACGGACATAGTTTAGTCTCTAGATTAACACAGACTACTTATAGCTTCGGAGTAACGCAGGTTATACCGCGGGGCCTGGCTAGTTGATTACGATTGGAAAACACTGTTTTCTAGTCATCACACATTTCTATTTATTGTAAAACAATTTGACAACCCTACTAATTTAAAAAAGAAACTAGTTGTCGACAGATCGCGAGTTTTCGTTGGGTTTAATAAAGTATACAGCTTTCATTTGTTACGTCACAAAAGATGTGAAAAGAAATCTTGACGAGTCATTTCTTTTGTTGGAATGGTCATAGATACTAGTTTCTTCTATAACAATATCATTTCATAGAGTACGTTAATGTAATTGGCCAAGTGCGGGTCGAGTTCGCGCATGAAGGATTCCATACCATTGTTGTATGAGAGCCCCTTAAATATTAACTTTATTTTACCTATTTTTAAATTTATTTATTATAATTAGTAGTAATAATTATAATACATAAATTAAAAAAATATATTGTAATAAGAGGGCCGACTAGTGCCAAATGTTGTTACTCGTATAAATACGGAGAAAAAATCTTAAAAGTTACGTTTGTTGTATGGGAGCCCCTCTTAATTATTTATTTTATATACATTTTATGATATCATTTGAAAAGCAGTATACATTTATATAATTTGTGAAAATTTTAAGTGTCTAGCTGCTAGACTGTTATTGATATATATAAAAAAGTATGAAAAACACACGTTTATTGTATGGGGACCCCCTTGATAGTTTAACTTTTTTATTTTTAGTTATCGTTGTTATAGCGGCAAGGAAAATATAAATCTTGTGAAAGTTTCAGCTCACGGTTTCTGAGATACAGCCTGGAGACAGACAGATAGTGGAGGCTGAGTAAAAGGGTCCCGTTTATACCTTTTAAGAATAGAACCCTAAAAAGGAAAATATATACATTTTTAAGATAAGTAAATAAAATTTTCTTAGTGCACAGCTAATAACATAATCACTTACTTATTTCGGAAGAGGGATAAAGAAAGTTATACTCCATCTTCTTCTTCTTAGTATGAGCTAAAAAGCCAAGTTCTGGTGTCGAGTGTTTTCAAGCCTTTAGGGCCTCAAATTTGGTTTAACGACTGCTTGTGCCTGGAAGAGATCGCTTTAAGTGATAAGGCCGCCACTTGTAACACTACTTATAAGTTGATTATTTATTATTCTCTCTGTTTTGCAATAAAGGGTATATCTATCTATCTATCTATCTTGTACTAAAACTAACAGCCCTTCAATTTAACGTGTCATCCGTCCTACGGTAGCGCCCAAATGGAAATGTCACTTTTTAAAAGGCAGTCTTGTGTCACCCAACAGACTATCCATATCGACCGTGATTAAGACACGCCAACCGCGTATATTCCAATCGACATAATGAGGAACCGAGAAATTAAAAAATCTTGATATCTCGAGATCTCTGACTTGGCTTAACGACTGTTTGTACTAAGACTTTTCTTAGTGTCCAGTTAATAGCATAATTAATCACTTATTTGTTTCGGAAGAGGGATAAAGCTATACTCCATCAATTTGGAAAATATCATCATTGGTTAAAATAATTGTATTATAACTCCTATTAATCAATTACCGCTTGATCAAGGGGCAAGTGACCTGGCATTGCGATTGTTGCCTGCAGTAAAACACACGTGTAGCAATGCAAATACAACACCTATGGAGTAATCTGTCGGTGTTTTATAGAATACATTTCGGGGATTGCGCAACGGAGTTGCATAATATTATACCACCATCTCCGTTCCATTACAGAACGAGCAGAAACTCAGCGAAGAGACATAGCTATACAGTCGAAATCCCTAAGTTTCGCACAAGCCGTTTCGCTTCTTCCTTTCTTGTGAGGACTGCAAAACTTTGGAATTCTCTTCCTGAGTCTCTGTTTCCTGAGAAGTACCACCTGGGGGTCTTCAAATCTAAAGTTAATAGGTATTTTCTAGGTAAGCGTGTAACATCGTGGGCCATAGTATTGTTTAACACCAGGCAAGCTGTGGTCAAACGCAAACCTATACGTTATAAAAAAAAAAGTATTAACACCTTTGGCTTTATACAACACTAGCTGTTGCCCGTGGCTCCGCCCAGTCGTTTTATGTATGGAATCCCTCAAAGATAAATAATTTTCCTCGTTTTTTTTTTTTATATTTTCCATTGTTTCTCTGTTTATATTAGTTGCAGCGGGTTGTTTTATAGCCTAAGCCTTCCTCGATAAATGGTCTATTCAACACAAAATATTTTTTTCAATTCGCACCAGTACATCCTGAGATTAGCACGTTCAAACAAACAAACTCTTCTACTTTATAATATTATAGTATATAAGTATAGATAAGCAGCCCACTATACATACGTGCCCGCTATTGGGACTCGGGCCCTTCTCTAACTAGAAGAGAGAGATATAGGCTATAATCCACCACGCTGGCCAAGTGCGGGTTGGCGAATGACACACGCACGTCTTCGGATATCGTAGTCCTCAAACGTGTCGGTTTCCTCACGATGTTTTCCTTCACCGTAAAGCGAGTGCAAATCCACACATAACTTGAAAATCAAGTCATTGGTGTAGGGCTCGGATCGAACCAGGGACCGTCTGATTGAAAAGCAGACGTTTTTACCACCGCGTCACACGCTGAAAATAAGTGGTAAGCAAAGTGGCCAAGCTTTGGTGTCAAGAAAATTAGACTTTTCAAATGACAGTCTTGTTCATGGTCACCCATTTAAAGACAGTCTATATCGAAGACAAAATTAAATATCTAGTGTACTTCCGCTGTGGTCCGAAATCCAAATTAAGGCAAGTAAAGGAAAAATTAACTAAGATTAATTAACTAAGATTAATTAACTAGGATTAATTAAGATTAACGTTACCTATCACAATTCGGAAATCGGTCGAGAGTCTCTCGACTTGTCGTTCGAAGAGTCAGCATCTCCTGATGATGCCTTGTGGTTAGGCGAAACACGTGTAGAGTTAAGAATTTCCGAATTGTGATAGATAACGTTAATCTTAATTAATCTTAGTTAAGTAGGTAATCCTAGTTAATTAATCTTAGTTAACTTTTCCTTTACTTGTCTTAATTTGGATTTCGGACCACAGCGGAAGTACACTAAATATTTAATTTTGTCTTCTATTTACAATGGATTTCCGCAAAGTAACGCCTGAGTCAATAAGTTACATATCTATAAGTCTATATCGACTGTTGTTTAAAAAACCTCTATGATCACGTCAGATCACCTGAGTAAACCGAGCTACAGGCCCTATAAAAATGTAGGTTAAATATTACACATATTCTGAGTTAACAGAGCGGAGGAACTAGATTATGAAGAGATATGCAACAATGTAACTTTTTTTATTAATACTTTATAACATAACTTATTATACATTTGTTGCTTAAGTGGCAATAGAAATACAGTGTAAACTCTATACTTATAACGACACTGAAGGGACTGTGCATTTTATGGCGTTATAGAGAGTGGTCGTTAAATGTAGAGAATGTATCATTGTACGGAATACAAGCTAAACCAACTGAAGCCAATTGATTTCGACGCTTTAGAAAGTTTGTCGTTAAATCGAGTGACGTTACATGGAGTTTTTACTGTACATTATTTGTTAATTTTCAACTCTCTAGCTATCACGGTTCATGATACATATACAGCCTGGTGATAGACGAATTCCATACAAAATGACATTAAAATCTGTTCAGCCATTTCAACCTGAAGAAAAAAACAAACATAATACCACACAAACACACACATAATATACAAGTTTCGAATTTACTAACCTCCAAAGCATAAACGTGTGTGTGTTTGTTACTTCTTCACACTCAAACGTCTGAACCGATTTCGATGCATTTTGGTGTGAAGATAGATTAGACCTTGGATTAACATATAAGCTATTTTTAATCCTGGATTAACGCGGGTAAAACCGCGGGGCGCATCTCATATATATCTAGAAAGATAAATAGAATTTAACCCTTTATTATATCGGGCGTTTTTTTGCCAAATTGTTATATTGACGGATCGAACTATTTGGAAACATGGATTTTAATTCAAAAAGGTTTTTTTGGAATAAAGTTCCTTATCGCGCGTTATGAAAGGGGGCTAGACGGAATAAAATCTTACAAAAAGTTGTCACGACACTTTTTGCGCACGGTATGGCAACGTCGCATCTCCAAAATTTGTTCGGAAATCAAATACGGCTATCAATGAAAGTATTCACTAATTGACAACAGCGCCATTCGTTTCAGGTGGAGTTGCGATTGAGCCTACTGATTAAGTTTATTATTTGTTAATAATAAAAAAGAAATATTATACCATAAAAAAATGAAATTTTATTACAATTCCTTCACTAATTAATCGAAAGGAACCTCGTTCCATCCGGGTGTCCCTTGAAAACTCTCAAGTTTTTTATGATTATTATAATGGTACAGTCAGAAATGGTACTATCTTAACGCAAGCCAAGCCGCAGGAAAAGCTTAGCCTAAATAAATAAATAAATAAATATTAGGACACATTCACACACGGCTGTTTAGCCCGATACTGAACCATTTCTAGCTCGTATTGTGGTTGCTAACACAGCTGATATACTACATATACATACATACATATTTTATATACATACATATTTAACACCCAGACCCACAGCCAACAAATTTAGTTAAGCACAAAGATGTTGACCGGGCTGGGAATCGAACCCGGAACCTTCTGATTAGCAGCTCGGCATGGTAACCGTTGCGCCAACGAGGTCGTCCTAGTTGGAATGTCTTCGTCACGTACAGATGTCGTCATATTCGAGCGAGTTTAATGTTAATTTGATGGCTCTGGAAGTTCGCGGATGATCGTTAACATTCTTGGTTCAACGGTGAAAGTATTCTTTAACATAATACAGTAATACCTGGCCTGTGTCACTCCGCGTGTAGGTGTTAAAAACATACCTACGGGCGGCGGCCACTGCGCAAAGGGCCAATCTATGTGGCTCTTTCAATACCACAGAATAATAACTAGTACTACGTATAACCATGTACAACGTATTATGAACCGTAGCATAGTGAATTAAGGCCCATATTCCTTTGAAAAGAAATTGGTAGGCAACGAAATCATCACGTGCTCGACTGGACCGCGAGCTAAATTAAATCATTTTGTTTATCAGATTGAGTTCATATTTCTTTGAAAACCATTGCGAAGTGAAGCTTCTGTACGAAGTACAAGTTATTTATTATTCTATGGTAATACCCCGGACTTACGCGATAGGTGGAACCGATACCGCGTAAGTCGAATTCGCGTAAGTCGGGGTACAATTTTGCATGTACATACCTATAAAGTCATACAAAGTATGTTTAATTGAGACCGGAGACTATAATTTAGGAAATAAATTTTAATTTAATTCTAGATAATATGACAAACTATATTGATAAAATGTATAAACACAATCTGAAGTGCGCGGCTTTCAAACAAAAAACGTTAAAATAGACGAGAAAATTAAATCGCGTAACTCCGAATTCGCGTAAGTCGAGGTAGCGTAAGTCGGGGTATTACTGTAGTATTAGAATACCAAAATAAATTTTCTTCTTCTTATGTTCGCAAGGACGAAACTGTTGGGATTAAATTTACCTTATTGTAACACCATAATATTATGAACAGTTTGACAATAAATGTATCTGAATCTGAATCTGAATCTTCGTATGAGAAAACTGGCCAAGCTTTTTCAAGCCGCCCAAAGGCCTCTGACTTGGTTTACTGCTTGTACTGAGACTAACAGCCGGGACCTACATTAAAGTGTCATCCGACCCACGTAAGTGCCCAGATGAAAATGCCACTTGAAAAATGACAGTCTTGTGCATGGTCACCCATCCAAACTCCGTCCGCATCGATCGTTGCTTAGCTTTGATGATCGCGTCAGATCACCTTAGCTAGACCTATCACCTATACATACATATTCTTCTAAGTAATTATGCAATAACATCCCTAATTTTAAATACTTACAATTTTAGTCTATGTTACAATAATTAAGTTTAGTTTAGTTACTATCATTCTGTGTTGCTTAAACTAAATGTAAATGACTTGCCAAATGCGATGAGATGTTGCAAGGTCAATAAATGTTTTTATTTTATTTTATTTATTTATTTTTTAAAATAAGGCTTGTAATTTTGTATGTTTGTCACCTCGTTTTATTTTAAAATATGATTGTGTACTTTCATTAAAATAAATATTAAGACACAATTCACACACGACTGATTAGCCCCATACTAAACCATTTCTAGTTTGAATCATGGTTGCTAACAAAACTATTATACTATTTTTAGATCATACCATATTAGCTCATACGAAAAAGAAGAATACTTATTTTCTAAGAAGACAAAATTAAATGTTTAGTGTACTTCCGCTGTGATCAGAATTTCTTTTAATATTTTATTTTTTCCTTTGCTTATCTTAATTTGGGTTTCAGATCACAGCGGAAGTACACTAAATATTTAATTTTGTCTTATATTTACAATGGATTTCCGCAAAGTAACGCCTGAGCCAATAGGTTACTTATTTTCTTAAATATTTACGAAGCTTATACAAAACGAAGCAAATTATATAATTTTATGACTACTTTGTAAATGTTATATTAGTGAGATAGAAAGTAGGATATGAATAAAAATTGGCCAACTTAATGTCGTCATGATTTGTTAAAAATCACTCGCGACATCTTTTACATTTACATTCCTGCTAATTTTCTTATTTTCTTCTTATTCTTATATATAAAATTTCCATGTTACAATGTTAGTTACCGTACTCCTCCGAAACGGTTTGACCGATTTTTACCAAATTTTATATGTGTATTCAGTAGGTCTGAGAATCGGCTACTATCTATTTTTCATACCACTAAGTGATAAGAGTTATTCACCCTTATTTCTTTTTTAATTTTTGGATATTTTTTCTGTTTTTTTTTTTAATTTTTTATAATAGCATTAAAAATACATACAACACTAAATTTTTACTTTTTTATTACCATCCCCTATTTTTTATGGGCGTTTTAGTAATTCTATCATTTTTTCATCCCGCTCGACAACTGATCAATTATAGTGTTTTAACTGTACTTAAGGCAAAATCACGTTTGTCGGGTCACCTAGTAGTTCTGTAAAAGTATAATTTACTTAAGAATAATATAATGTTATCCATTTTACTGTACTACTAGACTAAATCAAGTACACTTGGTTCGTGCGGTTATTTTGTACTTAATAATAAATAATAATAATATATTTATTTTCCATAAACCTTAAGCTATACACATTAATTTTCCCAAAATCGTAAGCTTTTTATAATAGATTTGTTACATATGTTAGATAATAATAATGTAATAACTAAAGCTTACATTCATTCATCCGTATTCTATACTATCTGCGCCCCGCGGTGTTACCTGCGTTGATCCGGGATAAAAAGTAGCCTATGTCTAATCCAGGGTCTTACCTATCTCCATAACAAATTTTATCGAAATTATTTCTGCTGTTTAAGCGTGAAGAATTAACAAAATTACACACTTACTTACATACAAACTTTCGAACTTATAATATTAGTAGGATATTTTTAAGGGTTCCGTACCTAAAAGGTAAAAACGAGACCCTATTACTATGCCTCCGCTGTCTCTGTCTCCAGGCTTCATGCGCGAGCCCAAATTACACTTAGCCACTTTATTTAAAAAAAAATTCGTTCAGTTTGGATATACCAGAGCTTATGTTAGTCGCTGTGAGTATTCAATGGACCCCAACCTAGGCGTGACCCTGTATCTTGGTAACTGTTGTTGCCAGTTACTTATTAATAAAGATATTTTATTAATAAAGAGGCTAGGGAAGCAGAACGTAGGTCGTCCAGCGGCAAGATGGGTCGATGACTTTACAGCTGTCACGGGTCGAATCTGGACTAGATTGGCACAGGACCGAAACATATGGCATGACAGGAGAGAGGCCTATACCCAGCAGTGGAATAGAACAGGCTGTGGATGATTTTTTTTTTGACACATTCACACACGGCTGGTTAGCCCCATACTGAACCATTTCTAGCTCATATTATGGTTGCTAACACAACTGATATACTACATATACATACATACATACATATTATATATAAATACATATTTAACACCCAGACCCAAAGCCAACAAATTTAGTTAAGCACAAAGATTTTGACCAGGCCGGGAATCGAACCCGGAACCTTCTGATTAGCAGACCGGCATGGTAACTGTTACGCCAACGAGGTCGCCAATGATGATGATGTATGAAAGATATTTTGAAATTGAATAATCGATGTCTACTGTTTGGAGAATCACTAGTTTAATTACTTAATAGGTATACTAGTATATTAGAGATGTGGTATCGAATCAGGTTAGAATCATCGAGTTGCCAGACCAATTCGATTAGCAGATAAACTGATCATGTACGTAGTAGAGATACGTCTCTACAGGGCTATTCAGAAATAGCACTGTTTAATTTTAAAGAGGCAGTTCTAAATAGCGGTTTTGGTAAGTTAACAAATGGCTCGTTTAAGGCAATAAAAAAGGCAAAATCGTAAATTTTCAGTTTTTTCGTACATACGTATATCATAAACGGTAAAAAATATCGTAAAACTGGCTTAACTCCACGCCACATTAAGACCCAGACTCTAAGGCTATACACCTGCCATAAATGTGACCGCATCTGCGGCTCTCGCATCGGCTTGTTCAGCCACGAGCGTAGATGCAATAACCATCCGGACGATACATGAAATCATCTTTCATGGATGAAATGAGCCAAGATTGATGATGATGGGTAAAAAAAATATGGAGACCCATACAATAAACGTAACCTAACCTTGATAACAGCAACAGTAGACGCTTAAAATTTTCACAGAATATCTATTAATTAGTACCTTCGATAACAAACGCGATTTTTTGGCTTCTTATAAAATGTTTCGGAACCCTTCGTACACAGACCGAATCGCTATTGGCCACTTTTTTTTGGCTTGACGTGGGCAAGACTGCGGGTCAGGTAGTAAACCTATACCATTATTATTTCTAGTAGAAGCATATAAAAATAAAAATTAGGACACATTTCACACACGGCTGGTTAGCCCATATGAAATAATAATAATAATAATTTATTTATTTTCTGATTGTCATCCATAGTATAGTGCACACAAAAAAAAACATAAAAATTAAGAATAATAATAAATAAATGTCAAAACTTAATCAATCCATCATTATAAAATTAAAATAAATAAAAATAATAATTACAAATGTCAATTTAAAATTACAATCTTTCAAAATTTAAAGTAAAGGAATTTTATACTTATTTAATACTATAAAAAATCACAATATACTGTGCACAACATATTATATTTATCGAAGTCTGTAACCGCGGGTGGACCCAGAGTGCTGAACATGAAGCTTAGTCCAATATTAAACCATTTCTAGTTTGTATTATGGTTGCTAACACAACTGATATACTATATATACATACATAAATACTTTATATCGATACATATTTAACATACACAAGATACAGTTAAACACAAAGATGTTGGCCGTACCGGGAATCGAACCCGGAACCTTCTGATTGGCAGTCCGGCATAGTAACCATTACGCCAACGAGGTCACCACCCATATATAACCCTGTATGCTTAATTTAATTGAATGTTGTCAGAGATACCGAGCGTAATGGATCGTATACGCACTTAACTACTGGTAAATACTGCCGATATATACAGGTATATATACATCTTCTTATATATAAAATTTCCATGTCACAATGTTAGTTACCGTACTCCTCCGAAACGGCTTGACCGATTTTTACCAAATTTTGTAGGCGTATTCAGTAAGTCTGAGAATTGGCTTCTATCTATTTTTATAACCCTAAGTGATAAGGGTTCACCCTTAAATTTTTAAGGCAAAATAACGATTGCCGGGTCAGCTAGTCTAGTCATAAAATATGACGAAATTACATAAGCATAAGTAGCCCACTATACGTTCCCACTGCTGGGACTCGGGGCCTTCTCTCACAAGGAAAGAGATATAAGCCGTAATCCACCACGCTGGCCAAGTGCGGGTTGGCGGATGACACACGTCTTCGGATATTGTGGTCCTCAAATATGACGGTTACATCACGATTCAAAAAAAAAATAAAAAAAATTCAAAATAATTTATTGGCACAAAAAAATACATATTTTTAACATTAAGCTCTAGTTGCCAAAATAGGTGTTAGCCCGTGCCTTGGCAGCTAGTCCTTCCCAAAATAATCCAATAATTTGACTGATACAATTAGAATAAAATAATAATAGATTCATATGATGATACGACGTTTTCCTTCACCGTAAAGCGAGTGCAAATTCACACATAGCTTGAAAAACAAGTCATTGGTGTAGGGCCGGGATCGAACTAGGGGCCGTCTGATTGAAAAAGCAGACGTAATTACCACCGCGTCACACTCGCTTTTTTAACCTCGCTTTAGTAACCCATCATGCGCAAGTTCGATTCAAACTTGGCCAATTATTTTATTATTATTACACGACTGCGTAAGATTTTCTTCATCCTGGAAATCTGATAGTAATATTTCATCCCCTATATTTTTGCGCCGATCAAACCCCACTTCCCAGCATCTGAACGCTAATAGCCAAGGATCTATGGAATACTAGTTAGCATTATACTAGCATTAGCATTCGAGCCAAGAGACGAGGGAAAATTTAGGTGCATTTCTTCGAAGGAACCAACTTGAGTAAAAACTAAGATTTAATCATATTTGAATCCATCTTTTGTTTCAGAATACAGAACTTTATTAATCATAAATAACATAAATGTTAAAGGCAAGTCACACTACAATAATAACTTAATAATTAAATATGCTACTTTTTTTGTTTATAACAAGTTAAATGTGTGAAGCCGAAAAATAACTCAAAAGTACAATATGTCACTGTCAAATGTGACTTTTGTTTCTAAATGACATATTTGTGATTGTAAAAAAAATATGCTACTTAGACACTGACCTCTATTTCTACTAGTACGCTGGACAGGCTATGCCATACAAAATGACAGAAATTTTCTGTGCCGATTTGAAGCGCCTCCTTGAGCGTCCAGAGAACTAAATTTGACATTTATTGCGCAATTGCAAATGGCCGTCTTGTTGTTTACATCGATTCCGCGATCTTATTAACGTTTTAAGTGTTTAATATGTAGTCAATCTGGTATTATACAGTTCAATTTATATTTATACTAGCGCGATACTTATTTTTACCTACAATGAGAGTGTTTGTGTTTTGCAAAAACTCGTATCCAGAAGAAAAGCGGGATAACCTTCCACAAGTAAGTGAATTTATAATTATATTCTATAAATTAAAACGTTCTGTAAATATAATATCGTCACTAGTAATATTACATGTCATTAAAACGTATTTGACTTGATATTACCGAGTTTTGATATACATAATCAACACAATAGTGTTGTCGATATTCCATATCGACAATATTTGTCGATGTTCTTTCTGGAATATATTTTATCATTCAATTAACGGTTTGTCTTTTATTACAGGTTCCCAAAGGATTCTTCACTAAAACTGTGGCTCAAAGAAATAAAACTGTTGTGATCGGCATCCCAACAAAAAAGATCAACTTGATCAATCATCATCATAGTATGGCGTCCCGGAAGTGTCATACATAGGCTTTATATTCCAAAATAAAGCGAGTGAAGCCACTGGCGTCTACTAGTTATTAAATATATTTTTAAATCATGTTGTTTTTGTAATTATATATTTATGAGCAAAATCATTCATCGTTTTATTGGTACCATCACTTAACTTATTCAAAGTACTTAATTGCCTATGTTCACCACTAATCATAGAGGGCCCTTAGTAATCATATTTATTTGTTGTCCGCTATCAGTGTTAATCGACATTATATATAAAATACGATCAATCCAGACGCACAGAGTGTCCATGATTGATCGCTTAAACTTGGCACTTACGGCAGTCTCCGACTGGGGCGATGCCAATTTGGTAAAGTTTAACGTAACATCAGGTAAGTCACGGTCAAGCGCAAGCTTATTATACGTAAAAAAAATGTTAAGAAGGATAAACACTTACCTATACACTAAAAGTAGTTTTTTTGTCTATATTATTTGTTACATTGTCTCGTCCCTATTATTAGTTCCGTGGACGTTCACTGGCGCTGTCAGCGCCAAAATGGCGAAAATCAAATAGGCACAGAACGATGTGACATATAGCCAGTCCAGCGTACTAGTAGAAATAGAGGTCAGTGTACTTAGATTAAAAATAAAATTACAAATTCATTAAATAAATATTCCTTTAATTACCTACTACACACAATAGCACTTATTTTTCATTTCTATTTAATTTAAAATACTACTTTTTACACGCGAATAACGATTCTGCAAGCTTCATATTCATATATTCGCTTAAATTATAAAAGGAATTACTTTCACAAAAACTCTTTATTTTCTGTTTAAACATACTATTTACTATTATGATATATTATTTTCTCTGGCAACTTGTTGTACATTAATATTTTTGTATAACATCCCTGTTTCTGTACTTTAGCTAGTCTATTCGCTGGTATAACTTTACCTATTTTCCTACGTAAACAATATGGACTAGCATCTTTATTATTTTGTAACATTTTATTTTCATGAATTTCTAGCAGGCTATTATATTATGTAGTATGTTTCTTTAAAGCGATGACAGGTCTGTCCGGCGTGCGGCTGCTTCATGTTTCGAAGGACATGGGTTCGATACCAAAATTCTAATTTTCGGAAAAAAAATAGCGTGAGGAAACCTAAGCATGGTGATAGAGCATTTTCTGGTGCTCGCTAGCAACCAAGTCAAAATCTTTCCCCAAGCATCGTTGAGAGCCAGATTTTACAGACTAGGCATGCTCCATCTTAGTCCAGAGTGTCACTGACTCGTGTGGTCACGCCCTGTCGGTTAAATACTTAGCTGTAAGGAATAAAAAAACCATTTAAGGCGAATAAAAGGAAAACAGTTTGAATATACGGTTTTTACGTAATAACCATTATTTCTACTTTAAATTAGCAGCTTTTTGGGTCACATCAGCATATATTTTTTTTGACACATTCACACGCGGCTGTTTGGCCCCATACTGAACCATTTCTAGCTCGTATTATGGTTGCTTATACAACTGATATATTACATATACATACACATACATATTATATATAAATACATATTCAAACACCCAGACCCACAGCCAACAAATTTAGTTATGCACAAAGATGTTGACCGGGTCGGGAATCGAACCCGGAACCTTCTGATTAGCAGACCGGCATGGTAACCTTTACGCCAACGAGGTCGTTCCATAATAAACATAAATGGTTTTAAATATTTGAAAATATGAACTTTGAATTTGCAAAGTTTTAGCTCAGTTGAATATACTCGTAACTTCAAATAAAAAACCAGGCATTCCCACGTTCCATTCCTAATTAAATTCATGAACATTTCCACCTAGTAAGAGTAGGTACGCAGTGCATTATTCCCTCATTAGTGAGTCAGTATGCATCACCACGGTCTGAGTCCGCCCCGGTCTCTCCGCTCTTCATCACAATACACCCTGGGACGGATTAAGGGGATTCGAGTGGGGTTAGTGCCCCCGCCCCCTTTACTATCAAACGAGAAGGAAAACGCCAAGAAATAAAATGAAATGAAATTTATTTATCAACACAAATACTTATGTTTCTTAGTCTGACTTCTTTTTGACTTCTTCATCTTCTTCGTATAAGCTAAGTGGCTAAGCTCTGGTATCGAGCGTGTTCAAGCCGCCTCAAGGCCTCTGACTCTGTAGCTTGCCTAGCTAAGGTGTTCTAACGCGATCATCGAAGCTAAGCAACGGTCGATGCGGACAGTGTATGGATTGGTGACCATGCACAAGACTGTCGTTTTAATAGTGGCATTTTCATCTAGGCTATACCGTGGGTCAGATCACACGTTAAGTTGTAGGTACCGGCTGTAAATCTCAGCGACAGTTGTCACAGGGACTTCGGGTGGCTTGAAAACTCTCGTTTTTTTTACTCTAAATAGGTCTGCGCTTGACTATAATTAACCTGATGGTTAGTGATATTGAGGTTAGGACAGGACATTAGGACACATTTCACACACGGCTGGTTAACCCCATACTGAACCATTTCTAGTTCGTATTATGGTTGCTAACACAACTGATATACTACATATACATACATACATATTATATATAAATACATACATATTTAACACCCAGCCCACAGCCAACAAATTTAGTTAAGCACAAAGATGTTGACAGGGCCGGGAATCGAACCCGGAACATTCTGATTATTAGCAGTCCAGCATGGTAACCTTTACGCTAACGAGGTCGTCATAACAACACGAGGTCTACGGTGAAGCGCGCTTACCTAGAACGAACCGTCACCAGAGCTTAGCCACTTAGCTCATACGAAGAAGAAGTAAAAAAAAACCGAGTGTGAATTTTATGTTTCTTTGCCCCTGACTCTGTCCCTGCCTGCTCTGTCGTCTTTGCCTTTGTAAATCTGTCGCATCAAGATTTATACATCCCTCCCTTCAACTGTGATGGAGCTTTAATTAGGAGCAAAATGCAAACTGGAGCTTTAAGCTTTATTAAATAATAATAATAATAGTTTAAAAAAACTAAAAAACACGCTTGTTATAGAAAACCGTAATTTTATCAAATTAGTGCATTGTCATCGGTCCT
Organism: Mellilla xanthometata; assembly: GCA_035578125.1. NCBI lineage: Eukaryota > Metazoa > Arthropoda > Insecta > Lepidoptera > Geometridae > Mellilla > Mellilla xanthometata. The sequence continues at coordinate 249,998 of JAPUBQ010000045.1, forward strand.
CAATAAATCTACAAAGTTTGAACGAAATCTGGCCGTTTAAAGTGGGTCAAAATCGCGCCCAAAGAAGTCGGTTACAAACAAACATACAGGTGAAACTAATAGAAAGCGTGTAAAAAGCAAACAGACACATTTTGAATTAGTTTTTAAAGTTCCGTACTTAAAGTAAACACGAGACCCTATTACTAAGCCTCCGCTGTCTGTCTGTCACCAGGCTGTATCGTAGAAAGCTTAAATTGACATAAGTTATGTACTTCTCGTGCCACTATAACAACAAATACGAAAAAATATAAAAATTACAAGATTAAGGGGGGTTCCAATACAATAAACGTGTTTTTCGTGTTTTTGTTCTATAAAAATAACGGATACAGATAGCTTTAAATTTCCCCGAATATTTAATTGTATGTTAATTATTAAGAATTATTACTTTATCATTACATATGATGAAATTCGGTACTCTCTATACATTCATAGAATACTAGCTGACCCGGCAAACGTTGTTTTGCCTCACTTAGGGGTATGGGGTATGAAAAATAGATAGTGTAGCTTATATGACACGTTCGTAGATTTACCATAGCAGCGCCATCTATTGCTTACTTACTCAACCCAGTCGAAAGGTATCGACATCTGCTAGAATCATTTGGAGTTAACAGATAATTGTGACTGTCAAATAATAACGGACAGTAATTAGCAATAAATTAAAATTGCGACTATAATTTGAGATTTAAACTATTCTATCTGTCAAGTTGGATCAAACTGCACATGTGCTGCACTGAACGTGTGCGAATTTTATTATAATCGGTTAAGTGGTTTAGGAGTCCATTGAGGACAAACATTGTGACACGAGATTTATATATATTAAGATTGAATTATGTATTAACTTGTGGTTGAAGTTTTATGACTACTTACATAATTATGACAGATTATGTAATTTATCGTTAAACAATGCTCTTAACGTTTTTTTATCTCTATAATTTTGTCATATCCTCCCTTCTTGTCGGAAGTCGGTCAAATATTTAATTTTACATATTATACGTAATCTGCATGATGCAATGTGTTGAAACCTCATTCAGAGAAGCCAGTCAATAAGTAGGTGAAATTATGGCGGTTGGTGGTTCGTGATTTGAACGTTCTTTATTTAAGTTTAACATATCTTGATTGGAGAAGAATTTAGCGCGGAATATGACGGTTTTTTTTAACTTCTGTGATAATAGTTACATTAGCTAGAGAGTCAGATTCGCTCCCATGACGAAACATGCTATTTTTACACAGGATATTTTTTTTATTTCTTTTTTCATATTGTATTGAATATGAATATATCAAAAGTTGTGTTTTTCTCTCTTGTATATATGTGTGTATATAAAATTTGGCGTCTTATGGCGTCTTTGCACTGAACTTAGCATCCAAAACGTCAAAAAAGGCGGTTATGCGTTTCTAAGGTTAAAAATTAAAAATGTTGACTGCTTTAAATGGAACTATAAATATAAGATATTTAAATTGCATTTTCGCAATAAAACGATTTTTGACTTTTTTTATTTGTTGTCCTTTTGCATTATGCATAACTGTAAATTCTAATTCAAATGTCTTTATTCACAACGCATTTATGGAAAGTTATTACGTTTTAGTTAGTGATGTTTTATGTTTTTAATAAAATTGGTAACAAATTATGAAAAACATAAAATGTGTATGTACGAGGGAGCTTCGTTAATAGTCTACTTAAAATGAATTAATTAATATTATAATTAAAATTGTACTGCGTAAAAGAAACCTTTTTATACATAACTAGCATTCAGTCTCGACTTCAAAAAATTTTTTTTCGAAAATTTGCCTCAACTAAATATGTTACTCGGGGATAATGTAGCTTCCCAACTGTGAAAGAATTTTTCAAAATAGCCCAGTAGTTTCGGAACCTATTCGTGTCAAACAAACAAAAAAATAGGTATACTTTTCATCTTTTGGTGTAGAAAAAAATTATAAAAAAATATTTTAAATTTTCTTCTAGAACATTCCTTATTCTAAATTCAAATATTTGAATGGAACAAGTAAGTGGAAGTAGGTCGATTATAATTTCATTCAAGCGAAATGAACCAGTTGAGTTACATCAGAGATGGTGGAATGTGGAGAAAGTGCAAACTGGATTGCAGCCTTGAATCCTTGTGACGTAACAACCATATATATATTGCACGTTTTTGAGATCATTCTTCAGTTTTCATAATATATAGATATACACTAGCTGACCCGGCAAACGTTGTTTTGCCTCACTTAGGGGTATGAAAAATAGATAGTGGTGGTGATTCAGCGGCACACACGACTAAACTAAATTTAAAGAAGCCCCGTCTCTTTTCATCTTAGGTGACCAGAAAGAGACGGCACGCTGTGCACCATAGTCAAACCAACTAAAATCACGTCAAATGTAGAAAATATAGGCGACTTTAGACGGCAATCATCTGTATCACCTCTAAAACTGCCTGCACATTCCATATTTGACGTTATTTTAGTTGTTTTGTCTGTGGTTCAGAACATGCCGTCTCTTTCTGGCCACCTAAGATGAAAAGAGACGGGGCTTCTTTAAATTTGGTTTAGTCGTGTGTGCCGCTGAATCGCCACCAGTGTAGCTTATATGACACGTTCGTATATTTACCATAGCAGCGCCATCTATTGATTACTTACTCAACCCAGTCGAAAGGTATCGACATCTGTTAGAATCATTTGGAGTTAACAGATAATTGTGACTGTCAAATAATAACAGACAATAATTAGCAATAAATTAAAATTGCGACTATAATTTGAGATTTAAACTATCCTATCTCTCAAGTTGGATCAAACTGCACGTGGTGTGCGAATTTTATTTATTAGTCCATTGAGGACAAACATTGTGACACGAGATTTATATATATTAAGATACTAGCTGACCCGGCAAACGCTGTTTTGCCTTATCTATTAGGGATGTGGAAAATAGATAACAGCCGATTCTCAGACTTATTGAATACGCATAATAAAAAATTTGGTAAAAATCGCCCAAGTCGTTTCAGAGGAGTACGGTAACTAACATTGTGACATGTTTTTTTTTTTATATTAGATAGATTACCTTTCGAAATTCATAATAAAATATACACGAAATAAATATTTAAAAGGGGCTCCCATACAACAAACGTAATTTTTAAGCATTTTTTATTTTTTTAAACACTCTAAATATTCACAAAATATTCAGTAAATTATCATTAATATCTGTTAAATCAAAGATGGTAGCTACTACAAATTATAATTACGTGGGTTTTTTTATTTTTTTACACGCTTTATATTCGCTTCACCTGTATGTTGGTAACCGACTTCTTTGGGCGCGATTTTGACAATACACTAATTTGATAAAATTATCGTTTTTTTTGTAATTAACAAACATACAAACAAATGTTTGTTTGTAACCGACTTCTTTGGGCGCGATTTTGACCCACTTAAAACGGCCAGATAAGCGTGTTCTTTAGTTTTTTTTAACTACTATTATTTATTTACTTATGTAGGATACAAGAAAAAACTATGTAAATGTACACAGCAGAAGTGATGCCCTCTATCGGATTTATCGCTAATCGCCTTTCTCATCTCGTCTTTTAAATGCAAATTGGAAAATGTCTATCAACGTCTAAGCTCCTATAGGGCGTTGACAAGTTAATTTAAAGTTCACAAGTTGAAGTTAAAAAATTAAAAACTCGCTACTTAATTTTTTGCCATTTGCCATTTTGGATATAAGATTTATCATAGTATATGTATCGTTGGCGTAATGGTCACCATGCCGGACTGCCAATCAGAAGGTTTCGGGTTCGATTCCCGGCACGGCCAACATCTTTGTGCTGAACTAAATTTGTTGGCTGTGGGTCTGGGTGTTAAGTATGTAGATCTATATAAAATATGTTTGTATGTATAATATCAGTTGTGTTAGCAACCATAATACGAACTAGAAATGATTCAGTATGGGGTTAACCAGCCGTGTGTGGAATGTGTCCTAATATTTATTTATTTTATACTAATCAAGTGCTTCCATTTGAAACACATATTGCGGAAGTTGTGAAAAATATGTTATTATTATCCGCCATTTTTTAGTAGCGACCATTTGGATCGAGAGTGAACCGGGTTTTCTGGGTAAGCGCGCTCCACCTTAGATTATGAAGTCGCTTGCCATTAGGTGATTTATAATCAAGCGCAAGCCCATTTATTGTAAAAAGAAATAATTATAATCCTAGCTAAGAAATTTCGAGCTATCACGGTTAATGAGATAAAGATAACGATAGCACAAGTTGTTCAGTGTCCCTCATTCTCGCACGGAATATGCTAAATCGGCCCCTACGGGACGAGCTATAACTTACCTTAACGCTATATCCGAAATACAAGATATCGATGTTTTCTGTAGTGCCATCGCTTGCATTGTGTGTGCATTCAGGAGTGTAGTTTATAAAGTTTTTTTTTTATAACTTATAGGTTTGCGTTTGACCACAGTTTGCCTGGTGTTAAACAATACTATGCCTACGATGTTACACGCTTACCTAGAAAATACCTATTAACTCTAGATTTGAAGACCCCCAGGTGGAACTTCTCAGGAAACAGAGACTCAGGAAGATAATTCCAAAGTTTTGCAGTCCTCACTAGAAAGGAAGAAGCGAAACGGCTTGTGCGAAACTTAGGGATTTCGACTGTATACCTATGTCTCTTCGCTGAGTTTCTGCTCGTTCTGTAATGGAACGGAGATGGTAGTATAATATTATGCAACTCCGTTGCGCACTCTTAATGAAATAATGAAATGTATTCTATAAAACACCGACAGACTGGCAACCTTACGCCAGTGCTCCAAACTATGAAATCTAGATTTGGCGAGACAAGGTTGACCGATGAGCTTCTTGGCACGCCGCTCAATGGACTCCAACGCCTCAAGCTGGTATTTCGCTGATCCATTCCAAAGGTTAACGCTAACTATTTAAGTCTTAGTTTTGGTGTAAAAACTATTGTAGCTATTTAGTTGAACGAATGAATAAAGCAGGGCGGGAGTCGAACTAGCACACCGCGGCTTGGAAGTCCAACACTTTCCCGACGAGCCTTGTTCGCTCTAACTCTTATTTTAGCTACCATATTTCCTTACAAAACCAACCAGTTCTTCCCTCGCTGACCCAAAAAGGCTGCTGTAAATGGAAGGAGTCATTTTCTGTTACGTATTAGTCGTTGGCTCGATCGTAGAACTGTCGTATGTGCAAAAATACGATAAGGTTATAGTGATTTTTTGTATGGCTTGATCCATTATTAAAAAAATAAATAAATAAAAATATGTTTTAGGTGCTATTTGTAAAGAGTTCAGCCACGCCATACATACATATATGAGCGAAGCGCATGGCTGATGATTTTTCATACAATATTGAAGTAATTTAACAATTCTAGATTATAACTTAACATGCAAAAAAGGAATATTTGTTTAATTTTCTTACTCACATTTTTGACAACGCGGCAATGCCACGAGCGTTATGGGTACCTTTCCGTCAGGATCTATCCGGAGTGGTCTTCTTAATTAGTTTTGTTAGTGGTTTTGTTTTTAGTTTTTAGCCGACTTCAAAAAAGGAGGAGGTTATTAATTTTATAATTGATTTTTGATTGTATGTTTTGCCTGTATATTTCATTTACTAATATAATAATTTTATGTATAGAAATAAATTAATAGAGAATTTTTTCTTTCTTTTTGATTTTATAAGATTTTTCATAATATGCTTAATAGTTACTATAACGCCTTTAATTTATAAAAATGGTTGCCTGTAAAGTCGGTTTTACGGGCGAAGATTTTACGTGACAACGTCTGCCGCGTGCTGCGCGCGCGGCAGACCGATCATAGTTGAGTGGGAGAGAGACGCAAGGCATTCGGCGGGCCTCTCTCTCGTTCGGTGACTCATCGTAACGTTACCGGGCGTTACACTTTTTCATAAGTGACTCCCAGCCGCAACCTAATTTAAGACGTTGTCACGTCAAAATATACTTACCGCAGTAGCATAAAAAAAAACTGAATATATTATGCGTCTATGAGTAAAGTTTTTGCTCAACGGCTGAACTGATTTAAATAAAATTAGGAAAATATAAATCACAGATTTAAGATAAACAGGCATTTTAATTCCCTGAATTAGCGCAAGAAACACCGCGGGGTGAAGGTAATAAATTCTGACTTTGAATTACAAAAGTTAAAAGCCGAAAAAACACATCATCGTGCTCCGTTAAACTATTGTATTTACTTAATATAAGCTGTTTTTATGTGGTTGTACAATAAAGTTATATTCTATTGTATCAATTTATGCGTTCAAAATTGACCTTTTTTCTTTTTCGTGAGGAAAGGACATTTACGCATCTCCCGCTACAAGCCTGGGGGAGGCGAGCGGGGAATGTCGGACTCGACGGCCTGAAGGGCGTCACTACCGACTAAAACCTCACGGTGTCTCATCTCACGACGGGGGCAGGGATGCAGGACCGCACAGCGCATTGCCGCTGCTCTCCCCGCCCAGGCCGCGTTCAAAATTGACCTATTTGTGAAAAGTTATTTTTGCACATACGACAGTGGTTCCTACAAACCATGTAAGTAGTCAGAGGCCCTTTTCGGTGTAATTACGGCAAGCACAGATTGCTCGGGCCGAGCACTAGGGAAGGTCTATATCCTTCCAACACATAAATTATGTTGAGGAAATCTTCTTCAACTCCTATTTGAAGTAGTCGTATCGAAAACTGGGCAAATCTAGTAATAAATCTTTCTTTATTCAAAAACAATGCACACACTTAATCCTAACATAATTTATAAATAAATGTGATAAATGTGATTAGCCTGTATAGCAGTGCTACAACATGTAGTGCAGTGCACAAGTTTAGATATTGATACGCATATTTTGTAAATAATAATCTTATCTTCTTATCTAATCTCTCTTCTAATATACAAAATGTCCATGTCACAATGTTAGTTACCGTACTCCCCCGAAACGGCTTGACCGATTTTTACCAAATTTTCTATGCGTATTTAGTAGGTTTGAGAATTGGCTACTATCTATTTTTAGTACCCCTTAGGAAGGGTTGTTCACCCGTAAGTGTTTTTAACTGTATTTAAGGCAAAACAACGTTTGCCGGGTCAGCTTAGTAGACACTAATCTTCTAATATATAAAATATCCATGTCACAATGTTAGTTACCGTACTCCTCCGAAACGGTCGGACCGATTTTCATCTAATTTTATGTGCATTCAGTAAGTTTGAGAATCGGCTACTATATATTTTTCATACCCCTAAGTGGTAAGGGTTGTGCACCCTTAATTTTATTTTTTTAATTTTTCATCGATTTTTTTTATTATGTGGCTTTAAAAATATATAAAATCTTATTTATTTTACTTTTACTTAATGTTAAGTTGCTGTGGTCCAAGATGTGTAACACTTGCCTAGTAGGAACCTGTTTACTCTAGATTTTAAGACTCCAATATCGCTTACCATCAAGGGCAAGCCCATTAAGAAATTAAAAAAATAACTCCCAAATTGTACTTTCTCAGGAAAAAGAGACTCAGGAAGAGTGTTTCAAAGCTTCGCAGTTCTCACAAGGTCGAAGCAAAATGCTTTGTGCGAATCAATTCGGTATTAGCCCGGGTAATACCGCGGAGCACAGCTAGTAGAAAGATAAGTTTATCCCCTACAACTGGAGTATCCCCTGCAGATTACGATGGCCCATATATATCTCTCTGTCAAGTAGTGCTGAAGTAGATAATTAATCTAAATCAGTGGTTCCTAAACTTTTTTCGCATACACCAGTTTTGAAATTAATCTGGACCCCCTGCAACCATATTTCTACGATTTTTTTTTTTGCTTCGTTCATGAACTAGTAAGCGGAAGCAGCAGTGGCCCTGGAGTATGAATATATAACCTCCTCCTTTTTTAAATCGGCTAAAAAATATCAAAAACAACTACGGGTAAATCATATAAGATACAGTCAGCAATACACAGTTAAGTAGAATTTATTTAATAAAAAACAAAAGCAACTTATACAAGCTGTTAAATAAGGTGCAAAAATTCTTATGTATGTAGTGCTTAAACCTATTTAGATTCAGTCATAAAAAACGAAACAATCCTCAGCATAATTAGTTTTCAAACAAATGCCATTAGGTATTAGTTTTTTTTTGGTACAAATAATAACAGCATTTTGTTAGTTTTGTTGCCAGAAGCAGTTAAATGTTTGTGGACCCCCGAACACCAATAGAGATAGAATAGACCATAGATATGATATCGTTTTATAAATCTGTGTCATGTTTTGCTTTAAGCCAAGCGTTCGGTTATGGTTATATCTTACATTTTCTTGCGAAGTTTTTATTAAACACCATAATCTCGAAATCAACCTAACAGATAAAAGTTCTCACGCATCTTCGAGTCTCTCGTGGACCCCTGGGGGTTCAGCGGAACAGCTTGGGAATTACTGGTCTAAGTATGCTCATTTAGCTTCATTCACCGCGGACCAAAGGCTGCATTTTTTTGCTATCGGTACCTAAAAGTATAGATAGCAATACACACTCTGAAATTAAGGCTATTTGTACTGCTAAAGATCAAAATGTTCTCATCCTGCTGCTAGAGAATTTTCTAGAGCTCGCCTGGCTAGCACTTACCCTTAAGTTGAAAAATCTGACACTAAGCCCTTAACAGCGTGTTCGTTTAATCTTCTTCTTCCTTGCCTTATCCCACTAGGTGGGGTCAGCACAGCAAATTTTCCTCTTCCACTCTCCTCTATCAGCCGTCATCTCTACACTCACTCCTTTCACTCTCATGTCCTCATTCACACACTCCATCCATGTCTTCTTCGGTCGGCCTCTTGCCCTTCTTCCTTGTTTAAAGTCGGTCAATAAAGTCAATTTTTGGTAAGACCTTTTACTTCTTCTTCGTATGAGCTGAGTGGTCAAGCTCTGTTGTCTTTAGTTTTGAAGCCGTCCAAAGGCCTCTTTATTGATTTGGTTTAACAACTAATGCTTGTTCTAAGACTAACAGCCAGATCTTACAATTTAAACTTATCATCCAAGTCACGGTAGCACCCAGGTGAAAATGCTTTTTTCTAAAACATCTTGTGCATGGTCACCCGTTCAAAGACTTTTGGCATTGACCGTTGCTTAACCTCCATGATCGCGTCAGATCACCTTAGTTGGCCGATCTACAGCCGCTTTAAACTAAACAATCTTGATCCAAAATGCAAAGAAGGTGTTTCGGCTTTAAGCCGAATTTTCGGCCTTAAGCCGAATTTTCGGCTTTAAGCACCCTATTTCGGCTCTTATCAGACTTTCGGGTTCCGAGAAGTTAAGTCTCCTATCGCTTAGTTAAAGAGGTGAGGATTGGAAAGTTGGGATATTAATTACGTTAGGTAAAGAGAAAAGTCTCTTAAGTACGAGTGAATTAATTAGAAATTCAACAAATAAAAAAACCTTTAGGTTCGGTTACACCATATTAATAGTAGGTAGCAACTGTAGCTCGGCAAGTCAAAGTGATCTGACACGATCATCAAAGCTAAGCAACGGTCGGTGTTTGGATGGGTGACCACGTACAAGACTGTCGTTTTTCAAGTGGCATTTTCATCTAGGCGCTACCGTGTGTCAGATCAGTCTTAGTACAACCAGTCGTTAACCCAAGTCAATTTTTAGGGTTCCGTACCTAAAAGGTAAAATGGCCTCCAGGCTGTATATCAGACACCGTAATAGCTAGAAAGTTGAAAATTGCACAAGATACATATGTTTTCCGTGCCGATATAACAACAAATACTGAAAATATAAAAAATAAAGGGGGGTCCCCATACAATAACAACAAGTATTTCGTATTTTTTTGCTATATATCGATAAAGGTAGCTTGTAGACACCTACATTTTTCACGGAATGTATAAATATATAATAGGTACCTTCCATATTAAATTATAAATAATTGGCCAAATGCGAGACAGCGGAGGCTTATTAATAGGGAGTAATGTAATAAAAACCTCTACACATTCACAGAATATTTAATTATGTATTAAATTTAAAAATTAATCATAAAATACGAGTAAAATTAATATTTAAGGGAGGCACCCATCCAACAATGGTACGGAACCCTTAATGCACGAGCCCAACTCGCACTTGACCATTTTTTTTAACGCATCATCATAAATATAATATGTATCTTAAATGCGATATACTAAACTAACTTTCCAAAAATAACGACTTACATAACTCTATGTCGAATTAACAACCATGACTCATAAAAAAGTAATTTCTAAACTTAATCTTTACGTATAGCACCTGCTCGGCTTACTAAGGTGATCTGACGCGATCATCGACGCTTAGCAAAAGTCGACGCGGACAGACTTTGGATGGGTAATTAATAAATAATTAATAGTTAAAAAAAAACTAAAAAACACGCTTTCTATAGAAAACCGTAATTTTATCAAATTAGTGTATTGTCATCGGACCTCAATAAATCTACAAAGTTTCAACGAAATCTGGCCGTTTAAAGTGGGTAAAAATCGCGCCCAAAGAAGTCGGTTACAAACAAACAAACATACAGGTGAAGCTAATATAAAGCTTGTAAAAAGTGGCATCTCCATTTGGGCGCTACCGTAGGTCGGATGACACGTAAAATTCAAGGTCTTGGCTAGTAATATAAGCTGTTGTAAAGCCAAGTCAGAGACCTTCGGGCGGCTTGAAAACTCTCGACACCAGAGCTTGGCCACTTAGCTCATACGAAGAAAAATAAGCTCCAAAACACAATTACAATGTTAAATGTTGGAATAAAGAAATTAAAACAAATCATAACTAAGCTTAACGACTGCTTGTACTAAGACTAACAGCCGGGCCTAACTTTTTACGTGTCATCCGACCCACGGAAGTGCACAGATAAAAATGCCACTTAAAAACGTCTTATGCGTGGTCACCCATCCAAACACCGTCCGCATCGACCGTTGCTTAGCTTCGAACGCGTCAGATCACCCGCGAATGTAGCTAGCCGAGCTACATTCGTTTTAGAGCTCAAACAAATTCTGAAAAAGATAATATAACTGAAAAAACCACAGCCCTATCATAACGCCTTAATTAGGACTAAGACTTACAGAAATAATGATGAACGTGCAAAAATTAAGTCCGTCCTGCTCTACCGCACGGACACATTATAGCTCTGTCCTTTGCTAGCACCGCGTCCCGCGACCGCAGAGGCGAACAGCGCTAATATGAGACAATGGTGGCGATTCAGCGGCACACACGCCTAAACTAAATTTAAAGTAGCTCTGTCTCTTTTCGTCATAAATGACCAAAAAGATGGTACGATCTAAACAATAGAAAAAACATCTAAACTCACGTCAAACACGTCAGATTTAGAGCTGATACAATTGGGTGCGCTCTAAAATCGCTTACATTTTTCATATATAACGTGATTTTAGTTGTTTTGTGTGTGGTTCAGAACGTGCCATCTCTTTCTGGCTACCTAAGATGAAAAGAGACGGGGCTTCTTTAAATTTAGTTTAGTCGTGTGTGCCGCTGAATCGCCACCATTGCTTACATCGACCATCAAGTGGGATATTATCATTGAGTTTGTCTACTTTAATGCAAGCTATAAGACACGGTTAGTAGTTTTATCTCCGCTCGTAAAATATACATTAAAGTCGTTAAGGCCGAGCTCAGCCGCACCATACAAATTTGAACGAAGCGCCTGTAGCGCGGCATCAGGTATTTCATGAAATAAATTACTATAAAATCATCAACATGGCATACGCAGCCCACTATACGTTTCTTCTGGACTCGGGGCCTTCTCTCACTATGAGAGAGATATAAAGGCCATAATTCACCACGCTGGTCAAGTGCGGGTTGGCAAATGATATATACCCTTCCTCAAAAATCTTAAAAAGAGTGTCTTTACCTCCTAAAATTGGTACATATAGCAGGAAAAACTGTGATTTTGGAACGTATATATCAATGTACGAAATAATGCTTAATAAGCTAACGAAATTCACCTTCTCCCATTTTCTTCTTAGATTACTGGGTAGTCTGATAAAAGTAGCTGTCAAACACAAAACAACTGACGCAGCAAGTTCAAATTTTGACAGGAGGAGACAAGTGACAGCTGCATGTTGACAGAAGCAGTGTTGCTTTTCAGTAAAGAGGTCAGAAGTTCAAAAAGTCTCAAACTAAATGTCCCGTTGTATGAATGGAATCCCAATATCACGCGTGAACGGCTGCACAGATTTCTCTGTTTTTTTTTTTTGTTTTTGTCATTGTCAGGAGAAGGCTCTTATGATATAAAACAACAATATATTTAACTAAATGATATGTAATTAATTTATTATATAATCAAGCAGTCCTTGACATACTTTGTAAAAATAATGACTGATTATATCTAAACCTGATAGTGTAAACTGACCTTAACTCTCTTGTTGTCTATGAGCTGTCAAATTAAGTTTGTTGTTGTGATATTTTTTGTATGTGAAAGTAAATGATTTTATAATTAAGGTGAATTTAAGTGAGTATTTATTAATTTTAGATGTTATTTTTGTATGATTTTGCCAATTTTGTATGCCTAAAGGCGAAGAGTGTGAGAGACATAAAATTATAACCTACAATAACCTGATAACCCATAGTCTGCAATAAACGATTTGAATTTGAAAAAAAAAATACAACAAACACAAAAAACTGTGATTCGGTCCAGCCGTTCACGTGTCATAGCGTAACCAAGCCATATAGGGATTCATTTAAATATTTAAAGATTGATTGATACATATATACGAATTCGAATTAAAAATAAGCATCTTTAAGACTGGACTACATCTGTAGAGCAAGAGTAGTCTATAACGCCTTGTAAAAATACCAAAGAAAAGGAAAATAACTTACTTCTAGAAGCCCATATAACTCCATCATTCAGGGCAGCCAAATACGTCTTCAAATCTCTACGACACTGCGTATGAATCGTCGAATTATCCACCAAAATGTCCGACCACCCGTGATGGTCAAACAACGCCTTCATCCAGGCCATTCTGGATCTAGAACCTTCCAGAACGTTCTCTCTTCTTGGTTCCGCATTGTCCTCTGTAATATTCACTCCACATACAACACTTATAGCCACAAACACAAACACTAGGGTCGTAAAAGACGCCATTTTGGATTCGTTTTTGGCACTTCACAGATGTCGCTTAGTTTTTCATTTCGTATCTGTAACAAAAAAAAAACATTTTAATTTACTCATCCAGTGAAGTTTTTGCATGAACTAGCCGATTATAATTTTTATTAAATACTAGCAGATCGTCCCGGTTTCGCGCAGGCTAAGAAATAATCTAAGTTGCAAAGAGAAACAAAATATAGCTTATGTTACTCAGGGATAATGTAGCTTCCCAACGAGGAAAGAATGTTTAAAATCGGTCCAGTAGTTTCGGAGCCCATTCGCATCAAACAAAGAAACAAAAATACAAACTTTTCCTCTTTATATTATTGGTATGGTATAGATAAGGGCATATTTCACACACGGCTGGTTAGCCCCATAGTAATTTATTTCTAGTTTATATTATGGTTGCTAACACAACTGATATACTACATATACATACATACATACATACTTTATAAAGATACATAATTATTAACACCCAGACCAACAGCCAACAAATTTAGTTTCAAATTTAGTTCATCACAAAGATTTTGGCCGTGCCGGGATTCGAACCCGGGACCCTCTGGTTGGCAGTCCGAAATGGTAACCAACGACGTCATTAAGCCGGAATAAATTTATTTTTACGACCTCGTTGGCGTAATGGTTACCATGCAGGACTGCCAACCAGAAGGTTACAGGCTTGATTCCCGGCACGGCTAACATTCATAAATAAATAAATGATTTATTTGCCATAGAAACTTAAATCAAGGTTACATCGACTTTGGTAATTATAATATAAGTAAAGAATGTTGCATATACTCGTATAGTCGGTGTGTTTGGTAAACTAGGGGGACTCTGTGCTCCACACTAGGTTTCACCTGGGTCGTGGAGGACAGGCTCTTCCTTACATACCAAGGTAATCCTTCTTGTTCTCGTATATAAAATTTCCACGTCACAAATTTTATATGGGTATTCAGTAGGTCTGAGAATCGGCTACTGTCTACTTTTCATACCCCTAAGTGATAAGGGTTATTCATCCTTATTTTTTTTTATTTTACTACGAAATTTTTTGTTTTTAAGTTTTTATAATGTGGCATTAAAATATACATATAGCTCTAAATGTTTACATTTTTATCACCAAAACCTATTTTTTATGGCCATTTTAGTAATTTAATGTTTTTTTATCCCGCTCGATAACTGATCAAGTATAGTGTTTTTAACTGTACTTAAGGCAAAACAACGTTTGCCGGGTCAGCTAGTATACATAAAGCTACTAAACTATACCATTTATCATCTGACATCATTGTCATGAATTAATAAATTTGTTTGCTAATAGTTTACGAGTACAGAACATAAATGCATTAATAATGCATGCATGAACCATCCATACGCAAAATATTCTGTTAAATACTTTAAAAGCTTTGTACATACAGGATGCTCAATTTATTACCAACTTAAAAGTATAATTTTTTATTAGAACAAAGTTCCTTATCGCGCGTTGTGAAAGGGGGCTAGACGGAAAAAAATCTTACGAAAAGTTGTCACGACACTTTTTGCTATAGTAAGCTATTGTAAGCAGTGCGGCGTGCGCATGTTTCTCTGTCTCTCTCTCTCTCTCTTATAGAAAGCAAGCCAGATATTTTCATTTCTATTTCGCATTGAACAGTGTGGTGTTGCGACGATTATTTTTATTGGTTTTATTAAAACAAAAAAAAAACTCACGGAGCCCGAGAACTATACAACGAATGCTGTACCGTGGAAATCGGTTCGTGCGTTCTGGAGTTATAGCGTCAGAAAGGAAAACCAGACTTATTTTAATATTATTATGAAACATCCTGTATGAACTTTGAAACGGCGGCCCCTTTGACCGATCAGAGTGAATTTGAAAGCAACGCTTTTATGAATATGAAAAATATATTTGAATTGAAATATACATTTTTTGATGTATGAAAAGATAAATCTACTTCTGCCTCAAATTTTTATTCCAATTTTGCCAATATGTACGAGTATACCTTTATTTTATTATGTTTTTATGGATTGCTAACCAGAACCCTCCCTTCGATTCCCGGCACGGCCAACATCTTTGTGCTAAACTAAATTTGTTGGCTGTCGGTCTGGGTGTAAATATGTATCTATATAAAGTATTTAGGTTTCTTGAACTTGAACTTCTAATTTTTTATATTTTACTCACTCACTCAATTTCTCTACACATTTCTTTTTTAGGTACTAACAACTTTTCTGTAGAATCCGATCTAGCCAATTGTATATCAAAGTTACAATCTAATCATAATCATAAACATATTTATTGGTAAAAACAATATTTTACAGGTCAATTCCTACGTCATTTTAAAACATTATAACAAAATATATATACATATATATAAGAATTTCAATATGTCATATGTATTAATAAAAAATAAAACAATGTCAACATACGAGTACTAATATTATCTTATTTTATCATTTTTAGAAAGTCATTTATATCTTTGTCTATGTCTATAATATCTATGTCTACAATATATGACTGCCACTCGAAAAAGTACTTTAATTACGAAACGCTAAAGTTCATATTTGCATGGGAATCATTTATCAAACGAGTTAGTTATAATGTTCAGAACTAGATATCGTGTGAAAAGACATACACATTGACAGATCTTTCTTTATACTTGACTAGCTGACCCGGCAAACGTTGTTTTGCCTCACTTAGGGGTATGAAAAATAGATAGTGTAGCTTATATGACATGTTCGTAGATTTACCATAGCAGCGCCATCTATTGATTACTTACTCAACCCAGTCGAAAGGTATCGACATCTGTTAGAATCATTTGGAGTTAACAGATAATTGTGACTGTCAAATAATAACAGAAAAAAATTAGCAATAAATTAAAATTGCGACTATAATTTGAGATTTAAACTATCCTATCTCTCAAGTTGGATCGAACTGCACATGGTGTGCGAATTTTATTATAATCGGTTAAGTGGTTTAAAAGTCCATTGAGGAAAAACATTGTGACACGAGAGTTATATATATTAGATATAGAAATGTCAAAATTGATGTAACATAGCTTTATGGTTATTTCGGCTGACGTGTCAATTTGTCAAAACCATAGACAATGTATTTTTTTTTTGCGTACCATATCCTTTTTTTCTGTTATCCGTGGTTCGATCCCAGCTTTACTCATATTTGGTGATATTTCGCCGTGAATCCAATTAAATTAATCCTGTGAACATTTTTAGGGTTCCGTACTGTTAGGAAATAGCTGGTATTTGTATACTTTTATAAAGATATGTAATAAATAGTGAACTAAAACATAAATAATATGAAGCTTAATGTGTATGAAAGTAATGTCAAGAAAATACTTTTGTAATAACATTTAATTTTATTGTTTCCAAATGGCTGCACTTGATTTCACAAGGAAAATTATATAGTTTTGATTGGTGACATAGATATGTATATAAAACTCTTTGGTTTTTATACTCATACTCTATGTCGACCAAAAAGGCGGGAACACGTATTAGCGTTGCGAATGCGCCTTCTTTTGTTTTTTTTCTGACAGTTCAATTATTGATTAATTTTGGATGGAAAGCAATTGGAGCTAAATGGAAAAATATATAAATTTGAGACACATAAATAATTATAACTATTTAAGTGATAAGGTATGTAACGTAGTTATAAGGCTAAAAGATATTATAACTGATTATACCTCAGTATATTAACAATTAGATGAAAATATAATTTGATTTGTTACCTTTGTAACCCCTTTATTCGATTAATTCGATTCGTTCTTATCTCACTTTAAATCAGCAACTAAATTATAAATTTATTTTTTTGGATCTAAAATGCTTTGAATACAAATATTATATACAGACTAGGAAGGATAGACTATAAGATACATATGTAAGTTTATTTATACTACATTATTAACATTATATTATGTAAATTTAATGCATAAATTGGCAAAGCCGCTAAGTTAAACTAGAGCAGTTTTCGCGGACTCTATAAATAAGCTATAAACGCGTACCTTTAAATTAAGTTACACTCCATGTAAAGCGGATACTGACTCCTTAACAGTGCCGATACACAGGATATTATACAGGCGGGGGTGCACCTGTTCTTAAAATAAGCCTTAGCACAAAAAACCTATTTAATCTTAACGGGGCGGTGTTGTACCTCGATAAAAATAAGCCTTAGCAAACTCATTTAATCTTAACGGGGCGGTGATGTACCTCGATAAAAATAAGCCATAGCATACCACTCATCTGATCATACTATATGAAGATATGATGAAGTTTATACTGGGGAGATAATATATTAGTTTATTCTATCACTTAGAGAAGGGAAGAAGTTAATTTTATTCCCAGTACATTTGGTTATATCCAATGGCCTGCATAATAATTTAATTTTCAGAACCTATCTGCTAAACAATTTATATATGAATATCTATGTACTAGTATTAATATATGGGTTTTGTAGGGAGTTAACATTATTAAAGTGAAATATATTCCTATTCCTTCCACAAAGTCAGTTAATAATAAAACAGAACAAAGTATAACATTTACTACATTCACATTTTTATTATCGACAAAATGTAGGGTTAGCCATGGGATCACCACTGAGTCCTTTGATGGCGGAGTTGTACATGGATGATTTTGAGTGTAAACATTTGGTTGGTGAGTCTAATATTATATTTTATCACAGATATGTTGATGACATAATAATTTGTTGGAAGGGATCAGAGAGACAAATAGATTCTTTTGTTTCCAAAATTAATAGAATTCATCCAAAAATAAAGTTCAAGTTGGAGTTAGAAGTTAATCAGGCATTGAACTTTTTGGACCTTTCTATTACTAGATGTCAAAACAATCTGCAATTTAAGATATACAGAAAACCAACACACACAGATGTAGTAATTCCAAACTCGTCATGTCATCCAGTACAACATAAGATGGCGGCTTTTCGCAGTTTTGTGCATAGATTGTTGAATGTTCCGTTAACTGCCGAAGGTTTTCACGAAGAGTTAAACACCATTTATCAGATTGCAGTTTCCAATGGATATTCCAAACAGATGGTTGACGGTTTGATAAGGAGCAAACGACGACTTCAAATACGTACGATGTTATATGCAGTACCTCCTGAGAAATCAAAGAAATATGTGGGTAGTATTACTTACATTGGATCTGTATCAGAGCGTATAGCTAAAGTACTTCGTAACAAAGATGTCAACGTGGCCTTTAGAACAACGAGAAATCTTCATCGTTTTTGTAACGGAAAAGATCGATTGGAAAACTCTAGGAAGTCAGGTGTTTACAAATTGATATGTGATGATTGCAACGCTGTATATATCGGTCAAACAGGACGGAATTTTGAAACCCGATACAAAGAACATATGTCGGCATACAGAAATGATCATCCAGAACAGTCACATTTTGCGAAACACCTTTTGGATACCGGTCACGAGCTACTAGACAACCACACATACAAAATCAAGCACATCTGTGAAAAAGGCTTTCGGTTATGTGTCTTAGAACAACTAGAGATACTCAAACATCAAAATCAAGTATTTACATTGCTGAATGATCAAACAAACCTAGTGACGTCACCGCTTTTGCGAGTCATTAGTCGACAAGCCGGTAGCACGAGAGCTGAGTCATAACGGTTTAACGGTCGTGTGGTGGGGGTAGATGCGCCCCTTTATAAGCAGGTGCGGTGAGCGCGGCGCCTCACTCTCGACTTGTCGTTCGAAGAGTCAGCGTCTCCTGATGATGCCTTGTGATTAGGCGAAACACGTGTAGAGTTAAGAACTTCCTAATTGTGATAGGTAACGTTAATCTTAATTAATCTTAGTTAATTGATCTTAGTTAATTAGTCTTAGTTAATTAGTCTTAGTTAATTAAGCTTGGTTAATTGATCTTAGTTGATTTTTCCTTTACTTGTCTTAATTTGGATTTCGGATCACAGCGGAAGTACACTAAATATTTAATTTTGTCATCTATTTACAATGGATTTCCGCAAAGTAACGCCTGAGTCAATAAGTTATTTACATTCACATTTACATTATTATATTTAATATAAATTAATTTCACTAGTTACTTACAGCTGGTACTCTAATACACATAAACAAAATAAAAACACTGTTATCTATAGGTTAAGATTATATTAGTACTTATTATATACTTAGTAGTTGTTGTACACAGTACCTATTATGTAGGTTATCTTAATAAGTTTACTTTAATACTAATTATACACTTAGGAGTTGTTGTAGTTACCCATGATAGGGTTAACTCAGATTTGCTTGATTTAATGTTTAGAACATTAGTTTTTGACTATAGTAAGATTTTTAATAACACATACTTGTTTGATTTATTGTTTAGAACATGTTTTTGGACTTTAGTTAGATTTCTTAATAACTCATATTGGTTTCGTTTGGTGTTTTGAACATGTTTTCGGACATTTGATTGGTTTCTAGATTGTTGATTTGTTTATGGTATAGTTTTATGTAAGATTTTTGATTCACTCTTACCTATTTGTTTAGTTTGGTAGTTCAAGTATAGAATTGGATAGTTTTGTAAGAATTTAGTGTTGATAGTTTCGTTCAATTTATAGTATAGTTTTGGACTTTTGTCAGATTTTAGATTAATTAATATTTTGGTTAGTAAGGTAAAGGCACCTATTTCCGCGGTATTTTCACCAAAACTTGAAAGGATATTGAATATTAGGCATTTACTGAACCTTTCTAACAGTTTGGCTATTTTTATTAGAAGCTTTATTGTTTTTCCTTTTTAAATAGACTATAAATTTCATAATTAGGTTAAACTTTGTATTTAAAATTAAATTAAATCTGAAAAAAGTCCTAAGCACCTTATTCCGATGTAAAAATCCTTATTCCGATGTATTTGGTCCTTAATTCCGAGTGTACAAAATAGAATCGGTAGGAATGATACATGTTGTTCAAAAAATTACGACTTATTTATTAACATTAATTATTTATTAATCACATTATTATTATCAATATGGCTCCTAAAGAGCTACGTTGAACTGTTTGTTACAATTTGTTACTGGACTTCTTAACAATGAGAACTTTTTGATCCGTGTAATAGCATTTTGGAGATCGTCTTCCTTATATTTTATTCTAGGCTTCATTATCCTATAACCAAAAAAAAAAAAATATTATTATAATAAAAATTAAACAAAGAAGTGAGCTATATACAACTTGTTGTACATTCTCGCCAAATTTGTAGAGGTAAGTATACTCCAATAGCAGACCATGAATAAACGATGGCGCAACCTTGAGATGGAGAAAAAAAAACATTTGTTCCATACAAAAAATTCGTTGATCGTCGACAAAATATATGAAACAGCAAATGTTTTTTTTTTCGATTTCAAGGTTGCCCGTAGTTTATTCGTGCTCTGCTAGTGGAGTAAAACTACCTCTTCACATTTGCAAAGCAACATGTTGTATATTAAGTTAAATCAAATCTATCCAGTAATACAAATGTCTTAATATAGGACTCTCTGCCAAGCAAGGCATTATGTAAAATAATAGTAATAAGTACATACATTATTTGTATTTGAAAATTATTCATAAACGTTTACCGCTATCTTTCTTAGTTTGTGATAGTTACTAATGATTATGATAGGAGAATAGTAATTTATATATTATTATTTAGTTTTTGCATTTACTAAAACTAAATAAAACTAAATTGTTACCTGTACAAGTTGTGAACACTCTGTATTTTACTTGAGTCTGTGCCGCGGAATTACGTGCGTATAGAACCTTATCCCGGCCTACTGTACATCGGAATAGCGTTTCATATGAAAATATCATGTTTCCTAATTCCGAGTACTAAAAAATGTATAAATTTCTCATATTTTTTATACAGAAAAAATCTTATTTGCAATATCGTCGTAAATATATATATTACTTGCTAACACTTATATTAGATTAAATATGAACTTTAATTTTCTTTCTTATCTTTTCCATACAACGAATTAATAAAATAGGTAAATAAGTCATCTATTACATGCTATCATTAGTGAATGTGATGCAAAAACTTACCTCGGAAATAGATTTTAATATTCATTTAATATTTAATTTGTCAAATCCAAACTGAGATACCCTTAATCATAAAAACAACCCAGAAAATCAAAATATAGATCATGTCTATGAAATCGCTATTCCGCGGTATAAATCGTAATTAGGAACTGACTAAAATATTTAGCACCTAATGCCGAGGTAAATTCGAAATACATTTGGGGCTTAATTTACTCAGAAAAATGCACAAAAGTTAAGTGTTTTAGATTAAGAACATATTTTTTAAATAGTTTAACACAAAGAAGTAAACACAGAGTACAAAAATAACGAGAAAAACACTATTTAAAAAAACATGGTATTCACGTGCACAGGGTCCAAAATGTATGAAGCTTGCGTTTGAGCCAGCTGCTGTCGCTATTCTAACCGATTATTTCAAACTGTTTACACATGACACCACTTTTTTGATGATATAACTACGCAAAGATATATTATCTATTGAATAGAAAATCTTGCATTATTTTCATTAATTTAATCTCTTGTAAGCGCTATTTTTCTAAATACCTCGGAATATGGTGCCAATTCCAGAACCCCTCGGAATAAGGTGCCTTTACCTTAGTTCAAGTATTCGTTTGGTTTATTAATTCAAGTATAGAATTTGGTCGTTTAATTTTTTGGTCTGGATAGTTTCGTTCAATTTTGGTTTTGTAGTTTTGGGACGCGTTAGATTTTTGATTTGTCATCTTCAATCACCGCCAGAGGTAACTCTTGGTCGTGCAACAGTAGGGTACGGCTGGGGGCAGCCGAGAATTCACTGGCGTGAATTCTGTTTCTGTTGGGGGCCTTGTGTAACCCCTTTATTCGATTAATTCGATTCGTTACTCCAAGGACTGTAGATCAGCGTATTCGAAGAATAGACTTAATGACAGGTGACAAATTATATGTCAAAGTCAACAAGAAGATGGAGGGAGTTCGCGAGCCAGACTAGCGAGTCCGCCGGCTCGCGAGTTTCTTTTTTCCCGCGCCGCTCTCACCCTGATGTCATTGATCACCGGACTCCTGCTGCGGAAGGCCTGCCACCAACCGATGGACTAGCAGCCGCCACGCAGACGCCATCATTCATAGCTTTGTGTTCCGTGAGTTTTTGTGCGGTAGATAGACCACGTCGTATTTCGATTCGGTATCGTTCAATCGTCGAATTTTATTACAGTGCACTTTGAAATACGTGTCCGTGGACCTGGCAGCCTCATCCTCGAGAGTCCTCGCCCCGCGGCCAGGCCCCGGCAGCATCATTTAACCCCAAAACTAGGGTAAGTTTTCATGACACTGCACATTATAACCTTTGATCCCGACACGTGTATGAGGGCTAAGTAGAACTGTTTGTTAACAGGGTTTTTTGATATAGTCACTACATTCTAATGTGGCGACATTAGCGTCGCATCACACGGGATACGGAGTCCTCTCCTGCCCGCTTCAAGTCCGCGTCGGACACACCTGCCACGACGACACACTCACTTGACCCACGTGCCTCGAGGTGCGAGCCGACGGAGCTTCCAGCTCGTGGAGGGAGCCCTCTGCTCTTCTCTTCTTGTCTCCCTGCCGCGCTGGAGCCCGCCTTCGGTCGCCACCTACCCTCGACTTGGCTAATGGTAACACCGGACCCTCCTTGTGGCCGGTGTCTTCTTTACTAATGTGTCGTTCTTAACTAACTCAATGAATACCTAAGTACTAATGGTTGCACCTAATACTTAAGATCTATGTAGGCTTTGAATCACGACCCTAGAGATTTCATATTTTATTGTCAGGACTCCTTGGACCTTTGTACGCTAGCCAAGGGAGATCCTTATTACCAACTACTTAGACATCCTATGTCACGGCGCCCAAATTTATCTTTATTCTCATGCTCAAGCCTGCGCCACTTTGATTATATTGTATTCAGATTATGTGTAACTAATACTTCTTCTACAACCATACTGTGAATTATGAATAAATAGTTATCATGTAATCAGTGTATCAATTATATCACCATACTGCCATCCCCACAATTTAGAAGCGTTACACCTTTATAAAATGTATTTGAATTCACACCTTTGAGTAATGTTCTAAAAGTACTTAAAAGGTAAAAATATCTTCTTCTTCTTCTTCTTCACCTTATCCCACTTCATGTGGGGTCGGTACAGTATGTACGCTTCTTCCATACATCTGTCATTCGTCATCTCTGTATTCACTCCCCTCCTGGTCATATCATCATTCACACAATCCATCCATACTTTCTTAGGCCGCCCCCTTCCTATCTGTCAATCCACACTCATACTCATAGTTTTCCTTGTGATATGGTCTTCCTCACGTCGCATAATATGACCATACCACGACAACCCATTGCTCATCAGTTTGTCAGTAATAGGTGCTACTTTCAGGCTTCCTCTTACATCACTCATTCCTAATTTTATCCATTCGTTTGTTGTATGGAAGCCCACCCTTAATTTAAATAATATAATATATTTTTGCCCAACAGTGGGACAATATAGGTTAGATAAAAATATATATATATATTTTTAAAGTTAATACACAATTAAATATTGTGTGAATTTTTAAGGGCCAACCTATTATGTAAACAATTATTTTTATAATTTTATTTTATTATATGTGTTATAATTTTATATTTTTTAATGACTTATTTTAACATTGACACTTTAATATTGTAAATTGACATTGTAATATTGTAATTGACATTTTGATATTGTAATTTGACATTGTTATTATTGTAATTTGACATTTTAATATCGTAATTTGACATTCATAAGTGTACTATTTTGTACCTATATTGAATAAAATAGACTGAACTGAACCTTTGACACTGCGAAAATCGATTGTAGATAGTAGAAAACCTAGATTTTGCTAATATTGCATGCCTAAGGGCGAAGAGTGTGAGGGATATAAAATGTTAACATGTAATAACCTAACCTTACCCATTCTGCAATAAATGATTTGAATTTCAATTTCACATAACAATACGGAACCCTTCATGCACGAGCCAGACTCGCATTTGGCCTATAATTCTTTTTTTAGGGACGAAAATTCGAAATAACTTTCACGCGACGCGTCGACTCGGGATTACGCTGTCATAAAGACACTGTTAAATTAAACATACAGTGCTACTGGTGGCGATTCAGCGGCACACACGACTAAACTAAATTTAAAGAAGCCCCGTCTCTTTTCATCTTAGGTGGCTAGAAAGAGACGGCACGTTCTGAACCACACACAAAACAACTAAAATCACGTCAAATATGAAAAATGTAAGCGATTTTAGAGCGCACCCAATTGTATCAGCTCTAAATCTGACGTGTTTGACGTGATTTTAGATGTTTTGTCTATGGTTTAGATCGTACCATCTCTTTTTGATCATTTATGACGAAAAGAGACAGAGCTACTTTAAATTTAGTTTAGTCGTGTGTGCCGCTGAATCGCCACCACTGGTGATCTCAAATGACGAAGAGCTTGTAGCGCCTGTAGCTCGGCTAGCTAAGGTGATCTGACGCGATCATCGAAGCTAAGCAACGGTCGATGCGGACGGTGTTTGGATGGGTGACCATGCACAAAACTGTCGTTTTTCAAGTGCCATTTTCATCTGGGCGCTACCGTGGGTCGTAGGACACGTTAATTTGTAGGTCCCGGCTGTTAGTCTTAGTACAAGCAGTCGCTAAGCCAATTAAGAGGCCTTCGGGTGGCTTGAAAACTCTCGACACCATAACTTGGCCACTTAACACAACACACCAATGTAATAACATTATAAACTTATTATTATCATTAATTTATTTATTTATAGTAAAGGACATTCTGTGGACGAATTTCTTAATATTGAAAAAAAAAATTTAATAATGTGTTGACATGTAATTGTTTAATGTTATTATTATTTTATTAATATTGACATCATTACATATTGGGATTTATTACAAATTGATTGTATTACATATTGACATTTTTAATCTTTTAATTTTTGACGTAATTTAATAATTGGTTCATCTTTTATTTATACGGGGCAATGTTATTACATTTTAAACACGTAATGTATTTCTTTTCAAGTATGTATATACAGGTGTTTGGCTGTTAGCAAGGCTTTTACCGGCCATTAAAGATAATGCAGCTCCAATCTAATTTCCACCTTAACGAACGAAATGCAAAGAAATCGAATTGCCTCTAAGAGGCTTAGCGAAAATTCCGTTTTACGTTCCTTCGGGGCTAGTACGGGTAGTGGAAAATATTTCCACGGGGAGAAGAAATAATTTATTAGTTTTTAGGGTTTCGTACCTAAAAGGTAGATAAAGTTAATACAATAGACAACAGAAGAGGAAAGATGGTAGGCCACCTTATAGGACATGACAATTTCATTAAAAATATCGTAGAAGGAAAGATAGAGGCCAGGAGAGGAAGAGGAAAACTTAGAAGATCATATTTAGACCAAATTAAGGAGAAGGCGAAAGTCATGTCGTATATGGAGGTCAAGTATTTGGCCGAAGATAGAACTACCTGGATAAAACTCCACAGACAAGAGCCCAGCCCTTAAATATTGAAGGAATGAATGAACCTTAAAGGTAAAAATGGGACCTATGACTAAACTTTCGATGTCTGTCTCTCACCAAGCCTTTTCTCGGTAACTGTGATAGCTAGAAAACCGACATTTTCAATAGTTATGTATTTCCCGTGTCGCAATAATCATAAAATATTTAATTATGTATTATTGAAATTACAAAAAAAAAAAAAAAAAATATCATACATGTATCCACATGGAACCCTTCATGCGCAAGCTCGACTGGCACTTGGCATTTTATTTTGTTACTTTTATATTAATCTTTTGTTATTTTGGTGCTTTTGCACTTATATTTTTATAATTATACAATGAATTAAATTAAAAAGATAGCAGCTTTATAGGGGTTTTCTCAAAAAATTAATAATTATTCTGTAGGGAACCTTATATCTTTTCCTTTATACATTAAATATTCACCTACACAACAATTACACATTTATTACATATTTTTACATAATATTTATTTATTCGTATTTATCGATTACCGGCTCGTCGATATGGACAGTATCGGCATCACTGGTGCTGTCCCAACCCTAGCGGATTAGCGGCTATTGTTCGTCGTCGCGTCGATGCGCGAGCGCAAGCGAGACGGCATGACTAGCCGTCTGCTCTGGCCTTGAACCAGTCGAAACACAGCTCTGAACCGAAGCGCCGGTCGTTACGCACCACCGGTGTAGGGAACCTTATATCTTTTCCTTTATACATTAAATATTCACCTACACAACAATTACACATTTATTACATATTTTTACATAATATTTATTTATTCGTATTTATCGATTACCGGCTCGTCGATATGGACAGTACCGGCATCACTGGTGCTGTCCCAACCCTAGCGGATTAGCGGCTATTGTTCGTCGTCGCGTCGATGCGCGAGCGCAAGCGAGACGGCATGACTAGCCGTCTGCTCTGGCCTTGAACCAGTCGAAACACAGCTCTGAGCCGAAGCGCCGGTCGTTTTCCTATCTTAATTTACACGCGATTTAACCGACGAAATTCTATCCTATTGTGCTGCCTTTGTGCCTAACTGTTTTGTGCGTCTTATAGTGTCTCGAAGAAAAGAAACTGATAACATAAATATATATGTTTTACGTGAGTACTCCTGAGTTTTATTTTTGGCCACACTCAATAACAAAACTCACGAACATAATATATGGGCGAGAATCCATCACACACCATCATATAACTGGTGACAACTCCCCCCATATAAGTGGTGACCCCTACATATATAACTGTGGTCCACCATATAATTGGTGACCCGCATTTAAAATGAGCACTGAAAATGAATTGCAACCAGAGACACGTAGCACAAGGCCAAGGTCAAAGTCACCCGGCGCTAGAGATGGGACACAGTCGACAAGTGGCCACGATGTTTTCAAAGTTGGAGTACGAGTACCACCATTTTGGCCGGAAGAGCCGGAAATTTGGTTCGCCCAAGTCGATGGACAATTTGCCATATCCGGAATCACCAGCGATGCTACCAAATTTAACTACGTCATCGGGCACCTGGACAATCAACATTCCAAGGAGGTGAAGGATTTAATTATCAGTCCCCCAAGCACCAACAAATATAAAAAACTGAAAAGCGAATTAATAAGAAGGCTCAGCGCATCCAAAGAAAAAAACATCAAGCAGCTGTTGATGCACGAGGAATTGGGAGATCGCAAACCGTCTCAGTTTTTACGGCACCTGAAGGGACTCGCCGGTACCGACACGCCAGATGATTTTATGAAGACTATTTGGACTAGCCGTCTTCCGAATGGTATTCAAGCAGTACTCGCGGGCCAACCAGCTACAGCTTCGCTCGAGGACCTGGCTGACCTGGCAGATAGGATCAACGACCTCGCCATATCAACGCCGTCGGTGGCCTCTGTAAGTGGAGCCGTGCCAAGCTCAGTACTCAGCGACCTGACTCGAGAAGTGGCGGAGCTACGCAGGCAAGTGCAGCAGCTGTCAACAAACCGGAGCAGCAGATCACACACTCGCGCTTCAGGAAACCGCAACTCTTCAAGACAGCGTTCTCATTCCAGCTACAAGAAGTTCCCGGTTTGCTGGTATCACAGTAAGTTTGGAGACAAGGCTGAAAAATGCGTCCGTCCTTGCGATTACAAGTCGGAAAACTCAATGGGCGGTCGATAATGGCGGCGAACGATTGCCCTTCCTCATCTACTGGTCGCCTCTTCGTCACGGATAAATCGTCAAAAACGCAATACCTCATCGACACAGGCAGTGACGTCTGCGCGTTTCCGCGATCCTATCTTTGTGAACGTCGAACTCGGACTGAATATACCTTGTGTGCTGCAAACGGATCTACTATAGCTACTTATGGTTATATTAACTTAGTTCTGAATTTTGGTTTACGTAGAAATTTTTCATGGCGTTTTATAGTTGCTGATGTAACAAAACCAATCATTGGCGTAGATTTTTTAAAATTTTATAACCTTTTGGTAGATTGTCGTAACCAACGCCTTGTAGATAACCTTACCTCAGTTACTGTTGTAGCTAGTGTAGCCAATTGTAAAGATATATTTTCTGTAAAGGTTGCGACCGGCGACACGCGTTACCACCGAATTCTGAGTGAGTATCCTGAAATAACTCGACCAGCCGGTACACATCACACTACACAACATAACACTGTTCATTTCATACGCACCACCCCAGGGCCTCCAGTATCTTCTCCTCCCCGTCGTTTAGCTCCGGACAAGCTGAAAATTGCGAAGAAAGAGTTTCAGGCTATGTTAGCCTGCGGCACAGCCAGACCTTCGGACAGCCCGTGGTCGTCGCCTCTGCATTTAGCGCCAAAGAAAAACGACGGTTGGCGTCCATGCGGCGATTACCGTAAGTTGAATGCTCGCACAATTCCCGACAGATATCCGATAAAACACATCCAGGATTTCGCACATAGCATATCGGGTAGTAAAATATTCAGCACTTTAGACCTCGAAAAAGCCTATAATCAGATCCCTATTAACCCGGAAGACATTCCGAAGACAAGCATCACCACGCCGTTTGGAATGTTTGAATTTCCGTATATGACCTTTGGTCTAAGAAATGCGGGTCAAACATTCCAACGTTTTGTGGACGAGATGACTAGGGGATTAGACTTCGTATATGCCTACTTAGATGATTTCCTAATTTTTTCACAGTCTGAGGAGGAACATCAACAGCACCTTCGTGAAATCTTTGAACGGCTGAAACAGTACGGCATGTTACTCAACACTTCTAAGTGCGTATTTGGAGCCAGCGAGGTAACTTTCCTCGGTTATTCCATTTCAGAGCACGGTACGAAGCCTCTCGACTCAAAAGTGCAAGCTGTGCGTGATTTTCCTGTTCCAACCACCGTTCGCCAACTTAGAGGTTTTCTTGGCATGCTTAACTTCTATAGGAGATTCCTCCCGCGAGCAGCCGAGATCCAAGCACCTCTGCATGCGCTGTTGACAGGTTCTGTTAAAGGTTCGCAACCGGTCAGTCTCAACGACGAAGCTTCGGCTGCATTTAAAGCTTGTAAGGACAGCCTAGCTGATGCTGCTTTATTGGCTCACCCTGACTGCTCCGCTAAACTGGCTGTAGTAAGTGACGCATCAGATAAGTCAATTGGTGCAGTATTACAGCAGTACAAAGATGACGCATGGGAACCATTAGCTTTCTTCTCTCGTAAGCTGAGCCCTTCTCAAACTAAATACTCACCTTACGATAGGGAGTTATTGGCCATTTATGAAGCAGTGAAGCATTTTCGATATATACTGGAAGCAAGACATTTTATCATCTACACCGATCATAAACCGATCAGTTTCGCATTCCATGAAAGGAAAACTAACTGTTCGCCAAGACAATACAGGCACTTAGATTTTATAGCGCAGTTCACCACCGACATCCGACATATATCCGGCAAAGACAACGTCGTAGCTGACACCCTGTCTCGTATGGAGGAACTCGAAGCACCGGTAACTGTCGAGATGATAGCTGATAATCAGGTCTCTGATCCCGACCTTCAACGTCTATTAAAAGAAGGATCCTCGCTACAGCTCCAGAAACTCAATGTACCAGGAAGTTCAGTGCCCATATATTGCGATGTCAGCACCACCAATCCAAGACCTTTTGTACCTAAATGCCTCCGGAAGCAAGTGTTTGATAGCCTGCATTGCTTAAGCCATCCAGGCGCTAACGCTTCAGCCAAGCTAGTCGCTGAGCGCTTCGTTTGGCCAGGTATGCGCAAGGAGTGCAGGGAGTGGTCACGCGCGTGTATTGCGTGTCAGCGGTCGAAAGTCAATCGTCACGTGACATCACCGCTCGGCACTTATAAATTACCACGCTGCCGTTTCAAGGAAATACACATCGATTTAATCGGTCCGCTTCCTACCTCACAAGGCTATCGCTATTGCCTAACAGCAATTGACCGCTACACTCGTTGGCCCGAAGCTACGCCAATAGAAGACATAACAGCGGAAACCGTGGCAAAAGCGTTGTTATCCACATGGATAGCACGCTTTGGTTGCCCATCAGACATCACAACCGACCGCGGCCGTCAATTCGAATCAGCTTTATTCAAACGCCTGTCGGAAATAGCTGGTTCTGTGCACAAAAGGACGACTGCTTACCATCCAGCCTGTAATGGCCTAGTGGAAAGATTCCATCGTCAGCTTAAGGCGGCGATAATGTGTCACGCCAACGATAAATGGACAGAGTCCTTACCTTGGGTCTTGCTTGGCATAAGAGCTGCGTTCAAGGAAGATTTACAAGCCTCCTCCGCAGAATTGGTATATGGCGAGTCGCTAAGGTTACCAAGTGAGTTTTTCATGCCCGTCACTTCTGGAACTACTGACGTAACGGAATTTTCAACCAGGCTTCGAAATATTATCGAAAATTTGCGACCCGTACCTACTTCCCGGCACTGCAAACCCAAAGTTTTTGTATATAAAGAACTTGAAACCTGCGAGCAAGTCTTCCTTCGTGAAGACGCCACGCGTGGTTCTCTTCAACCTGCATATTCCGGGCCCCACAAAGTACTAGCAAGAGGAGAAAAGTTTTTCAAAATTCTCTTCAAGAATAAAGAAATGACAGTTTCGATTGACCGACTAAAACCGGCCTTCGAACTTTCCATCCCAAATGAGGAACCCTCACCAGTTATAAAACAATACGTCACTCGTTCTGGCCGTCAGGTTAGATTTCCTAATTTTTATCACCCTTGACGGGCTCTGGAGGGGGGTGGTGTAGGGAACCTTATATCTTTTCCTTTATACATTAAATATTCACCTACACAACAATTACACATTTATTACATATTTTTACATAATATTTATTTATTCGTATTTATCGATTACCGGCTCGTCGATATGGACAGTACCGGCATCACTGGTGCTGTCCCAACCCTAGCGGATTAGCGGCTATTGTTCGTCGTCGCGTCGATGCGCGAGCGCAAGCGAGACGGCATGACTAGCCGTCTGCTCTGGCCTTGAACCAGTCGAAACACAGCTCTGAGCCGTAGCGCCGGTCGTTTTCCTATCTTAATTTACACGCGATTTAACCGACGAAATTCTATCCTATTGTGCTGCCTTTGTGCCTAACTGTTTTGTGCGTCTTATAGTGTCTCGAAGAAAAGAAACTGATAACACAAATATATATGTTTTACGTGAGTACTCCTGAGTTTTATTTTTGGCCACACTCAATAACAAAACTCACGAACATAATATATGGGCGAGAATCCATCACACACCATCATATAACTGGTGACAACTCCCCCCATAATTCATTATTCATTTCCGCTATGAGGTGGAAAGACTGTTAGTCCTCGGCCCTAGCTTACCCCGCCGACAATGTTTACGTAATTGTGCGGTATAATTTTCGCATTCGCTTTTAAAGATATTGGAATGAAACGTGAGCTGCAGGAGTAATGTTATTTATATTATATATGTTATGGTTTACCACTGGTGGACTGTATGTACAAATACAGCGAACTAGAATAAACGGAAGAGTAACTCCATACAATTGCCGCTTAGAATTTGAATCCATCTACGCACACTTTTATACTGCTATCCCATCGAAACGCACACACACAAAGCTCACACGCGAGTGGTCGCATCAAGGTCACGCCACCGATACTAGCCGCGCGGGTAGCTGTTTTGCCCCGCCCACCGCGGTATTTGCGCGTGATCGGTGGAACCATTTTATCGGCCAAGTTACTATTCTATTTATTCTAGTTCGTTCTACCAATATCATAAATGCGAAAGTTTGTGTATAAGTATGTATGTTTGTTGCTTATTCACGACTTATTCTGACATTATTTAAAATGTGAAATTAGAGTTATTTAAGCTTTGACATGTTATAAATAGAAGAAATTAATTAGTTCAGACATGATTAGATTAATAATAAAACATCTTCTTAACATTTTATATAAATTACATTCAGTGACATAAAATAGATTTTTCATATTACTTTTAATTTTATTTTGTAGTTTTATTATTAATCTTAATTTATTGTGAGTTAGTTAAAAAGATATATAATTTTTAATAAAATGTATTTGTAAATGAGGTACCGTATGTGACACAAGTAGTCATTAAGTAGTCATTAGGCTAATAAATGATTTAATTTAAATTTTTTGATTGACGCTCAAACAGCTGAACCGGTTTTGATGAAATTTGTTGTAGTTGATAGATATGCTAGACCTTGAATTAACTCGTGTTTCAAGGTCGTGGGTAAGCGCGTTCCACTTTAGATCACAATGAATCGCTTGCCATCAGGTGAATTGTGATCAAGTTGTGCTTGATCTTGACCCATCATAGTAAAAAATAAATTAAAAAAAATAAGTTTGTCAAGTCAGCTTGTATTTAATATTTTTAAGTTACACTAGAAGACCGTCCCGGCTTCGCACGGGCTATAAAATAATCTAAGTTGGAAAACCAACAATGTGTCTATTCTTGGTGATCTCCGAATAACCACGAGGCTTTCCACTCTCTGTTACCAGTGAATTCTCAGATATTTTGGACATGTCGCTCGAAGAAACCCTGATTGCCTCGAGAAGCTCGTGGTAGTTGGCCAAGTTGACGGAAAAAGTCAGACCTCGTCAAGACGCTCACTGGCCTACCTATTGCCGAAGCTTTTAAGACCGCCGAGGACAGGAAACAGTGGAAGACAATTGTTGACCGAGTGATCGAAACTCCGTATTAGACACGACCTTCAGTAATGAAGCTACGACTAAGAAGAAGTAGTTGGAAAAAGAAGGGCTGAACCCACGACCTTCGGGACAAAAGGCAGCACAAGCCAGACAGAGCTGTCATCACTTCAAAATATAATCTTCTTCGTATGAGCTAAGTGGCCCAGCTCTGGTGTCGAGAGTTTTCAAGGTACCCGTAGGTCTCTGACTTGGCTTAACGACTGCTTGACTGTACTTCCGGAACCTACAATTTAACGTGTCATCCGACGCAGTAGCGCCCAGATGAAAATGCCATTTAAAAATCAACAGTCTTTGTGCATGGTCACTCATTCAAACACCGGCCGCATCGACCGTTGCTTAGCTTCGATGATCGCGTCAGATCACCTTAGCTAGCCGAGCTACAGGCGCTACTTAACCCTGAATAGTGGTATTTGCGGCATATTATGCGGCAATTTATGGCAACACTCGGATATAATCGATGGCCTCCCCGAGTAAACCTATATCTGGCAACAAATCATGCGCTTTGAAATATGTTGTGTACTGTATATTTATTGTTTTGTATTCAATATTATTTATCGTATTGTATCGGGAACACATTAATCTTTTTGCGTCTGCTTGAAATGTGTATCATATTTATGTTCCTTTTTCTTTCTTTTTCTTTTTTTTTACACATTTTACACACGGCTGGTTAGCCCCATACTGAACCATTTCTAGTTCGTATTATGGTTGCTAACACAACTGATATACTACATATTATATATAAATAAGTACATATTTAACACCCAGACCCACAGTCAACAAATTTAGTTAAGCACAAAGATGTTGACCGGGCCGGGAAACGAATCCGGAACCTTCTGATTAGCAGACCGGCATGGTAACCTTTACGCCAACGAGGTCGTTATGTGCCTCAGATTTTAAGGCTCCGTACCTAAAAGGTAAAAACGGGACCCTATTACTAAGACTCCGCTGCCTGTCTGCCTTAGTCAATTCATTGGTAAAGGGCTGGGATCGAACCAGGGCCTGTCTGAATGAAAAGCAGACGTTTTACACCACCGAGCAACACTTGCTTCTTTTAGCGTAACAATTAAAATATTTATTATCATGAATTATTTACTTATGTATGTTATTAATTATATATTAAGGTATCATAATAACTTTGGAAAATCTAAATCTTATATATAAAATTTCCGTGTCACAGTGTTTGTTACCGTACTCCTCCGAAACGGCTTGACCGATTTTTACCAAATTTTATATGCGTATTCAGTAGGTCTGAGAATAGGCTACTGTATATTTAGTTTTTTTTTTTTTACTAAGGCAAAACAACGTTTGCCGGGTCAGCTAGTATATATATAAATCTCGTGTCACAATGTTTGTCCTAAATGGACTCCTAAACCACTTAACCGATTATAATAAAATTCGCACACCATGTGCAGTTCGATCCAACTTGAGAGATAGGATAGTTTAAATCTCAAATTATAGTCGCAATTTTAATTTATTGCAAATTATTGTCTGTTATTATTTGACAGTCACAATTATCTGTTAACTCCAAATGATTCTAACAGATGTCGATACCTTTCGACTGGGTTTCGTAAGTAATCGATAGATGGCGCTGCTATGGTAAATCTACGAACGTGTCATATAAGCTGCACTATTTATTTTTCATACCCCTAAGTGAGGCAAAACAACGTTTGCCGGGTCAGCTAGTAAATTATATTTCTGTCTTATTCCATATCCAAAACTATATTAAATGTAAAAGAACCCACTGTAAATTGAAAGGCTGTTTCGCTGCGAATTAAATTAAAATTAATTAATTTTCGTAATAATAAGGGTTTACTTTTGCAAACAACCTCAGTAACTCAAACAGGTAAGTTGAGAAAATTATGTCTTGACACGATTTTAATAATTAGTCCACGTTTTTAAGCTGCTTTTATGGTCTTCGTGTGCTAGTAGCTAGGCTCTGGTGTTGAGTATTTAAGCCATGTATAGCCTCTGGGCTTCACATAACTCCAAGAAGTATTTTTTTTTTATACACGTTCACACACGGCTGGTTAGCCCCATACTGAACCATTTCTAGCTCGTATTATGGTTGCTAACACAACTGATATACTACATATACATACATACATATTATATATAAATACATATTTAACACCCAGACCCACAGCCAACAAATTTAGTTAAGCACAAAGATGTTGACCGGGCCGGGAATCGAACCCGGAACCTTCTGATTAGCAGACCGGCATGGTAACCTTTACGCCAACGAGGTTGTCGAAAATTAATGGAAGAGTGATCTTTTCCACGAATTATCAGTTATTATAAAACTTTTAATAAACCCACGCGACACTCTCGCCTTAAGGTAGCGGTTCGCGCCGCGACAGAGACAGGAGACCGCGACCGGAGACCGCGACCGACGACCGCGACCGTTACTTGACGTTAGGAAATGTCTCCTGTCTCTGTCTCGCTCGCGAACTGTCGCTTATACATTTCCTAACGTCAAGTAACGGTCGCGGTCGTCGGTCGCGGTCTCCGGTCGCGGTCTCCTGTCTCTGTCGCGGCGCGAACCGCCACCTTTAGGTGGAGTGTGCCTAGCATGGAATAACTTAGCTTACAAGAGATTAGCGGCCAGGTTCTGGTGTCGAGAGTTTTCAAGTCGCCCATAGACCTTTGACTTGGCTTAACGACTGTTTGTACTAAGACTAATAGCCGGGGCCTACAATACAAATAAACCGGCTCACTCCTCTTGTGTTGCGATACCCGAACAGGGTCCGATGAGATACCTACCTTTTAAATGTATAACATCTTAATTATGCCCTAACGAAGCAATAAATGTATTTGACTATGACAATTTTTTTAACTTGATGAATAGGCTTACGTTTGACCGCAGCTTGCCTGATGTTAAGCTAAACTGTGGTCTAAGATGAATCACGCTTGCCCAGAAGGAACCTATTTACTCTAGATTTGAAGACCCCCAAATTGTACTTCTCGGGGAAAAGAGACTCAGGACTTTAACTTAGTAAGCCACCGCGATAGCGCCCAGATAAAAATGCTACTTTTTTAACCCATCCAAAGATTGTGCATCGTAGCTTTACCGCGATGATCGCGTCAGAACACCTTAGTTTGACGAGCTACAGACGCTACGTCAACATTAGGTAGATATACGTTTAACCTCATTTAAACAACTTTCTATTTATTTAACACATCATCTCATCGATATCCTACTAATACATATTATGAATACGTTAAAGTTTTTGAGAAATAGAGATTCGAGAATGTCTAACCAATATATATAATAAGACAGTAAAATTGTTTGTCTGTATATTCAGTATTTAAAATAAACTGATAGTGGACGATTAAAGAAGAGGAACAGAAACCAAAACAATAAAATTAGAATTTATTTAACCAATATTATAAAGAGGAAAAGTTTGATTGTTAGTTTGACGCAAATAGGCTCCGAAACTACTGGACCGATATGAAAGAAATTTTCAGCGTTGGGAAGCTACATTATCCCCAAGTAACAGGCTATATTTTGTTTCTCTTTGCAACTCTACATTATTTCACCCGTGCGAAGACGGGACAGTATGTTAGTACGTTATAATTTCGTTTGACAACCTCGTTGGCGTAATGGTTACCATGCCGGACTGCCAATCAGAAGGTTCCGGGTTCGATTCCCGGCACGGCCAACATCCTTGTGCTGAACTAAATTTGTTGGCTATCGGTCTGGGTGTTAAATATGTATCTGTATAAAATATGTATGTATGTGTAGTATATCAGTTGTGTTAGCAACCATAATACGAACTAGAAATGGTTCAGTATGGGGTTAACCAGCCATGTGTGAAATGTGTCCTAATATTCTGAGAAATCGGAACAAGTTCATTAATAACTTACGTAACAATCGAAACCGGGCTTCCATTGTAGGAGTTATTAATGAAAGGAATCAAATCAAATTATAATGAGATTAATAATTGGTTACCTAACGCTTTAGTAGTCTGATATTATCTAATACATGCTCTTTGGTTAATAGATTCTTTAATAGATTCTTCTTTCAGTGAACCAAAAGCTGGCGCGACAACGTTTAAGTTTGGCGATCCAGCGAGGTAATACCGCCAGTATATTTGTTTTTTTTTCACATACAGCGCCATCTCTGATACATAGTACATACTATAAACCAATATGGTTTTGCCTTAATGAACTTCTGCTAAGTTTAACATAAGCAGTAATACAAAATACTTCTTCTTCTTCTACTTCACCTTATCCCATTTAGGTGGGGTCGGCACAGCAAATCTTCTTCAGTAATACAAAATACTATAATATAAATATCCATACGGGAATAAATATATATATATATATATATAAAAAATAAGTAAATATCGGTCGTAAAGTTCTTTGGATACCCTAAGAACTTTACGACCGATTCATAAAAACTGAAAATAAATGTTTATTATTTAATAAATTATAATTATTATTATTTTATTTTATGAGATTTAATATTTGTATCGGATGACCAAAATTATAATTATGCTTTTATTATTTTCTGTATGGACCTAGTGATTAGATAAATGATGATTGATAAAAGTGTATTTTTTTTAAATCCTACTCATTTATAATTAATTTGGCGTGAAAAGTAAAAGAAATACAGTAGAACCTCATTAAATCGAACCTCGATAAGTCAAAAACCTCCAAATGTCGAAAAAATGTTTTGTTCCCTTCCCTTCAAACACCAAAACCTCCATTACTTGACATCTTGACCCTCTGTTAGTCGAAATAATCACCGAGTCCCTACAGGCCATTTTGGTACAAAAGAACAACCAAATTATCTAAGCAAAAATCCTCCATAAGTTGAAAACTCTGTAACTCGAATTTTTGGCGTCTCCATTGATGGTCGACTTATAGAGGTTCTACTTTACCAAAAAAGCGTACCTACATTAAACGTATAAACTGAATATAATTTGTTTACAAATTTTTTGGCACACCATACACTTTGACAATGACGTTTGCGCGTATTACTGAGCAAAATGGCGGCTTGACAGTCCTATTCTTAGTTGGCGCGCATAATACGAGAGCAGATTTGATGAATATTTGCGGTTACAGACCGACCTAACCACAGTTTGAGATGGCTCAACTATTTGCTATTTATTCCGCGGCAACATCACTCTAAAACAGATATGAATTTTGGTTTAGACTGGTTCTGATAAATTAAAGTCGAGTGTGGCTCGGTAATAACATCTGCTTTGCAATCAGACGGACCCTGGTTCGATCCCGGCCCTATACCAAAGACTTGCTTTATAGGGTTCCGTACCTAAAAGGAAAAACGGGACCTGGTCCAAATGATACTACGAGATGACACTACTGTAAAGATAAACAGAATAATTATAGCCTTATGGCACTACCAAATCAAAATTCATAATGTGATTGTGACCATAACTCAAAAAACGCCGAACAAAAACAATATTCTCTTCAACAAACCTTAAGCATAATAAATCCTTATACAGCGTTAACTCTATATTATAACGACACTGAAGGGACTATGCATTTTATGGCGTTATAGAGAGCGGTCGTTACATGGAGAGAATGTATCATTGTATGAAATACAAGCTAAACCAACTAAAGTCAATTTATTTCGACGCTTTAGAGAGTTTGTCGTTAAATCGAGTGACGTTACATGGAGTTTACACTGTATATTGTTTTTTATTAAATTGATTTAATACATAAGTGTACGGGACGTTTATTGACTTGCTCTATGCCACTAATTTTAGTTTTAACTATCTACAGGTTAGCAGAAAAGATAACAGTTCTTTTTTGTTTTATTTTATCACTAAGTTGATAAATTGTTTGGACAAAAATATAGATATAAGGTCAAAGGTCAATCTGGTATATATTATAAGTTTAAGTAATCAAAGACTGTTTTTAGTTAACTTTAACTTAGTGTTAAGTGAAGAGCGTTATGAAATACACGTTTCATTTATTTTATTTGAGTTGCACCTAAAATAATTATTGTATAGAATTGTAATGAATTGATTCCGCAAGTAATGAACCTCCGTGACAATGTTTGGGAACTTGAATAAAGTTGTGATTGTAACCATTATCATATCAGTGTGCGAGCTCAATGCTCGCGCAGAAGAAACTGGTTCTGATGAAATCCTCGCGCAGCTATTCAGCAAGAAGGTGGAAGATATCTTGTCTTCGAAATTGAGTGAAATGGAAAATAATATTTTTAAACAACTCAATACGTTGAAAAACGAACTCGTTGAAATCCGAAATGAAATTAAGGATTTAAAAATTAAATATCCCGGCAAAGTGCAAATCATTCCAAATGAAGAAACTTACTGGATGGTTGAAGTTAATTGCACAGATGATAACAAAAACCCAATTGTCAAGCGAAAACCATTTGTAGAAGTAACTGTGTCGTGGAAGAATCCTGTTTATGGGGAGAGAGGTAATCGATCTGTAGTAACTCTAGATGGTCGCAAAGTTTGGTCCAGTACAGGGTTAGAGACCTCAGCCACATTCAAGGTATTCGATGGAGGCCGCTACCGGGCACAGGTGCACCAATGTGATGGAGAATTGTGTAGTCACAGCGATATAATAGAAATAGTGGTCGCTGATACTGATAATAGCCATTCATTACCATCGGAGTCAAGTCATCAGAATTGCAATATTAAGCCTACTCCTAGAAAGATTGTTGCAGCTTTATTTACAAAAAACGCTTCAGATGTTTATAATATAACCCATTTGGTATACAGAAGCATTGAGATATGTGGTGCTGAAAATATTGGCAAGTCTACACATCGCGTGTGTAAAGCTGGAGATGACTTTAAGGTATATGCTAATATTGCACCATTCATGGACTCAACCCCAGATGAAAACTATTTTAATAAAAGTTTTGATAAAATGATGATGTTCAAAAGAGAAAAACCTGAATTAAAAATTCTTGTAACAATATCAAGAATACATGGAAATCCCTTTGAAATATTAGATGATGAATCAAAAAGAGATATTTTCACTTCTTCAGTTAAAGAATTTCTTCAAACATGGACATTTTTCGATGGAGTAAACATTGACTGGACCAATATTGAAAAGGGACGTGACAATCTAATGGACAGTATCTTGAAAAAGCTTCGTGAAATGCTCTATGACCTGTCGCAGGAAAGAGGCAAAAAATATATCTTGACCATTGGCGCACCAGCTAGAATGGAAGAGTTAAGATATAATAATTACGGAATAGCCAATAAGTATGTAGATCACGTATTTTTATATAATTATATGTTCAAAGGGCCTTGGTCGCTTGTAAATCTTGGACACCAAGCCAATTTATATGCTCCCGCATGGAGACCGCATGAAAAATACACAGTAGACTTTGTCACCAAGCAAATTTTTGGGCAAGGCGTGAGTCGCGAAAAAATCATCATTAGCGTATCTAATATCGGAGTCGGATGGAGTGGTGTGCACAATTACACCGACGATAACCCATTCACAGGTCAAGCTACGAAGCCGTACATAATGGGATACTTAAATCCCAAACTCCTGAAACACGAACTTGGCCAAGGCACTTGGGAACATCGTTACGACGAGGTTGCGGAAGCAGCGTTTGCTTTTAGAAAAGATACTGGAGACCTCATTTCTTACGACAATGTCAGGTCAACTGTAGCTAAGGCTAAATTCGTGAAAGACAATAGCCTTGCAGGTCTTTCCTTGCTTTTAGAATATGAAGGAAACGAAGATCTGTTGGAGGCAATGGATACAGGCCTGGGAAATTCATGAGCACTCATTTGAATTGTTTTGAATATTTTTTTTTGTGTATGATTTTTGTTTTATGAGTTATATTAATATTTACAAGCTAACGCAATAAACATTAGTTACATACATTTCATCAAAATTTAATTTAATTTCAAAATCTTTTGATTTTAATAAAGTAGGAAATAAAAATTTTGTTTTAATCTACTATTCTATCATTTTCTTCAAGCAATCGAATAAGATGTAAATTTTGGTTATTAATTATAAATAATGTTTTTATTAATTCTTCAGATTTAATAATAATTTTATATAACCAACAGAAGAATATTTCTGCAGTACTTCGATGTAATCAATCGTATGTAAAAGTTACAATCTATGTTTTGCACATTAATTACGAACAAATAAAGTTAAAATTTGCATTGCATTCTTTTAACGCGTTAGTTCTACACTTCAAAACTAGATGTCGTGACTTACCGAGTTGACAGATCTTTATTCCCGAGATAATAAAGGCAAATAGCGTAACGCAGCGTTGTGATAGTTATATTTTAGTTGTGCCATTTATATTATATTACCTATCAAATTAAAACAAAAAATATTCTTAAGCAGTTTTTGACCTGATCTTTATAACGACATTTGGTTGGATCCTCTATACATTCACATAGTATTCAGTTATGTATTAACTTAAAAAAATAATGATAAAATAACAATAATATTTTAGAGGGAGTCCCATGCAACAAAGGTTCACAGACAGGCAGAACAATACCTAAACAACATCGCAGTAAGCAGTCAATTTACAAAAGACTATTTTGACTTTGACTTTGAAAGAAATAGAAACTCAATACAATGTGACTCAACACAACAATTTGTCTTCGTCGGCTCGACGCTCGCTGTCAGATAATCACCCGTGCAGCCGGGGGGCTACCACGTGTAGTAGCCATGAAGGTTTAAAAAATGTAATATAATAAATAAATAAATTGTTTATTCAGGCAAAACATATATTCACATAAAATTACATTCATAATTCTGATTATTATATTTTGAACATAAGAATACAAATTGTTATAATTATTTTTATTTGTACACAAAATTTGATATTTTTATTTTTTAACAGCGGTTTCGGTGGTAAGCAGGTAATTTAAGGGCACTAACTCCTTCAGTAGGATTCCCTGAGTTTGAGGGAGTAAGTTTCTCTTCTAGGGTGTCAGATGTGAGTGAGTGGGTAGGCAGTTTCTAGACCGCAAGAACATAGGGGTGTGTCCATTTTTGTTGAGGAACCCATTGCGCTGTATGAGTGTGTGTGTGTTTGTGTATTAATATTGTAACGCTTAACGAAAAACCAGCGTGAAAACGTGGATGAGGATGGGGATGTAGTGGGGATGGTGATGGAATGGGATGGAATGGGAGTGAGAAGGGGATGGGATGAGATGGAATTGGGATAGGATGGGGATGGGATGAAGATGGGGTTGGTTGGGGCGGGGATGGAATGGGATAGGGATGGGGTGGGATATAGAGATGGGGATGGGATGGACGAATGAATGGATGATATAATAATTAAAACTAATCAGCCAGTCCCGGCTTCGCACGGGCTATAATATAATCCAAGTTTATAACTTATTGACTCAGGCGATACTTTGCGGAAATCCATTGTAAATAGAAGACAAAATTAAATATTTAGTGTACTTCCGCTGTGATCCGAAACCCAAATTATGATAAGTAAAGGAAAAATTAAATAAGATTAATCTGTTTATTAATTAATCCTATTAAATTTTTCCTTTACTTATCTTAATTTGGGTTTCGGATCACAGCGGAAGTACACTAAATATTTAATTTTGTCTTCTATAATCCAAGTGAAACAATACGAAGCCTATGGGGATAATGTAGCTTCTCAACCATTAAAGAATTATTCGAATCGCTCCAGTAGATTCGAAGCCTAATCGCGTCAAACGAACAAACAAACAATCAAACTTTTCCTTCGTATAATATTGGTATACTTCAAGCAAAACCATGATGGTTTAGGTTCGTAGTAGCCTCTCACGCCTCCTCGTGCCTCGTATAGATTACTGAGTGCACCGCGCTAGATAGAACTTCAATTCTAAGTTAGCATTCGTATATGAAGTTTGAATATTCTATCTACTCGTACTAGGTAGCTGATCGCGCAAGTTAGTGATTTAAATATACATTATTTAGAGTTGAAAATAGCATGACAGGAGAGGAAGGAGGAAGGTTGGTGGTTTATTATTGGTCAAGGAAACTTATCTATTCGTTTACAGGGCTAATTATATATGTAGCGTCCGTAGCTGGGCTAACTAAGATGATCTGACGCGATCATCGAGGTTAAGCAATGGTCGATGCGGACAGTCTTTGGATGGGTGACCATGTACATAACAGTCGTTTAAAAAGTGGCATTTTCATCTGGAAGCTACCGTCTGATGACACGTAAAATTAAAGCTCCCGGCTGTTAGTCTTAGTACAAGCAGTCGTTAGGCCAAGTCAGAGGCCTTCGGGCGGCTTGAAAAACTCTCGACACCAGAGCTTGGCCACTTAGTTCATAAGAAGAAGAAGAATCACAGATGAAAATGCCAGTAAAGAACAACTGAATTATTTCGTCATAAAAAGTAACTAAATATATACAACATGTTTTTTCTTTGTGCAAAAATATAATATGCCTTACGATAACAGTTTATAAACTAATTTTGTTTTCTAAATTTTAATGCTTAACTTCATATGTAGTAAATTAAATAATTATGTTTAAGTTTGTAATATCATTTGTATTTTTACGGGAACACATTGGCTTCCAATATACAATTTAAAGAACTAGTTTGAAGGCCTTTGGATTCCAAATCATTTTGTTGTTATTTACGATGTCCAATAAAGAAATTTGTATTTGTATGTATTTATGGCAACCCTAGCACAAAGCTCTTTCGAATACATACATATTTGCAACCTTTTAGCTACACGTATATTGTTGTTTGAGAACAAACTTCCCAAGGAGTAAGTAAGAGGTAAAAGGATCTTTGAACTTACTGAGTGCCTGTCAAACGCTTTGGGATCACTTTTGAACAAAACTTTCATAACATTTGTATTTTATTATGATTCCGTACCTAAAAGGTAAAAACGGGACCCTATTACTAAGCCTCAGCTGTCTGTCTGTCTGTCTCTAATCTCTGACTCAGAAACCGTAACAGCTAGAAAGCTGAAACTTTCACAAGTAATGTATTTCCCGCGCCGCTATAACAACAAATACTAAATATAAAAATATTAAAGGAGGCCCCAATACAATCAAAGTGTTTTTTTCGATCTTTTTTGCTATATATCAATAAAGATAGCTGCCAGACACTTAAAATGTTCACAAAATATATAAATGTTTATTAGCTATAAAAATAACTTATAAAAATGAAATAAAACAAATATTTGAGGGGGACTCCCATTAAACAAACAAACGAGCGAGAATTAGAAAACATCG
Source organism: Mellilla xanthometata (assembly GCA_035578125.1). Classification (NCBI taxonomy): domain Eukaryota; kingdom Metazoa; phylum Arthropoda; class Insecta; order Lepidoptera; family Geometridae; genus Mellilla; species Mellilla xanthometata. The sequence continues at coordinate 294,068 of JAPUBQ010000045.1, forward strand.
CAACCAAATACATAAATACTTAAACTATTTTAATGTAACCATGACAACGATGTCACAACTCTGGTTGTCAAATCGTCAAATTCTATCCCAATGGACTGTGAAGGCTGAATTTTGAGCCTTTGTGCAGCGTTTTTAAATAATTTAATGAAACAGTAATGTTTAAGTAGGGCTCCCCTACATACAACGATGGTACGGAACCCTTCATGCGCGAGTCCAACTCGCACTTGGCTAATTATTTTTATGCCTGGAAACAATGATGTTATATGTACTAGATTGGCAGTTTACGGCAGCGACGCGTTGCAACTTCGAAAAGGCCTGTGGCCTAATCTGACGTCAGTTGCCTGCTTGACATGTAGTAAGCGTGACGCGCCCTTTAAAATAATTCATAATGGTGAAATTTGCTGTTAAAAATTGTGTATCGCGGTCTGAAAAGGATGATAAAGCAAGTGGCGTTACTTTTCATGAGTTAGTTTGAATAATTTTGATCATATTGTCTAAAATTAAATCAGAAAATAAAATAAATATATCGTCCATTATTTTTGACATCGATGTTGCCAGTAAAGCGATTTTGATTTTTCCCATTTATTTGGGAGTTTAGTTAATTAAATAATGAATGACGGAAGTGTGTGCCGGTAATATCTGTGAATAAAATTTCGGCAACGTCTGTAATATACTCAATCATTACGAGAAGTATTTTATTAAACTAAGTAATGTTATTTCATCATCGTAATGTGTACCTAATCATCTTAAAATTGTATTAAATTCTCTTAGAATGATATTTTATTTGTTTTAGTAGAGTATGTACCTAAACCTTCTACAACAAACTTATGTTACACAGCGGTGTTTAATCACAATAACACCCTGCAGTTTTATATACAATAGCACACTTTTTATTTTTATTTCTATCTATAGAACGTGTTACTATCTTAGATTTTTATTATTTACTACCTTTTTAAATAAAAATCTGCCTTTTATTCATATCAAAATCTATTCACTACAGCCTTTTCAAAATATTTTCAATGTAGGTACACACACGCTTCCGTTACAGTTTTGTAATAGTATAAATTGAAAGTTTTATTAAATTCTGTTCAGAATATATAACACCAAAGCAATTAAAAACATTTATTCGTTCATTTATTTTGGGGAAATTATTTCGCGCCACTGGCAGCTCTGTCCGTTTTCATGCCAGCAATGTCTTGTCTCACTTCTACGGTAATTAGATAATGACTGGAAGAAAAGAGACAAATATAGTTTACTTTGGCATAATGTATCGGTTTCAAAGCTACGTCTTTTGAACTATCAAGTGGCTACGCATTTCTGAAAATCGTTTGTTGTCATTGCTACTCTAGTATATATAGCTCAATGCCTGGAAACATACAGATAGACAGTGGCTTAGTACCTAAAAAATAGCTCTCGGATGTTTTTCGTTCCAACATTGAGCGTGGTCGTCCCTGTAGGTCCTGGGTTTAGTGATAACGCCCTCTGAGGTCCCGAAGCTTGCGGTTCACAGATAACAAGGGTGCCGAATAACTCCATTACTTCCGCTGTCCAACCAGCCTTCATACTATACACAGGGGCGGATTCAGTCACATTATTGACAAGTCCATACTGTATCTTGTTATTGATATTAATTGTATTTGTAATAGGATACCTTATGATGGATAAAAATATTCTATTCTATTCAGAGAGTGAAACGCAATGGCAAAATTTTTGAAAGAAGTAACTAAAAGACTCACTGACTAATGGTTACCATGCGGGACTGCCTACCAGAGGGTCCTAGCTTCGTACACGGCCAACATTTAAGCGGTTTGCCTCCACCTACTAAGCGGGTTGCCTCCACCTACTAAGCGGGTTGCCTCCACCTTCATAGTGCGAACTGCGAAGGTGTGGAACTCTTTGCCAAGTTCCCTGTTCCCTGAGAGCTACAATCTGGCGGTTTTCTCTGAGTAAGCGCGTTCCACCTTAGATCATAATGTCGCTTGCCATCAGGTGAATTGTGATCAAGCGCAAGCCCATTTAATGTAAAAAAAAAATGAAAAAAATGTATGTTTATATAGTATATCAGTTGTACTAGCGACCATAATACAAACTAGACATTTCTAGTTTGTATTACCATTGTACATTACACACTCGGCTGGTTACTCCCATACTGACCATTTCTAGTTTGTGTTATGGTAGCTAACACAACTGATATACTACATATACATACATACATCATTTAAATATACATATTTAACACCCAGACCCACAGCCAACAAATTTCGTTAAGGCTTTCCGAGCCCCATACTAAATGCTTCTCAGACTGGCAACCATTTCCTCTAAGATTTTTAAATAATAATCACTTAACATAAACTTAAAATGGTCTAATTGGGGCGCGAAATAGGTAATATTATACATTTTTTATCGCAAAACAGATATATCAGCGTGATTTTTTCCAGCAAAATACACATGTATGAGTGCAGTGCAACAACTTAGCTGTTCAGTTGACAGTGTCGCTAGTGGAGATTTGTTGCCACCTAAGAGTGCTGTCGAACTTGTAATTCCAATTTTGGCCACCTGAACAGCTAAGTTGGTGACATGTATACGTATACATTGTTAGTTTCCGTTTCCGTTAGTGTCATTCTCTCTGCCAAACATGAACCCAAGCTTACCATCCGTAGTAATAAATCAACAAAATTCCGATAGATGGCAGGATCAAAAAAAGTATTCTTAAAGAGTTTGATGAAATTTATTTATTATTTTTAAATAAATTATTGCTATTTTTATATTAAGTATCGTAATAGAATTAAAAATTTAAAATATGTATAATTTTGTTTGATTATTTGAATGAAATTTAGTTATGTCAATGTCAGTTTGTCATATTTGACATACTTAAAAAAACGTATTTATATTGCAGCAATAATTTTTAGGGTTAGGTACCCTAAGAATGAAATTAATATACTAATGCGATCTTTTCTGTACTTAAAAATAAAAACGTATAATAAAAACGAATGCCTTTTACAAAATATTCGTTGTCTGTCTTTCTGTCACCAGCTGTTTCTTATACACTGTGATAGCTGAAAATTTCACAAATTATTTGTTTCCGTTGCCGCTATAACCCAAGAGTATACAAGTACTAGATACGCTATAACAACAAATACTAAAAACAGAAAATATCAAAGGGTGGATGACACGTTTTTAAAGTGTACCTTAAAATACGTGTTATATTTTGTATTTTTGCTTAATATCAATAACGATAACAGGACACTAAAGAATTCTAAAGAATATTAAGCTACATATTACCTCTTTTTACTCTATCTTTACAATGACACTTGGTAGATTCTTTAATGATTTCTCTCTTTCTTTCTTTCTTTCAAAATAAAACGAATGTTTGATATGGGGCAAAAAACATGTTTTTTGTATAAACATGTTTTTTTGCCATATTTTTATAATGGTACGGAACCCTTCACGCGCGAGCCCGGTTCGTACTTGGCCAATTATATACATTTTTTATACTTACGTCTTTTGTTTACCTATCAATATCTTTATCAATTTCATAATTACAAAAGGCTTGTTTGTTTGTTTGTTTGGATGTTTTTATGTTTGTTTGACGCAAATAGGCTCCGAAACTATTGGACTAAAATTAAAAATTCTTACACCGTTAGGAAGCTACATTATCCCCAAATGACATAAGCATTATATTTTGTTGCAAAGGGTAATAAATTCTTATAATACTCCAGTAATGTAACACAAGGTATAAAAAAGAGTAAAAAAATTGTTTCATGGCATGCGCTATGAAAAGTTAGTTGTGGCGGGTGTCGTTTAGTATGTCTTGAGAGCAGCGGAACCCATAAATACAAAAAAAAACTTTAATCTATGTCAAAATTATAATGCGATTAAATTTAAATGTTTGTTTGTAACGAATAAGAACGACTTTCAAACATATCTCCTAGAATTACATTTTTTTTATGCCAGTGCTAAGCCGGGACGGGCCACTAGTGTATAATTATATCAACGATACAATATGTAAACTGCCAGATGTACATTTATTATAACTAAGATTTCGACAGGCCTCTTACCTTAGAATAATAATAACAGTTTTTTTTATTTCAAATGTAGCTAAAATTGTATCCATAGTCTAATAAATATAAATTCCCTGATAATATGTAATTATTTACTTTTCTGATCATTAGACTTGAAGCTGATAAGATAGAGTAAAAATTAGATTTTATCAATAAAAGGTCTCTGGATACGTAGCTTTATCAGATTTTGGCATCCCACGCACGCACTGTATGTAGAAGGTACATATGTGTCTAGCTCCGGTTTTGATGTTCTTAGCTATGTTTGATGGTATTCGGATGTCCGCGAATACAAAATATTGGATATGATATTATTCGCAACTTTCCCAAATGAAAGGGCTTACATTTTGGAATCATGCGAAAAATACAACTGTTTCATGCAATATGTTAGATGATTCGTGAGAAAAGTTTTTTCTTGTTACTCGTATCATGTACCTACCCTATAGATTTATTTTTTAATTTCGTTTGAGGTTTGAAGGTATGCACTATGAATATTAACATACACGAAAATAAAACCTATAGAAAATATTGACTTTCCCATAATATTCCTTTAAAAAAAAGAGTTTCGAACAAAATAAAATAGCAAAATGAGATTTGAACCACAGTCAATTCAAACCATAAAAATATTTCCTGTTCCAAAAATGCTTCCTCTACGAACGAGCTATATAATCGACAATTGAGCGTTCGAAATTGGCATGCATATTCAAATATGCTGAAGTTCAAGTGACAAAAAAAAATTGTCAATGCTAGTGTGAGTGTAGCCGCATCGTCACAGAATAGATGATAGTAGATATGGGTTTTATATGGCTTTTTGTAAATTTTTGCTATTAACGCTTAATATATGTTGTTTTGTGATGAGCCTTAAAAATAATACATTAACAGTAGATTTCGCGAACCGATTCTGAAGTTACAAAAGAAATTACTTGGGCTGCTGGGATGAATATAACTAACTTATACCTATTTAACGCCATCTAGCGGCATATGAGCACTTGCAGCATGCTAGCGAACAACCTTAAGCACAAAGATGCTGGTTGTGCCGAACCTGGAATCTTCTGATTGGCAGTCCGGCATGGTAACCATTACGCCAAAGAGGTCATCAATTACATGATTGTCAGAAAAAAAAAAACTAGGAAAAGTCGTTTTGAATTAACCCCCCTTTTAATAATCCTTGGGTTCGTCCCTGTGCCCCCATCAATGTGACAAGTAGTGAGGTATTCGTTTAGCCAGTTAGCAGGCTCGGTGACAAGATTGGCTCCGTGATTAACTGCTTTCTCTGCTATACGAGATCTGCTGTTCCATTCGGCTGTTCTAAGTAGCCCTGTATGAGAGCATACAGGGTTACTTGGAACTGACTTACCTATTTTTTTTATTTTTTTTTGACACATTCACACACGGCTGGTTAGCCCCATACTGAACCATTTCTAGCTCGTATTATGGTTGCTAACACAAATGATATACTACATATACATACATACATATTATATATAAATACATATTTAATATGTAATAATAATGTAATAACATACATATTTACAATTTATTCTGATTAGCAGACGGGCCTGTAACCTTTACGCCAACGAGGTCGTCGTTGTTTGTTTATTTCTTAATTTTGTTGTAGTTTTTTTAAACATTTCCTTTCGCATATATGTGTACAATATTTACGTTGAGTCATTTAGTTACAAGGTAAGTTGTTAGCTGTACAAGTTGTGCTATAGTTGTATCGTAGTGTGAGATCTCTGCTGCTCTGCATTACAAGCCCTTTGAGGTACCTAGCACAGAGCACAGCGACTTTCTCAGGTACGACACAGCCCTCCACTCACATAGCTATAAACATTACTTTTTGTACCTAACTCTAAGATGAACATACAATAAACGAATTTTTTTTTTTTTTTTATATATATAGGTTTGCGTTTGACCTCAGCTTGCCTGGTGTTAAACAATACTATGGCCTACGATGTTACACGCTTACCTAGAAAATACCTATTAACTCTAGATTTGAAGACCCCCAGGTGGTACTTCTCAGGAAACAGAGACTCAGGAAGAGAATTCCAAAGTTTTGCAGTCCTTACAAGAAAGGTAGAAGCGAATCGGCTTGTGCGAAACTTAGGGATTTCGACTGTATACCTATGTCTCTTCGCTGAGTTTCTGCTCGTTCTGTAATGGAACGGAGATGGTGGTATTATATTATGCAACTCCGTTGCGCACTCCCCGAAATGTATTCTATAAAACACCGACAGACTGGCAACCTTACGCCGGTGCTCCAAACTGTGAAGTCTAGATTTGGCGAGACAAGGTTGACCGATGAGCTTCTTTAACTACTGCAAAACCAAATGATTATAATGACTTTCAAATTTGTAATAGAAAATAAAATGTTATTTAATAGTTTATTTTTTATAGGTAGATGTTTTTATAAGATTTTTCAAAATGTGCTCTTTGCTTTCATGCTCAGCCATGTCAGAGGCGTTCGAGCGGCTTGAAAACTCTTGACACCAGAGCTTGGCCACTAAGTTTATACGAAGAAGAAAAATCTCCCATACGGCTTTTAATTATGCTCCACCGTTGCATAGGACCATATAGTGGGCTGCTTATGCAGCCCACTATATGGTCCCACTACTGGGACTCCGGACCTTCTCTGACTAGGAGAGAGATATAGGCCGTAATCCACCACGCTGGCCCAGTGCGGGTTGGCAGATGACACATGTTTCCGGATATTGTGGTTCAAACGTGTCGGTTTCCTCGCGATGTTTTCCTTCACCGTAAAGCGAGTGGAAATCCTCATATAACTTGAAAAACAACTCATTGGTAAAAACCCGATTTTGTAAGGCTGGGATGGAACCGGGGCTCGTATAATTGAAAAGCAGACGATTTTACCACTGAGCCACACTCGCCTACCGTCGTTAAATAATAACAAGCAATGGAGGTATTTTGCACCCGAAAAAAATACACCGAAAACGAATGGGACAAGAATTTCCATAACAAAGAGAAGGGACAGTTGTACTGAACAACCTTTGCCCTTTGTCTCTCCGCATTTTTGCGTCACGAAAATAACAAGGGGGTCAAATGTTTTTTTCTTTTACACTGTCTATTTTATTAATTACTTAATATTAAGACGCAAAAATGGATGCCGGTCTGTACAAAACCTCGCGGCAGACCAAGAAAGCGATCTTGACAAACACTTTGGAAACAAATGGATGATTTTTGATTCACGTTTTAAAAAAATATATATTTGTGTAATAGACATGTATTACTGTCTTGGAAAAATTAGTAAAAAAATCTTGCCATTAATTTACTTTACTTTTTTTGCAATAATGTGAGTGTTGTTTATAAAGTACATTGCGCAAAATAAAAAAAAATATAAGAAGGTCAATTTTATGTGTGATTTTGACGTGACAACGTCTTAAATTAGGTTGCGTCTGGGAGCCACTTATGAAAAAGTGTAACGCCCGGTAACGTTACGATGAGTCACCGAACGAGAGAGAGGCCCGCCGAATGCCTTACGTCTCTCTCCCACTCAACTATGATCGGTCTGCCGCGCGCGCAGCACGCGGCACACGTTGTCACGTAAAATCTTCGCCCGTAAAACCGACTTTACAGGCAACCATTTTTTTAGTATGTTGTTTAAAAACAACATTGTCCATTAAGGGTTAAACTCATAAACCTTCTTCAGTGTGCTTGGTTAAATGTACTTTTTCGTACCAGGACCGACGTTAGGTAGAGGTAATATTATGAATATTTCGTACAAAACAGGGACATACGGAGATGGACTGGAATTTCCCTCGGCGGTAATGAATATATCATTCATCAGATATTGCCTGCTGGGTTGCATATCGCATGTACGGTGAATCTCGGTCACGTACAAAAATATTTCTTATATCTTTAATTGAGCAATTCTTGTATACATATATATACTAGCTGACCCGGCAAACGTTATTTTGCTTCACTTAAGGGTATGAAAAATAGATAGTGTAGCTTATATGACACGTTCGTAGATTAACCATAGCAGCGCCATCTATTGATTACTTACTGAACCCAGTCGAAAGGTATCGACATCTGTTAGAATCATTTGGAGTTAACAGATAATTGTGACTGTCAAATAAGAACAGACAATAATTAGCAATAAATTTAAATTGCGACTATAATTTGAGATTTAAACTATTCTCTCTCTCAAGTTGGATCGAACTGCACATGGAGTGCGAATTTTATTAGAATAGAATAGAATAGAATATCATTTATTCGTCATAACGTATCCTAATTATAACAACTTACAGGTTTAATAAAAGGATACAGTACGTTCTCGTCAATTTCACATTATACATTATTCACTATTACATCAAAATTTAACTCAATTAAAATGTCAATATTAATATTAATCGGATAATAAACACATAAACAATAACAAAAAATCTAAAATAAAATACAATTCATGTCAGCTGTAAAGGGGCGTCGTCATAGATAAGAAATAATAAATATTATCGACTTATGTCAAAAACAATGAGGCTACGAAGTTGCCATGTTAAGAAAAGTAAAAAGTGCTAAAAAATTTAGTTATTTGTCAGTGAATTAAAATTAGAATAATCATTTTCCAAGAACTCTGATATTTTATACACCGTTTTTGACAAATCGGTTTAGTGGTTTAGGAGTCCATTGAGGACAAACGATATATTAAGATAAGGTATCCTATTAAAAAATACAATGAATATTAATAACAAGATACAATATGGACTTAGTACGAGATACTCGTATGATGCTAACCAGCCGCGCGTGAAATGTGTCCTACAAAACAAATAAGAAGATGTTCAAACACATCGCTTTCTTTGTACTGCTTGCGGCACAAATGACCGCGACGCGATAGCTGTCGGGCTTACATAAAAGCGCACACCTAGTTAGCGTGATGTTACGCAACTCTACATCTTACTCGGGCGAAACTAACCAACGGTGAAAGTTCATGTTCTAAACACGACGACCGACGACCTCGTTGGCGCAACGGTTACCATGCCGGACTGCTAACCAGAAGGTTCCGGGTTCGATTCCCGGCCCGGCCGACATCTTTGTGCTTAAAAAAATGTTGGTTGTGGGTCTGGGTGTTAAATATGTATCTATATAAAATATATATGTATGTACATGTAGTATATCAGTTGTTTTAGCAACCATAACACGAACTAATAATAATAGTAGTTTAAAAAAACACGCTTATCTGTCCGTTTTAAGTGGGTCAAAATCGCGCCCAAAGAAGTCGGTTACAAACAAACATACAAACAAAAATACAAAAAAATGTAATAATTTTATCAAATTAGTGTATTGCCATCAATAAATCTACAAAGTTTCAACGAAATCTGGCCGTTTAAAGTGGGTCAAAATCGCGCCCAAAGAAGTCGGTTACAAACAAACGTACAAACATACAGGTGAAGCTAATATAAAGCGTGTAAAAATGGTTCAGTATGGGGTTAACCAGTCGTGTGTGAAATGAGTCCTAGTAAAAAAAAAACAGTCGGGTTGTAGCGGAGACGAATAGATTTTTCAACTTGAATATGATTGCTAGTCAAAAGCCATGCGTTTGTTTCCTCACGATGATCAAAATAATAAATGGTTTAAAGAAACGAAGCTCAGCTCGAAAATATTTTGAAGGGCATAAGATAATGACAGTAATTTCAATTTACATTTATAATAGCCTGCTAGAAATTCATGATAACAAAATGTTACAAAATAAAAACGATGCTATTCCATATTGTTTACGTAAGAAGATAGGTAAAGATCTACCAGCAAATAGAATAGCTAAATTACAGAAAAAGGGATGTTATACAAAAATATTAATGTACAATAGGTTGCCAGAAAACATAACATATTTATAAGTTTAAAACAGAGAATAAAGAGTTTTTATGAAAGTAAGCCCTTATATAATCTAAGCGAATATGTGAATATGGAACTTGCAGAATCTTTATTCATGTGTAAAAAGCAGTATCGGTATTTTAAATTTAATAGATATAAAAAAGAATATTAGAATTTGTATTATTGAATTGGTGTAGAATATTTTTTTTTATTATCATCATTATCAACTTATTTAGATGTTCGATTATGGCCTCCTTTCTTTAATGTCAATGTTTTGTAGCGTAAATTTAATACAATTGTACAGTTATTATTGTATAGTTGTTATCTATAGTTATACTAGCTGACCCGGCAAACGTTTTTTTACCTTAATAAAAAAATAAAATCTAAATATACAGTAGCCGATTCTCAGACCTTCTGAATACGCATATAAAATTTGGAAAAAATCGGTCAAGCCGATTCGGAGGAGTACGGTAACAAACACTGTGACACGGAAATTTTATATATAAGATATGTTATTTACGAACAAGACTGATGTAGCCTGATTATTGTTTTAAGATCTCGTCTTAGTACAGAGTTATACAATAAATATATTCTTATTAATATATTTTAACCAGTATAAGCAGTAACGTAAACGAAAAGTACATCAGTAACATACAGTTTTTGCATTAACGATATTTCTGATTCTGATTTAACAAAATGACGCGGCCTTTCAAATACTGTTATTAATCGATTCTTTGTCGAAATTGTAACGGAAATAGCGCGCGTTGCGAGCGATTGCTGTTTGGTCACTGCGCACTGGTGCGGTGGAGCGCTGTACAGGGCTATGTGGAAAGACACAAGCTTGTTTAATTATGTAAATAAAGTAAATGATAGGTTAAAATAGACTAGGTAAGAATAATATTAAGAACACTAAATAGGTTAGGTTAGGTTAAAATAGACTAGGTTAGAATGATATTAGAACACTAAATATGTTATGTAAATAAAGTAATTAATTATTACGGTTTACACCAATTACAATAATTAATAAACTTAAAACATATAGGTATGTCAAAGATAATTGAAAAATCACAATAAAAATTAAATAAAAATCACAGGTAACAAATTGTAATAAATTATATAATAATACTCGTAGTCAGCATCAATTAACCTCAACCATAATGTCAACAAGTCTTATTAGAAGACTCGACATAGTCTCCCTTCTCACAATATTGCAAACAGCACAAGTAACTTTGCCCACCCATCGGAAACTACGTTAACGCGAGTGTTTTGATCCACAATGGAGTTAAGCGCAGATATGGCTCGCGGAATGGTAGAGGTAGCTTACCTTTGACAGGCGTTATATTTTTACACATTAAAATCCTACTTATATTATAAATGCAAAAGTTTGTGTGAGTGTGTGTATGTTTGTTACTTCATCACGCTCAAACGGTTGAACCGGATTTGATGAAATTTGGTGTAAATATCTTAGAACCTGGATCAACACATTAGGACATTAAATATTAGGACACATTTCACTCATGGCTGATTAGCCACAAACTAAAACATTTCTAGTTCGTATTATGGTTGCTAATACAACTGATATACTACATATACATACTTACTTTATATCGATACATATTTAATGCCCAGACGGACATTCAACAAACTCAGCTAATCACAAAGATGTTGGCCGTGCCGGGAACCGAACCCGGGACCCATCGGTTGGCAGTCCGAAATGATAACCATTACGCCAACGAAGTCGTCATTATATATATAAATTTATTTTAATTTTAATTATCTCTCCTTTTTTATTCTGAATAGGTCAGCGCTTGACCACATTTCACCTGATGGTAAGTAATATTGAGGTCTACAGTGGATCGCGATTAAAATCGCGATAGAAAGAACCAGTTCACTCTCGCCTTGCAAATCGCTAGATTGTAGTCATTGGGGAACAGGGAATTCGGCAAGGAATTGTAAAGTTTGGCGATCTCCTCGGATAAAACCCCTTTCACTCCCTTTTCAGTCACCCCTGTACTGTACAGCCAGTGTATGTATAGATATGTATGTACATATATGTATGTGTTGATTTTTCCTCCCTTTTCACTCCCTTTTTAGACACCCCTGTATAGCAAGTGTAAGTATAGGCATGTATATGCATTGACTTTTTCCACCTCGGATAAAACCCCTTTTCACTCCCTTTTCAGATACCCCTGTATAGCAAGCGTAAGTATAGGCATACATATGCATTGACTTTTTCCACCTCGAAACCCTTTTCACTCCCTTTGCAAGACCCCTGTACAGTAAGTGTATGTATTGACTTTTTCCACCTCGAGTGAAACCCCTTACCTCTACCTTTGCAGGACCCCTGTATAGCAAGTGCAAGTATGTATATGTATGTATAGTATATCGTCCCCGTAGAGCGAAAACTCACTAAGTCGGAAAATGGCCAAAATGAGTTATTAATGTCACTAAAACAACATTTTTTTTCTCTAAATATCTGTTTGACAATCAATTCTGTAGCTGTCTTAGTTTCCAAGTTACGGAGTGTGAAAAGTGAATAAATCTTGTTTTATGATGCAGCCGGGAAATGCGAGAAGTCACTAATATTTTTAATTACTTTATAGAATTCAAATCTTATGAATTCGTACACATTTTGTTAAAATAAAGTCACTATAATGATTTAGTGACTTTTCTAATTCAACAGTTTGTTTCGATACTCGAATGCGAAAATTAACTAACTCGGGATAGTGACTGCTTACTCTTTACTGTTAAATGATTATGTAAAATACTACCACAGCGAAAAATTATTATCTCAACATAAACACTTCTTCTATAACAAAAAATAGTTAAAGATAATGATTGCAAATATTAATTAAAATAGTTTAGTTATTATTTGTATAAGTTCGACGTGGGTCGTTACATTTAGTTATATGTCGCTCCCGAGTTAGTGACTTGTTCGCGGGCAGAACGTCGCGTGCGTCGCGTGGTTACTTTCATATAACCCACCACACTGTGCGTCTTTGTTGGCTGAAAGCTGCTGGGACATTTAGTCCGATGACAGTGTTAAATAAGAAAAATACGTATCTTGTCACAGGCACCAGAACCAAAAATCTAGTAGAAGAGTTGAGTTCAATAAATAAATATTAGGACTCATTTCACACACGGCAGGTTAACCCCATACTGAACCATTTTTAGTTCGTGTTATGGTAGCTAACACAACTGATATACTACATATACATACATATATATTTTATAGGTATAGATACATATTTAACACCCAGACCCACAACCAATAAATTTAGTTAATCACAAAGGTGTCGGCCGGGCCGGGAATCGAACCCGGAACCTTCTGGTTAGCAGTCCGGCATGGTAACCGTTGCGCCAACGAGGTCGTCTCAGTTCTTCTTCTATTCGAATTTTCTCTGACTCTAGCGTTTCATGGTTTTCCGACAGCGAAGATGATAAGCGTACTAAGAAGAAAAGGCGTGTGTACGAGTATGTAGCAACGTCGTCTAGTGAGACGACGAGAGCGATAGTGACGATTGTCAGAAATCAAACTTGAAGAAGATTGATCGTAGCGATGATGATGAACCAACCTCAGGTGCCTATTTTACCGTCTTGCAATTCTAATTTAGCAGGTATTTACACTATAGGCAGTCAAGATTCAACAGAGCAGCCAATTACAAATGCTGCTTAAAATAATGAACCTACGCGTTGGAAGCAATGTGATCCTAGCAAGTGGAAAAAAATACAGCTAAGTCTAACAAACAAAACTGTTTGCCTTATTTGGGTAAAAAGTAACCTAAACCTATGAAATGCTTCATTGAATGCCGGTATCAGTGCCATCATAACTTTTCTGACGAAGATAGATACAGGATTTGTCAAACATACTAGCAAATTACCGATTTCAAAGCACAAAAACAACTTTTACTTCAAAAAATGGTGGCTCAACCTTTAAAAACTGTGAAAGTTGGTATTCGTAGCCAAAAAAACCGATCTGCTGCTACCTATGAATATTATTTTGATAAAAATGATACTTAGATACGCGTCTGCAGAGATTTTGTCCTAAAGACATTGTGTATTTCAAATGGATCTGTCATTGAAGCCTTAAAATATAAAGACGAGCTAAACCTCCTCATGAAGCATACTGTATAACATGGTATGAGATTAATGGAAAAACAGGCAGTGTTGAAATTGCCAGTGTCATAGATTGGTGGTATACTCAGATACAAAAACCAAATTAAAGAAATCACTATGTAAATACATGTGCCAGGCAACATAAAATAAGTATAACGGCGTATTTGGCACATTTAATACAACGAACGGATGTTGAAGTAATCAAACAAAAATGTTTAGAGAGTGGTCACACCCATTTGGAAGTGGATTCTATGCACAGAGCTACAGAGAGAGAACAAAGACACACCCCTGAGTATTCTATTAGATGTTCCACTAACTACAAGAAAGAGGAGACAGTAAATATTTTTGCACAATAAAACAATCCTACTGTTATGGGGCCAATTTATTTTTTTGTAAATCAACAATATTCTATAAATATGCTACATACACTACACTGCTACTATTTAATCATCAAAATCAATCTACTTCGTTTTCGCCATCTTCGGTAATGTCTGGCCCCCGAAATCTTGTCTATTACATCTTTGCTTGTGGGTAAAGACATACCAGACATTTAACTCTTTTGGAATTATGCCTTTGTCAGATAAATTGTTCAGGTTGTTGTCCTGGTCCTTCTTCTTTGCCTCTGAACTGAAATGGTCAGCGGCGAAAAATATGCTTGTGATATTTTATAGGTATTTTATTCTTTTATCAGTTCTTCTTTTGGAAAAAGTAGTAGTACAAACATACTACTTGATTTTGATGATTAAATAAAATCTTTTTGACGTGACAACGTCTTAAATTAGGTTGCGGCTGGGAGTCACTTATGAAAAAGTGTAACGCCCGGTAACGTTACGATGAGTCACCGAACGAGAGAGAGGCCCGCCGAATGCCTTGCGTCTCTCTCCCACTCAACTATGATCGGTCTGCCGCGCGCGCAGCACGCGGCAGACGTTGTCACGTAAAATCTTCGCCCGTAAAACCGACTTTACAGGCAACCATTTTCTTTCTATTGTATCACACATTCACATCTATTGTATCTCCCGTTTTGTGTTTCGTAGCAGTGTAGTGTATGTAGCATATTTATAGAATATTGATGATTTACTAAAACTTAATTGGCTTACAATAGGATTTTATTATGCAAAATTGTTTTATTATGCAAAATTATTATAAGAAACATTTTTGTTAAAGGGTCTGTATTATATACAACTCACGTTTTGTACACCTAGCAATTAGGTCCATATCACCTAACTTGAGATGTTTTCTTAAAAATAATTTTATCACTATGGAAAATTCACTAACTCAGGGCGAAAATTAACTATTTCGTACTTAGCTCAAGTGGTTTTAAAGAGAACAAATAATTAACTTGTGTTTTCTAAGCTTCCTAGTAATTACTCACTTTTTATTTGATACTGAAATGAAGTTCATATAATAATATAAACTTTAATATATTACCTTCTAAATAAAACTTAAAGAATAGAGATATGCACTGCCATACTAAAGTTATAGAATTTTGTATTTTCCAAAACTTTAACGCTCATTATCTCAAAACAGGTTTTTAGGACTTAGTGACTTTTCGCTCTACGGGGACGATATATTAAAGTACGTCTGAAACGCATCCAGTCTGAAATGGAGCGGCACGGGTCGGGGCCGCGTGGCTTTGTGTTATATTTTACGCAACTTAGGTGTTGCATTGCCGCGGATTCCGACGCCTGGTTAGGGTTCTATATGTGATGCGATGAAAATGAAACCATGTCAGTTTTTAGTTGAGGATGCGTACGTCATGTTTGGATTCTCCATATGTTGTAATGGAAATGGAACATTTTCAGTCTGAAACCAGTTATCTTTCTGAAGACGATATGAGAGCAAAATTTGCATATTGGTGGCGATTCAGCGGCACACACGACTAAACTAAATTTAAAGAAGCCCCTACTCTTTTCATCTGAAGTGGCCAGAAAGAGACGACACGTTCTGCACCATAGTCAAAACAACTAAAATCACGTCAAATGTAGAAAATATAGGAGACTTTAAAACGCACTCACTTGTATCACCTCTAAAACTGCCTGCACATTCCATATTTGACGTGATTTTAGTTGTTTTGTCTGTGGTTCAGAACGTGCCGCCTCTTTCTGGCCACCTAAGATGAAAAGAGACGGGGCTTCTTTAAATTTAGTTAAGTCGTGTGTGTCGCTGAATCGCCACAATTGTATTGAAAAAAATAACCTATAAAGTCCCGCGTAAATGATACGGGTACAGTTTTTTTTCAGTTTTATTAGATTTTTTAGCTTATTTTTTTTACAATTAAGTAAAATTTGCTCGATTATTTTTGTTTATTTTTAAATAATAATAATAATAATAATAAAGCCCAATTTATTTCCAACAACCTTAAATAACATTATAACTGCTTAAACTTATTTGACTATTTATATCTATTATTGTAAAGTATTTTATGTTAAATTAAATTTTTATCTTCCGGCATTGGAACCCCACTCTGGGTATAGGGCTCCTCTATTTTTCTTATTTTTTTTTAAATAGTCGTATTAAAAGTTGAAAATGTGGTGCTGCTGAAAGTAATAAGAAATTTAAAACATAACTTTTTTATATGGTGTGAATAATATTCTCTAGAATCTTTAGGGTTTAAAATCTCAATATAGTTAGCGGTTGATTTTTTATGCTTTTCTAACATATAGGCTACTTTTTATCCCGAAAACAATTGTGGTTCCCGTGGGATACGCAAATAACTACAAAATCTATTTTACTCCTTCACGCTCCAACTGCTTGGTCGATTTTGATTACATTTTCTATGAAGATAAGTTAGCAAATTGTATCCCGGATTAACGACGGGTAACACCGCAGGGCGCAATAAGTAATAAAGTATACTCTATAATAAATATTTTATTTCTTTTTTCATACTATCATTTTAAATTGTACGGAACCTTTGTCTTGCCGCGTCAACTCTCTTGCCTCAATAAAGACCGACCAGTTAGCACACGTGAATCACAGTGTTCCGAAATGCCCAGTTATATGAGTTTACTAACTACGTTGCGAAAATGTAAGAATTTTCTGGAAACATCCGTTTAAAACCCCACTTCTTATTGCATAAGCATAAGCAGCCCACTTTACGTTCCCACAGCTGGGACTCAGGGCCTTCTCACACGAAGAGTAAGATATGGGCCATTATAACTATCTATCTGTACTGTCCTGCCTTAGGACCTGCGCAATCTTCAGGTCACGTAGTGGCAGGAGAAGGCACAGGACCGAGAACAGTGGCGTCTCTTAGTATCGGAGACCAAGATCCGATTCGGGTCGACGCGCCAACCCAGTTAGTTAGTTATCTGTACTGTCCCTCTCCATTCCCGGTTGCCTAGTAGAGATCACCATAGGTGATAAGGCCGCCTTTGTACTCCATGTGTAAATATTTTATTTCCTTAATTTAAGCTGTTTTCTTATGTGGTTGTACAATAAAGTAATATTCTATTCTAATAACTAACATTATTATTAAGTTGTAACTACTAACTCATGGACCCCTTTTGTAGTCCGAATATAGAAAATTATGATTTGATTTAATAATCCACCGCACTGGCTGAATGCGGGTTGGCAGATGACACGTCTTCGAATATTGTTGTCTTCAAACATGCCGGTTTCCTCACGATGTTTTCCTTCAGCTTGTAGCAAGTGCAAATCCACACTTAACATGAAAAACAAGTCATTGGTGTAGGGCCGGGATCGAACCAGGGGCCGTCTGATTGACAAGTAGACGTTACCGTGCCACACTCGCTTTTAACTGAACTGTGTTTAAATTTTAAGCTGTGATATGAATATAACTGTTAAATAACGCTATTAATAACTTAAATATAGTTGTAATACGTAATAACTTTTATATTATGAGTAGTCAAATAAATCATTTAATCAATAAACAAAATGTTTAAATTAAAAGTTATGCACGACTGTTTCAATTATGTAATTCCAATGCACATTCTCCGAAATGCATCCTATTAAAACCGATATGCAATAGAGGCATCTATGAAGCAAGACTAAACATCTAACGTGTTTTCACTCTACAAAGTAAAAGCTGTTATGTATGAAATCTAATGAGGAGTCAAGGCTTTCTTTGGAAACCGATTGAGAGCAATGTATTTGCTTACGAAAGTTTTTTTTTACACGCTTTATATTAGCTTCACCTGTATGTTTGTTTGTTTGTAACCAACTTCTTTGGGCGCGATTTTGACCCACTTTAAACGGCCAGATTTCGTTCAAACTTTGTAGATTTATTGAGGACTGATGACAGTATTGTCATCAGTCCTCAATAAATCTACAAAGTAACTATACTAATTTGATAAAATTATTTCTATTTGGTAAATAATATTTTATTGACAAAACTAGAAGAAATTATAAAAATACATTTAAACATAACTTAAGAATAATATTTATAAAGAATAGTAAAAACGAAAATTTTGTCAACTAAAAAAAAAAACAAAACTTTTTTTTTTAATATTCTTCTAGACGTGTTCTCACGTAATTAATTATTTTTAGAGTTCCGTATCTGGAAGGTAAAAAAGGGACCCTATTACTAAGCCTCCGCTGTCTGTCTGTCTCCAAGCTGTATCTCAGAAACCGTAATAGCTAGAAAGCTGAAACTTTCACAAGTTATGTATTTTCCGTGCCGCTATAACAACAAACACTTAAATAAAAAAATACAAAATATTAAGGGAGGTCACCATATAATATACATAAACCACCACGCTGGCCAAGTGCGGATTGGCGGATAACACACATCTTTGAATTTTGCAGTCCTCAAACATGTTTTCTTTTA
Source organism: Mellilla xanthometata (assembly GCA_035578125.1). Taxonomy (NCBI): domain Eukaryota; kingdom Metazoa; phylum Arthropoda; class Insecta; order Lepidoptera; family Geometridae; genus Mellilla; species Mellilla xanthometata. The sequence goes on from JAPUBQ010000045.1 coordinate 312,857, forward strand.
CAGCTAAGCCAGTGCAAATCCACACATAACTTGAAAAACAAGGCATTGGTGTAAGGCAGGGATCGAACTGATTGAAAAGCAGAAGTTTTCACACCGAGCCACGCTCGGTTTTCATGATTTGATCCCCCCGCCCCATTCCACCATCGGTCGAGTAGGGAAACACCAAGGCGGCATCGTTATACTGTGGAGGTGCCTAAGTCGCGTACTAAGCGGTTTGCCTCCACCTTCATTGTGCCAAGGTGTGGAGTTCTTTGCCAAATTCCCAGTTCCCCGATAACTATAATCTAGCGGTTTTCAAGGCAAGACTGAACCGGTTTCTTCTGGGCAAGCGCGCTCCACCTTAGATCGCAATATCGCTTACCATCAGGAGAATTGCGATCAAGCGCAAGCCCATTATGAGTAAAAAAAAAACGCTCCAAAGCAAAGCTAAGTCGAATTAATATTATAACGGTAAATGCCATTGAAAGCATAAATTATATACCGTCTAAAAAGCAATCCTAAGAATAGATGATACATATATTATTCATAATATTTTTCAGAGCTTAGCCAAATTCAAACAAAGATTGAAAAAAGTATTACAATACTCAGACTAGAAGCTTTCGCTTTGATTTGCTTTCTTTAATTTCTATAGATGTATATTTTAAAGTCTTAAGCTTAAGCTTTTTAATTTAAGCTTTAAAGAAAGAAACATTAGCATTGCACAAATAGATTATAATAGATTGCAGATAAGAAATAAAGGCAGATATTTAGACTAAGTTTTACTATTGACTAAGATCACTATGAAAGAAATTGAGACTTAAACTCTCAAAATACTTTGAATTATACATAAAAACTTACTGACCCGCCAAACGTTGCTTTATTTTGTTTTTAAGTACAGTCAAAAGCACTATACTAACTAAACACTAATTTATCGAGCGGGATGAATAATGATTAAATTACTAAAATGGTCATAAAAACTAAGGTTATTATTTATTCTTTTATATGTATGTATATACATATATTTATTGTTATGATTAAAATAATGATTAAATTATTCTAACTTATATTAATTTTTAACTTACCTCAGTCACAAAACAATGTCAATCACCAATCACTATTATACGAGTAATATCACTTTAGTTCATCCAAACAGGGAAATCCTGAGACAGTTCTAGAAATCACGGAATTAATAGATTGCATTCATTTTTACAAAAAGCAAAGATAAAATATTGGTCACATATATATTTATAATAAATAAAATAGTAAATAAATCCTGATATGTATTTATTTATATTTATAATATTACTGATACTTTCTTTGTTAGTAGTCAACTTTTACAAAGATTTAAAAAGCAATATGATCTATTTTTATTATATGTTTTTCAAAAGTTTTGTTGGTCGGTTAAATGGCATTAAAAATACTTGTTGTTATTTGACTATGGTGACTACTTAAGTAATAAGATTAGAAAATAAATATTTATTATTTTATTAAATGGTGTATTATATTGTAAGTTGTAATATATTTTAATTGTATGTAATAATACGAGTATTTATTTTGCTCAAATCTTGAATTTGTTGATATTGTGATTTATTCTTATTATCATTTTGTAGTTGGTTTCTTTTTTTCATAAAATATTACTCAACCACCACTTTATCACAGACTGTGCTTTATACAACTTGTGTCTTTTCGTTATTTTAACTAAACACAGATCTTTAAACAAAAAAAAATGGAAATCCAATATTTTTCTTCACTTCTTTTTACGCAAAAAAACAAGCTGAGTTTCCGTAAAAAAAAAACACAACTGCACACCAATATTTATAAATCTTTTTTCTTAATTTTTTGCTAAAAAAAACTAAGATTAAAAAACACACAAATCAGATCCGATAATTTAGAACACCTTTTTTTGTATTTTCTCTCTTTTTTTTAATTGCGATGACGTTGTACACGCAAATCTTTTTTCTTAATATTTTGTTAAATAAAAGTAAGATTAAGGCACACAAATGTGATCCGATAATTTACAACACCTTTTTTGTTTTTTCTCTTTTTTTTTATTGCGATGACGCGAATGTAGGCAGGTAACCCGCGAATGCCCTGCCGAGAGCGTTGGCTGCGCGTGCGCCGGCTACGTAAAGCGAACTGCGGCTCGTGCGGCTCACAGCTATCAAATTAATATCACTTACTAACTTTACTTGTGTAATGCGAACAGTAGACTAGATAAAGATACATTTTATTTGTGGAGTTTTTTTTAGTAAGTATTAGAAATCAATTTCATACACGGCTGGTTAGCGTTAGTATGTATGCGTATTCAGTACGTCTGAGAATAAGCTACTATAATTATATTTTTCATACCCCTAAGTAATACGGATTGTTCACCCTTAAATATTTTAAATTTTTGTTTTTTTATTGTTTTTATTTTTTTATACATTTTATTTGTGGAGTTTTTTTTAATAAATACTAGGACACATTTCACACACGGCTGGTCAGCCTGATAAACTAGAAATGGTTCAATAGGTATGCGTATTCAGGAAGTCTGAGAATCAGCTACTATATATTTTTCTTACCCCTAAGTAATACGGGTTGTTCACCCTTAAATATATTTTTTTAATTTTTAATTTTTTATTGTTTTTATTTTTTTATACTGTGGCATTAAAAATACATACAACACTAAATTTTTACTTTTTTATCACCAATTCCTATTGTTGATGGTCATTTTAGTAATTTAATATTTTTTATCCCGCTCGATAACTGTTCAATTATATTGTTTTTAACTGTACAGCAAAACAACGTTTGCCGGGTCAGCTAGTATATTAATACTCAAAGATATTTTCCCGCTCCGGGTCGTTCTTGGTGCAGAGGTTGGCCATAGCTATTCAGCGCGGTAATGCAGCGAGCGTGATGGGCACCTTTGCACCGGGGGCGACCAGCGGCGGGTTATTTGATTAGTATTAGTTTTAGTTTTTAATATGTGACATTTATATTGGACGTAATCTTATATATAAAATTTCCGTGTCACAGTGTTTGTTACCGTACTCCTCCGAAACGGCTTGACCGATTTTTTTCTAAATTTTATATGCGTATTCAGTAGGTCTGAGAATCGGCTACTGTATATTTAGTTTTTTATTTTTATTTTTTTTATTAAGGCAAACCAACGTTTGCCGGGTCAGCTAGTATTATATAATATTAAATTATTTTGACGTTTCAATTGTATATTGTGATATATAACATAAAATTATTATATATGTAAGTAAAGATATTTTTACCGACTCAAATCAAAATCACCATACTTTCATCACAGGTGAAAGAATCACGTCATCGGTTACGTAGTCGCTTCGCTCACTGCGCTCGCTTGGCGTCAAAGCTGGTTAGTTACATCAGATCGTAGTGTTATGTAGCTTGACGCACCATGCTGAGAGAAATCACTTGGATCTGTGTCTAGTTCATTAGTAGAATGGATGCTTTTACTTTCTTTCGCACGTCTTATTATATCCGTTTACGTGTTGGGGCCCGCGATCTACAACCGCGTTCCCGCGACTGTCCGGGATGCACCTTCCACCGCCAGCTTTAACACTACACTCAGGGTTTGGCTATTAGATCAAACTTTTTATAATACTTATAAATGATTATATAGAAATGAAAATTGACATTTGATTCATATCATGTAGTATTGTAATGATATTATATTACTAGAATTAGATGTGACAATTGACATTTGATTAATATCATATACTATTGTAATGATATTATATTATTAGAATTAGAATTGAAAATTGGCATGGATACATATCATTTACTTTTGTGTTGATATCATATTATTTGACTTGTAACTTTGGTGATATCAATAAATGATTTGTATTTGTATTTGTATAACGATACCGGAAATTTCAATTGTCGTAAAAGACAAAACACGACTTTTCAAGAGAGCCAAAAAACTAAAAAAAAAGTTTTCTGATTATAAGTTTTTGAAACAAAAATATATTACTGGTGTCAAAGGGCATCCTAACTATTTTATCGTGTTTTATTAATTTAAATAAACAAAATGAACCTAACTTTATAAATAACGAAAATAAATGTCCTTTACGACCCAAAAATAGACCTGAATGTCCCCAACGACCAGAAAAATTGGTTAAGATAAAATCGGATGTAAAATAAAGTAAAGTACAAAAGCTATTTATTGAATTACAATCATTATAAGGTTCAGTTTCAAATCCACAAAGTTACTATTTATCAAAATTTAAATTTAAATATAATTATCAAAAAAACCTTTAGTAAAAAAATTTTAGTATATAGATATGTCAATTTTTCTTGTAAATAATAATAAAAAGGTAAAATAATAGTGAATTTAAATTTCATTATGTCAAAAATATAATAAAAATCGGATGTATAATAATATTAAAGGACTAATCTTCGTCATAAATGGGTAGTATTTGTAAAATGGGAATTACGAATTCATTTTTCACATCTTTACGTCTTTGTGAAAATTTTCGCCGAGTACAACAAGCACCGAAGAGCAATGTGAAGGTCATTAGATATTCGTTGTCGGCGCCCAATATTCGCGCGCAACAAATTACACAGCTTAGTATTCCCGGCGAACAGAGAAACGTATTCGTACGTAAATTATACAGACGACGCTTGGTGGCGTGATGGGTTCATTTCGGCTGCTCTAATGAAATCATATTATACGGCCAGTGGTGGCGATTCAGCGGCACACACGACTAAACTAAATTTAAAGAAGCCCCGTCTCTTTTCATCTTAGGTGGCCAGAAAGAGACAGCACGTTCTGAATCACACACAAAACAACTAAAATCACGTCAAATATGAAAAATGTAAGCGATTTTAGAGCGCACCCAATTGTATCAGCTCTAAATCGGACGTGTTTGACGTGATTTTAGATGTTTTGTCTATGGTTTAGATCGTACCATCTCTTTTTGGTCATTTATGACGAAAAGAGGCAGAGCTACTTTAAATTTAGTTGAGTCGTGTGTGCCGCTGAATCGACACCATTACCTACTTTTTTTGGTAAAAACGGGACTCTATTTGTTCGATATATGAACATTCAGATAATGGGAGCTTAGTGGACTGTATAAAAAAAATTACAATGCAGTGGTGATGCACCGATCCAAACAAGAACACAGATAAGAGGAGGTATATCTACCACTTACCTTCCGTATATATAGCTCAATGTTACCTTCAATGCTTCTAATGCCGTTCCAAGACAGGGCTGGTCGGGTAAGGTGGGATCTTCGGATGTCGACACACACACACGCACTGGTTTGTAAATAGTGCACGGCAGCTATTTGCAGAGCTCACGGAGCTAAAGGAACGTCCTTTTTGTGATTTTGAAGAAGATGCGACCTACGGAGGCGCTTGTCGTTGATCCACTCGCTGGCACTTATGTGTCAGTTGTCTTTTTCCGCTCTCATCCAGAGTCGAGGGTAGAACAAAAAAAGACATCTCGGGCAGTGGCAAATAGTGTTGTACCACCATCAAATCTTATGCAATGTAAGGATCGCACACTATTACTGAGCCTCCGCTGTCTGTCTGTCACCAGGCTGTATCTCAGAAACCGTAATAGCTAGAAAGCTGAAACTTTCACAATAAACGTATTTTCCGTGCCGCTATAACAACAAATACTAAAAATAAAAGAAATGAAAATATTAAGGGCGGTCCCCATACAATAAACGTGTTGTTTTCGTGGTTTTTGCTATATATCAATAACGATAGCTGCTAGTTACTTAAATTTTCGAGAGATATATAAAAGGTATATTAGCTATCAAATAAAATTATCACTTGAAAATCTGCAAAAAGATACCTAGATAATAAAAAAATATTAAGACACATTTCACACAAAATTAAACATAATAGAACTGAAAAAACCGTAATACCATCAATAATGTTTCGTTCACCAATTCAAACACTGAATGTATGTGCGGTAGCAAAAATCAATCATCGACTTCGGTGATCGATTGATATCTCTGTAGTCAGCCGCACGGAGCAAAGGAAATTTTATTTCCACGAATTCATATAAAAATCCCTTTACTCAATAAATTCGACTTTACCACGGTGTACGGATTTCCATTTAAATATTCTATTGTCGCATTTCGTTCCATGGAAAATTTATTGTTTGTTTACTTTCACCAAAATCCATGGGCTTCGAATTTGTATTATCTGCTTAATGTAGCAGTGTATGTTTGACGACCTCGTTGGCGCAACGGTTACCATGCCGGACTGCTAACCAGATGGTTCCGGGTTCGATTCCCGGCCCGGCCGACATATTTGTGCTTAACTAAATTTGTAGGTTTTGGGTCTGGGTGTTAAATATGTATCTATAAAAATATATATGTATCTATATAAAATATATATTATTATGTATGTATATATAGTATATCAGTTGTGTTAGCTTCCATAACACGAACTAAAAATGGTTCAGTATGGGGTTAACCAGCCGTGTGTGAAATAAGTCCTAATATTTATTTATTTATTTATTTACATCGTTATTTACATGTCATCATCATAATCAGCCAGGAGCAGGGATCAGAATACTTACTAGAGATGATTGCTTTTTTTACGCTTAATAGACTTGCGCTTGACCACAACTCACCTGATGTTAAGTGATATTGCAGTCTAAGATGAAGCGCGCTTGCCTAGAAGAAACAATGCCTTGCTGATTCCCATACAATAAAATACGGCGCAGGCTGGTTAGCCCCATACTAAACCATTTCTAGTTTGTATTATAGTAAACTAGAGGTTGCCCGCGGCTCCGCCCGCGTGTAGGTCGCTTTTCGCGTAACCTGTGGAAAAATTCTATTGTGTCCCATTCCCGTGCCAATTTTATATAAACATTACATTGCTACGATATCAAAATGAGTTCGATTCGATTATTCGATATCTAAATCACCAAAGTATTGGTTTTATTAGTATGGTGATGATGCGAAAGATTAGATCGTGTTCTCCAAGCTATTTTTTTTTAAATATTTAGAATACGCGTACCACCAAGTGGATCACATACTTAAATTCCAATTCAGAAGTATTTAATTTCAAAAACGCAAAACTTTCCCTTTGAACTTACCCCAATGGCATACCTTAATGCACTCCTGGCAAATATTTTTACATATTTATTTTAACCATCATATAAACTACAACCTCAACAACTTTCAAGACTTTTACTTGCTAAATAAAGAATTTTCCATACAAACTTTCACCCCCCATTACAAACCCTTAGTTCACTCCTGGCAAAAAAACTTGAAAACATTATTTTTAATTTTACATAAACTATACATACTCTAAATTTCATTGCTGTAAATTCAAAAAACAAAGAAGTTTCATACAAACTGTTTTACCCCCTTTCACCCCCTTAAGAGTAGAATTTCCAAAAATCTGTTCTTAGTACACGTTTAAGTACTAAAATATATATACACTCCAAATTGTACACTTCTAAGTTCAAAAACACAAAACTTTCATTTTTAACTTTAAACCCCCATGGAATCACCCTTAATACACCCCTGGCAAAAGTTTTTTTTTTCATTTTAATTTGACCATTTAATAAACTACTACCATAACAACTTTCAAGACTTTAACTTGATAAATAAATAATTTTCCATACAAACTTTTACCCCCCATTACAAACCCTTAGTTCACCCCTGACAAAAAAACTTGATACCATTATTTTTAATTTTACATAAACTATACATATTCCAAATTTCACTGCTGGAATTTCAAAAACAAAGAAGTTTCATACAAACTGTTTTACCCCTTTTCACCCCCTCAGGGGTTGAATTTCCAAAAATCCGTTCTTAGTACATACTAAAACAGATATACCCTCCAAAATTCACAACCCTAGGACCAGCCGTTTGGGCTCTGCGTTGTCTATAGATGAATGAATGAGTCAGGACAAAGAGTCTTATAGTATAGATAACACAACTGATATACTACATAAATACATTATATCGATAGGTCAGCGCTTGACCACAAATTCACTTGATGGTAAGTGACATTGAGGTCTACGGTGAAGCGCGCTTACCTAGAAGGAACCGGTTCACTCAAATCGCCAGGTCATTGGGAACAGGGAATTCGGCAAGGAATTCCAAAGTTTGGCGGTTCGGACAACAAAAGTGGAGGCAAAACGTTTAGTGCGGTCTATGGTATAGGCCAATAAATACTCGTACATACCTTTCGCTTAACTGCCATGAACAAATTTGCGCTCCTTGGTTCATTTTATTTTTCACTGCAGAATTTACATATTACAGTCACTTGACCAGAAGTTCGCACAACTACATAAGTCAGCTACATTCATTCATTCATCGTATGAGCTAAGTGGCCAAGTTCTGGTATCGACAGTTTTCAAGCCACCCGAAGGCCTCTGACTTGGCTTAACGACTGCTTGTACTAAGACTAACAGCCGGAACCTACAATTTAACGTGTCATCCGACCCACGGTAGCGCCCAGATGAAAATGCCACTTGAAAAACGACAGTCGTGTGCATGGTCACCCATCCAAACACCGTCCGCATCGACCGTTAACTTCGATGATCGTGTCAGATCACCTTAGCTTGCCGAGCTAAAGGCACTACAGCGACGATAAACCTAGTCTGTATTTACTGGCTCTCAAAGAGGCTGCTAAGATAGTTTCTTAATTCCGTTAGCCTTTGTTTATACTGTTTGGCACAAGAAATATGAGCTGGTGATGGGTCGATCCATCTCAATCCATCTTCTGATTTATCGAAACTATCTACATACATATATGTAAGTATATATATATTTACTTTCCTATGCACACTTGACCGATAATCAGTGGCGATGTTAGGGTAGGGCGTATTGGGGCAACAGTCCAGGGCGCCGAATGAAATAAAATAGGGCGCCAAAAGGACCCATGAAAGGGCGCCCCTTTTTCAATCAACTTCAGTTTTCTGAGATATTAAATGTATTTAAAGCATCTTCGTTTTTCACTTACTGGTAAAAAAAAATCATCATAATATGGCTAAAAATACTTTTGAAGTATGGACCCACCCTTTTTTTTAATGATAAATAGAATTACGTTTGACCGCAGCTTGCCTGATGTTAAGCTTGACTGTAGTCTAAGATGTTTCACGGTTGCCTAGAAGGAACCTATTTACTCTAGATTTGAAGACCCCCAAATTGTACTTACATTTACAAATTGTACTTACCTTGTCCCCTCAAAATTATTTTATTTTGACTGTATGCTTTGTAAATAAATGTATTTAGAATAAGTTTATACGGGTGTTATCATATTTTGATAGCTATTAATTTTATTTCATTGTAATTTTAGTATTTTTAAATATTTCGTGTATAAAAATGTTACATCTCTAGATAAAAATGTTACATCTCTAGATATTTCTGTTCTTTAGATACTGCCAGGTGACAGATGGACAGACAAACGGATAAACGGACTGCGAAGTCAAGTTAATAATAATACCTGGCTTTAGATACTGGCGCCTCAAAAAAAAACATTTGCATTTTTCAACGCTTCTGAACTAACGGCCCGGACCTAAAACCTTCGAGGGCGTCATAAAACACTGGCCCTTTAAACGCTTCTCAACTAACAGCCCGGACCCAAAATCTTCGAGGGCGTCATAAAACTCTCACCCAGGACGTTGTTAGTCCTAAATCCGCCCCTGTCGATCCTGGCATTTCCTCAACACCAAAACACAAGACCCTTACATAACAGTCGCCATTTTAGCCGGAGCGGGAAAACCATTTAAATATTTGCTCAATCCTGCCGACCTCTGGCGTTCTGACCCAGAAAAAACATTCGAAGAAAAAGAAATTCATTTGCAAAATAACCCTTATTCAAACAACTTTAAGTCCAAGTTAAAAAAACACTTCTGCTGTAAAATACTGAAGGAAAATTACCCTCATAGTGTCAACTTAAGGTTTTCGATCGATAGAAATGTGTATCAACATTTTTCAGTAAGATATTAAGACCTAGAATTCCCGCTAAACTCGTTTAGAGTAAGGACCAGAATCGTTTGCCAATTTCATTTTTACTCCGTTTTCTTCGGTTATAACTGTGTACATTGCTCTCTTGACTTATTAAATAATTCAATGGGTACTTTTTAAGCCCCAACCTTTAGTCAAATATATGCCAGATTCAGTGTTGCAAACAAACACAACACAAAAAAATGGTATGAGTTTATCTACTATACTATTGTATCTATTACAATATACACAGAAATACAAAATATGACCACGTCACAAAAATATTTCGGATAATCTAATTTTCATTGAATTTTTTGTGTATTCGTTGATAAAGCAGTACCAATAAAAAATAAAATAATATTTTTTAAGTAAGTGTGACTTGTTTGGTGCAAGTATAGTAGCTACAAAATAACTGTGACGCAGTCACAGTGTGTTTAGGCAGCCACTTTGAGAGAGAGAGACTAGGCATGCTTCACCTGGGCAGAGTATCGCTAATGAAGTAATCATCTAAGCACGTGTGATTACGCGCCCTGTTAGTCAAATGCCTGTAAAGATTAAAAAAATGGTTGCCTGTAAAGTCGGTTTTACGGGCGAAGATTTTACGTGACAACGTCTGCCGCGTGCTGCGCGCGCGGCAGGCCGATCATAGTTGAGTGGGAGAGAGACGCAAGGCATTCGGCGGGCCTCTCTCTCGTTCGGTGACTCATCGTAACGTTACCGGGCGTTACACTTTTTCATAAGTGACTCCCAGCCGCAACCTAATTTAAGACGTTGTCACGTCAAACAAAATAAAGTATTCGATTTTTTGTTATGGTCTCATTAGTTGGTGTTACACGTGATACGTTTGCTTTTATGTTAATAGAAAATATAGACAACTAAATGTTATAAACGCTCAACCTTTTATTGAAAATCGTACTACGTGTATAATCTGATGCAGCCAATAGCGCCATCTATTCGTATTTTCTTAAAACGACTTCACTCGGGTCACATAATCTACTATCGTTATTTCACTATGCGACTGCAGCGCGTTTCGGAATTTGGCGTGCGCTAGGCTGCACGCTCGATTTGCAACCTAGCTACTACACCATACAGTTTGGTAATGACGTTAGCGCGTACTACAAAATGGCAGCTGCACAGTCCTATTCTTATTTGGCACGCATAATATGTATGTATCTCATTCTCTAGTATAGTGATGCCTGGTAGAGAGTAAGCAATGTATGTCGAAGTGAAGAAAGTATCGATGTATAAAGAGTTACGTAATGTTAGCGTGGCCAGACGCGGAAGGTGCAGTCGGCCAATGGAGCAACGAACGCAACGCGTACAGGGTTACTGCTCACTTAAGCCGGTATGGGAGCAAAATAACATAAGTATTTTGAAAAATCTGCGAAAATATCCTACTAATCTTAATATATATAAATCTCGTGTCACAATGTTTGTCCTCAATGGACTCCTAAACCACTCAACCGATTATAATAAAATTCGCACACCATGTGCAGTTCGATCCAACTTGAGAGATAGGATAGTTTAAATCTCAAATTATAGTCGCAATTTTAATTTATTGCTAATTATTGTCTGTTATTATTTGACAGTCACAATTATCTGTTAACTCCAAATGATTCTAACAGATGTCGATACCTTTCGACTGGGTTGAGTAAGTAATCAATAGATGGCGCTGCTATGGTAAATCTTTGAACGTGTCATATAAGCTACACTGTCTATTTTTCATACCCCTAAGTGAGGCAAAACAACGTTTGCCGGGTCAGCTAGTATTATTATAAATACGAAAGTTTGTGTGTAATATCAGCATATGATAATATATCCGATATAAAATCAACAGTGATAATATATCCAGGGAATGAGGATTCCAACCGAGGTAGAGGAATTTCATACAGTCATTAATATATATACCGGTGTGATTTGAGTGGGCGGACTAACCACCGATCGGAGGAACATAAGTAAAACATCATAGATTTAATTCAATTTGGTCCATATCACAAAAAGAATACGATATATATTTGTAATTTCTTCCAAATTCAATAAAAAAGAAACATAATACTTTTAAACATTCTTTACCCAGGAGTGGGATATAATGGGTTGTAGATGATGATGAACGCAAGAATCATAACATTATGTCAAAGTGATTGCGAGTTTTTGCCAGTAGCCCAGTATGAAACAAGTCTCATGCCGGCTTAAAATGATGTGGTAAAACATGTTTCGTTAATTATTGTGCAACGGATTGTTGTGCTGCGTACCTTGTGGGTAAACAAACGTAATCAGCGTTATTATATTATACTTTAAATAATTGGCCAAGTGGGAGTCGGACTCGCGTATGAAGGGTTCCGTACTATTATTTTAATAAATGGCATTTAAACATGTTTGTCGTATGGGACCCCCTTAGTTATTTATATCATTTTTATAATTTATTTTAAATGGTAAAATATAACAAAATATTCCGTGGAAATTTTAAGCGTCATTTGTTATCGAATATGCGAAAGTTTGTGTGTATATTTGTTACTTCTTCACGCTCAAACGGTTGAACCGATTTCTATGAAATTTGGTGTGAAGATAGGTAAGATCCTGGATTAATATTTAAGCTACTTTTTATCCCGGATTATTGCGGGTTACACCACGTGGCACAACTAGTTAATATCATAAATGCGAAGTTTATGTATGTGTGTTACTTCTTCACACTCAAATGGTTGAACTGATTTCGATGAAATTTGGCACGTACATAGTTTATACTCTAAATTAACGCATAAGCTACTTTTACTTTCGGAATAATGCGAGTAACACCGCGGGGCACAGCTAGCAAATAAATAATTTATTTGAAAGTGATAATCCTACTAATATTATAAAGGCGAAAGTTTGTATGTATGGATGTGTGGATGTATGGATGTATGGATGTATGGATGTATGTTTGTTACTCTTTCACGTAAAAACTACCGAATGGATTTGAATGAAACTTTACCACAATATAGCTTATACATCAGAATAACACATAGGCTATAGCTTATACATCAGAATAACACATAGGCTACAATTTTTGAGGTTTTTAATGTGAGGTCGTAAAAAAACACATTTTTTGCGCTTACATTGCAAACGCTGACTGAATCCTACAAGATAGATCAAAACAATTTAACTACTACAGTATTGTACAACTTAAAAAGGTCTACAAAAAAGTCCGTGATGGTATATGTTTATCTCTTAGGAATAACCCACAATAACCATTTTTTATCCTTTACTTTGTACGAGAAATAATGGCTTATTTACGAAGCGATTTTAAGCAATACAGTATAAATCCTTATCCAATTAAGTATCTTAAATACATTGTGCATTTAATAAAGATCAATATGGCTTTTTGCAGCATGTAAATTAAATAAATATTTTCGAAGATATCACAGATTTAAAATGCAGCGGCGCCAGGCGAACGGGGCGTGCGGTGGGGAAGAAGTGGCTAATCGCTGAGTGCGCGACCCGAACGCGGGCAGACGCATGAGGGCAGACGTCGTTGACGGTTGTGTCCGTTTTGCGAATTTTCAAGGCACTAGCGATTTGATAAAAACGTATGGTCGCCTACTTTAAGTAATATAGGCCTAAGGTTAGTTATTGCCAGGTTTCTTTTTGGTTAGGAGTAACACGTACAAAAAGATACTTCATTTTTACAAATTACTTCATTGATAATTCAATTACTATATAGATAGGTTACTTACAGTTAATTATAACAAATTATATTAGCAATAAATTAAAATTGCGACTATAATTTGAGATTTAAACTATCCTATCTCTCAAGTTGGATCGAACTGCACATGGTGTGCGAATTTTATTATAATCGGTTAAGTGGTTTAGGAGTCCATTGAGGACAAACATTGTGACACGAGATTATATTAATTAAGATAAGATTATTAATATTATATGTATGTTTTTTATTATTCTTTATTGTACACTACGTCCTTCTTCAGTCGTTTATAAATTCCTTTCCATCCAAAGGTTGCCTGGAAGAGATCGCTTTAAGCGATAAGGGCGCCAATTGTGGTACACTAATTTTAAGTTAATTGTCTTTTACTGTGCCTTTTTTATTTATGTGTCCAATAAAGAATTATAAAATTTCCATGACACAATGTTAGTTACCGTACTCCTCCAAAACGGCTTGACCGATTTTTACCAAATTTCATATGCGTATTCAGTAGGTCTGAGAATCTTCTACTATATATTTTTAAGGCAAAACAACGTTTGCCGGGTCAGCTAGTACCTATATATGTAAATATTACATTACAACAGGATTATAGTTCCAATTTTCCCTTTTATGTATATAGCGTAGTGGATTATGGTCTGCGCATCTTTTCCAGCGAAGAAGGACCCCAAGCCCAACAGTGGCAAATGTTGCTGATACAACAAATAACAAATGCTTAAAAGCGCTTAACCACCTTGCTCTAACGAAAATAGTTAAAAATTGTCTTCAGAGTCTTTATACTTACATGTCCTGCATCCCTGCCCCCGTCGTGAGATGGGACACCGTGAGGTTGTAGTCGGTAGTGACGGCCCCTTCGGCCCTCGAGCCCGACATACCCCGCCCGCCTCGTCCAAGCTTGTGGTGGGAGATGCGTAAATGCATTTCCTCACGAAAAAAATGCTTGAAACCTTGTTCTTATTTATTTTATTTACTAGCTGTTACCCGCGGCTTTGCCTGCGATAAGTAGCTGCTATAAGTAGTAGTATTATATATCAAATATACATTGTTTTTCAGTTAGGTTAGATGCCATTATTTCTAATTTTACATAAACTATACATATTCTAAATTTCATTGGTGGAAGTTCAAAAATAAAGAAGTTTCATACAAGCTGTTTTACCCCGTTTCACCCCCTTAGGATTGGGATGTCTAAAAATCCGTTCTTAGTACGCGTCTACATACTAAAACAAATACACCCTCCAAATTTCACAACCCTAGAACCAGCCGTTTGGGCTCTGCATTGCCTATAGATGAATGAATGAGTCAGGACAAAGAGTCTCATAGTATAGAAGATTATAAGCCTGTTGTGTCCCACTGCTGGGCAAAGGCCTCTCTTCTTCCAGTCAGCCCGGCCTTTGGCTTTTGTGGCCCTGTCCTTATTAAATGTTCTACATAAATCGTCACACCACCTTTCATGTTTTAACCTTGCTCTACCGCAAAATAATTAAAAATCGTTTTCTAGGTCTTTATACATAGTAAAGAAAAAGTAAAAAAGCCTCTATTCATCTGCATTACATTATGATTACCTACTTCTTTAACATGCACATTATCTTATCATATTATTTAATATTATGTTAATGTCAAATTATGATTAATTAAAGAGTAGTATGTCAATTATAATGATGTCAAAAGTATAATTATAATGTGTCAATGTCAATGCGATTATTAAATTATGTCAAATGTTGGAATGCTGATGTCGCCTCATTAGCGTAGGTCTTTATACATACACTAGCGACCACCCCGGCTTCGCACGGGTGCACAGCCGATACTAAATATATCTCTATTAGAACTAACTAAAGGACCGCCCGCAAAGCGCTAACTAAGTCTTGCTCCCGGCAAAAGTGTTCACTTCTGCCTGCAGTCCCGCAGTGCGACTGATCGTAATATTTTAATTTCACCACAACTTCAAAACCAAACGTCCAATTTTAGTCATTCAAAGACCAAATATTATCAACATAAACTGTACTTATTGATGAAATAATTTATTTGCATACGGATTAATAGCATGAGTAAAATAAACGCGTTTAAATGTAGCCCAAAAAAAAATCAAGATTTTTAAATAAAAATGTTGTTGTTGTGCCTCACTCGACATTGATAGGTATTGTGTGTCCGGGACTTATTTGTAGATATTTATAAGATCTACAATTAATTATACCATTTTATGGTTCTATCTTTTGTAGTTTAGGCAGCGTACGCAAAATAAGTAACTTCTTTGGTAGAGTTTTTTCAGTTTGTATCCGAAAAATCTAAATATCTTACGGAACCCTATTTTTTCCAAAATAAAATATAGTCTATGTTACTTGTGGATAATGTAGCTTTCGAATGGTGAAAGAATTTTTAAAATGGTCCAGTAGTTTTTGAGCCTATTCATTACAACCAAACAACCAAAGTTTTCCTCTTTATAATATTAGTGTAGAAGTGTAGATAGAATAGAATAGAATAGAATAATTTTATTCATCATAACGTATCCTATTAGAAATACAATTAACATCACCAACAAGATACAATATGGACTTGTCAATTACAATGTACAATGGAAACGAATTAATAAAACAACAACAATAAAATAAAATAACATTAAAGAAAAATTGTTTAAATATGTACGATAGTGTAGATATGTACAAATGCGTTATTCAGCACTAATCCTGTGTACGATTAGAGAGGAGTTTCGTAACGCCTTGTCCTCAGCACGAGTGAGTGGACTTGAGCAAGATCCTGCGAAGGCTTCCATTCTAATTGTGTGTCAAGTAGATGATTGACGACCTCGTATTATTTTTTTTAATTTATACTTGCACCCAAAGTCGAGGCGTTTGTTGACCTGCGACGCAAAAAGGACGGGTGTTATAAGTTTGACTTTTCTGCGTGTGTGTGTCTTCTTTTTTACACGATTTCTATTAGCTTCACCTGTATGTTTGTTTGTAACCGACTTCTTTGGGCGCGATATTGACCCACTTTAAACGGCTAGATTTCGTTCAAACGTTGTAGATTTATTGAGGACCGATGACAATACACTAATAAGAAGCGTGTTTTTTAGTTTTTTTTAACTATTATTTATTGACGAGTGACTACCTCGTTGGCGTTATGGTTACCATGCCGGACTGACAATCAGAAGGTGCCTGGTTTGATTTCCGGCCCGGCCAACATCTTTGTGCTTAACTAAATTTGATGGCTGTGGGTCTGGGTGTTAAATATGTATCTATATAAAATATGTATGTATGTATGTATGTATATGTAGTATATCAGTTGTGTTAGCAACCATAACACGAACTAGAAATGGTTCTGTATGGGGTTAACCAGCCGTGTGTGAAATGTGTCCAAATATTTATTTATTTATTTTTTGGGAGAAGACATAGGCTTCCAATATACAGTTTATAGAATGAAGCCTTTGAATTGTAAATCATTGTGTTGTTATTTACTGTGTCAAATAAAATTTCGTATGAGCTAAGTGACCAAGCTCTGGAGTCAATAGATTTCTAGCCGCGCGAAGGCCTCTGAGTTTGCTTACCGACTGCTAGTACTAAAAATGAATGAATTAATGTCATTTATTTCCCAATAAGTCATCAAAGAGAGAGTGAATCGGTTTCTTCTAGGCAAGCGCGCTCCACTCTAGATCGCAACATCACTTAACATCAGGAGAGTTGCGATCAAGCGCTTGCCTATCCATCACAGAAAAATGTCACAAAAATATTACATTTCAGTTACAATACTTCACTTCAGATTGGAATAGTCATAATACGTAATTAAAATAAATACAATATTTCTCAGCTGTAAAGGGGCCTTGTCATAAAGTATAATAAATAATTAACTAAGACTAACACCCAGGACCTACAATTTATCGTGTCATCCAACCCATAGTAGCGCCTAGATGAAAATGCCACTTTTTATAAGACAGTCTTGAGAATGGTCACCCATCCAAGCACCGTCCGTATCGACCGTTGCTTAACCTCAATGATCGCATAAGATCACCTCAGTTAGTCGAGCTACAGGCGCTACTGTGTCTTTGAGTTTAATTTTTTTTTGTTTCAAAAGTATTTTATTCGGGAGTAGTTTTAGCTACGATTGATGAAACGATTTTAATTTAAGATGGCAGATATGAATTATTATTAAACTCCCTCAAAAAATAAGGTAAAGGTATCAAATGACAGCGCTTGATTAGTATAATACTTAAGTTGTGACTTCAAATCCAAAATAGCAGCCATTTTTATTTCTCACCACAAAATGTGGAGTCAATATAATTTTTTAATTTTCTGTGTTTTATTAATATGAAACAAATTTAGCTACTTTCGTAAATAAACATTCAGACAACCTTAAAGTATAATTGTACTTGTTACCAGACTCAAGGTAGCGCCTAATTAGTTGATATTTAGGTACTTAACGCTTACGTTACCACTACTACCATACGGCTATTAAATAACAACACAAAAATATGAGAATCGGTCCACAAATGGCTGAGAAATCGGTGAACATACATACAGTCGAATATAAAGATCATCAGATAACAATCAATGTAAGACTCACATTACTGAACTGGATGTATTTAGTAACAGTCTCAGTCAATTTAGAAATAATACAAGTTATAGGTTAAATTGTTAAATTGTTTTAGTACTTAAGATTTCCCCTTTTTTATGTATATATGAACCTTCCTTATTAAGTTTACACTAACATGCTGTGTACTCTTTTTTGGATTGCAGACTTGTTTTTGTTCTTTTAGTTTAGTTATGTTAAAATGAATGTTTGTAATCTGTCTGAGTGCCTAATAAATAAATAAATAAATAAAACATTCTCCTTTTTTGAAGTCGGTTAAAAATCAAACAAGCAGTAAGTCCTCAATATATTTTATTTTTATAAGAAAATCATTTCCGTCCATCCATCCGTCTCTTAAACTATATATATAAATACATAACGCCGGCGGCTTACAGCGATATCTCAAAAATAGCATTGGCTAGTTAAGAAAATTTAGCTAGCATTCATCATTATCATCAACTAGCAATTACATCTACATTCGTTAACTACTGATCATTAACTATAATACAATTTTAAGGAGGCTTACAAGGCCATTGATAGAGTAAAATATTTATAGAGGCGACATATCAGTTAAGATGATTCCGAAATTAATATTGCCAAATGCTAGTATCGCAATTTGAATCCACGCTGTGATTGGTCGAACGGTTCCGACTAGTTAACATTTTCGGCCAATCAAATCGCTCTTTTCTAGCTCCAACAATGCATCTACAAGTATTTTACTGTACGAATTTCTATTTATTAAATTACATAAAGAAGTATGTTCGGATAATGCAGTACAGTTTGTTTAAAATTTCAGATAATTGAGTTTGAATATTGTTTTCTAGCATATAATTTTAAATTCCATAGTTATATGTTTACAGTATCATAGCTAAGGCCAGGTGATTTTCGCAACTGTATATACTTAACAATAAGTAAATAAAAATATATGATTAATACTATTACGCGATATAAATCTCCAGCAAAGCGCGAAATACGATTAAAAGACGTATCATTATTCACGGCTTCTTATAAATTCCAAATTCAAATCGCAAGACGCACCGCCATTTTGAAAACCGTTACTAAATACAAGATGGCGGCTGCAATCGTTTATTATTTGAATGGAATCGTATTTAAAACTAAAGTTACAAAATCTCCCTCACCTCAGCTACGATTTTCATATCACATACATACAATAATATTACATATAAATTATGTATGTATGTACGTATTTGTTTACATTTACAATAAATGAACAATCACATATAAGCAAGTTTATAACAACTAATCATAAGTACGAAAAATAATCCTAAACATATTACACAAAAAAAACAGCTGGCACAATGAAGATCTAAATAAACAAGTTTACATTTTTATATTTTTACATTTAACCTTTACTGTATAAAAAAATCATACATGAGAAATATGTATGTCATATATTTTTTTATAATCAACAATATACACAATAAATTAGATGATGGAATGTTAATAATATTTTTTCCATTTCTTTTTAATCTGTGTAACGCATAGAGTATATAAAAGACGTTACTATTTTTACCCGACTGCTATAATAGAGGGTTATGTTTTCGGTTATCGGGAAATGTACGATAAACCAACCATACGTAAATCTATGTACTTATCCTTCTGAAAATCTCACAAAACTTTATTTTTTATTTATTTATATATTTACAGAGTTTCAATGGCATATTACTTTTGCCCAATATTCAGTTATTATTCCATTTAACATAACTTTTATAAATAAAAAAAATTGGCATATCTGTATCCTGCTAACTCAATATTGCTTAGTTTTTAAGATACATTTTGATATATATTTTTTTAAGTTTACCATACATTTTCCGAATAACCGTATACAATAATGCGTTTCCTATAGTAATTACATAATACATGTTAATCATAATCAGATACACAAGTAGGCCACAAGAGCTCTTTAAAATATGCATTAGTAAATATACGAAACAAAGTAATGTCATAAAAAAAAGGTTATTTCACTAACACAAAACCTATTTAAGATACATCTAGAAAAAATATGTTCTGTGACTTTTGAAAATAATTGAAAAAACGTCAACTTTTTTGTAGAAACAGATATTTTTTTTGTAAAAAATATTCTTTAACCGCTGTGCAAAATTGACTGTCTAGACTAGACATACCGAACCCGCACTTAAATGGGGGAAGGGGGGCGTTATTATTAATATTAACTAAGTATTCTTTTATTATTATCCCCTGTTCCCCAATGACTATAATCTAGCCATGTTTAAGGCGAGAGTGAACCGGTTCCTTCTAGATAAGTGCGCTCCACCGTAAATCTCAATGTCACTTACCATCAGGAGAACTGTGTGTGGTCAAACACAGACCTATTTTGATTAAAAAAAAAAAACAGAAAAATGTATACAAATAAATGAAAAATTTGAATATACATATATTTGACAACAAATATAAAAGATGACTATAATCTAGCCATGTTTAAGGCGAGAGTGAACCGGTTCCTTCTAGATAAGTGCGCTCCACCGTAAATCTCAATGTCACTTACCATCAGGAGAATTGTGTGTGGTCAAGCACAGACCTATTATGATTTAAAAAAAAAAACAGAAAAATGTATACAAATAAATGAAAAATTTGAATATACATATATTTGACAACAAATAAAAAAGATAATTTTAACAGACACTACGTTGTTCCATAAATTCAATGCACTATTTAAAAAGCCTACAAACAGTAGACACAATTCTAAATCATTAGAAAAAATCGTGTTCAACTATTTTACTAAAAATAAAATTAAGTCCAGTTTTGAAGTTTTTTTTTTTAACTAGCGCAGAAATCAAATAATAAACAGCTTTTTCACTGATTCCTTCATCGTTATTTTCGGAAACACAATTTCGCGAAAATTTCATACAAAATTCCATACAAATTGACAAGCACATATTAAATACAGGCCAAGGTGGACGGGCGATTCCATACAAATAGTTATTTATCATTCAAATATACAATCTTCTTTTCAATCGAGCCAAGTGTTTGAGCTCTGTTGTCGAGAATTTTCAAACTACTTGAAATCCTCTGCCATAAATTCTCATTTGACATACTGAGACATTTAAAGCCTACAACTTAAATAGTTGCAGTGGCAAAAAAAATCGACAATGCAATAAAATACGTAGTATAATTTCATTGTGATCCAAGTGTGGTAAAATAACCATAGATATAGGTGATATATATCTAACATTTATTTAGGGATACTATATAATATAGCCATCATTCTGGCTTTTAGCCATATATCTGGCAAATGTTACAGATATGTTTTTTTTTTTGCATCTTACAGCTAGGCGTAACCACATGAGTTAGCGACGCTCTGGTCTGAGCTGGAGCATGCCTAGCCTGGAATAACTGGCTCTTAGAGAGGCTGCCGGAGCTCAATATAAGGTGCTTGGCTTGTTTGCCATATTTCTGGCACTAAGCCATAACTCTAAAATATCTCATACATATCTATTATCTTAGAGTTATGGCTTAAGGCTAAGGATGATAAGGGGAAAAAATGAATTTGCATTTTTTGCAATAAATTATCAAGTGTAAGAAGATGAATAAATAGCATAAAGACCGTCTAAAGAAACATGCTAAGAATATTTATAATTATTTTGGTACCAATCAGATATATCAATATGAAATAAAACTGATTAAAAAAAAATAAGTTTCAGATATGTATGTTTGAACCAGTTTTTTTCTAATTAATTAGTCGGATAAGTACCAAAGTAAGGATAAATATTCTTAGGGTGATTCCTTAGACGGTCTTTAACCTATTTTTTCAATATTTTTACCATGTATAATTTACAATAAAAAAAATCAAGATTTTGCCTAGCCTTAGTGCCAGAAATGTGGCAAATATATCTATAACATATACAAATTTTACCAGACATTTCCCACTACATATCTGAACCCCAAATTCATTCATATATGTATGACCCTTTTCGATTTAGTACAGGCTTTTTCAAAACATTTAAATCTTGTGAAGTGTAAAATAAAGATTAGTCCACACTACATTTCTGCGCAAAACACAATAAAGTTTTAATGTACAGCATAAAGGTGCGTTTAAAATTAACTGTAGGGCACTTTCTTTGCGTTTTGCCTCATTTTTATTTTTTGGAAATCTCATACGGTCAGTCGATACTTCTGGTTAATTCTGCTGAACCAAGGGCAGGAAGTGGTCGATCTGAAATGTAAAAAATAAAGTAAATAAGTATTTTCGATAAATAGTTTTTTTATCCTTACAGCTAAGCATTTAAGTATCAGGGCTCATAACTATTACACACATAAAATATAAAACACATTACGCTCACCAAACACTCATTAAAAAAAAAACAATTTCAAACAAACCAAACGTTGAAATTTATTCTAAAAACCTTGCTTCACAGGTATTTTTTCTCTCACATGGTAGTATTCTACAAGTAGCCATTATTACTATACCCTAGAAGAGAGACTAGCTTTCTCAAACTCAGGGAATCCTACTGAGAAAGCTAGAGCCTCCGAAAGTGCAACATTTTGTTATTTAATTAATGTATTTCCTTGCACATACATTTTGATGAAAAAAATATTATTTTTCTGCATAAAATATATGACTATTGACTGACCCAAGGGGGAACATGACTAGTCTGAAATAACTGGGCATCGCACTTTTTAGGTTGTTTCAAGCGAGGGGATACCAACTGTTATGAACTTGTAAAAATGTGTTTACATCTATGCGTGTTCTGATTGGTCAGTCACCGTGTGCGCAACCGTGCACGCAATCTGAGCGCGTTAGTTTATTCTAGGTTTAATATGTGTAGCGTCGCCGCACTCGCGTCCCCCCGCCCCCCGCGTCAGTGTCCACTCACCTTATACACACAGTATATAGCTCAGTTGTCGGAGTAGAGCGTGGTCGCGATGTACGTGGTGGGCACGAAGCCCTCCTCGCGGGTGTGCGCTCGCCGCACTCGCGTCCACCCGTCCCCCGCGTCAGTGTCCACTCACCTTATACACACAGTATATAGCTCAGTTGTCGGAGTAGAGCGTGGTCGCGATGTACGTGGTGGGCACGAAGCCCTCCTCGCGGGTGTGCGCTCGCCGCACTCGCGTCCCCCCGCCCCCCGCGTCAGTGTCCACTCACCTTATACACACAGTATATAGCTCAGTTGTCGGAGTAGAGCGTGGTCGCGATGTACGTGGTGGGCACGAAGCCCTCCTCGCGGGTGTGCGCTCGCCGCACTCGCGTCCCCCCGCCCCCCGCGTCAGTGTCCACTCACCTTATACACACAGTATATAGCTCAGTTGTCGGAGTAGAGCGTGGTCGCGATGTACGTGGTGGGCACGAAGCCCTCCTCGCGGGTGTGCGCTCGCCGCACTCGCGTCCCCCCGCCCCCCGCGTCAGTGTCCACTCACCTTATACACACAGTATATAGCTCAGTTGTCGGAGTAGAGCGTGGTCGCGATGTACGTGGTGGGCACGAAGCCCTCCTCGCGGGTGTGCGCTCGCCACACTCGCGTCCACCCGCCCCCCGCGTCAGTGTCCACTCACCTTATACACACAGTATATAGCTCAGTTGTCGGAGTAGAGCGTGGTCGCGATGTACGTGGTGGGCACGAAGCCCTCCTCGCGGGTGTGCGCTCGCCGCACTCGCGTCCCCCCGCCCCCCGCGTCAGTGTCCACTCACCTTATACACACAGTATATAGCTCAGTTGTCGGAGTAGAGCGTGGTCGCGATGTACGTGGTGGGCACGAAGCCCTCCTCGCGGGTGTGCGCTCGCCGCACTCGCGTCCCCCCGCCCCCCGCGTCAGTGTCCACTCACCTTATACACACAGTATATAGCTCAGTTGTCGGAGTAGAGCGTGGTCGCGATGTACGTGGTGGGCACGAAGCCCTCCTCGCGGGTGTGCGCTCGCCGCACTCGCGTCCACCCGCCCCCCGCGTCAGTGTCCACTCACCTTATACACACAGTATATAGCTCAGTTGTCGGAGTAGAGCGTGGTCGCGATGTACGTGGTGGGCACGAAGCCCTCCTCGCGGGTGTGCGCTCGCCGCACTCGCGTCCCCCCGCCCCCCGCGTCAGTGTCCACTCACCTTATACACACAGTATATAGCTCAGTTGTCGGAGTAGAGCGTGGTCGCGATGTACGTGGTGGGCACGAAGCCCTCCTCGCGGGTGTGCGCTCGCCGCACTCGCGTCCCCCCGCCCCCCGCGTCAGTGTCCACTCACCTTATACACACAGTATATAGCTCAGTTGTCGGAGTAGAGCGTGGTCGCGATGTACGTGGTGGGCACGAAGCCCTCCTCGCGGGTGTGCGCTCGCCGCACTCGCGTCCCCCCGCCCCCCGCGTCAGTGTCCACTCACCTTATACACACAGTATATAGCTCAGTTGTCGGAGTAGAGCGTGGTCGCGATGTACGTGGTGGGCACGAAGCCCTCCTCGCGGGTGTGCGCTCGCCGCACTCGCGTCCACCCGCCCCCCGCGTCAGTGTCCACTCACCTTATACACGCAGTATATAGCTCAGTTGTCGGAGTAGAGCGTGGTCGCGATGTACGTGGTGGGCACGAAGCCCTCCTCGCGGGTGTGCGCTCGCCGCACTCGCGTCCCCCCGCCCCCCGCGTCAGTGTCCACTCACCTTATACACACAGTATATAGCTCAGTTGTCGGAGTAGAGCGTGGTCGCGATGTACGTGGTGGGCACGAAGCCCTCCTCGCGGGTGTGCGCTCGCCGCACTCGCGTCCCCCCGCCCCCCGCGTCAGTGTCCACTCACCTTATACACACAGTATATAGCTCAGTTGTCGGAGTAGAGCGTGGTCGCGATGTACGTGGTGGGCACGAAGCCCTCCTCGCGGGTGTGCGCTCGCCGCACTCGCGTCCCCCGCCCCCCGCGTCAGTGTCCACTCACCTTATACACACAGTATATAGCTCAGTTGTCGGAGTAGAGCGTGGTCGCGATGTACGTGGTGGGCACGAAGCCCTCCTCGCGGGTGTGCGCTCGCCGCACTCGCGTCCACCCGTCCCCCGCGTCAGTGTCCACTCACCTTATACACACAGTATATAGCTCAGTTGTCGGAGTAGAGCGTGGTCGCGATGTACGTGGTGGGCACGAAGCCCTCCTCGCGGGTGTGCGCTCGCCGCACTCGCGTCCACCCGTCCCCCGCGTCAGTGTCCACTCACCTTATACACACAGTATATAGCTCAGTTGTCGGAGTAGAGCGTGGTCGCGATGTACGTGGTGGGCACGAAGCCCTCCTCGCGGGTGTGCGCTCGCCGCACTCGCGTCCACCCGTCCCCCGCGTCAGTGTCCACTCACCTTATACACACAGTATATAGCTTAGTTGTCGGAGTAGAGCGTGGTCGCGATGTACGTGGTGGGCACGAAGCCCTCCTCGCGGGTGTGCGCTCGCCGCACTCGCGTCCACCCGTCCCCCGCGTCAGTGTCCACTCACCTTATACACACAGTATATAGCTCAGTTGTCGGAGTAGAGCGTGGTCGCGATGTACGTGGTGGGCACGAAGCCCTCCTCGCGGGTGTGCGCTCGCCGCACTCGCGTCCCCCCGCCCCCCGCGTCAGTGTCCACTCACCTTATACACACAGTATATAGCTCAGTTGTCGGAGTAGAGCGTGGTCGCGATGTACGTGGTGGGCACGAAGCCCTCCTCGCGGGTGTGCGCTCGCCGCACTCGCGTCCCCCCGCCCCCCGCGTCAGTGTCCACTCACCTTATACACACAGTATATAGCTCAGTTGTCGGAGTAGAGCGTGGTCGCGATGTACGTGGTGGGCACGAAGCCCTCCTCGCGGGTGTGCGCTCGCCGCACTCGCGTCCCCCCGCCCCCCGCGTCAGTGTCCACTCACCTTATACACACAGTATATAGCTCAGTTGTCGGAGTAGAGCGTGGTCGCGATGTACGTGGTGGGCACGAAGCCCTCCTCGCGGGTGTGCGCTCGCCGCACTCGCGTCCACCCGCCCCCCGCGTCAGTGTCCACTCACCTTATACACACAGTATATAGCTCAGTTGTCGGAGTAGAGCGTGGTCGCGATGTACGTGGTGGGCACGAAGCCCTCCTCGCGGGTGTGCGCTCGCCGCACTCGCGTCCCCCCGCCCCCCGCGTCAGTGTCCACTCACCTTATACACACAGTATATAGCTCAGTTGTCGGAGTAGAGCGTGGTCGCGATGTACGTGGTGGGCACGAAGCCCTCCTCGCGGGTGTGCGCTCGCCGCACTCGCGTCCCCCCGCCCCCCGCGTCAGTGTCCACTCACCTTATACACACAGTATATAGCTCAGTTGTCGGAGTAGAGCGTGGTCGCGATGTACGTGGTGGGCACGAAGCCCTCCTCGCGGGTGTGCGCTCGCCGCACTCGCGTCCCCCCGCCCCCCGCGTCAGTGTCCACTCACCTTATACACACAGTATATAGCTCAGTTGTCGGAGTAGAGCGTGGTCGCGATGTACGTGGTGGGCACGAAGCCCTCCTCGCGGGTGTGCGCTCGCCGCACTCGCGTCCACCCGTCCCCCGCGTCGGTTTCCAGCACGAGCAGGCGCTCGCCGCACTCCATGCGCATCGTCGACCCGCTTCCTATACCTGCAAGACGAAAAAAAACAATTGATGATATTTTTTTACCCCGACACGCTACCTAGGTGTTTTATATTGGAAATGTCTGTGTACTTATCTCTCAGTGGTATCTTTCTAACGGTTTGATCTTGTTTTTGTTTGAAAGGAACCCTCCGGGGACGGAGTGGAACATGGGGGTGTTCCTCCCCGTCCCCGTTAGAACAACACATTTTTTTACGTACGTACTAATACCGTACCATCAAAAGCATATAACGCCTTGCAGTACCCAACAGGCTGTAGATCAGGCTCGCAATAGTAAAATTTATCAAACTCGAGCTTATGTCTCTCCGAGTCCCGTGACAACGTCTTAAATTAGGTTGCAGCTGGGAGTCACTTATGAAAAAGTGTAACGCCCGGTAACGTTACGATGAGTCACCGAACGAGAGAGAGGCCCGCCGAATGCCTTGCGTCTCTCTCCCACTCAACTATGATCGGTCTGACGTTGTCACGTAAAATCTTCGCCCGTAAAACCGACTTTACAGGCAACCATTTTTTTTTTAATTTTCTTAATAATCCATACCTTCAAAAGCATATAACGCCTTGCAGTACCCAACAGGCTGTAGATCAGGCTCGCAATAGTAAAATTTATCAAACTCAAGCTTATGTCTCTCCGAGTCCCCATGTTCCTCCCTGTCCCCGTTAGAACATCCGTTTTTTTTAATTGTCTTAATAATCATTACCTTCAAAAGCATATAACGCCTTGCAGTACCCAACAGGCTGTAGATCAGGCTCGCAATAGTAGAAGTTATCAAACTCGGGATCATGTTCCTCCGGGTCCCCATGTTCCTCCCCGTCCCCGTTGGTGTGTTCATGATGGGCGGCCGCCAGCTCCCCGCCCAGACCGGACTCGGGTGAGCCGCCCGCCGCCCGCGCGGCTACCACGTTGGTGCCGGTGCCTGTGCTCATTGAGGACTCGGAGGCGGAACGTGACAGGGACTCGCTGTTGTTTGAACCGATGCTGGAAACATGGTAGGAAATAAACGTTACAATTTTGTTTATTTAAATGTTCTTAGAAACATTGTACTTTATAAAATGTGAACATAATTTGTAATGTAAAAACCGCAAAAACCGTCTGTCAACAGGTTTTATGAAAAGCACCTAACCATATGAGTGAGCGACACTCCGACCTAAGGTGGGTCATGACTAGTGACGATGCCGAAACACACTGTTAGGTGCTTGGTGACAGATTTTTCAATTCTAGGATGGTTGCTAGCCAGGCGAGCACTATGAAATGCTCAACCAACATGTTATGGTTTCCTCACAAAGTTTCCCTTCATCGAAAGATAGATTTCATTGACGGAAAGGCGACTGCATGCCCCGACTGACTAGTCGTTGCTCCATAAATTTTGAATAAAATTTTGAAGATTTCACAGTCGGACAAGCCAAATGTTTATTGCGTAACTAATCCTAACCACTGAGGGCATCTGCCTGAAACACTGAGGGGGGAAGGGGTAGTAGATTAAGTGCCACAACTAAAATCCAGACTACGTCTCAACATTGGGAATGGTAGTTTGCTGGGGTTCTACATATATTATATTAATGGCCCAAATCATAACTATGGTTTATGTTTCAGTTTTCAAAATGCTTGTCCAAGCAGTGGTGGAAGTAAGACCTAAGCCTTTAAACTTTCTTAACCGCGAGGAAGTTGATTAAATTGGTGACCGAGCAGTGAGTGTGGGCGGTCCTATATGTTGCGAAAATATTGTATGCGCGATTCAGCTTCGCGATGTTTTTCACCTAGCGCCATCTATTGGCGAGCGGCGTAACTATTTCTTACGGCTTGATAAGGTCTGCCGCCTGCCCTGCTTAGCCCAAAAGCGGTATCTCAAAAAAAAACGAAAATTTGATTTTTATGCCATTGGATAGCTTAAGAAAATACGCATCTAATGAACTAAGTCTTATGTGAAACAACCCTTATTAAAGATTTCTTTATCTCAGTTTTACCTAAACTTATTTAGGGTATAAGAGGTATACCAATATTGTGTAGGCAACCAGCCGTATATTTGTATACCGCCAAATCTCTTAAAAAGAACACAATTTTTTCTAAGTCGATTAGCGGTAAGTATAACGCGTGAAGATGATTCTGACTTACCGCTATAACTTCAATTATCTCGAAACTAGCGTTCATTGAGATACCGCCTTTGCGCTGAGCAGGGCAGTGCCTATGTCATGCTTTTTACAGTAAAACGTTATAAAAGTATAACAATATATAAAAAATCAAATTTTACAAAACTTCATTTATCTCGAAACTAGCATTCATTGAGATACCGCCTTTGCGCTAAGCAGGGCAGTATTCTTACAGTAAAAAAAAATGGTTGCCTGTAAAGTCGGTTTTACGGGCGAAGATTTTACGTGACAACGTCTGCCGCGTGCTGCGCGCGCGGCAGACCGATCATACTTGAGTGGGAGAGAGACGCGAGGCATTCGGCGGGCCTCTCTCTCGTTCGGTGACTCATCGTAACGTTACCGGGCGTTACACTTTTTCATAAGTGACTCCCAGCCGCAACCTAATTTAAGACGTTGTCACGTCAAAAATGAAAAATATAGTTTTCTCTGACCTGGTAGCGGGCGGCGGCGCGCCGTTGGTCCTTGCGGGCGGATGCAGCGTGGCGGGCGCGCTGACCTGGTTGCTCGCCTCCGCTAACAGCTCCTCGTACTTGTTGAGCTGCGCGCGCAACTTCTTCAGCTTGTCGCAACACTCGTTCAGTTGACCTGCACAAAGAAACACTCACAAGTTTTTTAAAATACCCACAACACATTTTGAAAAACCCAACTTTATTGGCCATTAACATACAGTGTTAACTCTATATAACGGAAGCAGAGGTCGATGGAAGCAGAGGTCGACGGAAGTAGAGGTCGACCTAGGAAGACGTGGCTGAATTGTGTAAATGAGGATATGAAAGAAATGTGTACATACTTCTTAATCTATACCAATATATAAAGAGGAAAAGTTTGATTTTTATTTGTTTGTTGATTTGACGCAAATAGGCTCCGAAACTACTAGACCGATTTCAAAAATTCTTTCACCGTTGGGAAGCTACATTATCCCTGAGTAACAAAGGCTATATTTTGTTTCTCTTTGCAACTTACATTATTTTATATGACGTTCGATCTGCTAATGTACAATAATAGAAAAGGTAACCTTTGCTAGAAATAACTAAGTTTGCAATATTGTGCATTTTACTTATGTTCACAATAAAACTATTTGTATTGTATTTGTATTATATTAGCTTCAATTATAAAAGGTATAAGGGATATTTCACAAAAACACTTCGTTTTCGCATTTCCCCATATCTTTTGTTATCTCATAACTCCGTCATTTATGAAGACATGTTGTAAATCATTTCTAGTATATCGTATGCTAAAGAAAGGGGTCCTGAGGAATTGGACTATTGACTTGTAACTTTGAATAAATGATTTGTATTTGTGTACGGAGAAGGTCGTACCTTCGACAGTCATGGGGTCCCCCAGCGTCGGATTGTTCTCGTACACCCCCTTCATCTTCATTAGACCTTCCATAGCCGCTTGCTCTTGCGCGACCTGGAAACAATCACACAAATATCAAATCTTTTTCTTAACCATTTCCCATAGCAAGTCTTCATTTCTTAGTTCGTTTTTTGTTTTTTGTTTCAGCTCAGCCCAGCGAGTGAAAATTCTAGCCGAGGAAGGAGAAACCTCGTTGTGTATAGGAGGGTCTTCTTCTTCTTCGTATGAGCTAAGTGGCCAAGCTCTAATGTCGAGAGTTTTCAAGCTGCCCGAAGACCTCTCACTTGGCTTAACGACTGCTTGTACTTAAGACTAACAGCCAGAACCTACAATTTAACGTGTCTTCCGACACGCGAAGCGCCCAGTTGTAAATGCCACTTGAAAAATGACAGTCTTGTGCATCCAAAGACTCCGCATCGACCGTTGCTTAGCGTCGATGATCGCGTCAGATCACCTTAGCTAGCCGAGCTACAGTGTAAGTGGCAACTGGAGTGGAAGTGTGGTTTTTAAAGATATTGATGTTTCCTTATCTTCATTTGGTTTCAGATCGTATCGAAAGTACGAGTACATTAAATACTGCAGCTTTTCTTCTTGAGTCAATAGGTTATAGTTTTAAGTATTTGGTAGATTTTTTTTTGGTATTTTCAAGAATCCATTCAAAACAAATACATTTAGAAAAAAGATTCAACTCACCTGTTTACTTAACTCTAACACTTTAGCTTGCAGTTTCTTTTTCTTCTGATTCGGCGGCAAGTCTGAGTAGTCCTCCTTCCCGTCCAAAGACATGTTGTTCTGGAACACGTTATAATTCATTTTAATATTACATTTCAACAAATATTTATAAAACTCTGGCACTCCAATACTTCAAACTCCACTCGTGGAACTAGTATTTATGAAACAAACTATACATTTTAACTAGCATTTATAAAACACTCTGGCACTCCAATACTTCGAACTCCACTCGTGGAACTAGTATTTGTAAAACAAACTATACATTTGAACTAGCATTTATAAAACACTCTGGCACTCCAATACTTCAAACTCCACTCGTGGAACTAGTATTTATAAAACAAACTCTACACTAACACTCTGGCACTCGCAAAACTTCAAACTCCACTAGTGTTTTGATCGTCTTCAAAAAAACCACGTGTATTACCTCATAACAACCAATGAACCAATTTTGAAAATCATAATATTTTTAATACTAGACGTAAAAACGATAGAGTAGTATAGAATACCATTGTAAAAATTTGGGAGACGCTATTGGTTTAACTGTATTATACATATATAGTATGGTGTAACTGTATTTACAAAAAATACAGTTAAACCAATGGTAACTTACTTAAAGTGTAACTAAGTTAGTTAACATTAAGTGTATTTTTTGTTATGTTTGTCAAATAAATATATTTTGATGTCTAAAAATTCGAAATCCATGATAGATGATAGCACAAATTGTTGTGTTGGAGATTTTCAATATTTTTTTTTAGGTTTTCTTAATATTTTAGTTTTTAATTCTTTATATTTAATTTACACTGCAAAAAATAAACATTTCCCGAATGCTCACATAGCATTTATGTACATATGTATTTATTATCAAAATTGGTTCAGTGTTTTTTAAATTAAAATCAGTTTTGCAAAGTTTAATTGTTCACTATTTAGCTATGTACAATACTTTTAAACTAACACATTGGATAATGATTTTGAAAACATTGTTTATATAAGTTCTAACATAGACTTTTTTTATAATAACAAGGTAAGCGCGCTTCACCGTAGACCTCAATGTCACTTACCATCAGGTGAATTATGGTCAAGCGCTGACCCATCAAGAGTAAAAAAAATTGAAAATAGGTATTTTACTTAGCATGCATGATATTTTGTATTTTATAAACATAGGTAATGTCTTTATATACTTAGAGAAATCACAACTAAACTGTACAATATACTATTTGCGAAATAAAATAAAAGTAAAGAAGAAATAAGTGACATAAGTAATAGGTACCGTTAAATTACCATATGACCATTAACTATTTAATAATCAAAAACGTAATAATTTACTCCAAAAACTTGATTTGAGAGAAATCTAAGATATGTACATACTAATCATAAAACATAATTAGAATCCGTCTCACAAAAGATGTCACTAGAACATTTTAGATGTATTACAAAATAAATTGAAGTGTTACCTTTTCTAACAATTTTCTTAAACAATGTATATTTTTCATAATTTTCAATATTTTTTTTTCATTGTGATATATTTTTTTTAATGTCACAGAAGTATAAGTTTCCAACTTACATTTATTAGCTAATACACTTATTAACCATTTTTTTTTCAAACATATTTTAAATATCACTTTCCTGCGAGTGTTCTCTTATAAATCGCATTCTAATTAGACAACAAACAAACACACAAAATGCGAAGGAGTGCGCAGGAAACCATGGGTAAAGCGTGCAAAGCATGGTTGTTAAGGGAAAGCAAAGCCAAACATTACACGGGTGAGGTGTTTCTGTAAAGGAGTCACTTTATTTCAGGTGTTTTCCACTCAATATAAAACATAAACGACTTTTAATTTAATATTGGTATATATAAACATTGTAAACTGTTCACGTAAGGCATTTTAATATTTCCGCGAAGACTCGCCCCTGAAGATGGTGCTCGGGAAGCACCGAAACTGTTGGGAATCATTCACACTTCTAATAATAAGTAAGTGTGACCGTTTTCTACGCGGAAATATTGGTATATAGATATTTTTATATAAAGATATTTTTTACACTTTACTTTTACGCATTTGGCCAGCAGAGCACACTGTGGGCAAAGGTGGAGTATGCCTAGTCAGTATTATTTAAGGGTGGATCCCATACAATAAACGTATATTTTAACTCTTTATCTTTATAACTACATTTGGTAGACCTTCTATACATTCATATAATATAGAATTATGTATTAACTTTAAAAATAAATCATTAAATGTTTTTTTTTCTTTAATTTTTTTTTTAGTTTTACACAATTATCGCTTTGTTATTATTATTCTTAAGTAATGTTTTAATTTATTTTTATCATTACTTTTAGTTTTGTCAATAAAATCATAAAATAAATTAATATTTCAGGGTAGCTCCCATACAACAACGGTACGGAACCCTTCATGCGCGAGCCCGACTCGCACTTGGCCAATTATTTACCCTTAAGGTGGGCAGAGAAGCACTAGAAAATGCTCTACCACTTGATATAGCAAAACTTTGGCCACCTCCGGTCAAAGTAGAAAGCATTACTAGTAAGTACTGTCTCTCTAGAAAGCTATATGAAGTTGGTAGCTAGCCAGTCCACCTCTAATGTATATTCTAAAATATATCTAAGCTAACAGACAACATTCATGACAAATCGACCAATATAATTAACGATAACTTTGTGTCGGATGACACGTTTAATTGTAGGTCCCGGCTGTTAGTCTTAGTACAGGCAGACGTTAAGCCAAGTCAGAGGCCTTCGGGCGGCTTGAAAAACTCTCGACGCCAGAGCTTGGTCACTTGGCTCATACAAAGTAGAAGGAGCTTCATCCCTCTTCCGACCGGATACTATCATTGGTCAAAGCCAAGTCAGAGACCTTCAGGCGGCTCGAAAAACTCTCGACGCCAGAGCTTGGCCACTTGGCTCATACGAAGAAGAAGATTGTCATTGGCGTCCCTAATAGAGTAACGCTGTTTTGCTATAGTATCGTAACGGTCAAACAATGCCGCGAACGTGCTTTGAATACTACATATATCTACAGCTAGTAGCTAAATAAATCTATTATGATAGCAAAACAATGGAATTCCTTGATGACTCATTGATAATCTACATGTTTAAATAAATATACTTAATGTTAATCATTTGGCAGCTACTTGAAAATTTTTGTATCGAATTTGAAAATTATCTGTTCATTTTCACAGGAAGCTGTGAAGATTTTTATAATTATTAAAAGTTTTTATAAATCTAAAAACAAACGTTATCTCTTCTTTGTATTATCCAAGTGGCTAAGCTCTAGTGTGGAGAGTTTTCAAGCTGCCCAAAGGCCTCTGGCTTAACGACCGCTTGTATTAAGACTAACAACCGGGACCTACAGTTTAAAGTGTCATCCGACCCACGGCGGGGTAAAGCTATGCGCTATCAAGTAGGATATTTATTATTGCTGGTGACTAATGCTACTTTTTGAGCAAGACTTATATAAAGAAAAAAAACACTAACTGTATAAAACGAGATGTATTTCTATGTGTATATTTGTTTATTTTACTATAAAATTGTCTCATTTATGAACAGATTTTGATTTTGTTCTACAATCTAGCTGGTCGTTATTAGCTCAAACATTTTTTAAAACGTAAAGTGCCATATATATCACTGTTACCAGTAACTCTGTATAGAATACTAGTGAGAAACGTGATCCAAAAACCTATAAACACCTGTTGAGTGACTCAATCGCTTTACAGAAACACCGGTACAGTTGCCGGACAGCTTCAAGGCACGTCTTGTGAACATGAGAAAAAGAGAAGAGAGAGGGAAATATTTTTTAAACTTTTAGATTTCAAGTCTAAGACAATTCAATGTACATAAACACATAATAAAAACATCATTAATTCTAAATTATATCCACTATTATACTTCTGCTCAATCAAATAAGGTATTAAATACAATGAATGTTTAAGACTCATGTAAAAAATTAGCGAGGCATTCGTATGAAACTTATTCGAATATCAATCAATTCTTGCAGAACATGGGTGTAATTTTAATCAAATTTTGAAGTCTCTTACACTTTTTGTCCTTCTACGTGTAACTTTAAAAAACTTTGGCGCTAAATCACACATAGATGAAATAAAAAATACTGAAAACACGCAAATATGATTGTTGCTAATATTTCCTGATTTCTTATTTATATTCTTTACTTTATAAATAATAATAAACAAGTCTTGCTTATTATTGTTCAGAAAAATAACGTCAAGGTATAAACTTTTCTCTCTCTTTCTATCTTTCTAGGGATGCAATGAGGCTGAGAGAGAGAAAAAATCTTTCATTCTGTTTCTCTCTCTCTCTCTCTCTCAGTATATCCCTAACCCCGACGTGCCTTACCGCAGGCCGTGCACTGCACAACCCGTCAGCAAACTAACCTTGATGGAGTTGCACGCCTCAACAATCTTCTGCGGGCAAGCATAGACGGCGACAGATGGGAAGCAAACATAATAATAAGGTAAGTTCGGCAGAGACTTAAAATAATACAAACAAAAGTATGGAGAATGGAAAAAAATACAATGGTCAAAAATAATTACTATAATAATGAAGGCATAATAATAATAAAATGGCAAAATATTAAATTTGCAGTTATTTCGTGATAAATCATAAATGGTCAAAAATACATATAGACAAAAATAGCTAGAAGACCATCAAATGAACAACTCCAAAAATATTTATACTTGGTAAATGGCACCAACCAGACAAAAAAATAAATATTTTTTTTAACCTATTGATAAATCGGATTGATGCCAGAATAAGTATAAATATTCTTAGAGTTGTTCTTTAGACGGTTTATAAGATATTTATTCGTCATTTTATACCATTAATGATTTATAAGGAAAAAACTGCAAATTCAAGA
The DNA here is from genome assembly GCA_035578125.1 of Mellilla xanthometata. Taxonomy (NCBI): domain Eukaryota; kingdom Metazoa; phylum Arthropoda; class Insecta; order Lepidoptera; family Geometridae; genus Mellilla; species Mellilla xanthometata. The sequence continues at coordinate 348,723 of JAPUBQ010000045.1, forward strand.
GTTTGTCCTTGAAAACGCCTTAAATATGTCCAAATAAAGAATTGAAATTAAAAAGAACAAGAATTGTGAATAGTGTTACAACTCGAATCAATCAATATAGAATACATTTCAAAGTGTCTTTTCACTTGTGTGAGGTTTTGGGAAATGTGGGTAGTTCTATAAGTTATACTGTGTGCGTATTGAATAAACCAGCACAGTGTCACCAACTTAGCTGTTCAGGTGGGCAAAATTGGAACTAAAAGTTCGACAGCATTCTTAGGTGGAAGCAGACCTCCACTAGCGCCGCCGTCAACTGAACAGCTAAGTTGGTTGCACTAAGCTGTCAACTACGGCTTTTACTTGACTTCCCAACTTCATAACCAAATGAACGTGAACAAGAGTGAAGCTAACTTACAAATGTGTTCTTTATTGATTCGTATTATATGCCGGGTCTTCTGCTAGTGTTTTCTTACAACAAAATATGGGCGTGTCCAAACAGTTTTGAGGATTATTATTGGCTACGTCAATATTTTCCTTTTTTTAATTCATGTTAGGTGTCCGAAAACAGTCGCAAGAGACTCGATTGTAAGTTTTTTTTACCCGACTTAGATTAACTAAAATAACACTTAAACTTAAATGAAGTTTAGATTTTTTTTAGGTAGCATTCACAAATAAAGCTGAGGTGTAAAATTAGAAGATATAGGTTAGAAAGAAATTAATATATGTAGAAGTCATAGTAAAATTATAAACACAGGGACAGTACATAATATATTATTTTATGATATATGTGTGTAAGTAGCTTTGTTATCTATGGTGACAAAGAAAAACGATAAATTAATAGTTTGCCCACAAGATACTATTAAGTAGGTAATTTTTGTATTAAAGCCTGTTCAACCAATCGAACGAATAGAGAGATAAATTCCTGGCACCTGATTCGTTCGACATGACACTGATAGACAGCATTGGTAGATCCATATAAGTAGCGATCAGAATACTCTCTAGTATTGATGATTCCCATACAATAAAATTTTAATTTCAATTACTGAATATACGCTGCAAATCGAACGTGTGTTTCAAGAAAATCCTCATAGATGGCGCTACGTGTATCATTCTATACGCGTAGTACGATTTTCAACAAGAGGTTGATTGTCTATTATATTTATTAGTCTATGATATAACAAAGATAACCTTCAATGGATGTAGGTTTAAGTTTTGTATTATTGATAATTTGTATTGTACGAGTAACTAAGGTATATATATTTTTCTGTATTAAATAAATTTGAATTGAATCCAAAGACTGTGCTGCTTAACCTGGATGATCGCGTCAGATCACCATAGTTAGCCAAACTAAAGAAGCTACCGTGAGATTGACTAGGAAAAAAAACTATATTATTAAGTGCATTATTCAAATATGCCTTACGAAATTTTTGATACAGTGATTGTGTTAAGTGCAATGGTTATTTGGTAAACGAGTTAGTGAAATATGAAATGTGCAATTTTTTTTAAGCGAATAAAGTTATTTAGAGTCAAAAATCAAATCAAATTTCTTTTATTGTATGTATAAGTCCTAGAGTTAGGTACATAGGTAAAGTAAGTTATGTATAAGCTATGTGAGTGAAAAAGACTAAGAAACATGCATAATTCTCCCACCACGGGTTAAAAACTTACTTTGGTCATTTTCCATTCGTCAGCCAATATAATATGTTTTGTACCGTGATTGTACCATATGGACCCATGTTAGGTGGGGATCGAAACGGGAGATTTTGAAATATAAAAAAAAAAACAAATTAGTAAATAACCTTTTAAATACACAAATTAATATAATAATAATAATAAATAGGGTGACAAGCCGGCGCGTAGTTTCAGAATATTTCATGACAATCATTTTGACCAATTCTAGTCAAAAATTAAAAAAATAATATGTTATTAGTTGCTGTACAGAACTTGAAATATGTAAACAATTTGAGACAGTCAGAAAACATACTCGTACTTCGGGTTCTCATTAATTTCAACAATCTTTCTTCAACTAAAACAAATAACTTGCCATACAAATTTTATTGGTATTTTTTTATTCTGATTTAGACAATAATTTTGCGCCTTCATAATAACTATTTTAATTTGTAATTTAGTTTTTAACAAAACATGCAATAATTTAAAATTCCTAGTTTGCTACTAAAACCCCCTTGAATTAACACGAATTATTTTCAATTCCTTAATTAATGATTTTTTCTTAATTACTACTTTGCCTCAAAGAAACCTCTTCAAATATATCTTGTCCTCAAGTTTTAAACTGAAAATCTAATCAAAACATTATATCTGAAATTAGCCACAAGCCAGGTTCAAATCAGTTAATTTAGTTCCTAACCCTCCCCCTTTTTACACGCTTTATATTAGCTTCACCTGTATGTTTGTTTGTAACCGACTTCTTTGGGCGCGATTTTGACCCACTTTAAACGGCCAGATTTCGTTGAAACTTTGTAGATTTATTGAGGACCGATGACAATACACTAATTTGATAAAATTATTCCATTTTTTTGTATTTTGTTTGTATGTTTGTTTGTAACCGACTTCTTTGGGCGCGATTTTGACCCACTTAAAACGGCCAGGTAAGCGTGTTTTTTAGTTTTTTTAAACTACTATTATTTGGGGGGAAGATGGGCACAGCCCTCGAGAATCCCCTCTTTTTCAAAGCAAAAAGCCTCAATGGAGCCTCACGTGTCACTACAGCACTCCAAAATAAACATAATTAACTTGACTCATACAGCAAATGTTTACTAAAGTCTTTATAAATGTAGATCCAAGACCACGCGCCAGCTGTTCAAATAATAAAATCGTAATATAGCAAAATATAATTTAAATACAACTTATTCTATAACGTAAATGGTTCCCATTCAACCATGCTTGTGAAGTATGAACAGAGTTACTGTGAGACTAACTCACAAACTATAATGTGAATAGATTATTACAGTAGAAACGCGATTAACCGAACTAATTGTTCGGATAATCGAAAGTATAAAGAAAATTGGGTTTTTATGATTTTCCGGTGAGAAGCGGGCGGGGTGATGCCAGTCTCCTTTATTATTTGACACCCAGACCGACATCCATACTAAACCACTTCTAGTTTGTATTATGGTTGCTATCACAACTGATACACATAATTATGTATGTATATGCATACATACATAAAATAATGTATGCATATACATACATAAATACTTTATATCGACACGCATTTAACACCCAGACCGACAAATTTAATTGAGCACAAAGATGATGGCCGGGCCGGGAATCGAACCCGAAACCTTCTGATTGGCAGTCCAGTATTAACCATTACGCCAACGAGGTCGTCAAAAATTATACTTCTCAAAAGAGATTTATATGAGTGAAAGAGAAAGGAGAACCAAGACAAGCCTGTTGCTAGATAGAAATGGGCACCAAATGCGATGATGCACATTTTTTTTTACTGGGTGTCTTGCGCTTGATCGCAATTCACCTGATGGTAAGCGATATTGCAATCTAAGGTGGAGCGCTATCAATGTTAGAACCAAAACTTTGGAAATATAAAACCTGCGCATCTGTGTTAGTCATCCTGACATTTTTTTTTATAATTTAGGATTTAACATTAAACTTTGATTTTATTATTATATTAAAAAAAAAAAAACGTGCGTTAGTTTTTACCAGTAACCCTGTCCATACTTAGGTATACATTGGATATAATAATAGGTATGCTAGAATATTCAAGCAACAATCCCAACCAACCACAAAATGCTACTAAACCCTAATCAATAAAGAACACATTTGAAAGTTCACGTCCTCTCGCTTTTACAACTGTACTAGCTGTTGTTCGCGGCTCCGCCTGCGTGTAGGTAGATTTTTTACGAATCAAATATTCCCTGAATTTTGTTTGCAACAAACCTCACGGAGCCCGAGACCTTTCCAACGGATGCTGTACCGTGGAAATCGGTTCGTGCGTTCTGGAGTTATAGCGTCAGGGAGGAAAACCCGACTTGTTTTATATTACGAGGGTGAATCAAAAAATTCTAGGAATCCATATTAAAAAATGCAAAGATTTAAATAATAATATTTTATTTTTCTACGTAATCTCCCTCCAATGCAATGCATTTAGAATAACGCGTTTATAACTTCCTTATTCCTTGTGAAAAAAATTTTTTCTTGACTCTTGAAAAAGTCCTCTACGGCAGCTATAACCGCGTCATTATCGTGAAATTTTGTTCCACGAATTTCTTCTTTTAATTTTAGAAATAAGTGAAAATCACTTGGGGCTAAGTCCGGAGAATATGGTGGGTGGTCAAGGAGATTGAAGCCAGCACAGCGGATTGCGTTGAGCGCAACTTCCGATCGATGAGCAGGAGCGTTATCTTGAAGGAACAACACGCCCAACGACAGTTTTCCACGACGTTTTTCTTTAATCGCTTCACTCACTTTCGGGATTAAATTTGCATAATAGGGTCCAGTAATCGTCTGGCCTTTTAGCATGTAATCAATAAAAAGGATTCCTTCACTATCCCAGAACACAGAGGCCATAACTTTGCCAGCGGTAGGAGCAACTCGAAATTTCTTAATGGATGGAGAGGATGGTCGTTTTCAAGACATGCTTTGTCTTTCAGTTTCAGGATCAAAATGGTGGACCCACGTTTCATCAATGGTGACAAGACGACAGCAAAAAATATTAGAATCACGCTGGAACATTTCGAGATTACGCTTGGAAATTTCCAAACGTCGCTTTTTGTTTTCGTCGGTTAACATTCGTGGCACCCATCTTGCAGACACTTTTTTGAACCCCAGTGAATCAATTAAAATGGATTGAACGCTACCAAAAGATATCTTTAGGATCTCAGCTATATGTTTTATAGTCATTCTTCTGCCTTCCAAAACCAGATTCTCAACCTTTTAGACATTTTCTTCTGTAACAGAGGTTGGAGGCCGCCCAGAATTCGGGTCATCTTTACAGCTTGATCTACCTCTTTTAAATTCAGCCACCCAGTACGCAACCGTAGAATAGGGTACAGCATCACCCCCTAATGTCTGCTGAATGTCCAAAAAAAATTCCTTCGTAGACATTTTTTTCAAACTGAGATATTTTATCACCGCACGTAACTCACTTTTATCCATAATTTTAACTTTTTAGCAACTCGTTGCACAAAAAAATTTATTACATGCGAACGAACTGACAAAAACAAGTGACAGTCTGCATAAATATAGTGTGATAGACACTCTTTAAATATCGAACTTGATCCAAAAAGGTTTCATATATATGCACTTCTAAGAACTTTTTGATTCACCCTCGTATAGCTGTATAAGTGAAAACGAGAGCGGACTTTTAAAAGTATTCTTTATTGACTCGAGCTATGTACGACTTAAATAATATTGACACTTTGTTTACGCTTCTATTCTGCAAGATAATTAAGGATACTAAATAAATTTCACTGAATATATTTAACCAGTAGAACCTGCATTGATTGAATCAATAAAAGAATATATAAAAAACTAACCAAGAATATTTTTATCCTATAACTATAGTAAAAATACAATCTCACTCATTAGTATGACATCATACAAAAAAGCTAATTTATAAGCGCTACAGGTCAATTAAATTACATCTAATGCCATAGGTCATAACATAAAAACTAGATTCCTACTTTTAAACCTGTTTCTTTTTTTCTAATATCATATGAATGAGCAAGATATTTGACGGGTAAAATATGATGGAATTATTTTATAGGAAAAATTCAATACAAGGTGTTCCGAAAAGCGAGTAGTTTTTTTTATTTATAAAATAGGGTAATTATTGTTTAACAAACAAGATTCTCATAATAAAAAAATAAATTATCTCCAAAGATTGAAAGAATAAAATTAGGCATACATAGAGAGTACCAAATTTTTAAGTATACATATATAGGCAGCACCTTCAGTTTAAAAAAAACTCGTTTAAAAGTTCTTGAAACGAGTTTCTGAAAATGTTTTTTTTTATGTACTTGTATGTGTACACAAATTTTTGTTTGTATTATATATTTACTTTTACTCAAAATAGGTCAGCGCTTGACCATAATTCACCATATGAGTGACATTGATGTCTTCGGAGGAGCGCGCTTAACAAAAAGGAACCGGTTCACTCTCACCTTATAAAAAGCTAGATTATAGTCATTGGGGAACAGGGAATTCGGCAAGGAATTCCAAAGTATGACGGTTCGGACAACAAAAGTGAAGGCAAAACGTGCGTGCCTTAGGCAGCTCAACTGTAAACCGATGCCGCCTTGGCGTTTCACTGCTCGTCCGATAGTGGAAGGGGGCGGGGGGAATTACTTCATGTAATTTCATGCACACTCGCATTTTTACAGAACACCTTGTATAATGTATATCAACAGTATAAATATAAAAATGTAAGCACACCACCCAAGCTACACCAACCTTGACATGGTAAATAGTATAAAACTCTAGATTTTCACAAAACAGAGCATGACAAATTATAATATTAACTCTTGAAGGCAAAAGTTTATAAAGAACTAGTTTTCAACCGCGCGTTTTCACCACAGCATGTTTATTTTTAAAATACTAATTTTGGGTAAATGTTATTTCAAGGGAAAACAAGGGCAAAACTTTGATTGTACATATTAACTAGCTGACCCGGCAAACGTTATTTTGTCTTATCACTTAGGGGTATGGACAATAGATAGTGGTGGCGATTCGGCGGCACACACGACTAAACTAAATTTAAAGAAGTCCCGTCTCTTTTCATCTTAGGTGGCCAGTAAGAGACGGCACGTTCTGAACCACAGACAAAACGACTACAACAAAATCATCTCGTCAAATATGGAATGTGCAGGCAGTTTTAGAGGTGACACAAATGAGTGCGTTCTAAAGTTGCCTATATTTTCTACATTTGACGTGATTTTAGTTGTTTTGACTATGGCGCAGATCGTGCCGTCTCTTTCTGGCCACCTAAGATGAAAAGAGACGGGCTTCTTTAAATTTGGTTTAGTCGTGTGTGCCGCTGAATCGCCACCAGTAGGCGATTCTCAGACCTACTGAATACGCATATAAAATTTGGTAAAAATCGGTCAAGCGGTTTCAGAGGAGTACGGTAACTAACATTGTGACATGAAAATTGTATATATCAGAATACGCAGCCCCCTAAAATATTATTAACGGTACGGAACCCTTCACGCGCGAGCCCGACTCGCACTTGACCAATTTTTTATGTAATCAATGAAGTAAACACCGTTTGTGTACTTTTGCGATTAGTCAATAAGTCTTGTTATCACCGAGGCAACAAATTTCGTCATCGCGTCGCGAGGACGCTTTCCTTGCCCTTGCCCTCATTCCAGTTATCTAGTTAGTGAAAAGTATCTAACGAACGACCTTTTAGCGAATAATAAGTCAAGTATAACAAAGCAACTAGTTTAAATTATATAAAAAATAACATGTTAAACAACATATTAAAAACTATTCAATTAACCCGCCCCTGCCTGCCCTGGTGCAAAGGTGGCCATCACGCTCGCTGCATTACCGCGCTGAATCGCTATGGCCAACCTATGCTAAATTCACGCGTACGTGTATTGTCACAGTGAACTTGCCGCCATTAAAATCTAACCAATGAGAGCGCAGCTGCGCGCGCAGGGCCAATCAGGAGCGAGCGAGCGATGTCATAATGAGATTTTACAATATCGATGTGGATATTATTATTATTATTATATCAGAATATTGTAAATTTATCACAAAATATTATCTAGCTATTTGGTAGTAGGATAACCATTAATTATTCTAAAATCTTGTGTAAAAAAACAAAATTAATTAATAAAAATTTTGTTAAACACACTTAAAATACTTAAAAATATTATACCAGCATGTGAAATTGCTTAAATTAAGTGTTTTGTTTTCTGCGCTATAACAGTAGTAATTATAAGTCAAGTATTGGAATCATAAGTAGAATGTTACAACATTAGTGTAGATAGAGATGTGATAGAGAAAAAGGCCAAGAAAGTTATAGGTAATGATGACTCCCTGTGCAGTGCGAAACTTCAAAGTTTGGAGCACCGCCGCACGGTTGCGAGTCTGTCGGTATTCTACAGGTTGCATTTCGGTGAGTGTGCGTCGGAATTACATGAGTTAATTCCCCCGGCCCCTTTCCATTACCGAACGAGCAGGGAGACTGCTAAGAGACACCGTTATACAGTGGAAATGCCGAAAATGCGTACTAAGCGATTTGCTTCCACGTTTATAGTACGGACGGCCAAACTGTGAAACTCCTTGCCGGAATCCCTGTTCCCACTGAACTACAACCTAGCTGTCTTCAAGACGAGAGTGAACCGGTTTCTTCTAGGCAAGCGCGTTTCATCTTAGACTGCAATATCATTTAACATCGGGTGAGTTGTGGTCAAGCGCCAGCCTATTAAGCGTTAAAAAGAAAAAGAAGCAATCTCCGTGCCCCGAACACTCACCTTATTCGAGCTGAATATGGACAACAGTCCCGTTCGCTTCTTGTCCCGCTTGCCGGAGACGGTCCCCCGGGCCGCGGTCAGATGGTTGTACGGGTGCTTGGTCGGGGCGTCCGTGGTGTCGGCAGCGGATGCCGCCTCGAACTGGAAGTCTTCCGGCGGCACGAAGCCAGACTTATACCTGTCTATCACCAGCTTTGTGTCCTGGAACCGATGGGAAAGTCAAAGTTAAAGTTATAGTCAAACATTTATTTCATAATTAAATGTTATGTAACAATATATAATTAACACTAGCCCCTTAAGATGGTGCTCGGAAAGCACCGAAACTGTAGGACTCATTCCAACTTTTAATAATAAGTAAGTGTGACCGTTTTCTACGCAGAAATATATAATTATGTTTAAATAACACTTAACATATACCTCTCAGGGTGTAGCAGTGTAGGTTTGGAGCGGGCCGATTTATATTATATCCATTAATTATTCTAAGTTTACGTCATTAAAATTATTATCATTATTTTATTCTTGTACGCTATAACAGCATTTATATAAAAATAGATTTTTTAGATATTTTTCAAATTTATTGTCATTTTCTATATTTTTTAATCAGTCAGGTAGAGAGGTAGGGAAGGTTTGCGTTTGATTTTTTTGACGAAGCTAAGTGTAGCTCGGTGGTAATAACCCAAGTAGCACACAAGTTCTGTATATCAGCTGTTAACGAGGCCACATGGAAACTGTTAGCATTTCTCATGTGCTGCATATCAGAGTTATATCCTAATATAGTGCTATTATAATGCTGATTTGGGCACAAATTAAGCAGCATCAAGCTGTATATTGTCTGTTTAATAGCAATGTAATAGCAGTATATTAGCATTATATTTGGTAACCGTGACCTTTTTGCTGCATAATGGCTGAATAGGTGGATACATGTTACCCATTAAGCAGCCAACAAGCTGTATATTGGTACTTGTTGGACCCAATATGCAGCTACAAGTGTACAATGAGTGATGTTGTGACTATTTATACTGCTTATACTCTTAGCTCATTTCGCGCGTGTCATATAATAAATATAATTCAAAATATTGTGAAGTTAAATAACTTTGTGTAGACTTTAATGGTGCCATCAACTATTTTGGATCCTGTTCAAGTGAGTACAAATGTCATATATATTTTTCATACTATGTGGAAATGATAGAACGCCTGCATTTTTATTGTGTAATGATATATGTTTAGCAACGTAAATTTTCATGCGCCCTTCGAATAACATTGATTTACAATATTTTCTTATTAAATTGATATATGGTTAATATAATTAAATGATTTGAATATGTTCAAAAATAACGTTTTGTCATCAAAATAACGTCTGCTTTTCAATCATATGGCCCCTGGTTCGATCCCAGCCGATTACGGCGAAGGAAAACATCGTGAGGAAACCGACACGTTTGAGGATTGCAATATCCGAAGATGTGTGAACCGCCAACCCGCACTTGGCCATCATGGTTGATTATGGCCTATATCTCTCTGCAAGAGAAAGAAGGCCCCGAGTCCCAGCAATGGGAACGTGTATTGGGCTCCTTATGCTACGCGTGCAATGATACACCTCTGTTCTCTACTGAGACTAACCACGCCTTGCGTCCACATTCAAAACATAAATATGCAAAAAAAATGGCAGAACTGTAACTTTGACGTAGGATTGCCCATATAGGCTTATACTTAAAAGTAGATAGTACCAGCCAGTTACAACCGACCAAAATCAAACTCCGAAATGTTTTACTGTTACCTCGACCTTAACCAATTAAGTTGCGATTCTTCAAACTAAAAACCAATCACAACCAGTCGGTAGTGTGACCTTGTTAAGAAGTTAATAAATCAATCAAACATATTCCCAAAGAATATATTAAACTTGTAAACCGTGTTACAGTAATAGCCACTGGAATGTTGGAGATTGAGCTATAAAAAAGTAATTTTTTTGGACTAAAAAAAAACATTAATTATGTTGGAAGTAATAATTTCACTGTCTTACACACTCACTCACACTTCATACTTATAAAACTCACTCACTTATATTGTGGCATAATTAAATAGTTCTATAGTTTTCAACTATTGTGCCAACTGTTTCCAATCTCAGGTCGTTAGCGTTCGCGCCTAATCACCTGTGCTACCTACCCTACCGGCTTGGAAATGGATGGATATTTATATTTTATGTTTCATTATTAAAGTTATTGTAATACTAAAATATTAGAGGCTAAGAGAAGGCACTGAATCCCACAACACAGGATTTACCTCGTGTGGGATTCAGGGAGCAACTAATTGTACATTAACACATATTTTATACTTTTAGGCCTATTAGGTACTTATTTAGTCATAGTTTGTTGATATACAAAAATGTACAACTTTCTCGTGATTTTTTATGTTTATGTTTTTAAAAGTTAATAAAGAATTAGTGATTGGAGTCTTCTTCTTCGACGTATAAGCTAAGTAGCCAAGTTCTCGTGTACAGAGTTTTCAGCCGCCCGAAGGCCTCTGACTTGGCTTAACGACTGCTTGTACTTAAGACTAACAGCCGGGACCTACAATTTAACGTGTCATCCGACCCACGGTAGCGTCTAGATGAAAATACCACTTTTGAACGACAGTCTTCTGCATGGTCATCCATCAAAAACACCATCCGCATCGACCGTTGCTTAGCTTCGATGATCGTGTCAGATCACCTTAGCTACCCGAGCTACAGGCGCTACAGTGATTGGAGTCAAACGTTATATTCTACAATAAAAAAAAGTCATAATACTTTGACCTATACCACTGGTGTTGAGTAGTTAGTTTGTGTAGAATATTTAATGAAATTTATTAGTCTAATTTATCTAACTAGGCTTTTTGAGTATTTAAGTAAAAATTGTAGTGTGATTTGCTTTTAACATATGTATGTTAATGAATAAATAAATAAATATAACACATTAGGACACATTCACACACGGCTGGTTAGCCCCATACTGAACCATTTCTAGCTCGTATTATGGTTGCTAACACAACTGATATACTACATATACTTACATACATATTATATATAAATACACATTTAACACCCAGACCCACAGCCAACAAATTTAGTTAAGCACAAAGATGTTGACCGGGCCGGGAATCGGACCCGGAACCTTCTGATTAGCAGACCGGCATGGTAACCTTTACGCCAACGAGGTCGCCAATAAATTCTTTGTTTCTAGTTTCAAATCGGCCAAAAGTATTTCCCTATGCAACGGCCATGTTTAGAGCTACAATTTAACAAGCCCAAAGCACTCATAAATGCTAACTACCATATGTTAATATCAAAACATGAAACCTTTTAAATAATCCAAATTTTTCACACACGTGCCGGTACTTAAAACAGGCAAGTAGGCAAACAGGCCCCTTGTATATCGAGTCTGGCAACTTTTCTTTGATATTTATTGCCAGCAATAAAAATATGATGTTCCGAAAATTGGTTCAGATTAATTTTATCATTTGTAAACTGTTTATTTATGCTGGACGGGTTATAAAAAATTGATGATCAAAAGAATGTAGGTACCTACTATTGAAATGTTGTTTAGAGAATGTTGGAATTTTTATATCATATTTTTATGTGAATTTAGGCTTGCCCATCTCATATTAATACAGATAAGTAGGCTTTATTCTGATCCATATTATTGGTAAATAGAGAATAGAAAAGAAAAAAAACTTGAGAGGTGTCAAGGGATTACGGATGGAACGAAAGTTCCTTCACTGTCAGGATTCATTATTATTATTATTATTTATTTACAAAAAATCTGATATACACTCCACAAAAATAATCGTCGCGACTCCACTGTTCAATGCGAAATAGAAATGAAAATATCTGGCTTGCTTTCTATAAGAGAGAGAGAGAGAGAGAGAGAGAGAGAGAGAGAGAGAGAGAGAGAGAGAGAACATGCGAATGCCGCACAGCTTACAATAGCTTACTGTAGCAAAAAGTGTCGTGACAACTTTTAGTAAGAATTTTTGCCGTCTATCATCAACTTATACGGCATGACAATTACAGTAAAAGTATCATAGAAAGAAAGATTGAAGGAAGGGCAAGGAAGAGGAACACCTAGAAGGTAATTCTTGGACCAAATAAGGAGAAGGCGTAATTCATGTCGTATAGTGAGATCATGGAATTGGCCGAAGCCGAGAAGTGTTTAAAAAATCTCCACGGAATGGAAACCAGCTCTTAGACAAGCTAAATATAAACTGTCCAGATAGATTTTTGCACAGTTGTAGAGAATTTCCTATAGCTCACCTGGCTAGCAATTTCAAGTTGTTAAACTTTCACCGTGTGTTCTTGCAGCCTCTAGATATTCAGATTAGGCATGCTCCACCTTTAACCAGTCGCTACTAGCAGCTGTAGCTCGGCTAGCTAAGGTGATCTGACGCGATCATCGAAGCTAAGCAACGCTCGATGCGGACGGTGTTTGGATGGGTGACCATGCACAAGACTGTCGTTTTAAAAGTGGCATTTTTATCTGGACGCTATCGTGGGTCGGATGACACGTTAAATTGTAGGTCCCGGCTGTTAATCTTAGTACTAGCCAAGTCAGAGGCCTTCGGGCGGCTTGAAAACTCTCGACGCCAGAGCTTGGCCACTTAGCTCATACGAATTTCTAAATATACTATTTCTATAATATAAGACTCTTTTTCCTGACTCATTCATTCATTCATTCGTCTATAGGCAACGCAGAGCCCAAACGGCTAGTTTGATTTAAAATATTTCTTTTTTTTACTCCGCACAGCTATTTCTTCTACAGTGTACTGCACTTTCTAAGCCCTAAATTCATAAGAACTCAATAAAAAAATATATACATAATTATTACATACAAACAAATCATTGAAAAGTTACACGCCCAAAAACAAAAACTAGTTTTAACGGAACTATGGCATTCTTTTCAAAGCCACCTGTTTATTTAAACTAATCTATGAATCAATTTACATATTCAAGCAATTTCTCTTTCTATACATTAGTCTGCATTCTGCATCTGGTGTGATTATGTAAATATTACAAAATTAATGGCTAAATGATGAGCTCTATTATGATATCCTGTCTTTTAATTATATAATTAAGAGTTTATAATATGTGTTCACTGGCTGCGGCGCATCTCTGTTTCATCCGCTTATAAGACAAGTACCTATATGTGTCTGTTTAAACGCGATGGTAAAGGCAAAATTATAAATTTACAGACTTTTTTGTTATAAATACGTGCTTCAAGTGGCTGACTGGAAAGGAATGGCACAACGCCGTGACAAGTGGCGCCGCCTGTTGTCGGAAACCCACTTTGGGGTTTTCGTGCCGGAGCAGTAAGTACAGTGTAAACTCTATAAAACGACACTGAAGGGACTGAGCATTTTATGGCGTTATAGAGAGTGGTCGATGAATGGAGAGAATGTATCATTGTATGGAATACAAGCTAAACCAGCTAAAGCCAATTGATATCGACGCTTTAGAGAGTTTGTTCGAGTGATGTTACATGGAATGGCAGTGGTCCCACCGGCGACGATGAACGAGAAACGAGTAGAACTAGAAACTATAAACGAGTTGGCGATCAGCGGGAAGCGAGTGTAGTTCCGATAGTTTTGTCGCCGGGCTATAAGCGAGTGTGTAAGTGCGACGAGCGATTACTCGCGCCACTCGCTCAGTCCTGTACAAACGTGCGTACGAAATGAATAAGATAGAAATTATGAAGCGGGCGAGTATCGCTGAACGAGTATTGCTGAGCGAGTTTATTTTAGAAAGCTCGTCGCTTAAGCGATAAAACTAGTAAAGCGAGTCGTCGCCGGCAGTGTGAACAGTCAGCGATCAACTATTTGTAAGTGCATCTCTTTTATTTACACGGAATGTTATATCTTGTGAACGTTTCTTGAGCCAGAAAATAGTCGATAGTTAACCGTTTACTCGCCGTCGGTGGGACCACTGCCTTACACTGTATTAGTAAGTAGGTACCTCTTTCTCGTTAATACTGTTGGCGGCTAGCTCCATACCGTCGAGGCACTGCATGATGATGGGGAACACCTTCCTCTCCACGTCCACCGAGTTCAGCATGAAGTTCTTTATGTTCTTTATCCGTTTCTCGTCCAGGTCCTGCAATCGGAATACAAATAAGATTTTGAAACTACGTTTTGTTTATATATTGACAAAACTAGAAGTAATGATAAAAATAAATTTAAACATAACTCAAGAATAATATTTACAAAGCATAATAAAAACGAAAATTTTGTAAACTACAAAAAATAACATAACAAAAATTTAAAAGACTAAAATTAAGCCACCCGCCCTAAGTAAACAAAGTAAAAGTTTACTAACTTTGTTTACTTATATATTTTTTTAAATAGGATCGGTACCATATATATTATTCTAACTGACCCGGCAAACGTTGTTTTGCCTCGCTTAGGGGTATGAAAAATAGATAGTGTAGCTTATATGACACGTTTGTAGATTTACCATAGCAGCGCCATCTATTGATTACTTACTCAACCCAGTCGAAAGGTATCGACATCTGTTAGAATCATTTGGAGTTAACAGATAATTGTGACTGTCAAATAATAACAGACAATAATTAGCAATAATTTAAAATTGCGACTATAATTTGAGATTTAAACTATCCTATCTCTCAAGTTGGATCGAACTGCACATGGTGTGCGAATTTTATTATAATCGGTTAAGTGGTTTAGGAGTCCATTGAGGACAAACATTGTGACACGAGATTACCCCTAAGTGAGGCAAAACAACGTTTGCCGGGTCAGCTAGTGTACATATATGAATCTACTCATCCATATAACTATACAAGTACATCGTAAGTACGGATAAGAGTTCAAGTCAAGAACCGCTTAAAGTTTATTTTTAGCGACATAAAGAAACTTGTATGACTGTTCCGATCCGCAACTAACAGCCGACCATTATCAAGTTTTCTACACCCTTTCCTAGCGCAAAAAGAGCAACGACTTTATTTATTTATCTTTCTTTTTTTCGTACGAGTTAAATGGATAAGTTTTAAAAACTAAGTGTCAAAGTGCGGTTTTCAAGACACGAGTGAACCGGCTTCTTCTGGGTAAGCGCGTTCCACCTTAGATCACAATATCGCTTACCATCAGGTGAATTCTGATCAAGCGCAATCAAAAACCAAAAATAGTTGAAACATGTGTCGCTAAGGACCTATCGGTGTGTTTCGGAAACCTTCTTAAGAGCAAATTATTCTAGACTAGGCATGCCCGACCTTTGGCCGTAGTGTCCCTGACTCGTGTGTGTAAGCTTAAAAAGTATACCTTCTATGAAACAAAGAAGAGAAAATAGGTATCTTCTAAAAACTAATGTCATAAAGGTACTCTAGAAAAGGCGACTGACTCTCTAGCCCTTAACATAAGCATAAGCAGCCCACTATACGTTCTGCTGAGACTCGAAGCTATCTCTCACGAGGAGAAAGATATAAGCCATAGTTCACGCTGACCAAGTGCGGGTGGGCGGATGACACACGTCTTCAGATTTTGCAGTCCTCAAACGTGTCGGTTTCCTCACGTAAAACGAGTGCACACGTAACTTGAAAAACAAGTATTTGGTGTAGGGCTGGTATCGAACCAGGGGCCGCCTGACTGAAAAGCAGACGTTTTTACCACCGAGCAACACTCGCTTTTTTAACCCCTTAACACCCTACAGTAATTATACTAAGAAACGTCAAACCAATTTGTTGAAAAAAAAACCTAATGCCAACGTAATAAGTGTGAATTTCGCAAAATTTGAATACACCGAGTCTCCAGTTAAGGAGAGAGATGTTTTAAATGTATTAAAAATTCACGTCTGGATGATTTTAGGGTTCTACGTATTGAATACTAAGGGCATTACTTCACTTAGTATTCGTATGTACTAGCTGTTCTTCGGGCAGTAGACCTTGCGAATTTTATTTTTACGAACACGTTTAAAAAAATTACCGAAACAATATATTTTTTCTCTATCTCAACAATTACTTGACGAATATTATTTATATTCAGAAAGTCCCTTATTGACATGGAATTTAACCGCTCTACCAAAACATCATAAAAATGGTCCACTCTATTTCTAATTATTTTAAGAAGCACAATATTTTTAAATTTTAAAACGACATTTTTTCAAAAAAAATAAACCTTCGAACTAATTTAAACTATTCGTGTTATGGAGCTCTAATGATTTTGATCGCGAGCTCTATCAGTTGATGTACTTGAATACTTGAAAATTCTTCCTTAAAAAAAGTCTTACGACACTGATTTTCAACAGCCACAGCCTTCGATCATCTGTGTACATCAATACCAACTGTGTTGGTATTGATGATCGAAGGCCACAGCACGTATTTTTTTACGATTTGGGATGTATCGTAAAATCATTTTCCTAATAAGAGACGTTAAGTCATTTATACGAAATAAAAACTTCTTAGTTTAGTTTAGTTTCTTAAACATATTTAATTTCTTTTTACCTTTTACCACCATAATCTTTGATTTAATTGATGAGTACTAAGTACCTATTTTTCGTGGTCGTAAAGGACATTTAGGTCTATTTTTATGGGTCGTAAAGGACACTCATTTTCGTTATTTACAAAGTTAGTTTCATTTTGTTTATTTAAATGAATAAAACACGATAAAATAGTTAGGGTGCCCTTTGACACCAGTAATATATTGCTTTGTTTAAAAAAGTTATAAGCCAAAAACTTTTTTGTTTGTTTGGCTCTCCTGAAAAGTCGTGTTTTGTCCTTTACGACAATTGAAATTTCCGGTATCGAATTATAGACAGACGACAGCAAAATTGGCCAGTTAACGCATAGATTTCGCTCGCTTCATTCGCTCGGTCAACTATACGAGTGTATACATGTACCTGCATTATGAAGTTGACTTTTGCTGGGGTCGGTTATAAAGACGTAGTAGGGGCAAAACTCATTATTTTTGAGGGGACAAAATTATTGCATTTTATTTGCGAACTTTGCGTTGAGACCTCTTTTTACCTTTTAATATTATAGAAGCGAAAGTTTTGTATGTGTATATTTGTTACTTTATATTTTGTCATGCTCACAACTGGGCCAATATTGATGAAATTGTAAAATTTATATTGGATTTACAACTTTATTTAATGTTTGTTTGTTTGTTATGTGTTTATAATATACTATTGTAACTAGCTGACCCGGCAAACGTTGTTTTGCCTTAAGTACAGTTAAAAAGTCTATAATTGATCAGTTATCAGCGGGATGAAAGACGATTCAATTACTAAAATGACCATAATAAATAGGAGTTGGTGACAAAAGAGTAAAAGTTTAGGGTTGTATGTAAAGGAGTAGGTATGTATTTTTCATTGCCACATTATAAAAACCAAAAAAAAAAAATCGTCAAGAAATAATAATTAAGGGTTAACCCTTATCACTTAGGTGTATAAACAATAGATAGTAACCGATTCTCAGACCTACTGAATACGCATATACAATTTGGTATAATCGGTCAAACAGTTTCGGAGGAGTTCGGTAACTATTTACATTGTGACATGGATTTTTTTTATTTTAGAAGAAGAAGATTAGATAGACGATATAATACTAAATACTTCAGTAGTGTCATCACTAACATTGTATGCACATTCAGATTTTAGTAAGAACTATTCTGACTATTTAACTGAATAAATGAATTATGTGTGTCTGTTTTTGTGCGAGTGTGTGTGGGTGTTTATGCAAATATTAGTAGGCACTACATGTGAATTTTGACGTACCATATCCATTTTTTTTCCTATTATCCGTGGTATCAACGAATGCTTCTAATTCTAACTGCACTCTGGCCCTCTGCCAGCTAGGTCAGAATGGAGCATGTTATTAAAATAGCTCCCATTTTAGTGGATTCCATGGGTATTGCCTAATTCGTGGCACTTGGGAAGATTTACAAAAATAACTTCTTTTATTTTATTTATAAATTCCATCTATGACAACATCAGAAGTTTGAAAGTGGCACCTGTGTCAGAGAAAGTGAAGAGTGAAGAGTTAGCGTGGTACGGACATGTGATGCGTAGAGAGGAGATGCATGTGACTAGGAGAAGTATGGATATGATTGTAAGAAGTAGCGAAAGTAGAGGTAGACCAAAGAAGACGTGGATGAATTGTGTGAAGGAGGATATGAATGAGAAGGGAGTGAATGTGGAGATGACGGCTGATAGAGTGGCGTGGAAGAGAAAAACAGGCTGTGCCGACCCCACCTAGTGGGAAATGGTAAAGAAGAAGACAACATCAGAGTGCATCTTTAGTAATAAGGTCCCGTCTTTAACTTTTAGGTACTGAAACCTACAAATTGGCGCATAAAGGGTTTTGTAAGGGTTTATACATTATTTAAAAAAGCAAAAAAGTTTAGAACGCACTAAATCTACTAACTCTACTCACTACATTTCGGGGATTGTGCTCTGGAACTTCATAATTTGATTCCACCATCTCCGTTATACTACAGAACGAGCAGAGAGTCAGTGAAGAGACACCGATACAGAGTTGAGGTTACAAACTCACGTATAGAACGCTTTGCGTCAACCTTTATTGTGAGGACTGTGAATCTTTGGAACTCACTACCTGAGTCTCTGTTTCCTGAGAGGTATCATCCGGGGATCTTCAAAAGTAGAGTTTAAATTATAAAGAGTAAACGTTCGATTGTTTGTTTGTTTGTTTGAGGCGAACAGGCTCCGAAACTTCTAGATCGAGTTAAAAAATTCTTTCACCGTTGGGAAGCTACATTATCTCCGAGTAACATAGGCTATATTTTATTCCTCTCAGCTACTCAGATTATTTTAGAAAAAGCGTGAAGTCGGTACTGGTTGGGATAATAGTACCTAACAATTAATTCACTAAATGGTATAAGGAAAATTGAAGCTGCTATAACGAGTATACACTCATATAGTAAAGAGCAATAATGAATACAGCATTTTACGAATGGCAAAAACTTCCATTGATCAACAACAAAAGAACATAGATAGCTATAATGCATGTAATTATGTTAAACAGTTATGATAAACTAAAGCCGCATTTGAGTCGGCTGAAACGTACGAGTATTATCTGCATAAATGTATATACCAAGCAAAACATAATATCGCCTGTAGCTCGTTAACTAAGGTGATCTGACGCGATTATCGAGGACCACGCAGAAGACTGTCAATCAAATTACTTGTCTAATTAACATTAGAGAAGCAGAGAGAGAGACAGAGAAGAGCAGAGAGAGAGACAAGCAGACAGAGAGTGTTATAATCAAATAATATTTGATTGATAAATCAAATAATAATATTTCTTTATTACATTGTAAAAGCCTTGTGTATCAATAAAACTATTTAAATATTATTTAATTATATTGCTTTTTATTAACTAAGTATACACACTCTCTCTCTCTCTCTCTGAGTATCTTTCTCTTTGCCTGTGTCTTTTTAGCCTTTGCCTCTCTCTATCTTTATGCATCTCACTCTATCTCTCTCGGACTCTTTTTCTCTCTCTGCCTCTTTTTCTCTCTCTGCCTAGATAGAGGCAAAGGATAAAGAGAGGCCTTTATCATTTGCTTCCTATCCATTTCCCTGCCCTTTTTTATCCTTTCCCCTCTCACTCTAACCTTCTCTGCCTTACTTTCTTTCTGCCTACTTCTTTTTATCCTTTGCCTCTCTCTTTCTGCCCCTCACTATCTTTTTGCATCTCACTACATATCTCCCTGCCTCTTTTTCTCTCTCTCATCTGTTTCTGCTACCCTTCGCCTCTCTATCCGTACCTGCAGCTGCTTGAAGACGCTAACACCCCATGCTCTGCCTCTTATCCTTTCTCCCTGTCTCTTTCTATCTTTCAGCTACCCTTTCTCTGTCTCTCCCTCACACACACTCTCAACCTCTGCCTCTCTATCTCCGTATCTGCAGCGGCTTAAACACGCTAGCACCCTACGCCATATCTCTCTCTACATCTAATTCTTTTATTATTTCGCTCTGTCTCTTTCTATCTTGCTACTACCCTCTCTCTGTCTCTCTCCCTCCGTACCTGCAGCTGCTTGAAGACGTGCGGCAGCCTCTGCTCGTAGTGCTGTCTCTGCGCCTCGTTGGTCTTGCGGAGCTGTTCCGTGTACTCGCGCTTGGCGTCCTCGCACGCCTGACTGCGGAGCTTCATGTTCGCTTTCTGCTTCTCCACCTCGGCTCGACTGCGGGTGGACAGAGAGAGAACAATTCATAACAATATATTTTTTTAAGAGTATATACAGCATTATAATGAAGTTACATTTAGATTTGAACATAGGATTATTTGATTAATCTTAGAAAATTGTTCAAATCTAAATGTAAGTTACATTGATCAAATCTAAATGTAAGTTACATTTAGATTTGAACAATTTTCTCAAATCATCAAAGTACTACTTTGATGTATAATGTAAACTAATTTTGTTTACTAAATTTAAATGTTGTTAACTTCTAGTTAAACGTTCCTAACTTCTAGTACATTAAATAATTATAAAATTAACAATAATAATAATATTAATAATAATTATATAAATATTTTTGTATATCTGACATACGAGTATGTATGTATATGGATAATTTATTTTTTTATGGGATTACTTCGGCATTATATTACATTGGCTTCCAACAGTTTATAGAACTAGTTTGAAAGCCTCTGACCTCAAATCATTATGTAATAATTTACTGTGTCAAAAAAATAAATTTTGTATTTGTATATTGGGTTTACTATTAACTTTT
This sequence comes from Mellilla xanthometata, assembly GCA_035578125.1. Taxonomy (NCBI): domain Eukaryota; kingdom Metazoa; phylum Arthropoda; class Insecta; order Lepidoptera; family Geometridae; genus Mellilla; species Mellilla xanthometata. Next base: position 369,888 of record JAPUBQ010000045.1, read on the forward strand.
AATTTCATTGTATTTCCATCAACTGCCGATGGGGTGTTAACAAGTTTCACGAGTGTGCGTTTGGCAAAGACGCGACGGTGTGTACCGGCAGATTTTTGAGTGCCAGTTAATCCAGACTAGGTATGCTCGACCTTAGATTAGAGAACCGCTAACCCTTTAAGTTACGCGCCCAGATAGTCAAATGGTAAAACAAAATAAACAAGTGCGAGTAGAACACGCGCATCAAGGGTTCCGTACCATTGTTGTACGGGAGCCCCCCGCAAATATGTATTTTATTTAAATTTTATAATTTAATTTGATAGCTAATATAGATGTGTATATTTTGTGAAAATTTTAAGTGTCTAGCAGCTACCGTTATTGACATATAGCAAAAAAATACGAAAAAGACACGTAAACAGATAAACAGTTATTGTATGTATGGGGACCCCCCTTAATATTTTAATTTTATTTATTTTTAGTATTTGTAGTAATAGCGGCACGGGAAATACATATCTTGTGAAAGTTTCAGCTTTCTAGCTATTACGGTTTCTGGGATACAGCCTGGAGACAGACACAGACAGCGAAGGCTTAGTAAAAGGGTCCCGTTTTTACGTTTCAGGTACGGAACCCTAAAAACAACTGTTTAATACAAGTAACAGTGTTTATTTGCCTCACTCACTACAACTGAAGTCTACTCACGAGACACCAGAGTTTCCTCACATCGGAAACCTACGCTTGTGTCTAATTTGCCGAGTCAACAGAGACGGAACAAGCGGAACATGTAAATAGCTGTGATGGAATGCGAAATCGCTGAGAATCATCCGTACAGACTTATTCGGTAAAGGTGTAGTAATAGGTGTAGTAAAGTATATTATTTTTTTTTTTATTGATGAATAGGCTTACGTTTGACCGCAGCTTGCCTGATGTTAGACTTGACTTGTAAGCTTGACTGTGGTCTAAGATGTATCACCCCGTGTATATATTTATTAAGCTGCGCCCCGCGGTGCCACCCTCGTTAATCCGGGATAAAAAGTAGCGTCTGTGCTAATCCAAGATCTAAACTATATCCGTACCAAGTTTTATTGGAATCGGTTCAGCCGTTTGAGAGTGAAACATACACACTCACTTAATAATCGGATTAAAATTATTACTATTAAAAATCAGAACTCAATAATATCTTATTCTGGGTCATAAACCCTCTACCTCCTTCCAATTACCTTATTTGGAGTCACAAACATTTCTTTTCCGACTGGCCCTGTAGCACACAAAGCTACAATAACCTCTGAGCCATCATCGAATCAAGAAGGCAAAGACCTCTCTCGCGATGACATAAACCCGACAATTTGTCCGAGACTACGATAATATACCATTTGATGGTGCATAGCTTTAGCCCTCTTCCTAAACAAGTAAGTGATTCGTCACTAACTCTTTTCGAGCAGTGTGCTACTTATTTAATGTCCAAATAAATGTAATCAATCTGTATGAGAGCCTGAATTTCTGTTTACAGATACGCATCATTTTTCCGTAACCTAGTAAGTCTTATTTTTCTTCGTATGAGCTAAGTGACCAAGCTCTGGTGTCGAGAGTTTTCAAGCAGCCCGAAGGCCTCTGACTTGGGTTAACGACTGCTTGTACTAAAACTAACAGCCGGGACCAACAATTTAAAGTGTCATCCGACCCACGGTAGCGCCCAGATAAAAATGCCACTTGAAAAACGACAGTCTTGTGCATGGTCACCCATCCATACACCGTCCGCGTTGACCGTTGCTTAGCTTCGATGATCGCGCCAGATCACCTAAGCTAGCCGAGCTACAGGCGCTATCTAGTAATTAAATTAGTTTATCAAGAATTACAGAAATTATGACGAACTCGCGAAAATTAAAACACCGACACTCCCAGTTTTAAATCTTTAGTCCGTCCTGCTCTACCGCACGGACACATAGCTCTGTCCTTTGCCAGCACCGCGTCCCGCGACCGCAGCAGTGAACAGTGCTAATATGAGACATTGCTTACATCGACCATCCAGTGGGATATTATTATTGGATCCGAGACGACAGCGTGTTATGTCGCATGCCGCGGCGATTCGCGGAACCTTATCTCGCGCTTGTGAATGGAGGGTTAATGGAACAGCTGTCGGAAAGCCGGGCTCCGTAATCAAACCAATAATAATCAAACTTTGGAACATTCAGGACTTTGGTGGCTGAACATATATCTATGGTAGCGATTCAGCGGCACACACGACTTAACCAAATTTAAAGAAGCCCCGTCTCTTTTCATCTTAGGTGGCCAGAAAGAGAGGGCACGTTCTGAACATTAGTCAAAACAACTAAAATCACGTCGTTGCTTGTAGAATAAACGCTTTGCTAGAGCGAAACAACCTTTTTTTTACGTGATGCAATGCATTTACGCATCTCCCGCCACAAGCCTGGACGAGGCGGGCGGGGTATGTCGGGCTCGAGGGCCAGAAGGGCCGTCATTACCGACTACAACCTCACGGTGTCCCATCTCACGACGGGGGCAGGGATGCAGGACCGCATAGCGCATTACCGCTGCTCTCCCCGCCCAGAGCGAAACAAACAACCTGTGTTTACAGGACATTTGGGAAAGTTATATGCAAAAACTCTCTTCTACGAAAAAGGATAACTGCTGTTCTCGAGCAAAGCCATACCTGAGATTAAGGTCCGCGTCAGCTTTCTGGAAGGTGTCGAGCGCTCGTTCCGACTCGCGCGCAGCTCGCTCGTACGCTCGCCTCGCTCGCTCCAGCGAGCCTATTGACGAGCTCAGCACGCCCATCTGTTTCGCGCCTTCGTTTAAATGTTGCTGGAGAGAGAAAAAAAAACAGATTTATAACCAGTTACATAAATAAATACTAGGACATAAACATTGTAAACTGTTCACGTAAGGCATCTTAATATTTTCGCGTAGAAAACGGTCACACTTTGACCGTTTTCTTTAAGTGTGACCGTTTTCTACGCGAAAATACTAGGATATATGTCACACACGGCTGGTTACCCCATACTGAACCATTTCTAGTTCGTATTATGGTTGCTAACACAACTGATATACTACATATACATACATATTTTATATAGATACATATCACTCAGGCCGAAAGCCAACAAATTTAGTTCAGCACAAAGATGTTGGGCGTGCCGGGAATCAAACCCGGAACTTTCTGATTGGCAGTCCGTTACCAACCATTACGCCAACGAGGTCATCATGGAGACATTGCAAGGATGACTGACAATAGAAGGACCAAGAATGGACAAGCGAAGATTTGAGGTGACGGTAGACTTAATTTCAAACTACTCAATAAATTGCATACTCATTGGTTGTGTCAAGCTTAGATAGAATTTAGAAAATAATTTAGGTGAAATAATTATGAGTTAAGCGTGTGAAGGAGGATATGAATGAGAAGGGAGTGAATGTGGAGATGACGGCTGATAGAGTGGCGTGGAAGAGAAAAACAGGCTGTGCCGACCCCACCTAGTGGGAAATGGTAAAGGAGAAGAAGAAGAATTATGAGTTAAACGTGTCACAAATGTCGTTAAAGAATGGACAAGCGAAGATGGTCAGATGTGTTTACACAAAGACATACTGAAATAGACACACTGAATAAGATTAGTCCGTGACAGAAAATTATGGATGACGTTGGAGAAGGCCTCTACGCAAGTGAGGCATACATCAGCTGCACCATAACAAGATTAAACATTGTAAACTGTTCACGTAAGGCATCTTAATATTTTCGCGTAGAAAACGGTCACACTTACTTATTATTAAAACTTGGAATTAGTCCAACAGTGCACGCGTGGATCTCGTCGGCGGCGGTCCGTGTAACACTCGCCCCTGAAGATGGTGCTCGGAAAGCACCGAAACTGTTAGACTCATTCCTTCTTTTAATAAGTAAGTGTGACCGATTTCTACGCGAAAACATAACAAGATTGACATGAAAAATAAACTTGATATACTAATTATTCTGACATAAGTTGCAATATTTGACATGTGAGATGGAGAGCGAGTGGGATAGGGAAAGGTAGAGGGAGATGGAGAGGGAAAAGGAGATGGAGAGGGAAATGCAGAGGGAGTGAGATAAGCAGAGATACCTTCCCGTCCCGCTTCCCCGCGCTATTTAGTTTCTCGCTTTGCCTATGTGCATACTTCCCACTCTCGTAATCTTCGTTCAACAGAAAGGCTTACTCTACTGAACCCCAAACCAAAGAAATCGTTTTATTACGATTCCTTTACTGTACAAGCTGTGCGGCTATGGAACTCCTTACCACTCAACATTAAGAAAGCTCAGACGATTGATACTTTTAAAAAACTTGTGGAAGAGTGGTATTTATCTTCACTGCTCTGAGACAATTCACTTTTTTCCTTCAATTAGATACTGTTTATTTATTTATAATGTTATTTTTTTTTTATTCATTTATTCAAGTAATTAATTTGGTACGTTATGTATTAGTATATTATCTATATTATATATATGTATTAGGTTATATCTTGTATTATTAATATTATATGTATGTTTTTTATTATTCTTTATTGTACACTACGTCCTTCTTTAGTTGTTTATAAATTCCTTTCCATCCAAAGGTTGCCTGGAAGGGATCGCTTTAAGCGATAAGGCCGTCAATTGTGGCACACTAATTTTAAGTTAATTGTCTTATACTGTGTCTTTTTTATTTATGTGTCCAATAAAGAATGTATCTATCTATCTACCTTCCGCTCGTCCCGGAGCTCCTTGGCGAGCAGGTGCAGCTCCCGCACGACGTTGGACTGCAGGTTCTCGGCGACCACCTCGCGCTGCCCCGCGAAGTCGTTCAGCTCCAGCAGGAGCTGCTTGAACGCTTTGCATACTGTGTACCTGAACAATAACATAACATCTTTATTATATTAAACTAGCTGACCCGGCAAACGTTGTTTTGCCTCACTTACGGGTATGAAAAAAAGATAGTGTAGCTTTTAGGACACGTTCGTAGATTTACCATAGCAGCGCCATCTATTGATTACTTGAGTAAGTAATCAATAGATGGCGCTACCCAGTCGAAAGGTATGGACATCTGTTAGAATCATTTGGAGTTAACAGATAATTGTGACTGACAAATAATAACAGACAATAATTAGCAATAAATTAAAATCGCGACTATAATTTGAGATTTAAACTATCCTATCTCTCAAGTTGGATCGAACTGCACATGGTGTGCGAATTTTATTATAATCGGTTAAGTGGTTTAGGAGTCCATTGAGGACAAACATTGTGACACGAGATTTATATATATTAAGATTTATTTATTACATATATTAAGTTCTTAAAAATTATATAATCTTAATAAAATATTATTTGTAAGTGACGTGCCGTGTATGACAAAAGTAGTCACGTATCAGTAAGGTTAATAAATGATTTGATTTTGATTTTTTACTTTTGATTTTGATTCATCAGTCAGTTATTTTAATTGAAAAAGCGAGTGTGGATCGGTGGGAAACGTCTGCTTTCCAATCAGACGGCCGCTGGTTCAATTTCGGTCCTATACCAATGTCTTGATTTTTTTTATATTTAGTGTGGATTTGCACTCGTTTTACGGTGAAGGAAAACATCGTGAAGACCACGATATCCAAAAACATGTGTCATAAACCAACCCGCACTTGGCCGGCGAGCTTGATTATGGCCTTAATTTGTTTCCTAGTGAGAGATGGCCCCTGAGTCCCAGCAGTGGGAACTGTTGTTTGTGCTAAGCCAAGTCAGAGCCGCCTTCGAGTGGCCTGAAAACTCTAGACACCAGAGCCATACGCAGAAGTAGAAGAGGAAAGGAACACTTACTGATACTCGTCCTCGTCCTTCTTCTTGGGCTGGAAGTTCTTGACGAGCCGCCTGAGCTTGCCGGCGTACTCGAGCTCTATGGCGCACCGCTCCTTCACGAAGTTGCCGTACTTGTCGAGGAACTCGATGCCGCGGTGCGTGTGTGACGCTAAGTTATCATACTGATCCTGCGGGCAAACGAAAGGTTCGTGTTATTTTTAGCTTATACAGCTGATTAATTTAGAGTAAAATTTAAAATTTGTATTTTATTCATGACATGTAAGCAATTATGTCTCAATTTTTTTTTTTTTTTTTTTTTTTTTTTACACATTCACACACGGCTGGTTAGCCCCATACTTAATTCATAATTCATTGCTAACAACTCGACGTGCGCACAATGCCGCGAGTACCTTCATAATTCGAAGTAATCTTGTCTCCCAACAAAAAAAAAAAAAGTTTTAATAAGAAACTCCTACAATTGTTAGTCATAACATTAAATATGTGATGTTAGCCTGTATAACACTTTACTTCTAAGATTAAATGTTACATAACTCATTAACGCTGTGTGAAATACTATATAATATTGCTTATGTTAATAAAGAATTTTCAAAATCAATCAATCAATTAATAAGTAATAATCTAAAATTATGAAATTTAACTCATATTTATGAGACATAATATTATGTATTATTAATGTATTATTGTTATGATTTAGCAACTTAGTTAACTGTTTTTTTTTTTATTCTATTTGTGTCAGTCAAATTATTGCATTGCTTTAGGAAGGACTAGCTGCCAAGGCACGGGCTAACGCTTATTTTGGCAACTAGAGCATAATGAACTTTGGAATTTTTGAATTACTATATTCCTAATTCTTTTGGAAGGTAGTAGCAGGTAGTACACTTTGGTAGAATCTTTTAATGATTGGTAACTCTGAAAGCTATACAGCAAGTAAGCCAATCTGCCTTGGGTTTGTTTTGTTTATATCAAAGATCAGTTTCGACGGCTTGAAAAACTCTCGACACCAGAGCTTGGCCACTAGCTTATACGAAGAAGAAGAACTTATAAATTTCTTTGAATACGAGATAGCAATTGTTTTTCTATATCGTTGATATTTAAAATAACTATACTACTTTTTACACACGAATAACGATTCTGCAAGCTCCATATTCATATATTCGCTTTAATTATAAAAGGGATTACTTACACAAAACTCTTTATTTCTTTTTAAACATATTACTATGTACTAAATCAAGTGCTGATAAGTAGAGCCCGGCATTAATTAACATACTCGAACATACGTCTTATTCTTGGAAAACAATGATGATATGAATACCTATAAAGCAATAAATAAACCTAATTAACGAGTATAAATAACATAAAAGCGGACAGAGTATAGTAATGACGAGTTAAGAGGAAACGGTCCGCGATAGGAGGTCAGAGGAGCGGGAAACTGACCAACCATGTGGAGAGATAAACGCATACTTCTCCACGCAAGCCTGAATCATTCAAATTCAAATGTATTTTTAATCTTAATATATATAAATCTCGTGTCACAATGTTTGTCCTCAATGGACTCCTAAACCACTTAACCGATTATAATAAAATTCGCACACCATGTGCAGTTCGATCCAACTTGAGAGATAGGATAGTTTAAATCTCAAATTATAGTCGCAATTTTAATTTATTGCTAATTATTGTCTGTTATTATTTGACAGTCACAATTATCTGTTAACTCCAAATGATTCTAACAGATGTCGATATAACCTTTCGACTGGGTTGAGTAAGTAATCAATAGATGGCGCTGCTATGGTAAATCTACGAACGTGTCATATAAGCTACACTATCTATTTTTCATACCCCTAAGTGAGGCAAAACAACGTTTGCCGGGTCAGCTAGTATAATATAAAAATAAGTCGGGTTTTCCTTCCTGACGCTGTAACTCCAGAACGCACGAACCGATTTCCACGGTACAGCATTCGTTGGAAAGGTCTCGAACTCCGTGAGGTTTGTAGCAAACAAAATTCAGGGAAAATTTCAACAGAAAAGGAGGACTACACGTAGCGCCATCTATTCGTATTTTCTTGAAACGATTTCACTCGGGTCACGCCATCTACTATCGTCATATCACTATGCGACTACAACGCGTTGGAATTTGGCGTGCGCTAGGCTGCACGCTCGATTAGCAGCGCCATCTAGGTTTCATCGGTAATTATTGCAAGTTTCCGCGCCACGCTTTATTGTATGGATCAGCAATCCTTTCGCATATTCTGATCCCTGGTTTGCATAACGGATGACCGATTTCAATTTATTAAATTTATTTTTGTTTGAAGGTTGTGTTAGTCGGCTACAGTTTCTAGTCTATGTTTAATGAAAATTAATCTACGATGACCGCCGCTACAAAATGGCATATTACATACGTATTTGTTCACAATGCCACCAATAAAGCGACGACCTCGTTAGCGTTAAGGTTACCATGCCGGACTGCTAATCAGAAGGTTCCGGGTTCGATTCCCGGCCCGGTCAACATCTTTGTGCTTAACTAAATTTGTTGGCTGTGGGTCTGGGTGTAAAATATGTATGTATTTTAATATGTGTGTATGTATATGTAGTATATCAGTTGTGTTAGCAACCATAATACAAACTAGAAATGATTCAGTGTGGAGCTAACCAGCCGTGTGTGAAAAATGTAATAAAAAAAAGGGCCGTGGGTCAGATGACACTTTAAATTGTAGGTCCCGGTTGGCTTGAAAAACTCTCGACAGAGCTCGTCAACTTAGCCCATCAGAAAAAGAAGAATAGTGTACTATTGTTCTTTCCTGTCTCTGCAAATGATAATTCCAGGGTCTAACAGCGCGTCAGTTCGTTGCACCTGCCCGACGCAGTCAAGGGCCGCCCGAGGTCCCCTCGTGGCCACACGCAACCACCAACACTTACGAGAAACTTTGCAAAGCCTTTGTACAGCAATTTAGCTCTTAGCTGCCTTGGTATAAGACTTGTTTTGTTACAATTTGTAGTTGTTTGGAAAGGAAAGAAAGAAAGAAAACATTTATTTCAGACACTGTAACTATTACAAATTGCATAAAACGAACATGAAAAAAAATTCAGATAAAAGTATCAGTAACATTTTCAGTTATACCAGGGATTTTATATTCACACAGTATATTTTAATTATGTATAAGCATAAAGTATAATTTTTTATTATTTTTAATATATGGAATTTACTATTGTCTTTATTGTACACTACGTCTATGTCTAGTCGTTTATTAACTCCTTTCCATCCAAAGGTTGCCTGGAAGAGATCGCTTTAAGCGATAAGGCCGACAATTAAAACTCTCTAAAGCGTCGAAATCAATTGGCTCTAATTGTTTAAGCTTGTGTTCCATACATAATACCATAAAATGCACAGTCTCTTCGGTGTCGTTATATAGAGTTTACACTGTATATAAGTCTCATTCGTAGCTAATAGTTAATGAACGCAAACATTCATTCCAACGTCTATGCGACGTCCTTAATTAAACATCATCAAAACACGGCCAATTGGTTCAAGACACAGAGTGTTTAGAGACCCACATATCGTATTATAGTAGACTAGCTAAAACATCGTAAAATATAATTGACTAGCAGATCGTCCTGGCTTCGTTCGTGCTATAAAATAATCTAAGCTGCAAAGAGATACAAAATATAGCCTATGCTACTCAGGGATAATGTAGCTTCAACCAACCAACCAACTTTTTCCAACGGTGAAAGAATTTCAAATCGGTCCAGTAGTTTCGGAGTCTATTTGCGTCAAACAAAAATCAAACTTTTCTTCTTTATAATATTGGTATAAGTAGATATAATAAGTGCTTAGCACACTGTACGGAAAGTGTAAGTGATAAATTACTTACTTGTATAGGAAAAGAGGTAAATATATTCATTCACCATCAATTTGGATATTTTTTATATTTTCGCGTAGAAAACGGTCACACTTACTTATAATTAAAAGTTAGAATGAGTCCAACAGTTTCACACAGTAACACTTAAGCCTTACGTGAACAGTTTACAATGTTTAATATTTTTTAGAATATTTAGAATAGAATATGAGTTAGAGGAAGTTTGAAAGTGGCGCCTGTTTCAGAGAAAGTGAAGAGTGGACGGTTAGCGTGGTACGGACATGTAATGCGTAGAGAGGAGATGCTTGTGACTAGGAGAAGTATGGATATGATTGTAAGAAGTAGCGGAAGGAGAGGTAGACCATAGAAGACGTGGATGAATTGTGTGAAGGAGGATATGAATGAGAAGGGAGTGAATGTGGAGATGGCGGCTGATAGAGTGGCGTGGAAGAGAAAAACAGGCTGTGCCGACCCCACCTAGTGGGAAATGGTAAAGGAGAAGAAGAGATTTAGAATAGAATATTTTTAATATTATTATTGCCTGTAAGCCTGTATATGTGGGGTGCGTTAAACCCAGCTAAAAGCTACATTATACCACTCGACAGTATAAGAGCACGGACGTGGGAGAACTGGCTTCACAGTCTGTGAATCCCATACATTATAACGAAACCCACTTGCAATTGCTCTGAGGAACATCGAATAGATACTCTGTAGAGATGCCATTCAATGGGCTACTATATGAATAAAAAAATATGATAAAAATAAATAATTTATTGGCCTTATAGCATTCTCGTCGCATTTGGCAAGTCAATACATAATAATTGGTCTAATGCGAGTTGAGCTCGCACATGAAGGGTTCTGTACCATTGTTGTATGGGAGCCCCCCTTAAATATTATTTTTTACTAAATTTTATAATTTAAATTGATAGCTAATATACATTTATATATTTTGTGAAAAGTGTCTAGCAGCTACCGTTATTGATATATAGCAAAAAAAATACGAAAAAATCACGTTCATTGTATGGGGACTCTTCTTAATATTTTTTTTATTTTTAGTATTTGTTGTTATAGCGGCACGGGAAATACATATCTTGTGAATGTTTCAGTGATTTAGCTATTACGGTTTCTGAGATACAGCCTGCAGACAGACAGACAGACGGCCAGCGTGGTGGATTATGGCCTATATCTCTCTCCTCGTGAGAGAAGTCCCCGAATCCCAGCAGTGGGAACGTATTGTGGGCTGCTTATGCTTATGCTATTCTAATATAGAGAGACAGACTTTATAAAGTCAACGATTTCGTTAACAAGTGCATTTTTTTTCGACTTCCAGTAACTCTGGATAACCAATGACAAGAAACTATGGGAATTGTGAACTTAGTGGAAAAAAATATTCTGTTGCATAAAAACTGCTATACTGAGACTTACATACAATTCATTGAATTGTTAGCCTGATTCTAGTTATTTCTAGTATCCGTTTCGTAAACAACTAACACATTTTTAGATCTCTAAAGGTAAGTGTTCTATGTTTTAATGATATGGAGTATAATTAAAACTGGAGCTATATGTAAGGACATTAACTTACCCCGTTCAACTAGTGTACTGCATACAAATACATACAGACACGCATTAAGAGATGCTATTTTAACCAGCACTTCAAATACGAACCATTGCTGATACATTACCCTGACATTTATTGCTTGACTAACTTGACATTTATTGCTTTGGAATAAATTTCAGTTTTCTATAACTGTAGAATTTAATAGATATAATTTTTTTTTAACTGTTGTACCTAAGAGGTGAAAACGGGACTTCCGAGAGGGCTCCCCATACAATATCTTTTTTTAGCGTATTTTACTATATTTTATATTATTTCCACGTCACAATGATAGTTACCGTACTCCACCGAAACGGCTTGACCGGTTTTTACCAAATTATATATGCGTATTCAGTAGGTCTGAGAATTGGCTACTATCTATTTTTCATACCCCTAAATGATAAGGGTTGTTCACCCTTAACTGTACTTAAGATAAATAATTATAAATCTATATCAACTCTCAAAATAAATAATTAGATAAAAATAAATATTTAAGAAATATTTAAATAAAATTATATTTAAAATTTTCAACACAAAAAATGTACTTTTTATGCAATGTTTTACTAGATCTTCATGACGACATTTGGTAGTCCCTCTAAACATTCACAGAATATTTGATTATGTATTAACTATAAAAATAAATGATTAGTTTATAATAAAAATAATATTTAAGAGGGCCTCCCATACAACAATGGTAGGGAACCCTTCATGCGCGAGTTTAACTCGCACTTGATCAATTATTTAGGAAAAGCCGCAAAAGCGGTGTAACCTTGAGAACCATGGCATACATTAGAAGGAGGTATGAATGTGTATACAGCATGATCGCCTAAGGCGGGATTGCATTAGGCAATGAACCACGGGTATGAGTTATGATGATGAAATTATATGTAATTAATACTATTATATATTAGGGGGCATCCATATATTACGTGAGGTGTTTACAGGGAGGGAGGGGGTCGAGTCAAATCTCATCTAATCTTACGTTGAGGAGAGGGGGGTCTCGGCAAATATCACGCAATTTTTTTCTGATTGAAACAAAAAACTATTTTGGTTTATTTAATCCAGATTGTACTTTTTACTATAACAATCCAACGCGTTTACGCCAGAAACCCACATTTTGAAAAACTCACGTGAGATTGGGGAATGGGGGAGGGGGTTGAATAAAATCTCACGACATCTCACCAGAGGGGGAGGGAGGGACAGAAAATAAAAAAAAACATCTCACGCAATTTATGAACGCCCCCTTATTTATATTTATACTAGCTGACCCGGCAAACGTTGTTTTACCTTAAGTACAGTACAGGGTGAACAGCCCTTATCAAAATCGATAGTAGCTGATTCTCAGACCTACTAAATACACATATTAAATTAGGTACATCGGTCAAGCCGTTTCGGAGGAGTACGGTTACTAACATTGTGACGTGGAAATTTTATATACTTAATAGATTACGATCCGGTTTTCCTATCCCAAAAAGCGAGTGTGGCTCGTATTGGCGTACTGAGTACTAACGACTGCTGGTACTAAGACTGACAGGACCTACAATCTAGCGCGTCATCCGACCCACAGCTTACGATATGACAGTGGTGGCGATTCTGCGGCACACACGACTAAACTAAATTTAAAGAAGCCCCGTCTCTTTTCATCTTAGGTGGCCAGAAAGAGACGGCACGTTCTGAACCACAGACAAAACAACTAAAATCACGTCAAATATGGAATGTCCAGGCAGTTTTAGAGGTGATACAAGTGAGCGGACTAAAGTCGCCTATATTTTCTACATTTGACGTGATTTTAGTTGGTTTGACTATGGTGCACAGCGTGCCGTCTCTTTCTGGCCACCTAAGATGAAAAGAGACGGGGCTTCTTTAAATTTGGTTTAGTCGAGTGTGCCGCTGAATCGCCACCAGTATCTAACATGAACTCGCACTGAACAGTATTAGCTGAGAACGCAGCCACAGACTATGTAAGAGTAGACAGCACGCAGCGTCGCGCGAGGAATGCGCGCGCGCAACCAACCGGCATTAGTATGCGAGCCGCGGCCGGCGGAGGCACGTCGCGGTTACAGAGTTACTATGTCTAGAGTTTACTGCCTCCTTGGCACACTGGTCTAACCCGCATAATTACACTAACTAGAAATGGGTGAGAACTGCGAAGCTTTGGAGCTCTCTTCCTGAGTCTCTTGTTCCCGAGAAGTATTATATTATATATATTATATATTGTCCTCCTAGGCGTATCCGCCAATGGCGAACTTGGCTAGTTCCGGTTATGTGCACGGATATGGCTGGCGAAGCCAAATTTTGTTTTAAATAACTTATTGCACGGTGCGCAGTGCAGTTGGCCATCATTGTTATAGGTATAGTTGTAGGAAGGCTTTGGGCGGGTCTTTCGTCTTTCTTTCTTCTGGGGGTCTTCAAATCTAGAGTAAATAGGTTCCCTCTAGGCAAGCGTGATACATCTTAGACCACAGTCAAGCTTAACATCAGGCAAGCTGCGGTCAAACGTAAACTCATTTAGCATAAAAAAAAGTTTGGGGCTAACTAGCCCCATACTTAGGTACCCATTGGGTCATAGTTAAAAACATAACTCTAACTTACTTATTTCACTTTAAGCTTTAACCCAAGACTTGTCTCCGATCCGAGCTTTATAGCAAACCGAAGCCCCTAATAGTATACGCATAACAAAGAACCCTGTATCCCACCATACTATTACATATATTACGGACAGCTCCCTGTGTTTACCTTGACCAATTATTGCAGTCACACACACACACACACACTTGGCGTGACAGCGAAATAATGAGCCGACTCGATCGAAGGTAAATAATACAGTCGTACATTCGTTTTTTTTTATTGTCATATTGATACAAATTAAAAAATTCTAAATATTTTTATTCATGAATATAAAAAAATATTTTTACTAATGTATGTACTTACATAATTTAATATCCCTAACCCTCAGACTGGACTGAGCGCCCGTGTCATGGAGGTTAGTTCCTTCCAATGACTAAAATTAGAATATGTCGTACATCAGTTAATAGGACTACAATTTCAAATATTTGTGACATGTTTTAATTAACTTTTCCTAACAAAATCAATTATTAATTATTATATTACATTACATTATAATTTTATTAAATTTATTACATTACATTATCACTCTATTACATTCATTAAATTATATTATAGGAGGAATCATTGTCAAAGCAAATTATATTAATCAGCAGAAAGCGTTGTTATAATACATCAAGAAACGAATGCTAGTTAGTTCTTTACATAAGTGATTGGTAAATAGTAGGGACTTACACTGTAATATCTATTATTGAGAAATTTATTAATTCAGTTTAATTAAGTTCTATTCAATTCAATTTAATTAAGTTTACGGCAACTGTTATGCAGTGTCTAGGTTTTAATAAGTCTAATCGATGACTGATGATAATTTAGTAAGTCCAGTCGATGATAGACTGACCAAATACGGACAATCGTGGGTACACCTTTAAAAAAAAATGCGAAAAAATACATTAATTGTATGGGCATCCCCCTTAATATTTTTTATTTTTTTATTTTTAGTATTTGTTGTTATAGCCGCAGGGGAAATACATATCTTGTGAAAGTTTCAGCTTTCTAGCTATTACAGTTTCTAAGTTACAGTCTGGAGACAGACAGACAGCGGAAGCTTGGTAATAAATCCCGTATATTTACCTTTTAGGCACGGAAAACTGAAAATACGAAAAAAACACGTTTATACTTTGTAAAAGTTTCAGCTTTCTAGCTATTACGATTTCTGAGATGTAGACAGACAAAGTCCAGTTTCTAACTTTTAGGTACGGAACTCTGAATCTGGGTTCCGTTTACGATTGAGAAGAATATAACTGTAAATGGAAGATAACGCCCATGTCATCACCTTTACACGCAGGAAGTATTCCGCCAATTCAATTCAAACACATTGTTGCAGTCATAAACCACGAGTCATATTGGGCACTCGGCTCCAGTGTCACTGAACTTTACGCGGGTCACTGCGAAGTCGACACTTTGCCTTCACTAAATACAAATACAAATCGTTTATCGATAACACCAAAGTTACAAGTCAAATAATAAGATATCATTACATAAAATTGTTTAAAAAAAAAAACAAACAACAGACTTCAAAACCATAACTAAAAAGGGAAAAATAATGTTATTAATAGGCTCCGCGAAACTAGTGGACCGATTTGAATAATTCTTTAACCGTTGGGAAGCTACATTATCCCCGAGTAACATAGGCTATATTTTGTTTCTCTTTGCAACTTAGATTATTTTATAGCCCGTGCGAAGCCAGGACAATCTTTTAATATATACCAGTATTATAAAGAGGAAAAGTTTGATATTTTGTTGGACGCAAATAATAGACTTCGAAACTACTGGACCGATTTGACAAAATCTTTCACCGTTATAGGATGATTCATTATCCCTGAGTAACATAGGCTATATTTCATTTCTCTTTACGAGTAAGATTATCATAGAGCCCGTGCGAAGCCGGGACAATCTGCCAGTTAGAAATAAAATATATGTTTGATTGTTTGTTTGACGCGAACAGGCTCCGAAACTACTAGACCTAGGCCTATTTAGAATTTCTCTTTGCGAGTTAGATTATTATGCAGCCCTTGCGAAGCCGGGACGGGAAGCTAGTATATTATATTGCCCTTATTTGAGTATATCAGACAGTGTGGGGGTGAGTCACGCGGGGTGTCGGGGGCGCGCACCCCGTGACGTCACGCGTGACTCACGACCTGCACCGCCAACTACGGATACGACGAGGGGGTTAAGTACAATACTTATTTTTAAAATCTATATAAATACTAGCTGACCCGGCAAACGTTGTTTTGCCTCACTTAGGGGTATGAAAAATAGATAGTGTAGCTTATATGACAAGTTCGTAGATTTACCATAGCAGCGCCATCTATTGATTACTTACTCAACCCAGTCGAAAGGTATCGACATCTGCTAGAATCATTTGGAGTTAACAGATAATTGTGACTGTCAAATAATAACAGACAATAATTTTATTGGCAATAAATTAAAATTGCGACTAAAATTTGAGATTTAAACTATCCTATCTCTCAAGTTGGATCGAACTGCACATGGTGTGCTAATTTTATTATAATCGGTTAAGTGGTTTAAGAGTCCATTGAAGAAAAACATTGTGACACGAGATTTATATATATTTAGATAAAAAGATAAGATATATTTTTTATTGATGAATAGGCTTACGTTTGACCGCAGCTTGCCTGATGTTAAGCTTAACTGTGGTCGAAGATGTAACACACTTGCCTGGAAGGAACCTATTTACTCTAGATTTGATATTTGTAGTCTATTTGACATAAATAAATTAGTATATCATCTAATATATAAAATTTCCATGTCATCGTATGTTAGTTACCATACTCCTCCGAAACGGCTTGACCGATATAATTACCAAATTTTATATGCGCATTCAGTAGGTCTGAGAATCGGCTACTATCTATTTTTGAAGGAAAACAATGTTTGACGGGTCAGCTAGTATTCTTATATAAATATTCTTAGAGTGGTTTTTTAGACAGCTTTTAAGTAATTTTTAACCGACTTCAAAAAGGAGGAGGTTATATATTCGACGTGTATGTATTTTTTTTTTTTTTTATGTATGTTCACCGATTTCTCAGCCATTTGTGGATCGATTCTCTAAATTCTTTTTTTAATTGAAAGAGTATGGTTCTGAATTGGTCCCATTGTCACCAAAACTGGTTCTGATGATGGACTCCTAGGGAAATCGAAGAAAAACCTAAAAAGTTAGGTTATTTTTACGCATGTAGAGAGATTCACGCTCGTTTGGCTGTACTGATATTCATGAAATTTGAGAAAAAAATAGGTAAGACTATGTGTTAATACACACGCTACTTTTTATCCCGAAAATAAATACTATTCCCGTGGGATGCACCAAATAACATATAAATCTTTTTAACTTCTTCACGCTCGAACGGTTGTACTGACATTGATGAAATTTGGAATGAAGATAGGTTAGACTATGTGTTTACACATAGGCTACTTTTTATCCCGAAAATAATTATTGTTCCCGTGGGATGCACCAAATAACACATGACACACTGATTTCGCTAAAATTTGATATAGGGGGTAGACTAGACCTTGTATAACACGAAGGTTACTTTTTAACCGACTTCAAAAAAGGAGGAGGTTATATATTCGACTGTATGTATATATTTTTTTATCTTAAAAGTCATTCCCGCGGGAAGCCCAAATAACTCGATAACCTATTTTACTTCTTCGCGCTCATACGGCAATACAGATTTCGCTCATAAAATTAGCAGCCTGGCTAACAAAAGTAATCTGACGCGAACATCGAGGCTAAGCAACGGCCCATGCGGCCAGTCTTTGGATGGCTAACCATGCACAAGACTTCCATAAAAAAATGTGATATTTTCATCTGGGCGTTACTGTGCTTCGGATAACACGTTAATTTGTTGGGCCTGGACCACTACTCTTAGTACAAGCAGGGTTCAAACTAAATCAGGGGCTTGAAAAACTCTCGACGCCAGAGCTTGGCCACTTGGGTCATACTTAGTGGAAGAAGGAACTGTAAAATTTGATATATAAATAGACAAGACCCTCGAACGGATAAGGAAAATATTTACGCGCTCGCTTCGCTAGGAGTTATCCCGCTTCGTTCGAATTTCCCCCAGGATGTTCTGGGCTTATGACACTCCAAATATTATATAATTTGTGCTGCTTTGGACTTCAAACGGTTCGAACAAATACGGTGAAAATTTTCGCGCTCGCTTCGCTCGCGCATAGCTCGCTTCGCTCGCAATTAGTTCTGGTACGTTTTGACACACCAAACATTATGTAATTTGTGCTGCTTTGGACTTCTTTATGCTCAAACGGTTGGGACAAATACGGTGAAAATTTTCGCGCTCGCTTCGCTCGCGCATAGCTCGCTTCGCTCGCAATTGGTTCTAGTACGTTTTGACACAACAAACATTATGTAATTTGTGCTGCTTTGGACTTCTTTATGCTCAAACGGTTGGAACAAATACGGTGAAAATTTTCGCGCTCGCTTCGCTCGTGCATAGCTCGCTTCGCTCGCATTCATCTATTTTCGCTCGCACTAGGTTCTAGTACGTTTTGACATAACAAACATTATGTAATTTGTGCTGCTTTGGACTTCTTTATGCTCAAACGGTTCGAACAAATACGGTGAAAAATTTCGCGCTCGCTTCGCTCGCGTATAGCTCGCTTCGCTCGCATCCAGCTCGATTTGCTCCCAATTGGTTGCCTACCTGGCACACGCCAAATTTTTTCATCGTGAAGTTTATTTGGCTCTCCATAGCTAAACTTAAACAAAATATCATTACCAACCACTAAAAATGTAAAAATAAAATTGTTTTAAAAAACAAACAACCGACTTCAAAAACACAACTAAAAAGGGAAAAATAATTTTAAGCCTAAATCAAATCAAGAATATGTAAAATATAATAGGAGAGTTTATTTCATGTACTTATAAAAAACTATTTGCAATTTTTACTAATCCTGTATTCTTGGAGTCGGTGCCAGCAAAGAAAGACAATTGAAAATAGTTTTTTTAACAAACATTAATTTGTTCTTATTAGATGGCACCGACTTCAAGAATACAGGATTACTAAAAATTGTAAATAGTTTTTTATAAGTACATGAAATAAACTCTCCTATTATATTTTACATATTCTTGATTTGATTTAGGCTTAAAATTATTTTTCCCTTTTTAGTTGTGTTTTTGAAGTCGGTTGTTTGTTTTTTAAAACAATTTTATTCCATATTTTTTTCGTTTACGACTCATAGCGAAAAAAACTCCAGATTTTGCCCTAATCTCCGCCTCGAATCTTCACAGCAAATTATAAAGAAGAGAGGTTGTATGTGTGTTTGTTTGACGCTGATAGGCTCCGAAACTACGATAATTTGTCTTACTCTTTCTTACTTCTAGATAAAACATTTTATTACTTCAGCCTTGATCGGCATTCAATTCAATCAGTTTTTTGAAACCGATTTCCATCAAATTTAAATGTTGATGTGTTTGTTTGTTGTGTGATTGAGTTTGTCACGCTCATATGACTACATCTTTCGCCCTGGATTAACATAAAAGCTACTTTTTATCCCGGATAAACGCTGATTACATCAGCGCGCAACTAAATTCAAATAGTCTGATCCAAACAAATTACAAAAATAATGTTTGTATAACCGGCTATCACTTACGTTTATTTTGTCGGTATTAGCCCGACATGTTAGTTATTATGTAGCCCTGAAACATGTCGGGCTAATACCGACAAAATAAACGTAAGTGATAGCTGGTTATACAAACATTATTCAAATATGCCTTACGAAAGTTTTTATACAGAAATTACAAAAAGACAAATTTACAACACCCCGTCATGTTTGCGTCTGAGGTCAAAACTAAATAACCTTGAACCTTGACTTAAAATTGTCAGAGAACAAATGGCAAACTTACAACACCCTCCTTTATTAATGGAAGTGATTATAATTATAGAGCAGCCGGTACTCGGCTTGAATTAGACCGGCGCGTGATGCGCACAACGGAAATACAAGTTTTTTATTGACGCATATGTTACTTACATACACTTCTTGTTGGAAACGGAACAAGGCGTTTTTTTTTATCGAAACTATTTTTAGGGTTCCGTACCTACAACAAATACACCTTCCGAACCTACCTCCTACAACAAAAATACAAAGGTAACAAATTTCATGAATATCAGTACAGCCGAACGAGCGTGAATCTCGTTCGGGCGTAAAAATAACCTAACTTTTAAGGTTTTCCTTCGATTTCCCTAGGAATCCATGATCAGATCCTAACTTGGTGACAATGGGACCAATCCAGGACCATGCTCTTTCAAATAAAATAAAAAATTGAAAATCGGTCCACAAATGGCTGAGAAATCGGTGAACATACATAAAACATACATAGTCGAATTTATAACCTCCTCCTTTTTTGAAGTCGGTTAAAAATGGGACCCAAATACTAAGACTCCTGTCTGTCTCGACTGTATCTCAGAAACCGTAATCGCTAGAAAGCTGAAACTTTCACAAGTTATGTATTTCCCGTGCCGCTATAACAACAAATACTAAAAATAAAAAATATTAAGAGGGATCCCCATACAATAAACGTGTTTTTTTCGTCATTTTTGCTGCTGTATAAATCAATAACGGTAGCTGCTAGACACTTAAAATTTTCACGAAATATATATACGTATATTTAGCTATCATATTAAATTATAAAATTTGTTAAAAATAAATATTTAAGGGGAGCTTCTATACAACAATGGTACGGAACCCTTCAAGCGCGAGCCCAACTCGCACTTGGCCAATTATGATTTTTTTAACAACAGACGCAATAACGACTGAATGGTGTAAGTTTCACATGTTAATGTGTGTGAATGTTGTATGACGTGCCGTCTCTTTCTGGCCACCTAAGATGAAAAGAGACGGGGCTTCTTTAAATTTAGTTTAGTCGAGTGTGCCGCTGAATTGCCACAATATCAATGTTGTACGTATAGGAATTCCAAAACATGCATATGACATAATATTCTGTCAGGACCAATCGTGACATAATCGCTAAGGTATGGAGCCACCATCATTCATGAATTTAAATTACATAAAACCCACGTGTGTTATCGAGGCCTCGATTTTTTCACAAATGTTTCTCATTTTTTAGCCCATATGATGTCGATTTTGAGTTGAAATTAACAATGTAGAGATTTTAAATTCGGCATATGACACGGATTACAGAAATAATCAGCCAAGTGAGAGTCAAGGAAGACAGACAGACAGAACCGTTTGTTAGATTTCAGGTGCGGAACTCTAAAAAAGGGTTAAGTAATTCAGGAAAATATAAAATACAGTGTAAACTTTATATAACGACACTGAAGGGACTGTGCATTTTATAGCTTTATAGTCGTTAAATGGATAGAATTTATCATTGTATGGAATACAAACTTAACCAACTAAAGCCAATTGATTTCAACGCTTTAGAGAGTTTGTCGTTAAATCAAGTGACGTTACATGGAGTTTACACTGTATCAAATATAATGATCAATGTCTATGTCTTCTCCTACGACATCTAGTATTGCTTTACCAGGAATCAGAATACTCTAGATAGCTGATTCCCATACAATAAAGCCTGGCATAATTACTAATGAAACCTAGATGGCGCTGCAAATCGAGCGTGCAGCCTAGCTGTCGCTAGATTCCGCAAAGCGCTGTTGCAAGATAGAAAGAAAGAATAAATACGAATAGATGGCGCTACGTGTATCGAATGAATGATACACGTAGTACGATTTTCAACAAGAGGTTTAGCATCTATTATATTTATTAGGTTATGGCTTTACGCATGGGAGAGGATATGGATTTTCAAATGTTTTCATTTACGTCTAATAGAGTTAATCTTATGTTAGATGCAAGGATAGAACGTTTGACCACAACCCGAGTTTCTAATTGCCCGTATCAGTGGAAAGAAACTATATTTACTGCATTCTCATTAAATAAAATTACAGTTGCGATTACCTCATTAAAAGTGAACAACACCATTTAGACGTGTCTCTCGAATTAGTTGTTCCATTATAGAACGATTAACCTCATAGTTCGAATTGTAAGCGACTGCGTCATTTATATTTCACCTGTATCTATCTACTCGAACATTGAGGTTAGAGCACAAATTTGGAAGCGACGACAGCTCAGTCGACGTGTGCCTCATAAACCCGAAGGTCGTGGGTTCGATCCCCGTTATTATATTTTTTTTAACTCTAAACAACATTCATAGATAGTAAATAGTTTATATTAGTTAATACAGTGAAACTTGGTTAAGTGGGACCTGGATAAGTGAGAAACCTCCATACCTGGAACTCATGCTGAGGTCCCAACACTTTGACACTGAATTACCTCTGTTAGTGGCACGAGGTAAACCTTTATATATGGGATTTGTTCTTTCGATTTATCATCTTAGGTACCTCTATAACTGAAACAGCGAGTAAATTTTATATGCATAACCCTCTGTAACTGATATAACATTGTTTGTTTACTAATTCTTATTCTACCCACAAATTCCACACGTAATGCGAAGTACGTAAGTACAAATTTTGAGCTTCAATTACCTTCAGTTTTAGTTTGTTCCCTCTGTAAATGAGACAGATATTTATTTATACCTGTATATCTGAGACACTGGGTAAGTGGATTACCTCTATAAGTCAAACGACATTGCAGGTCCCTTGATGTCTCATTTAACCAGGTTTCACTGTACCAATTACATGTCAAAAATAATAACATTAAATAATTAAGTCTTATGTCCTATAAAGACTACGTCAAAGCCCCTCGCCCAAACGTACCCATTAGGCTGGCAGCATTACCTCGCTGAATCGCGAGAGAAATTTGCTGCCGCAAGTATTCCCCAGCCCGCGGATCTCGCCCCCTATCTCGTTGCCGCCGTCCGAGATCTGCCACAAACTTCCTTGCCTCGGTTCCCCAAGGCCCCGCTACTTCGACAGCAAACGGCATAACTCTAAATAGGTCAGCGCTTGACCACAAATTCGCCTGATGGTAAGTGACATTGAGGTCTACGGTGAAGCGCGCTTACCTAGAAGGAACCTGTTCACTCTCGCCTTGAAAATCGCTAGATTATAGTCATTGGGGAACAGGGAATTCGGCAAGGAATTCCAATGAGCTTTTGACTTGTATCGATTATCGATAAATGATTTGTATATGAGCCTTTGGTGAAGAAAAACATCGTGAGGTGACAAACCAATGCAAGTTATGAAGGAGAAATAAATGCTATTACCAAACCATTATCTATTAGATTATGATAATAAGATATATACAATACAACCGGTGTGAAGTTGGCAGCCAAAGTTAGCAGCCAATAACCCGACCAAATTAAGAAGGTCAATTTTGAAAAGTTAGCAGCCACGCTATTTTCTCGCTGAGTACAAATAAAATTTAGGTACATATGTACTAAAACTGTTAAAAAACCCCAAGACATTCTAAATAACAAAGAAAAATATTGAAAATGGAAAAGTAATGATGTATTTTCATACATGAAGTTGGTATGTTTATGCAGACTTTTCTGAGGGTGCGCCTGTTATAGCGAGTATTAAATAAGATAGACGATGACAAAAGCTACCTTTGCTGAAAGTTTCAGCCCGGCAGTGGGCCTGCTTCATACTGAACCTACGAGTTGAAATCAAGAATTAACCAGAATACTCCGGGTGTAACGATGGCTGCTACTGTTTTGAGCTATGTCAACCCCCGAAAACTGCACTAAAAGCTAGTGATACTGAAAGAAGACAACCTATAGTATATTTAAAAAGAAAAATCAAAGTATGGTCCAAAACAAAATACTCATGAAACACTAACTTAAATATAACTTTGGTACTTTTCACCGCGCAGATATGTGTGGGCTACAAAAATATATTTCTTTATTGAAATCTAGAGTTTTGACGAATTGTAACGATGAATTACACTATTGCCTAAAATACTAGAAAATTTAAGCCCGTTAGTGGGTCAGCTTCATGCAAAACTGAGGCAACAATATTTTAATGTTAAAAATATTTTTTGTGTTTAAAATTATGACACAAGGCAGACCTTTCTGAGGGTGCGCCTGATACATCGAGTAATGTATATGATAGATAAAGGTGTAAGCTACCTATGCTGAAAAATTCAGCCCGGCAGTGAGTCCACGTCATGCAAAACCGAGGCAACAAAAAAGTCATGTAAAAAATATTTTTATAGTGATGAAATCTATAACGCTCGCCAGACTTTTCTGAGGGTGCGCCTGATATAGCGAGTATTAAATAAGATAGACGATGACAAAAGCTACCTTTGCTGAAAGTTTCAGCCCGGCAGTGGGCCTGCTTCATACTGAACCTACGAGTTGAAATCAAGAATTAACCAGAATACTCCGGGTGTAACGATGGCTGCTACTGTTTTGAGCTATGTCAACCCCCGAAAACTGCACTAAAAGCTAGTGATACTGAAAGAAGACAACCTATAGTATATTTAAAAAAAAAAATCAAAGTGTGGTCCAAAACAAAATACTCATGAAACACTAACTTAAATATAGCTTTGGTACTTTTCACCGCGCCGATATGTGTGGGCTATAAAAATATATTTCTTTATTGAAATCTAGAGTTTTGACGAATTGTAACGATGAATTACACTATTGCCTAAAATACTAGAAAATTTAAGCCCGTTAGTGGGTCAGCTTCATGCAAAACTGAGGCAACAATATTTTAATGTTAAAAATATTTTTTGTGTTGAAAATTATGACACAAGGCAGACCTTTCTGAGGGTGCGCCTGATACATCGAGTAATGTATATGATAGATATAGGTGTAAGCTACCTATGCTGAAAAATTCAGCCCGGCAGTGAGTCCACGTCATGCAAAACTGAGGCAACAAAAAAGTCATGTAAAAAATATTTTTATAGTGATGAAATCTATAACGCTCGCCAGACTTTTCTGAGGGTGCGCCTGATATAGCGAGTATTAAATAAGATAGACGATGACAAAAGCTACCTTTGCTGAAAGTTTCAGCCCGGCAGTGGGCCTGCTTCATACTGAACCTACGAGTTGAAATCAAGAATTAACCAGAATACTCCGGGTGTAACGATGGCTGCTACTGTTTTGAGCTATGTCAACCCCCGAAAACTGCACTAAAAGCTAGTGATACTGAAAGAAGACAACCTATAGTATATTTAAAAAGAAAAATCAAAGTATGGTCCAAAACAAAATACTCATGAAACACTTACTTAAATATAACTTTGGTACTTTTCACCACACCGATATGTGTCGGCTCAAAAACAATATTTTTATATTAAAATCTAAAGTTTTGACACTTTGTTATGATGAATAACACTATTGCCTTAAATACTAGAAAATTTCAGTCCGTTTAAGGGTCAGCTTCATGCAAAACTGAAGCAACAAAAAAGTCATGTAAAAAATATATTTATAGTGATGAAATCTATAATGCATGAAGTGGACTCACTGCCGGGCTGAATTTTTCAGCATAGGTAGCCTACACCTTGATCTATCATACACATTACTCGATGTATCAGGCGCACCCTCAGAAAGGTCTCTCTTGTGTCATAATTTTAAACACAAAAAATATTTTTAACATTAAAATATTGTTGCCTCAGTTTTGCATGAAGCTGACCCACTAACGGGCTTAAATTTTCTAGTATTTTAGGCAATGGTGTAATTCATCGTCACAATTCGTCAAAACTCTAGATTTCAATAAAGAAATATATTTTTGTAGCCCACACATATTGGCGCGGTGAAAAGTACCAAAGTTATATTTAAGTAAGTGTTTCATGAGTATTTTGTTTTGGACCATACTTTGATTTTTTTTTTTAAATATACTATAGGTTGTCTTCTTTCAGTATCACTAGCTTTTAGTGCAGTTTTCGGGGGTTGACATAGCTCAAAACAGTAGCAGCCATCGTTACACCCGGAGTATTCTGGTTAATTCTTGATTTCAACTCGTAGGTTCAGTATGAAGCAGGCCCACTGCCGGGCTGAAACTTTCAGCAAAGGTAGCTTTTGTCATCGTCTATCTTATTTAATACTCGCTATATCAGGCGCACCCTCAGAAAAGTCTGGCGAGCGTTATAGATTTCATCACTATAAAAATATTTTTTACATGACTTTTTTGTTGCCTCAGTTTTGCATGACGTGGACTCACTGCCGGGCTGAATTTTTCAGCATAGGTAGCTTACACCTTTATCTATCATATACATTACTCGATGTATCAGGCGCACCCTCAGAAAGGTCTGCCTTGTGTCATAATTTTAAACACAAAAAATATTTTTAACATTAAAATATTGTTGCCTCAGTTTTGCATGAAGCTGACCCACTAACGGGCTTAAATTTTCTAGTATTTTAGGCAATAGTGTAATTCATCGTTACAATTCGTCAAAACTCTAGATTTCAATAAAGAAATATATTTTTGTAGCCCACACATATTGGCGCGGTGAAAAGTACCAAATTTATATTTAAGTAAGTGTTTCATGAGTATTTTGTTTTGGACCATACTTTGATTTTTCTTTTTAAATATACTGTAGGTTGTCTTTTTTCAGTATTACTAGCTTTTAGTGCAGTTTTCGGGGGTTGACATAGCTCAAAACAGTAGCAGCCATCGTTACACCCGGAGTATTCTGGTTAATTCTTGATTTCAACTCGTAGGTTCAGTATGAAGCAGGCCCACTGCCGGGCTGAAACTTTCAGCAAAGGTAGCTTTTGTCATCGTCTATCTTATTTAATACTCGCTATATCAGGCGCACCCTCAGAAAAGTCTGGCGAGCGTTATAGATTTCATCACTATAAAAATATTTTTTACATGACTTTTTTGTTGCCTCAGTTTTGCATGACGTGGACTCACTGCCGGGCTGAATTTTTCAGCATAGGTAGCTTACACCTTTATCTATCATATACATTACTCGATGTATCAGGCGCACCCTCAGAAAGGTCTGCCTTGTGTCATAATTTTAAACACAAAAAATATTTTTAACATTAAAATATTGTTGCCTCAGTTTTGCATGAAGCTGACCCACTAACGGGCTTAAATTTTCTAATATTTTAGGCAATAGTGTAATTCATCGTTACAATTCGTCAAAACTTTAGATTTCAATAAAGAAATATATTTTTATAGCCCACACATATCGGCGCGGTGAAAAGTACCAAAGTTATATTTAAGTAAGTGTTTCATGAGTATTTTGTTTTGGACCATACTTTGATTTTTTTTTTAAATATACTATAGGTTGTCTTCTTTCAGTATCACTAGCTTTTAGTGCAGTTTTCGGGGGTTGACATAGCTCAAAACAGTAGCAGCCATCGTTACACCCGGAGTATTCTGGTTAATTCTTGATTTCAACTCGTAGGTTCAGTATGAAGCAGGCCCACTGCCGGGCTGAAACTTTCAGCAAATGCAGCTTTTAGTATTGTTTATCTTATTTAATACTCGCTATATCAGGCGTACCCTCAGAAAAGTCTGCATAAACATACCAACTTCATGTACGAAAATACATCAATACTTTTCCATTTTCAATATTTTTCTTTGTTATTTAGAATGTCTTGGGGTTTTTTAACAGTTTAGTACATATGTACCTAAATTGTATTTGTACTTAACGAGAAAATAGCGTGGCTGCTAACTTTTCAAAATTGACCTTCTTAATTTGGTCGGGTTATTGGCTGCTAACTTTGGCTGCCAACTTCACACCGGTTACAATACAATGGTCTCAGAATAAATATTATATATTTAGCTATATCTCACAATGGCACAGGATGATCTAATTATGAGCATCATATTGTAAACAGTGTTAAATACATAGTACGAGTACATACACGTACGTATAGACTTACTAAGTATTTAGGGTTGCCAATTTTTTGCGACGAAATAAAGCATTTTGAGTTCTGGGTAGAAATAAAAAACAGTATTGGTATTTTTAATAACATTTAACACATATTTCTCGTGCTTTTCGTAAGTTGGTATTTTTTTTAAACTTCACAAGTTTCTCCTTTCTCCTTTAACAGATTTACGGATGTCAGAATATACTATCTTGATATCATTGTGTACTGCATCACTATAAATATGTAAACAATTTTGTCTAAACATACGTATATTAGTATAGTTTAATGTATTAAAAATAGAATAAGACTTAGTAATCTTTTCAAAAATAGATCTTCATTATATTTTTATTATTCTTTTATCATTACATTTAGAAGTAATTTTATATATTAGATACTTATTTGTTTTTTTTTAATGTTTCTGTATGAATTTTAACTCATTTTTTTACACATTACCTACGGTCTGTAAGCCTCATACTAAACTATTTCTAGTTTCTGCTATGGTTGCTAACACAAATTATACATATACTTCACAAACATACATAAATATTTTATATAGATACATATTTAACACCCAGATCGATAACCAACAAATTTAGTTCATCGCAAAGAGTTTGAGTTTAGTTTGGCCGTGACGGGAGTCTAACCCGAAACCTTCTGATTGGCAGTCCGGAACAGTAACCATTACGCCAACGAGGTCGTCAGATTTTCAGCTTTACTCATATTGTTTCAATTGTTTTTAACTTTACCTAAATTGAAATTGGTTTTGCAATTTTTTATTGTTCCCTCGCTAACAGTACAGTTGGCAACCCTAGCACAGTGCTATGGTAGGTATAAGTGTAGAGTAGTGATGTGTAGAATTAGCCTTATCGATGTTATGAATGAGTGAACAGTCCAGCGCGCTCTACAGGTGATTGGTTAAATACTGTGACTCTAACATGTTATTATGCTAATTATCAAATGAAGAGTAACTTAAAAAAAAAAAGTTTTTGACGTGACAACGTCTTAAATTAGGTTGCGGCTGGGAGTCACTTATGAAAAAGTATAACGCCCGGTAAAGTTACGATGAGTCACCGAACGAGAGAGAGGCCCGCCGAATGCCTTGCGTCTCTCTCCCACTCAACTATGATCGGTCTGCCGCGCGCGCAGCACGCGGCAGACGTTGTCACGTAAAATCTTCGCCCGTAAAACCGACTTTACAGGCAACCATTTTTCATTAATACTTGTATGTATGAGTTTTCGTAGCTCTTAAATAAAGAATTTGAATTTGAAAAGGGCTTAATTAGATAGATAGATTAACTCTTTATTGGGCTGATAATACGTACAAGTCAATATAAATAAAATTGGGCAAGTGCGAGTTGGGCTCGCGCATTGAGGGTTAAAATGAGAGGTGACTTTAAAAAAAAAAAAAAATATGCATGAGTCTTTGTGGCTCGAAAATAAAGAATTTGAAAAGGGCTTAATTAGATAGATAAACTGTTTATTGGGAAGATAATACGTACAAGTCGATATAAAAAAATTGGCCAAGCGAGTTGGACTCGCGCATGTACAGTTCCGTACCATTGTTGTATAAGGGAACTTAAATATTATTTTTGTTTTATAATTTATTTTACATGCCTAACTAAATATTCTAGGAATGTATAGAGGGTATAAAATACCAAGATAAAGATGGAGTAAAAAATGCTTGAATATTACGTTTGTTGTATGGGAGCCAAATGTTTATTTTATTTAATTTTTATAATTTAATTTGAAATGTACATTTATAGATTCCGTAAAAATTTTTGATGTCTACAAACTACCGTTATTGATATATAGCAAAAAAAATACGAATGAAATACGTTAATTGTATGGGGACCACCCTTAATATTTTTAGTATTTATTGTTATAGCGGCACGGGTAATACATATCTTGTGAAAGTTTCAGCTTTCTCGCTATCACGATTTGTGAGATATAGCATGGAGACAGACAGACAGACAGACAGCGGAATCTTAAATCGGATCCCGTTTTTACCTTTCGTAAACCCGAAAAAATACGTTTATTGTAAACTGTTAACGTAAGGCATCTTAATATTTTCTCGTAGAAAACGGTCACACTTATTATTAAAAGTGTGAATGAGTGGAACAGTTTCGGTGCTTTCCGAGCACCATCGTCAGGGGCGAGTGTTACACGGACCGTCGCCGACGAGATCCGGGCGCGCGCATTTAAAAAATAATTACATTGAAATTTTAATTAAACAGAACACTCCGGAATATAACAACTTAAAAAAAAACAACACGTTCTATTCATTCGGGAGTTACAGATTGCCAAATTAGTTTAACTAGGCGAGCGACAGACGGCACAGCCTATTTAACTTCTGCGGTAACCTAATATCAACTACAGGTCTAGTGCTTAACTCTCTCCTTACGTAATGGTAATCTAGACTCCTAGACTTGCACAACTACCCACCACTTGAAGGTGACATAATTTACTTATGCGATAACTTACCTATAGGATAATTTACCTACGCGATAATTCCTAACTGGAGAATAACTACCTATTTAGTCGTATGCCGGTATTTATCGATACTGCCTACTAGACAGGGCTAGTTGGATAGACGACATTTCAGCTATCGCGGGTCCAACCTGGACTAGATTGGCACAGGACCGAGACAGATGGCATGACAGGAGAGAGGCCTATACCCAGCAGTGGGATAGAACAGGCTGTAAATGATGATGATGAGACAGGGCTAGCGGTTGCCTTAGAACTCGCAGGTCGTGAGTTCTATTCCAGCCAATGAGCTAAGTGTGATGGTAAAGAATTTTCTAGAGCTTAACCGATTACCACATTCAAGTGGAAACATTGTATTTTTTTTTTGTATGACTTCAAATTGTATTTTTCTTATTTTTTTTCCTTTAAAACACATTATTTTTTCATATAATTACAAATTGTGGGTCTCAAATCTAGAGTAAATAGGTTCCTTCTACGCAAGCGTGACATATCTTAGACCACAGTCAAGCTTAACATCAGACAAGCTGCGATCAAACGTGAGCCCATAGATCATTATAAAAAAAAAACTAGCTGACCCGGCAAACGTTGTTCTGCTTTATCACTTAGGGGTATGAAAAATAGATAGTAACCGATTCTCAGACCTACTGAATACGCATATAAAATTTGGTAAAAATCGTTCAAGCCGTTTCCCGTTAGCCGAGGAGTACGGTAACTAACATTGTGGCGTGGAAATTTTATATATTAGATTAGAAGATATATATTATAAAAATTTGCTTCAATTCAGAGCAGGTAACTCCGCAAGATACAATTAGTAATGTTCTAAGCTAAATATTGACAAGGCTAACCTTGTCTCAGTTATCATTCGACACTGACAAGCTGATAAGAAACCGTTATCTCTTGAGCGAATTAATTAACTTGCGTCTTATCGGGACAGCGTCAATTACATAAATGATTATATTATTAAATAAACAAATATTAATTACAAACATTACTAAAGTCAGCGTCATTCAACTCTTCTAGTATATAAATAAATAAAAAATAAATATTAGGACACATTTCACACAAGGCTGGTTAGCCCCGTACTGAACCATTTCTAGTTCGTATTATGGTTGCTAACACAACTGATATACTACATATACATACTACATATTTTATATAGATACATATTTAACACCCAGACCCACAGCCAACAAATTTAGTTAAGCACAAAGATTTTGGCCTGGCCGGGAATCGAACCCGGAACCTTCTGATTGGCAGTCCGGCATGGTAACCATTACGCCAACGAGGTATCTATTATAGTTTTGATTTCTTCATCTTCGTGGGAGCCAAGTGGCCAAGCTCTGGTGTCGTGAGTTTTGAAGCCACCGAAGGGTCTCTTGGCTTAACGACGATTTTCATAAGAATGGCCAAATGAAGAACATTAGTTAGTTGCCAAAAGTTGTGTAAATAATTTTGTATGAGTTATGTGACTATTCTCTGGTATTGAGACTTTTCAAGGGCCTCTGACTTGGCTTAGCAAAGCTTTTTTTATATGTAGCTTTTTAATAAAAAGCTTTGTATGGTAGTAGAGCATTTTCTATAAGTGGCCAAGCTCTGGCGTCGAGAGTTTTCAAGCCACCCGAAGTCCTGTGACTCAGCTTCGATGATCGCGTCAGATCACCTATGTAGCCGAGCTACGAGCCCTACAGGGTGTCGCTAACACTTGTGGCTACACGCCCTGCTGGTAAATGCAAATGCCTAGCTTTAAGTAGAGTTGAACTCTAGGAAAACTATTATTTTTCAGCGGTAAACCTTCGATCAAAAATGTACCAGATATAATATAAATGTCTCTAAAAACCGCAAGGGAAATAAGACCACAAGTAAGAGTGTGGTCTTATTTGAGTTTGAGGAATTTAAGCGTTATCAGTATAGTAATACAGTTGAATTTTTTAATGCTCACTGCGTACGGTCATAACAATTTACGAGCACTAGCTGGTATCGCGGAGCAAGATAACTTATGTTTATTAGTCAAAACTCAACCTTAAGATGCAGTGGTTGACTTGAATTGTTTTTTTTTTGTGACGTGGTCATATTTTGTATTTCGGTGTATATTGTAATAGATTTAATAGTATAGTAAACTCATGCCATTTTTTGTGCTGTGTTTGTATGCAACACTGAATCTGGTATATATTTGATCGAAGTAGTAAACAAAACACAACCTTGGACTTGCATTCTAATTACATGCTTCCGCACAATTTCCGCGAAACGATTTGCTAATTGTTATTAGCACACGCGGAAAGCAAATCTTGCTAGTGTTAGAATTCGGTTATTCTAATTTTCCAGTATGGCCTATTATTATTTCAACCTCTGGAGTCGAAAATTCAGAACGATACTTAAATATTTACAGTCTTAATTATAAAAAATGCCTATTGTAGGTTTAAAGCATATTATAGCTAAAGCATTCAGAGTGTTCTGTAAAGTTTACTATTAATAAACGTTCTGTAAGCCTTCAATAACTATAATAGCCACAATAAACCAAATCCTTGCCAGTATGACGAAAAAGTCAAAGAAGAACGATATTAACCACAGATTATTTGTATAAATAAAGGTGAACTGTGTCATATAAAACAAAAATTTGTCTATACACAGATACAAACAAATGTCAAAAAGTCGTCAAAAAATATAGGTGACTACAGTTATATTATTTGCTGCAAAAACTTATAACAATGATAAAAACACATATAAAAGGAAAAAAAAACTTGGTATCGTTGCATTTTTTGCGTGGTATCCCGAAATCTCACACTAACCATAACAAGAATCAACACAGTCCCATCAATACGAAATTTGGTTTACATTTGTGTCCAATGTCAGGAAATTGGCTGATGACAGATAGTCGGCCATATTGGATCTTATTGCGTCGCTATTGTACGGTTATAGTAGAATCCTTGCCACTATAACTTTACAGTAGGCTAAAAGAACTGTTTAGCACTATAGTGCTTTTATTAATAACGATTTTCGACATTTTTGTTATAGTGAGGTCAAAGAATACTTTAACAATTCCATAACTTTTTACAAATAAGACTTTTATTTTTATTAAAATACTAGCAAACCCGGTGAACTCCGTTTCGCCAAAAAGTTGTAATTTTTCCTGAATTTTGTTTTGCTGCAAACCTCACGGAGCCCGTTGGTCCGTAGTGTAAGTTACATTTAGCCCGTTCTTCAATTATTAGCCTCAGTGGTGGCGATTCTGGCGCAAACGATACGACTAAACTAAATTTAATGTAGCTCTGTCTCTTTTCATCATAAATGACCAAAAAGAGATGGTACGATCTAAACCATAGACAAAACAACTAAAATCACGTCAAATATGGAAAACGCACGTAGTTTTAGAGCTGATACAATTGGGTGCGTTACATTAAACAAAATCGCTTACATTTTCCATATTTGAAGTTATTTCAGTTGTTTTGTGTGTGGTTCAGATCGTGCTGTCTCTTTCTGTTCACTAATGATAAAAAGTGACAGGGCTATTCTAAATTTAGTTTAGTCGTGTGTTCGCCAGAATTGCCACCACTATCTATCCACTGCCTATTGTCACAAGCTATCTATACCCCTTATCATCTAATCTTATCAGGCAAGCTGTCGGCATCATGTCGCTGAGTAATGTACTCGCTAATCAGACAAGCGACAGGACGATCCCGCACACTGCCCGCACTGACTCATCCAAGGAGTTCGATTGAAATGAACAAACCACTGCAGCCGGGTGTAGGGTTGCCTAGTGCCAACTTTGTTATTTTTGACAAAAATATTGATTGAAATGTTAATTTGAAATATTGACAAAAATATTGAAATAAATATTAGGACACATTTCACACACGGCTGGCTAACCCCATACTGAACTATTTCTAGTTCGTATTATGGTTGCTAACACAACTAATATACTACATATACATACATACATACATGTTTTATATAGAAACATACTTAACACCCAGACCCACAGCCAACAAATTTAGTTTAGCACAAAGATGTTGGCCGGGCCGGGAATCGAACCCGAAACCTTCTGATTGGCAGTCCGGCATGGTAATCTTTACGTCATGTAGGTCTTCAAAAGTTGCAAAGAGTTGTAAAGAGAAACAAAAGATATCCAATATTACTCGGAAATAATGTAGGTTCCCAACGGTGAAAGAATTTTTCAAATCGGTCTAGTACTTTTGTAGCCAATTCGCGATAAACAAACTAAAATGTATCTACATATATTTATGCAAATAAATACTTTTATTTTGCAATAAAAATAATAATCTATTAAAAAGCTAAGAATCTAATGACACAATGTCATTATATTGATAATGTTTACTTCAGCATCTCCTGGTAAGTAGTCACTATGACACTTACCTATCCTAAATCTTGCGCTTATCGATCATTGAAAACCTCATCAAAATCGAAATTGGTGGAAATTAAAGACATTTTATACTGGTCTCCGTTTTCTATCGGGCATAAAAGGCAGTACAATATTGTTTTTAAGGTTCCGTACCAAACGGTAAACCCTAAGCCTCTGTTGTCTGTCTGTTTGTCTTTATCCATGCTGTATCTCAGAAACAGATAGCAAGAAAGCTGAAACTTTCACAAGTTATGTCTTGTCCGTGCCGATATAGCAAAAATACTTTAAAAAAAATATTATTATTATTAAGGGACCATAACATAAACGAGTTTTTTTTTTCTTTTCTCTTATTTTTAAAAAATATCAAAAATGGTAGCTAGTAGATGCTTTAAATTTTCACAGAATATAAAAATGTATATTATATAACCTTTTAAATTGAATTAAAATGTTTTGAATAGAATAGTCGGCAACCCTATAGGGATTTCAGTTCCGGCATGAATCGACTGATACTCGTAAACGATTCGATTGTCGAGATATTACCATACATGCGTGTGAAAGGTTGAATAAATTGAGCGCATATTGGCATCAATGCAATTGGGCGAGCGAAGCGGAAATCTGCTTTTCCCAAACTGAAACAGATGCTAATTCAAATAACCTAAACGCCCTGTACGTAAACCGATATTGACCTTAGCGACTGTAGCTCGGCTAAATAAGGTATTCTAACGCGATCATCAATATCGGTATTTTTTATTTAATAATGAATAGGCTCACGTTTTACCGCAGCTTGCCTGATGTTAAGCTTTACTGTTGGTCTAATATATTAATCAATCTTTGGATGGATTTTTATTTTATTTTATTTATTTATTTATCATAATTAGCACCGCATACACGAATCACACTAATGATATACACATATAAAAATAAAGATACAAAACAATCAAATTATAAATTAGGAAAATCAAAATTATACATTATCAATTACACAAAATTTATCATAGAATTAAATTAAATGCTAATATATATATACAATACAATATGTCATAAGTTATGAATTTATAGAAAAAAAAAACCTAAAATTATTAATCACAATAACAAATAAATAAATACGTGGTCAATTAGCCGTTTGATGGATGACTGTTGCGAGCGCTACCATGGGTCAGATGATACGTTAACACGTCCCTGAGGTCACCGAAGGTGATCTGACTCGGTCATCGCAGCTAAGCAATGTTCGATGCGGACGGTGTTTGGATGGGTGGAAACAACAAGAGTATCGTTTTTCAAGTAGCATTTCCACCTGGGCGCTACCGTGGGTCGGATGACACGTGAAATAGTTGGTCCCGGCTGTAAGTCTTAGTACAAGCAGTCGTTAAGCCAATTCAGAGGCTTTCGGGCGGCTTGAAAACTCTCGACACCAGAGCTTGGCCACTTAGCTTATACGAAGAAGAAGACGTCCCTGATATTAGTCTTAGTACAAACGGTAGTTAAGCCAAGTAAGAGGTCTTAGGGCGGCTTGAAAACAGCCGATCGACTCCGGAACTCATGCGACTTTTTATCGGAAAAAGACACATAACATGACTTGGAGTGTGAATAATGTGTGTTACCTGATACATACGTAGATAGCTATATAGATATACGTAGGTATGGGCTGCGGTGAGGCTCGCATGACATTGGCATTCAACTGAGACGCTGCTGCTACTAGAACGCAAGGTCTCCGTACTCACATGAATTATAATTAAATCTTTATACATAAGTAAGAATATCACTTCTATTATAAAGGCGAAAGTTTGTGTATACAAACTTATACACTAGTACAGTAATACCCCGACTTACGCTACCTCGACTTACGCGAATTCGGAGTTACGCGATTTAATTTTCTCGTCTATTTTAACGTTTTTTGTTTGAAAGCCGCGCACTTCAGTTTGTGTTTATACATTTTATTAATATAGTTTGTCATATTATCTAGAATTAAATTAAAATTTATTTCCTAAATTATTGTTTTATATTTCCTAAATTATAGTCTCCGGTCCCAATTAAACATACTTTGTATGACTTTATAGGTATGTATATGCAAAATTGTACCTCGACTTACGCGAATTCGACTTACGCGGATAGCGCTCGGTCCCACCTATCGCGTAAGTCCGGGGTATTACTGTAATTACTTCTAGTTCTAGTACGAGTAGTTACTTCTTAACGCTTTAACGACAGATTTCGATAAAATGTTGTCTGGCGATGGTTAAGCCCTGGGATTAACACAAACATATTAACATAATGCTACTAAACTAACTAAATGTTACATTTATTCGATCTTACACGATAACACCGATGGGTTTAGCTAGTATATTATGAAGAAGTCACCCGCTTTGCTGTCTATCTGCTGCCTGGCAAAATCAAAATCTACTGAACGGATTATAATTTTATTTTCACTAGGAGATAAAAATACATAATTTACTATACACAGTAAAACAAGTTTAAGACAAGCAAAGATTCGGACAAAAGCTAACATGTTTACTTAGTTAGTTGTGTTTAGCAACCATATTATCAAATGTTTGTACAAGTTATAGACACATATTGTTATCAAGTAATTTACACACTCGTCATATTATACTCCTATCATTATTTTGTGAAGGTTAATTAAATTGACTAATCAAATTCTTGACTGATAAGACAATGAGTCAAGGCAATGATAATATTACACTTGAAGGAAGATATAAGCAATGTCTCATATTAGTTAGCGCTGTTCACCTCTGCGGTCGCGGGACGCGGTGCTAGCAAAGGACATATCCAATATAATGTGACAGAAGTGTATTTTGAGATTATCCAAGCATGTTGCACCTAAGGCCGAAGTGTAACTGACTCGTGTGGATACGCGCCCAGCTAGTCGAATGCCTAAGCACAAAGTATTTTTTTTCTAATAAAAAAAAAACAAGATAAACTAACTCTCGAAACCTCGCTAATCTTAATCATTTCCGCTTATTTTAGGCCGCTCCGCTCATCTCAGCCATCTCCGCTCATCTCAGTCATCCCCGCTTATTTTAGCCCACTCCGCTCATTTAAGCCCGCTCCGCTCATCTGAGCCATCTCCGCTCATCTCAGCCATCTCCACTCATCTCAGCCATCTCCGCTCATTTTAGCGCGCTCCGCTCATCTCGGCCATCACCGTTCATCTCAATCATCTCCGCTTATCTCAGCCATCTCCGCTTTTTTCAGCCATCTCCGCTCATCTTAGCCATCTCCGCGCACCTTAGCCATCTCTGCTCATCATCGGTCATTACAGAGTATTTTACAAATATAATCAAGCAGCCCGTACAAAACGTGCTTCACACACAAGCAGGTATATAACAAGTCGGAAATAAATGTTATCACGTACGAATGCCGAAGTTGTCACGTTCGGACACTTTCTACGAATGTTTTGTACATTCGCTTATGTAATCGGAATTATTCATTAATACACAAAGTTGTAGTTATTTGTTCGATTAACATAATATTGTTAAAGCCGGATCTATGTTGGTACGTCTACTCCAAATTTCATTCATACAGGTTTTATTTGCATTTCCGTTTAACTATTGCTTGTCTGATTTTGAACACATTTTAGTTCAATACTAGCATCCCGTCCCAGCTTCGCACGGGCTTTAAAATAATCTGAGAAGCAAAGAGAAACAAAATATAGCCTATGTTACTCGGAGATAATGTAGCTTCCCAACGGTGTAATAATTTTTCAAATCGGTCCAGTACTTTCGGATCCTATCCGCGTCAAAAAAATAACAAACTTTTCCTTTTTATAATATTCGTATAGATGGTATAGAAATAAGATTTGTGCTTAACCAGAATTCACTTAATGTTAAGCCATATTGTGGTCTACGGTGGAGCACGATTATGATATAACTTGAGTCAAAAAAAAAAAATGGTTGCCTGTAAAGTCGGTTTTACGGGCGAAGATTTTACGTGACAACGTCTGCCGCGTGCTGCGCGCGCTGCAGACCGATCATAGTTGAGTGGGAGAGAGACGCAAGGCATTCGGCGGGCCTCTCTCTCGTTCGGTGACTCATTGTAACGTTACCGGGCGTTACACTTTTTCATAAGTGACTCCCAGCCGCAAACTTATTTAAGACGTTGTCACGTCAACAAGTAAAAGAATGCATTTGTAAGTTCATCTCGTCTCACTTGCACAACCAAATGAGTGAGAACAAGAGGAAGCGAACTTTCAAAGGCTTTCTTTATTAAATCGAATTATAGCAACCAAATTATTGAAAGCAAAATACATATCTTATCGCTTTTGTCGCTTCGCCCAAATATGTATAGCGTGTCAGTACAGTAGCGCCTTAAGGGAGGATATACGATTACTTAGTATATATAATTATAGTAGCATCATCACAACATAATTACCAAGCAAAGCTTTGGAAAGCGGTCGCCGCAGGTAGAAAGCGACAATCTCATTAAAGATGGTGATACGGATATTCGATATATTACGCAATAGCCTCCGGTATAAGGTGAATATTTTTTACTCCCTGATAGTGTAGCGCTTGTAGCTCGGCTAGCTAAGGTGATCTGACGAGATTAACGAAGCTAAGCAACGGTTGATGCGGACGGTGTTTGGGTGGGTGACCACGCACAAGACCGTCGTTTTTTAAGTGGAATTCTCGTCTGGGCGCTACCGTGAGTCGAATGGCACGTTAAGTTATAGCTCCCGGCTGTTAGTCTTTGGCATAACAGTCGTTAAGCAAAGGCAGAGGCCTTCGGGAGGTAAGAAAACTCTCGACACCAAAGCAGATTCAGATTCAGATGTTTTATTGACCATAATAACATTCATTATTTTTGGTACGTCATTTAGGCTTGGTCACTTAACTTAATTTAAGCTTGGTCACTTAACTCATACGAAGAGAAGACCTCGGAGTAACCCGGTTGAAACCGCAGTGGATAATAATAATAAAAATAATAGTTTAAAAAAAAACTAAAAAACACGCTTTTTATAGAAAACCGTAATTTTATCAAATTAGTGTATTGTCATCGGTCCTCAACAAAAATCTGGCCGTTTAGAGTGGGTCAAAATCGCGCCCAAAGAAGTCGGTTACAAACAAACATACAAACATACAGGTGAAGCTAATAAAAAGCGTGTAAAAACAATGATTACAAAACAATAGACGCAACAAATAATAACAAACGCCTAAAGGTTTATCGTGGCACAAATAGTTTCATACATTATGTAAGCACAAGTAGATTTGGCATTTGGCATAATTTCCACTCGAGGTGTCGAACTCGCGTACCACTTTCACAACTGTTGAAGGTTATCCGTCTACGAACGGACGGTTCGTTGATAACAAGAACGTAATTGTTTTTTTTTAAGATAGGCTAGCTTACCCGGCAAACGTTGTTTTGCCTCACTTAGGGGTATGAAAAATAGATAGTGTAGCTTATATGACACGTTCGTAGATTTACCATAGCAGCGCCATCTATTTATTACTTACTCAACCCAGTCGAAAGGTATCGACATCTGTTAGAATCATTTGGAGTTAACAGATAATTGTGACTGTCAAATAATAACAGACAATAATTAGCAATAGATTAAAATTGCGACTATAATTTGAGATTTAAACTACCCTATCTCGCAAGTTGGATCGAACTGCACATGGTGTGCGAATTTTATTATAATCGGTTAAGTGGTTTAGGAGTCCATTGAGGACGAACATTGTGACACGAGATTTATATATATTAAGATAGACTTGCGTTTGGTCGCAACTCACCTGATGGTAAGTGATGTTGGAATCAGCGCTTAAAAGTTTTTTTTACCCTTGACAGGTTAGCGTTTGACTACAGCTAGCCTGATGTTAAGCTGCACTGCAGTCTACGGTGTGGCACGCTTAACTAGAAGATACCTATTAACTCTACTTTTGAAGACCCCCGGATGATACTTCTCAGGAAACAGAGACTCAGGTAGTGAGTTCCAAAGCTTCGCAGTCCTAACAATAAAGGTCGACGCAAAGCGTTTTGTACGAGAGTTTGGAACCTACGAAGAAGAAACCTATTGACGCGTATAATAGCTAGTATCTAAATAAAAGGCCTGAGGAGAAAGAGTAGGAATTCAATGGCTGACCAGTTTTTATCCCAGTCTATGTCGCTGGCCATTCAGAGAGGAAATGCCGCCATTCCTATGGTTACTTTAGTGAATAAAGCGATCGCGTAACTAAGCTAAGCTAACATGCCTCTCTCCTATCCTTCCTCTTCAATGTTAGTCCATAAAAAATGTCGGATGAAAAATTAAAGTTCCGTGAAAATGCAGGAAGCTTATGCCTGGAAGCTTTTTTAATTTCGTGCAAAGCTCGCTCACGTATTGCCAGACAACTGCGGCTCCGAGCTTCCGAGTCTGCGAGTTTTAAACAGAGCCTACCGTTGCACTTTCCGTTCATTCACGATGCCCTTAACTCATTTGCATATTTTTTTCATACAACACAATATTATGTTTTTTTTGCAACTACATGTAGCGTCTGTAGCTCGACTAGCTAAGGTGATCTGACGTGATCATCGAGGTTAAGCAACGGTCGGACAGTCTTTGGATGGGCGACAAGACTGTCTTTAAAAAAAATGAGTTAATAATATTTTCATTTTCTATTTTCAGTATTTGTTGTAATAGCGGCACGGAAAAAACATAACTTGTGAAAATGTCAGCTTTCTAGCTATCACGGTTGAGATACAGCCTGGTGACAGACAGACAGACAGCGAAGGCTTTGTAGTAGGAGACACTATTT
This sequence comes from Mellilla xanthometata, assembly GCA_035578125.1. Classification (NCBI taxonomy): domain Eukaryota; kingdom Metazoa; phylum Arthropoda; class Insecta; order Lepidoptera; family Geometridae; genus Mellilla; species Mellilla xanthometata. The sequence continues at coordinate 411,116 of JAPUBQ010000045.1, forward strand.
CTTTAGTTTTTACCTCTTGGGTACGAAACCTAAAAAAATACAAATGAATTTCTTATTCGAAATCTTAGATTAGCAAAATCTAAGCTCTGTGAGTGGAGGGCTGTGTCGTACCTGGGGAAGTAATCTGACACAGGATACTATCAACAAGTCAACGTTACGTGGGAAGGCGCGGAAAGACAGCGTCGAGCCGGCGCGGGCGCATTATGCTGCGCCTCGATACTATAAAAAATGTTTTTGTCATTCCATCGCTCATTGTTGTAGCACAAAGGGCTTGTTTCCTGCCATTTAGATATTGACCTGCTTATGTATGCACTTGCAATGCTCGATGCGTTGTAGTGCTTTATCACATCTTATTATATAAAAATTCCATGTCACAATGTTAGTTACCGAACTCCTCCGAAACAGCTTGACCGATTTTTACCAAATTTTATATGCATATTCAGAAGGTCTGAGCAACGGCTACTATGTATTTTCATACCCATAAGTGATAAGGACTGTTCAGTATTAAATTTTTACTTAAGGCAAAACAACGTTTGATGGGTCAGCTAGTGTAAGTATAAAAGAAATAAAATGCTTGCTATATATAAAGCTGTCTGGCAACATTTGATACGCCGGCAATATTAGTTTGGCAACATTTCTAGATCGTTCCATTGATGTCTGGAAACTCCTTCAACTACAATACGGGTCAGCCGAGATCGCAATTATTATGTCCGCTGCAGAAATTCTTCTTTACTCGCTTGACAATATCACTTTAATATTATAAGAAAAATATTTGGCTTAGTTTCGAATAAAGATGAAGATAAGAGTCCTTGAGAATGCATGCCGCCTGCGACTGTAAGCATATCACCCCTACGGAGGGATGTGATTGGATTACTGCCCCCAAGATATCTCCACCCTTATTGTGAAGGGTGCAGGTAAAGCGTTCCTTTCTAAGCTGATGGCGATTTCGGTTGTAATCCCAAATTTACGATTTTAAGAAACGATTTGGATTTATGTACATCTACTATGTACTAGCATCGCGTCCCAGCTTCGCACGGGCTATAAAATATTCTAAGTAGATACAAAATATAGCCTGTGTTACTCAGGGATAATGTAGCTTCCCAACGGTGAAAGAATTTTACATATCGGTCCAAAAGTTTCGGAGCCTATTTACGTCAAACTATACCTCTTTATACTTTATCATATACCTCTTTATTATTTCGTGTATACGAGTATGTTCAAGTGATGTAGCGATCTAGGATGGAGCGCGCTTGCCTATATGTAAGTAACCGATTCAAACTAGCCTTTAAGGCGAAGACAAAAACAAAATATTGATTTTACAGCTTATCGCTAAAAATCGTAAGCGAAAATATAAAAACAATAGGTCAAAAGGCCGCCTAAACAAAACATCAACAACTCTTAAGAATATTTCCTATTCTTTCTAATCACTAACGATGAAAAGAGACAGGGCTACTTTAAATTTAGTCGTGTGAACGTCAGAATCTCCACCAATATCTTTCCCAGTAAGTTTCCATATCAACTAGTCCAGTCTTCTTCTTCTTCGTATGAGCTAAGTGACCAAGCTCCAGGGTCGAGAGTTTTCAAGTCGCCCGAAGGGCGTGACTCTCTGACTTGGCTTAACGACTGTATGTACTAAGACTAACAGCCAGGACCTACAATTTGACGTGTCATCCGAACCACGGTTGCGCCTAGATGAAAATGCAACTTGAAAAACGACAGTGTTGTGCATGGTCACCCATCCAAACACCGTCCGCATCAACCGTTGCTTAGCTTCGATGATCGCGTCAGATCACCTTAGCCAGCCGAGCTACAGACGCTACAGGCTATGGAACGTGCTTTATTTAATTTGCGGGAACCGTGACGGGTTCTTAGCATAATGTATGTCTGTCTCTGTTCTTGGAATAATTCACAATGCCAGCCCACGCTACGTCGAGTACGGTGAAGTATTCGATATAAGGCTGGGTATTGTACGTAAGTGTACAGAGTTACTGTTGACCTCGTTCCAGGATCGATTCCCGGCACGGCCAACATCTTTGTGATGAAACAAATTTGTTTCATCACAAAGATGTTGTGATGTTTTAAATATTTTTTTTTATATTTAGCATTTGTTGTTATAGTAGCGGCACGGACAATACATATAATGTGAAAGTTTCAGCTTTCTCGCTATTACGGTTTCTGAGTTACAGCCTGGAGACAGACAGACAGCGGAGTCTTAGTAACAGGGTCCCGTTTTTACCTTTTAGGCACGGAACCCTAAAATCTGTGAGGCTGGCGAATGGCCCGGTTGGCTCACACGAAGTGGAACAATAACTCAGTACTGAGCATGCGCGAGCGCCATTGTGGAGACACGCGCGCTTCCGCTTTCTCGTGGAAAAATGCGCGTGCGCACGTTGGAAAGTAAACGTGTGTGGAGCTAAGATAATATAACCAATTGATGGCCGATGTAAGTATCTGCAGACCACTATAAGTCATAAGTCATTGGTGGCGATTCAGCGGCACACACGACTAAACCAAATTTAAAGAAGCCCCGTCTCTTTTCATATTAGGTGGCCAGAAAGAGACGGCACGTTCTGAACCACAGACAAAACAACTAAAATCACATCAAATATGGAATGAGCAGGCAGTTTTAGAGGTGATACAAATGAGTGCGGACTAAATCGCCTATATTTTCTACATTTGACGTGATTTTATTTGGTTTGACTATGGTGCACAGCGTACCGTCTCTTTCTGGCCACCTAAGATGAAAAGAGACGGGGCTTCTTTAAATTTGGTTTAGTCGAGTGTGCCGCTGAATCGCCACCATTTATTCGTAAACACAAGTTTACACATTAAAAAATATTTTACAGTCATAATATTATATAAATTATAAATTAATATACAAGCAGTATATATATATTTAATTATGGATAATCTAAAGATAACTCTGGTTATTTATTTTATTTGACAATTAATAAATTCATCAAATGAATAAAAGGTTTGCTCTATACGTTCCCAATACTGGTACTCGGGGCCTTCTCTCATTTTTCTTCTTCTTATGAGCTAAGTGGCCAAGCTCTGGTGTCGAGTGTTTTCAGGCCACCCTAAGGCATCTGACTTCGCTTAGCGACTGCTTGTACTGAGACTAACTGCCGGGATATAGAATTTAACATGCCATCAGACCCACGGTAGCGCTCAGATAAAAATGCCTTCCATGTAAGTAGAAAGAAATTCAATATTTCAGACGTTTTGATTTTATTTGTTTTAACATAACATACAGCTCGGAATAAGTAGGTGACGAATCACTTACTCTTTTCGGAAAGGGGTAAAGCTTTGCGCCATCAAGTAGGGTATTATTATCATTGGTAGCTATGTATGTATGTATGTTTGTATACATGTGCCGATTTCAAGAATACTCGTTGCGGCTATATTGCTGTGCTTCTCTCTGGAACGGAGCGGAGATGGAAATCTTTAGTTAAAGTTATTGTAACAGTAATTTTAATGAGTTACATTATTTTATTCATTTATGTATTAGTTTCTAGAACCCCGTCTCAGATTAGCACGGTCTCGAAAATAATCTAAGTTGCAAAGAGAAACAAAATATATGTTATTTGGGGATAATGTAGCTTACCAACGGTGAAACAATTTTCGAATAGGTCCTGTAGTTTCGGAGCCTGTTTGCGTCAAAATAACAATCAAACTTTTCCTCTTTATAATATTGGTAATCGATAGCGTAGGGCAGGAAAATCGCCATACACAGAACAGAGTGTTCCGGAAGCCTCCTTGAAAGCTATTTATTCCAGACTATGCATACTCCACCAAGACCAACGTCCTGCTGGTCAAAGACCTAAGTAAAGTTACAGCTTATCATTTAAATATCGTCAACTGTTCATTTTATATGCTTTTGTTTGTCGTCAAATACCTACGGCCGCGGTTCAAGCGCTTCGCTCAGTATGTATGGGGCGACTGGACTCGGTACATTATCGTCTTTAGCATGGCATGCAAAGCGCATGTGATGTTATTACGGCGAGTGATTCAGTAGCGATGCGCGTCTGCGAATGATTCCAGTCGAATTATTCGACTTTATAAATCATTCGACTCATTCGAATGATCTCCGAAAATTAGTAACTAACATGATACCCACTCAAAATTAACCGGACTGAATGAATACTACATTAGTTACTACTTGAGCCGACTCCACTCCAACGATTCATTCATATTTCATTCATTTGAAACTAATAAGTGACATTGACAAGATTTGCTAACAATCGAGTCAAAACGCCATTAGTAACTAATTAGTAGTCATCATTTGATTATCAACATTAGTATATTACTAATATTCAAGTCGAACGTGTATATTGGTAGTTGTAGATAATTCGACTGGTCAGATTATTCGCAGTTGCGCATCTCTGGAGAACATTGCTCTCGCGTCTCGCTCTCACACTCGTCAAGTATTGTTTTTTTTTAATTTTTAATTGTTATTTTTAATTAAAATTAACAAAACAATTGAAAATTAATTAATTGTTAGTTGTTGCTAATACAGTTAACAATTAAATAAGTGTTAAATGTAATTTTTCACAATTACAATTGATTAATTGTTAGTTGTTGTGGTTACATTTACCAATTAATTAATTGTTAATCTTTAATTGTTCTTGCAATTAAAATTTGCCCAACACTGATTGAAAGCTATTTATTCCAGACTATGCATACTCCACCAAGAGCAACGTCTCGGTACAACATCATCTTTAGCATGGCATGCAAAGCGCATATGATGTTATTACAGCGAGTGATTCAGTAATAATGAATGCGCGTCCGAGGTCGGCGCTGGCGCCTCGAGCCCCGCTGTTTGACAACACCTCACTGTTTGGGACTCGTACGCACTTAGAGGTTGTTGACTGCCTCATGTGAGAGACTAACTCGCGCTCCAAGGGTTCCGTACCATTTTGCATGCAAACTTAAAAAGAAAGAAAAAATGTGTCAATAAAAAAAAATTGCCAAGTGCAAGTTTGGCTCGCACATGAAGGGCTCCGTATCATTGTTGCAAAATATATATTTAAGGGGGGCTTTAAATATATATTTTTAATTATTTTAAAATTTATTTTATAATTTTATACAAAATGCAATAACTATTCTGTGTATGTATAGAGGGTCTACAAAATATCGTTATAAAGATCGAGTAAAAAACTACTTAAACATTACGTTTGTTGTATGGAAGCCCCCCTCAAATATTTATTTCATTTATTTTTTTTGATTTCATTTAATAACTAATATACATTTATATATTTTATGAAAGTTTTAATTGTCTGGCACCTACCTTTATTGATATTAGCAAAAAATACCCAAAAAATTACGTTGATTGCATGGGGACCCATTTTTTTATTTTTAGATAATTTACGTTAAATTATAGGACCCGCTTTTAGTCTTAGTACAAGTAGTCGTAAGACAAGTCAGAGACTTTCGGTCAGTCTGAAAACTCTCAACAGAGATCGGCCACTTCGCATACGAAAAAGAAAGAAGATGTATAAAAACAGCAAATAATAATATTTGTACGGGCTCTCTTTAGATAATAAATTTGATTCTAATTTTAACGCCTAATTTTGGTACCTAAAGGATACTAGTGTCCTACTCTAATATTTCTAGTTATGGCACGAGTCGGTCTCTGTATAGGAGTTGAGACTCATTTATAAAAATAAATGTATAAATTAAATTTAGTATTTAATATATAGAGAACCTTTGCTAAGTATAACTGATTTAACAGTGTTAAAATATTGTGATGTACATACGAGTATATATATTTTTATTGACCTGTAATATTTTTATTTTTTTGAACAAAATAAACGAATTTGAATTTCGCCGTCTTTCTGTCCCCAGTCTTTATCTCATAATTGCTTGAAAGTAAATTTTCTCTAAAACAAACAAGATTGTTTAGCAATGTTTAGATACGGAACCCATGCGCGAGCCCGACACGCACTTGGCCAATTAATTCGGCATATTTCTCAACTATAGTCGTGCAGTTTTACGTAAATTTCGGAGCTACATGAAACAGTCGTCTGACAAACATCCATTGACCTAGTTGGCTTTGCGTCGCGAATATTGTCGAAGATTTATAATGCCGGCCGAATTGGGCTAAGCACGAATAGATATTGCGAGCAGATTTAGTACGTCGGGCCACCGCCTTCATACGAGTCACTAGCAGATCATCCCGGCTTCGCACGAGCTATAAACAGCGAACGGCCGATAAAATGGTTCCACCGTCCACGAGTAAAATACCGCGGTGGGCGGGGCAAAACAGAGCTACCCGCGCGGCTTTGTGTGTGTGTGTGTGTGTGTGTATGTATGTGTGTGGGTGTGTGTGTGTGTTTCGTTGGGATAGCAGTATAATTGTGTGAGCAGATGGATTCAAATTCTAAGCGGAAAAAGTATGTAATGCCAACGATGAAAGAATTTTACAAATCGGTCCAGTAGTTTCGGAGCCTGTTTGTGTCAAACAACCAAACTAAAAATCAAACTTTTCCTCTTTATCGATACCAATTACAGTATAAACCTCATGTAACGTCACTCGATTTAAGGAAATACTTTAAAAGCGCCAAAATCAAATGGCTTTAGTTGTTTTAATTTGTATTCCATACAATGATATATTCTCTACATTTAACGACCACTCTCTATAACGCCATAAAATGCATATTGGTGGCGATTCAGCGGCACACACGACTAAACTAAATTTAAAGAAGCCCCGTCTCTTTTCATCTTAGGTGGCCAGAAAGAGACGGCATGTTCTGCACCATAGTCAAAACAACTAAAATCAGGTCAATGATATTTTAAAACTGAAATTGCATTAGCAGACTAGACCGGGTTATAGCCTCCAAGGCACGGATGCACCTGCAGCGGCCGCCGACCCTTCAACGCTGCGCCGGCGCCGCTCTACTGTGAAATTATGCACATCTGTCAACCTAACCTATCGGCTTGATCGGTTTTTAAACTGCGGTTCTAGCCACGTTATACTATAATATAGTATCATGTAGTAGGTATATGTACGAATTAAATGAACTGTCTAAATTATCGACGCTATCAATTAAAAGAAACGACTGTGGCTCGGTGGTACAAACGTCTGCTTTTCAATCAGACGGCCTCTGGTTCGACCCCGGCCACACCAATGACTTGTTTTTCAAGTGGTGTGTGGATTTGCACTCGCTTTACTGTGAAGGAAAACATCGTCAGGAAACCGACATGTTTGAGGACCACAATATCCGAAAAAGTGTGTCATCCGCCAACCCGCACTTGGCCAGGGTGGTGGATTACGGCCTATATATATCTCTTCTAGTGAGAGAAGGCCCCGAGTCCCAGTAGTGGGAACGTATAGTGGGCTGCTTATGCTACGCTTGTGCTTAAATAATGAAACATTTTTTCATAACTTATACATAGGTTTGCGTTTGACCACAGCTTGCCTGGTGTTAAACAATACTATGGTCTACGATGTTACACGCTTACCTAGACAATACCTATTAACTCTAGATTTGAAGACCCCAGGTGGTACTTTTCAGGAAACAGAGACTCAGGAAGATAATTCCAAAGTTTTGCAGTCCTCACAAGAAAGGTCGAAGCGAATCGGCTTGTACGATACCGATAACTTCCATAAGAACTCCTTTAAAATCTAACAGGTTATTTTACAAAACGAACCGTAGTGGCAAAAACTGAGCACCAAAATCTTCAAAACAAATTTGTTAGAGAACGCGACAGTGGCTCCCCCACCGGTTAACTAATAAGCCTGGCACCAGCGTAACACTGTCCAAATGGCCCCATAGGTTGACGTAAGCATTTGCACTCCAATCTATTTTTGGAGTTTCAGGCGTCCATATAATGAACGATGATTAAATGTATTGAACAGCTATTGTTTTTCGATTACAGATTTTTCGGTCACATACCAAAACATTGAGTAATATTATTGAAATAATAGTAGTTTAAAAAAACTAAATAACACGCTTATCTGGCCGTTTTAAGTGGGTCAAAATCGCGCCCAAAGAAGCCGGTTACAAACAAACATACAAACAAAAATACAAAAAAAAAAAAAAAAAAAAACAAATTAGTGTATTGTCATCGGTCCTCAATAAATCTACAAAGTTTCAACAAAATCTGGCCGTTTAAAGTGGGTCAAAATCGCGCCCAAAGAAGTCGGTTACAAACAAACATACAAACATACAGGTAAAGCTAATATAAAGCGTGTAATAAAAAAGCTATAAGTTCAATCTGACAATCTGAAATGAATAAATTCTATTCTAATCTTCTATCGCACTACCATCCGATAGAAGAATAGAATATATGGTGTTAGGGCATTTTCTAGTGCGCATCTGGTTATCAACCACCTTTTAGTCGTCTTGTAACTTTTTTCCTGTGCATTTTAGCGAAAAAATGGCTAAACCTTTTTGTAGAGAATTTAGTTTCCTACGAGATATAAATAAATAAATAAATAAAAAACAATGTCGATGATTTGCAATGAAAATGGAGAAAGAAGTTTTTTTTCAATGCATTTTATATCGGAAAGGGGACCCCCTCATGCTCCAGCTCAATTTTCAAGATATCAAGCTCATTTTTAGGAGGTTTTTTTGTCAAACAAAGACGCTTTTTAGACATATTTACTCAAAAAAAAGTATATGTAGTATATCAGTTGTGTTAGCAACCATAATCACAAACTAGAAATGGTTCAGTATGGGGCTAACCAGCCGTGTGTGAAAAAGTATGGGGCTTGAAAGAAATATCATTTTCATATTTTACCATTATTTTGTGTTAAAACGGCAAAATAAATAGCGAAAGCTGTATATCAACTTTAAAAGTCTTTAAATCATTGAGCACACTTTTACTTTAATTCGAGCATTTTAATTGATTGATTCATTCAAGAGAATCTTTGAGAGGAAAAAATAAAACGTGTTTTATTTTAACGTGCTTTCTGCGAATTTGGAAGAAACCGGAAGAATCTGGCGTATGAGTAATGCCTTGTCATGCTGAAATACCGTTAAGGATTACTCTTTTGTGATATGTTTACGCTTAGTAAGGATTTCTTAATTTGTTTAGCGACAATATCTAATTAACCTACTTAAATATATATATCTTCTTCTTCTTCGTATGAGCTAAGTGGCCAAGCTTTGGCGTCGAGAGTTTTCAAGCCGCCCGTAGGCCTCTGACACAGACAGCCGGAAACTTACAATTTAACGTGTCATCCGACCCACGGGTTTTTGCCAAAGGTGGGTGATTTGTAATAAGGGTTGAAAGTTTGTATGGAAATTTCTGTATTTATCAACTTAAAAGTCTTGAATGTTCCTGTGATAGTAGTTTATTAAATGGGTAAAATAAAATAGTGAAAAATATTGCCAGGAGTGTGCATTAAGGTTGATGTCATTGGGGTTGAAAGTTCAAACTGCAAGTTTCGAGAGAGAAAGAGAGAGATAGAGGTTACAAAAAACGACCTTCACGCGGGCGGAGCAGCGGGCAACAGCTAGTTAGTTATACATACATCTATACCAATATTATAAAGAAAAGTATGTTTTTTGTGCGTTTGTTTCTTTGACGGAAATAGGCTCCGAAACTACTGGAACGATTTGTAAAATTCTTTCACCGTTGGAAAGGAAAGCTACATTATCCCCGAGTAACATAGGCTATAATTTGTTTCTCTTTGCAACTTAGATTATTTTATAGCCCGTGCGAAGCCAGGACGATCTGCTTGTATATTATACAGAAGAAAAGTTTGAGTTTTGTTTGTTTGTTTGACGCAAATAGGCTCCGAAACTACTAGAGCGATTTGAGATATTCTTTCACCGTTGCGTTAGGAAGCTGCATTATCCCCGAGTAACATAGGCTATATTTTGTTTCTCTTTGCAACTTACATTATTTTACAGCCCGTGCGAAGCCGGGACGATCTGCTAGTGCTGACTAAACACGTACGTATATCACAGGTTGTTCTGACATTGGAACGAGCGCGAGTAAACAAGTCAATGAAGAGCCGCGCACCATTTAACTAGGAGCTCGGATCACAAATAGGTCCATTATAAATAGCCGGGTTATTAGCGGACTGGCGTGTATACTTTTAGTTGGATTTCACAGTTAGGACCAATAGGTTATTGTGGATCAAAACCCTCTTTTTGACGTATTCTCCGATGGGCGTAGGTAGGTAGGGCATTTTCTAACTACCACCCTCAATTTGAAAAAAAAAAAAATCGCCAATCACCTAACAGTGTAATCCAGCAGCTACCTTGAGTGCGAGTTAGTCCAGACTAGACATGCTCCACCTTAGTCAAGCGTATCGACACTCCCCTCTATCAGCTGTCATCACTATTAATGTTTTTTCTTAAGTCTAAAGTTTTTTTTCGGTAAGACCAAACAACGAATGTATCGCTTCCACCCCAAACAAAAATAACAAAATACCAAACAGCAACATGTGGTATTCAAATATTCGAGGGGTCATAAAGCTCAGTGAACTGAGCACGCGACCAAAACCTGTCCACGATCGAGTTGGAACAAGGGTAAATTAAAAATTTTGAAAACCCTCGGCACATTTTGGGTGGCTGGGGCTTCGATCAAAAATGTACTAGATATTGGTGGCGATTCAGCGGCACACACGACTAAACTAAATTTAAAGAAGCCTCGTCTCTATTCATCTTAGGTGGCCAGAAAGAGACGGCACGATCTGAACCACAAACAAAACAACTACAATCACGTCAAATATGGAATGTGCAGGCAGTTTTAGAGGTGATACAAGTGAGTGCGCTCTAAAGTCGCCTATATTTTCTACATTTGACGTGATTTTAGTTGTTTTGACTACGGTGCAGAACGTTCCGTCTCTTTCTGGCCACCTAAGATGAAAAGTGTCTCTTTTCATCTAAGGTGGCCAGAAAGGCTTCTTTAAATTTAGTTTAGTGGTGTGTGCCGCTGAATCGCCACCAGTGTACTAGATATAAGGTCGAGTAGGGAAACACCAAGGCGGCATCGTTATACTGTGGAGGTGCCTAAGTCGCGTACTAAGCGGGTTGCCTCCACCTTCATTGTGCGTACCGCCAAGGTGTGGAATTCTTTGCCAAATTCCCTGTTTCCCGATAACTATAATCTAGCGGTTTTCAAGGCAAGACTGAACCGGTTTCTTCTGGGCAAGCGCGCTCTAACTTAGATCGCAATATCGCTAACCATCAGGTGAATTGCGATCAAGCGCAAGCCTATAAAGAGTAAAAAAAGGTAATATCTTTAAAACGGCAAGGGAAACAAGACCACGTGTAAGAGTGTAGTCTTATTTGAGTTTGAGGAATTTAAGCGTTATTAGTATAGTGATACAGTTGAATTTTCTAACGCTCACTGAGTCATAAAAAATTACGATTACCAACCCGCACTTGGCCAGCGTGGTGGCCTATATCTCTCTCCTCTTGAGAGAAGGCCCCGAGTTCCAGCAGTGGGAACGTATAGTGGGCTGCATAGTCACCCATCCAAAGACTGTCCGTATCAACCTTAGATTGACCTCGATGACCGGTTCAGATCGCCTTAGTTTGCCAGTTATTTATTAATCTGCCCGCTCAGTTCATCTGTTACAAATTAAAAAGTTTACAATGGCAGAGAAACCGCTGTGATTCATTCAACACAGAGTTGTACAGTTCTGGCGCTGAATCACGTGTATATAAAAAGCTTTCAAAGTGTTCCTTTACAAATAGTTTGAATGCTCAATGCAACTGCACCCACTTCACAGCTGTATTGCTTTTATACGTACATACATATACATAGATACAATAGTTGTGTACTGTGTTTTATAACCGGGCGGTTTTTAAGGAGGATGATAAGGGTTGAACTTTTTGTATTTGTATTTGTATTTGAAGGGTCAATCTTTTTTTTTTTTTATTCTTAGTATTTTTTTGCTATAAATCGTATCGTATAATCGGTAAAAAGTATCGAAAAAATAGCTTAAATGCCGTTTGAATAATCACTATAAGAATATTTGTACTTATTTTGGTACCCAATAAGGCTTATCAATACGGTTCAAAAACTTAATTCAAGGTTTTTTGAACCAGTTTTATATTTAATTCATAAGTCTGATTTACCAAACAAAATAAGTATAAATATTCTTACAGCTGTTCTTTAGACGATCCTTAAGCTATTTTTACACGCTTTATATTAGCTTCACCTGTATGTTTGTATGTTTGTTTGTTTGTAACCGACTTCTTTGGGCGCGATTTTGACCCACTTTAAACAGCCAGATTTCGTTGAAACTTTATTGAGGACCGATGACAATACACTAATTTGATAAAATTGTTACCTTTTTTAGTATTTTTGTTTGTATGTTTGTTTGTAACCGACTTTTTTAGGCGCGATTTTGACCCACTTAAAACGGCCAGATAAGCGTGTTTTTTTTAGTTTTTTAAACTACTATTATTTATTGACATAAAGTATCAACTAAACATACCAAAAGCTCTGTTCCTGGCACAAAAAAATAAATTAAAATAGACTAGAAGCTTCGACACAACTATGCAATGCAACTATGCTTGTTGTGTGGCGAATTAAATTTTCCATTTCACGTAGTTTCCATTCACAAATGAACCTTGAACGTAATGTAGCTAGATTACGTTCAAGGGACTCGGACAAATACCTATACTAGTTACAATTTAGCTGGACACACTTCTCGTCGTAATAACAAGTCCATAGATAACCTATTGACTCTTTGTTAGGAGGGTAGTTTAGGGATTAGTTTACTGGTGTGAGTTGTAGTGGAGGTGTGGTGGTCGGTCGGAGGAACACACCTAATTTTTTTTTAATATTTTATTTTTTTCTTTGCTTTTCTACATTTGTCATTTTAGTTGTTTTGACTATGGTGGAGAACTTGCCATCTCTTTCTGGCCACCCAAGATGAAAAAGAGGCGGGGCTTCTTTAAATTTAGTTTAGTCGTGTGTGCCGCTGAATCGCCACCAGTATACACCAAATGCGAATAATTCACCACTCATCAATCAGTCAGTACATGTAAACACCATAGTTATTTGATCACTGTTCTCATCACAGCGTATTAAATAGTTAGTACCAACTAACGTTCCCACGCGGAATTACATTCGCAAATCATAACAAGCAACGTCCCGAGGAATTCCCATACACGCCACCCAACATGTGGCATTGTTCCGCGAAAAAACTGGGAGCTTCAATTTTTTTTTAATAGGTCAACGCTTGACCACTATTCACCTGTTGGTGAGTGATATTACCGCGCTTACCTAGAAGGAACTGGTTCACTCTCGCATTGAAAGTACAGTGTAAAACCCACGTAACGTCACTCGATTTAACGACAAACTCTCTATAGCGTCGAAATCAATTGGCGTTAGTCAGTTTAATACCATAAGTATAGGTATTATTTTAATAGGCTAGTAAGTAAATAAGTTCATTTTAAAGTCTGTGTACTCATTAAAACGATGATAATTACACAATGAACCGTCACTGTTCTGCAAGTGATATTCGTAACGATAATCCATAACGTAGGTATATCCTTGCTGTACAAAATACAAATACAAAAATACAAAATTTTATTTATTTGACAAAGTAAATAAAGTTTACCTTGTATATTCCATACAATGATACATTTTCTCCATTTCACGATCTCTCTCTATAATGCCATAAAATGCACAGTCTCTTCAGTGTCATTATATAGAGTTTACAATATATTTTAATAGCCATGTAGGCCCCAACTCTGCATTTCTAGTTTACACTTTGGTACTAGCAAATTGTATTAATGTCTGAGAACGTGTTTGCACGGTATTATACGGAATACAGTGTACACTCTATATAACGACACTGAAGGAACTGTGCATTTTATGGCGTTATAGAGAATGGTCGTTAAAACGAGGAAATGTATCATTGTATGGAATACAAGCTTAACCAACTAAAGCCAATTGATTTCGATGCTTCAGAGAGTTTGTCGTCAAATCGAGTTGACGTTACATGGAGTTAACACTATACTTGGCAATAATAATAGTGATTGTTATACAGTAGCAACGCGATCATAGGTATGAGAAATACCTCGCGACCGAGTCGAGTGTGACCGACACACGGCGGCTGGGGGAAGCGGAGCGAAACAGATCACTCCACTTGCTCACAGACAGGGCTGGCAGACAAACACACTCGCACACTCGCCGAAATGCAACCGATAGAAGACCGACAGACTGACAGCAATGCTGCGGTGCTCTAGGCAAGTGTGGTGTCCCCCCCGTGGGGCCCCGCGTTGTCGAGGCGGGCGGGCTCAGTAACCGTGGCCTGGTCACCCACGGTGAAGCGAAGAGGGTCCCTGAGGCGGGCACTCCCTACACTTGTACTCCCCCATGCAAGTTCTAGATGGAGTGGCACTAGTAGGTTGCAGAACCTCGTTTCGGGGGGGTTTCGCAACTGAGGCGGGCTGCGGTGTGGTTTGGAAGGCACCGCAGCTGAAGGTGTGGGGCCGCGGCACGAGAGAAGTGTCAGTATTACGATGCGCCGCTCTTCAATAAAAATATTAATACGTATTTTTTTTATATTGTTAGTTTTATGTTGATTCTACACATCACAGAAAGATTTACGAACCACCAATACATAAATAATAATAAGTGCATATAAATACATGATAGATGTAAGACACTCTAAATGTAGGCAAATTAGAAACAGCCAGTCGAATCGAATCGCTAACGAGACACGAATCAGTTAAAAATATAATGTGGGCATATTAATGTGGGAAAGCACAACACTATAAATCCAAGAAAAAAATTATAGCGCATTTCTTGTAAATCAAGTTCGCTCGAGATTCCGGTTTGTAGGTTTTGGGCGCGACAGCCCTACTTGGATGCAAGTCCGGCACAACCGCGACGCACCTTCGATACAACACTTTCGCTCGCACAAGTATATACGTAGCCGTACGTCCAGTGGCATGATAGGTCGACGACATCGTATGAGCTAAGTGGCCAAGCTCTGGTGTCGAGAGTTTCCATTCCACTACAGAACGAGCAGGGGCACAGCGAAGAGACATCGATTGTCACTGTCGAATTTCCGAGGATTCGCACAAAGCGTTTTGCTTCGACCTTCATTCGGAAGAACTGCGAAGCTTTGGAACTCTCTTTTCCTGAGAAGTACAATTTGGGGGTCTTCAAATCTAGAGTAAATAAATTCCTTCTTGGCAAGCGTGTTACATCTTAGACCAAAGTTAAGCTTAACATCAGGCAAGCTGCGGTCAAACGTAAGCCTATTCATCAATAAAAAAAAATATTTTCAAGCCGCCCGAATGACTTGGCTTAACGACTGCTTGTACTAATACTAACAGCCGGGACCTACAATTTAACGTGTCATCCGACTCACGGTACAGCCGTCATTAAGGGGGTACTATTTGCGTTCTCTTACTCGTAAATGTTAACCCAAAAAACCCATATTTAATCATTTAACTTTTTTTTACTTTTAATGCACTTGCGCTTGATCGCAATTCATTTGATGGTATGCGATATTGCGATCTAAGGTGGAGCGCGCTTGCCCAGAAGAAACCGGTTCATTCTTGGCTTCAAAACCGCTAGATTATAGTTATCGGGGAACAGGGCGTTTGGCAAAGAGCTCCAAACCTTGACGGTTCGCACAATGAAGGTGGAGGCAAACCGCTTGTATCTCTTAATAACAACCGTTTCTAAACTTCAATCAAAAACAGTTATAGGAATTCCTCTAGAGAACAGTTAAGACACATGAATGGGCGTCAAATTACATAGATCATTCTGTAATGTCCGAATATAAAATTGGGCCTAAATTCTATTGACCTTGATACTGTCCACGCCTTATTATTTTATGTCCAAGCAAAAGGTTTTTAGAGAAAGTTAAGTAGCCACTTAATATTAATAAGTGGCAGGTGTCGAATTTGAATTTCGAATATAATTTTGGCCCTTTGGTGGGTATTTTTAAATTTTATAAGCTTTCAGAAATTTACAATTCAGTTTAGTACAAGCAGTCGTTAAATCAAGTCCAAGGCCTTCGGGCCACTTTAAATTCTCGACACCAAAGCACTCGACTCATACGAAGATGTGGTACATACTTATTCATATTTAGTTCCTCAATATTTATTAGAATGCCATAACATATTTCAACGTTATTTTCTTTATTATACACTACTTCTGTTTTCAGTCGTTTATTAACTCCTCTCCATCCAAAGATTGCCTAGAACAGATCGCTTTAAGCGATAAGGCCGCCGATTGTGGCTTTGTGGCTCACTATTTTTACTTTTTTATTTTGGTCTATCGGCGTCCAGCCAATTTTATGCAAAACTAATAAACTATTTTCACACCAAATTTCGTCAAAATCGGTTCAGATCAAATCAAACTTTCGCATTTATAATATTAGTAGGATTAAATAGTTTGATTTGTGTGTCCAAATAAAGAATCATCTATCTATCTATAATATACGAAATAGCTTGTCGATAATATACAAAAAAATATCTATGTAGAATATACTTAAATAGGTGATATTAATAAATGTATTCTCTGTAGTCAGGACCTATGGTACCTTGTGCCATAGGTCCTGACTACATGGTACTTTTTTTATATAGAAGCAGTAAATTCTAAATTAGACAGTTTTTGTTATTTCGCTTTTATTTGGCATAAGTATTTTGTAAATGTTAAATCACGGGAGAAGTCATTCATTGGCTTTCGAGTTACAGTTCTGTGAACTAGTTCGAAAGCAAATAGATGACAAAATTAAATATTTAGTGTACTTCCGCTGTGATCCGAAATCCAAATTAAGACAAGTAAAGGAAAAATTAACTAAGATTAATTAAGATTAACGTTATCTATCACCGGAAATTCTTAACTCTACACGTGTTTCGCCTAACCACAAGGCATCATCAGGAGATGCTGACTCTTCGAGTCAATAAGTTATTTAACTAGTTCGAATGCTTTTGGACTCTTATTATTTTTTATTTGTATCTCGTACTTGTGTCGCAAATAAAGAATTTTGTATTTGTATTTGTATTTTTTGCACGGCAAGAACATGTATTATATCTAGCACATAAATCATATACCAAAATAAATGATAATTAATATTTTACTATTTTAAACACCCAATAGGCAGTTCTGGTTAATTACATGTTTAGGTTAATCGTTAACTGTTTTAGAAACGTGTTTCTGGTACATGAGGGCAAACTTTTGGTAGGTACCTACATTCATATCTACTGATCGTGAGAATCTTCGGTAGATTAGACAACGCTTCTTTGATTAGATAGAAGACGTTAGATAGACAGATTGAGTCAGAGCTTCGAATCTATAATCAGAGCCTACTTCTGCTCCTTCTTCGGAGCTAAGCGGCCAAATTAATAAAATAAAATAAAACTAAAATAAAATCATTTATTGACCTTGCAACATCTCATCGCATTTGGCAAGTCATTTACATTTAGTTTAAGCAACACAGATAAACTTAACTAAATTAAACTTAATTATTATAACATAGTCTAAAATTGTAGGTATTTCAAAATTAGGGATGTTATTGCAAAATTATGTCAGAAGAAAATGAAGATTCATCAAGTTGCATATTCAAGAATTCTTTTATAGAATAAAATGGATTAGTTTAAAAAAAATGTTTTAGCGTCCTTTTGAATTTGATGACTGGTAATTCAATAATTTTAAGTGGCAGTTTGTTAAACATTATTATTTTGTTATATATGCCTTGTTTTTGTACTTTGGCTAGTCTGTTTGTTGGTTTTTTCAAATGATCCTGTTTCCTTTGTTAATATAATAAGTCGTAACATCGTAGGCCATAGTATTGTTTAACACCAGGCAAGCTGTGGTCAAACGCAAACCAAAAAGTTATAAAAAAAAAGTGTAAACTCCATGTAACGTCTCTCGATTTAACGACAAACTCTCGTAAAGCGTCGAAATCAATTGGCTTTAGTTGGTTTAGCTTGTATTCCATACAATGATACATTCTCTTTATTTAACGATCACTCCCTATAACGCCATAAAATACACATTGTCCCTTCAGTGTCTTTAAATAGAGCTTACACTGTATTTAAATGTATTTTTGATGTGTAACAAGGTGTTATCAACAGATGGTAATATTGTATTGTACCTAGCTCTAGCGAAATAAAGGTTTAAATTCAAACCAAACGTTTCTAAAACCAGGACACCGATAGCAACTTCCGTTAAAAAACATGATTTATATATATTCCTAACATCAATATTTGTCCGTTAAACATGCTTATCAATTATTATCGGTCGCGATAAGAATCGACATTGCCAGTCAAAACATTACGCGATTTATCTCGGGCTTTTGACCTGACCTAAATATATATGTATGTATTTTTAAATAAAACAACGGTAGCGCCTGTAGCTCGGCTAGCTCAGGTGATCTGACGCGATTATCGAAGCTAAGCAACGGTCTATGCGGACGGTCTTTGGATGGGTGACCATGTACAAGATGGTCGTTTAAAAGTGGCATTTACATCTGGGTGCTGCCGTGGGTCGGATGATTGAAGTAATTGTAGGTCTCCAGCTGTTAGTCTTACTACAAGCAATCGTTAAGCCAAGACAGATGCCTTCGTCTTTGCGTGATTAATTATGGAGTACACTTAAGGTTTAAGGGAAATAGTTGGCCAAGTGCGAGTCGGGCTCGCGCATGAAGGGTTCCGTACTATTCACGTGTTTTTTAGCGATTATCTTAAATAATACACGTTTGTTGTATGGAACCCCCTTTGAAAATGTATTTTTTTACCTTTGATTCCTTTACTGAAAGTTCGACCTCATTGGCGGAAAACAAACACACGACCTACTAGACGTAAGTCAGCCACACGCCCAACTGAGCTCTAATTTTTTAATACCGAAAAACAAAATGTTTTTTTTTTAATATTTTCTGTCGTAATATGTACTTGTACACTATTATAATAAATTATGCCATTATGTATACCTGCTCGTAAATACATATACCTACTGACATATTTTTTTTATATTTTACGTATACATCAATGATTATCTATAAACTTGCAAATACGGCAAACTCCGTTTCGCCACCAGGCAAAACTATATTTATGCTATGAATCAGAGATGGCGCTGTATGTGAGAAATTATGATCCCTGTTTTCCTCATTTTCTGTTGAAATTTGCCCAAATTTTATTTGCTACTGCCCTCACGGAGCCCGAGTCCTTTCCAACGAATGCTGTACCGTGGAAATCGGTTCGTGCGTTCTGGAGTTATAGCGTCAGGAAGGAAAACCCGATTATCACAAAGTTCACATTAGACATTAGTACGTAAATGATCAAGTTTATTATGATAACACCTTTATCACGTTTACATACATTCTGACGCACGCATCCTTATTACGTGTGTCTAGTTTATGTCGGTACGAGACGGCAAGTGTCACGTGACGTCACTCGTACTCACCTGCGAACAAAAACAAACACCAAATTAGCGCGTCTAGTTTGGACGTATTGGGTAATAATTGAAGTGGAAACAAAAGGCTACTGTAATAGTATACGTAATGTTATAAGCATAGCCTAAGCAGCCCACTAAACGTTTCCACTGCTGGGTCTCAGGGCTTTCTCTCACGAGGAGAAAGATATAGGCCATAATCCACCACGCAGGCCAAGTGCGGGTTGGCGGACGACACACGTCTTCGGATATTGTGGCCCTTAAACATGCCGGCCACCTCACAATTTTTTCCTACACCGTAAAGCGAGTGCAAATCCACACATAACTTGAAAAACAAGTCATTGGTGTAGGGCCGGGATCGAACCAGGGCCGTCTGATTGAAAAGCAGACGTTATTACCACAGAGCCACACTCGCTTAATAATGGTAACACTATTCATAGTGGACTACATAGCTAGCTAATTTTGAAACGAGTTTTAAAAAAAATATATCTATCGAGCGAATTTTAGCGGCTTAAAAATCTCGACACCAAAGCTCAACCACTTAACTCATACGTAGAAGAAGGTTGTGTAAACTGTCAATAAAAAAATATTCTTATAGTTGTTTTTAGACAGTCCTTAAGCTAGTTTTAATCGATTTAAGCTAGATTTATAACAAAAAAGAAAATCCAAGATTTAGCCCATATCGCCGCCTAGACTAAAACGCAAAGTCTGAAACCTAGTAACTAAGTATAAAAACAGTTATTCAGACCCAAACTAAGTTCACGTCAAGTCGTTTTTGCGCGAAATTCTCGTCCAAGGCCGCCGACCGGTATATTATCAGTTAATTAAAACTTCTAGACCAGACCAGTTGTGTGTAAAAATCTAGAATTAGATATTAGTATACAACTTTCTAATGCGCTGAACGCTTATTGCATAATGTATTGAGTCATCGACTCCGAAGATATTCGCTATAGCGTAATACTAAAAGTTTGGTGATTCTTTAGGACTCAAACCAAGTAAAAATAAATTTGTACCTAACCTATTAATGTTTAGTTTACTTTGTTAGTAATATTTGATTTCTTTATTTAATACAGATATGTGGTAGAATTGAGTGTGTCCTATTTACTTTTGTAAAATAAATCCTTCCTGGTGCAAAGGATAGCGATTGCCATTCAGCGCGGGAACGCTGCTAGTCTGATGGGCACCTTTACCTTTGCACCGGGAACTATTAGGGGCGGGTTATTTATTTAGAATTAAACAATTTATAGTAAGTATAATTTAATTTTGACATTTTAATTGTGTAATGTGACATGAATGTTAAATACTTTTGTAAATATTCATATGGAATTTAGATTTTGACTTTTAACAAGTGTCTTATGATTTTTTTAAGTATATATTTCTATATAAATAAAATTTCCATGTCACAATGTTAGTTACCGTACTCCTCCGAAACGACTTAACCGATTTTTACCAAATTTTATATAAGCGTATTCAGTAGGTCTGAGAATCAGCTACTATCTATTTTTCATACCCCTAAGTGATAAGGGTTGTTCACCCTTATTTTTTTTAAATTAATATAAATAATTTGTTTGCCGGGTCAGCCAGTTTCTATGTAAATTAATGAATTGAATCGAAATTGAGCGTGAATTTTACAAAATCTACAATCCTGCAGAAAACAGGAAACTTGTTTATCCAATAGCTTTATCGAGTCGCATAATATTGCAATAAAACACCACTAGTTGTGTGGTCTTAGATAATAATATTTGCAATCCTCGATGCTCTTGCTAAAACCACTTTCTTACGAGAACATTTGAATCTATATACTTTACTGATTAACCGGAGAGTCTCCGTATCACAAGATTTAGATTTAGATTCAGATGTTTTATTAACCATAATAACATTCATTATTTTTGGTACAACATTTTCAGTGGATATGTGATATGTCTTAATGCTAATATATAATATAATTTAAATGTCCGCGAAAGTGTGATAAACGTCAAATTTAGAATAATTTTTTTATTATAACTTAAACTGAAAATATCCCTCTGTGAGCTTCATGTCCAGATATTCGTCTAATTTATAAAACGCATACATGTCAAAAATGATTTTATTTTATATTTTAATTTAGTTATAGGCTGTGGCAACTTATTATAAATCCGAATTTTCGTATAAACACCATGTCTTTGGGTCTTTACGAGCCGCGTCTTAGGAATACACAACCTGTCTTCATGTCTCAACGTCTTAGTCGCGATTTATCCGGTATGTTTACAATAAAAACGTGGATTTCTCTGTCTGTGTGTATGATAGTATGTTTTTTGGTTCTTGCGTAGATGCCGTAATTTTGAACCAATATTATTTTTAGCTGGCGACTAGCAAGGCAAAAGAAGCGATGGAAAGACGACACCGTAGATAGCTTTGGAACTCTCTTCCTGAGTCTCTTTTTCCCGAGAAGTACAATTTGGGAGTCTTCAAATCTAAAGTAAATAGGTTCCTTCTAGGCAAGCGTGTCACATCTTAGACCACAGCCATGGGCCAGCAAGGAACAGGCATTTGGAAATGACCTGATTAAAAACATTCTACTAATATAATAAATGCGAAAGTTTGTGTGTGTGTGTATAAGACTTAGTTTCTAGAATTAGTATTATTTAGTTAAGGTAACCTATACCTACTTAATGTTTGTTTTGTTTAGAATGCAAGTTGGTCCATAAAATTATTTTGTATTTGTATGTTTGTTACTATTTCACGCTCAAACGGCTTAACCTATATTGATGAAATTTGTCATGAAAATAGGTTAGACCTTGGATTAACACATAGGCTATGTAACTCCTTCACGCTCCAACGGCTGGACCGATTTTGATGAGATTTACTATGAAGATAGGTTAGAACTTGGAATAACACAAGGGCTGTATTTTTTCCTGGATTAACGCGTGTAGCACCGAGGGGCGCACCTAGTATACGATATAATATGTGTGAAGGCTCTTTATTTTTTTTTACTATTTTTATTATTTTACTAGCTGACCCGGCAAACGTTGTTTTGCCTTAATAATTATTTCTAACTAAAGCCGATTCTCAGACCTACTGAATACTCATATAAATTTTGGATAAAATCGGTCAAGCCGTTTCGGAGGAGTACGGTAACAAACACTGTGACACGGAAATTTTATATAAATAAGAGATATGCTATTTTGGTAGATAGTTTCTATTTTAATTTGTTTACCTAATGGCATTAAGTGATGGCACCGCTATCACCCGTGGCAATCTAGACAATTGTAAGCCCTGCGTGACAAGTTTATCCTAGTGCAGAGCTTACAGTCACTCGCCAAAGCGGTTACCTACCATTTCCATAAGTCTTTATTTTTGTTATATCTTTTGTGTAACCATATTTTTATTGGAAATAAATAATTTTGTAATTTGTATTTGTATTTATTACACGCTTTTTATTAGCTTTACCTGTATGTTTGATT
This sequence comes from Mellilla xanthometata, assembly GCA_035578125.1. Taxonomy (NCBI): domain Eukaryota; kingdom Metazoa; phylum Arthropoda; class Insecta; order Lepidoptera; family Geometridae; genus Mellilla; species Mellilla xanthometata. The sequence goes on from JAPUBQ010000045.1 coordinate 433,894, forward strand.
GTTACCGACTTCTTTGGGCGCGATTTTGACCCACTTTAAACGGCCAGATTTCGTTGAAACTTTGTAGATTTATTGAGGACGATACACTAATTTGATAAAATTAAGTATTACATTTTTGGTATTTTTGTTTGTATGTTTGTTTGTAACCGACTTCTTTGGGCGCGATTTTGACCCACTTAAAAGGGCCAGATAAGCGTGTTTTTTAGTTTTGTTTTAACTACTATTATTTCCTGGATTAACTCGTGTAGCACCGAGGGGCGCACCTAGTATACGATATAATATGTGTGAAGGTTTTTTTATATTATCACACCTTTATGAAACACCTTGTATACAGATAGTGTAGTATGCCAGGTCAGGATTGGAGGTCACAGGAGACGGTTACAAAATCCACGCGCGAGAATATCTGTGAACCGAACTAAAGTGAAAGTACTCGTCTGCTTTGTTTTGTTCACAATCAACATTATGATATTGCTTTACTTTGTTTTTGATTGTTTTTTATTAGAGTTCCGTTCCTAAAACGGGCTATTACTAAGCCTCCGCTGTATGTCTGTCTAGTCTCCAGGCTGTATTTCAGAAACCGTAAAACGAGTTAGAGAGCGGAAACCTTGACAAGATATGTATTTCCCGTGCCGCTATAACGACAAATAACTACTAAAAATAAATAAAATTAAATATTGAGGGGGGTCCCCATACAATAAACGTTTTTTTTAGTTATTTTTTTGCTATATATATCAATAACGGTAGCTGCTAGACACTTAAAATTTTCACAAAATATATAAATGTATATTAGCTATTGGTGGCGATTCAGCGGCACACACGACTAAACTAAATTTAAAAAAACCCCGTCTCTTTTCATCTTAGGTGGCCAGAAAGAGACGGCACGTTCTGAACCACAGACAAAACCGCTAAAATCACGTCAAATATGGAATGTGCAGGCAGTTTTAGAGGTGATACAAGCGAGTGCGCTCTAAAGTCGCCTATATTTTCTACATTTGACGTGATTTTAGTCGTTTCGACTATGATGCAGAACGTGCCGTCTCTTTCTGGCCACCTAAGGTGAAAAGAGACGGGGCTTCTTTAAATTTAGTTTAGTCGTGGGTGCCGCTGAATCGCCACCATTAATTGAAATTATAAAAATTAATAATAATAAATACTTAAGGGCGTTCCCATACAACAATGGTACGGAACCCTTCATGCGCGAGCCTAACTCGCACTTGGCCAATTATTACCTTTTAGGTACGATACCATAAAAAATATCCCAAGTTAACCGAGCTTCATCGCCTTATAATCATGGCGACTATATTTATATAGCTCAGTACCAGTTCTAGGCAGATCCTGTATGACTAACTAACACCTACACAATAACACACCATGTATGTATGAATGTATGTAGCCTATTCGCATCGGATACAATGCCCCGTTGTTAAACGCGCACCAACTTATCAGACAAAACTGTTGAGGGCGCCACTGTTGCATCTTCTATGCGAAAACCAGAATCCAAGTCTGAAAACTTGTAGTTGCACGATTTAGCCGTTTTACACAAACAATTTTTGTTCAACTGCATTGCGTGCGCGTGTGTGAAACGTATATGGGTATGAATCTGCAATATCATCTTTAGTAATAGTAACGGAATTTCAGTTCAGATGAAAGTATGTACTGTTTAACAGTACAACGGTAGCTGTAAGATTTTTAGTGTTCCGTACCTAAAAGGTAAAAACGGCCTATTATTATTATTACTTAGCTTCTGCTGGTCTGTCTGTCACCAGGCTGTATCTCAGAAACCGTGATAGCTAGAAAGCTCAAATTCATGTGCTGTTTATAACAAAAAATATTAAAAATAACTTAATAATATTCCCCACACAACAAGCATGTATTTATGCCATTTTTTAAGATAATGGTACGAAACTCTTTATACGCGACCCCGATATTATCTTTTTGTTGACGGGATAATTCCAACAAGATACCTGGCTACGTCGGGGCGCAACCAAGTTATGTGAAATTGGTACCCACTAAAACGCCCCGGCGACCTGCCTCAGTGCTTAAGGCGAAGATAAGGGTAAAATTACTTAGAAATAAAACTGGTTCAAAAAATCTAAAATTGAGATTTTTGAACCAATTGTTTTCTCATATTGGTTTAGTCTTATCGGTATCAAAATAAATATAAATATTCTAAGAGTGGTCTTGTAGCAATTTTTTTCTTCGCCTTAGCGGAGGACTCCTGGTTATTCCGGTTGCTGACCTATCAACCAACGACGGCGACGGTCACACACCGCCGTCGTTCACCCCGGACTCGATGGAGCAGGTGTCGGAACCCCATCTCCGAACACCCTCGAGTCTGGTCGGTAGCGGTAAGCCTAGTAGGTACAATTTTTTTTTCTGATACGGAAATCTACATTATGATTATAGTTATGCGTAATATAATTTTCGTTTAGATTTTGTTCCTTTACTTTTTTATCACTTTTAACTCAAGAAGAGTTTACACCGTATATTACATTCCTAGAGGTAAAACATAACTCTAGAAATGCGACACAAGAACATAAGTACCGCTAGAGTAAATCATACATATTCATCACGACAAGTAGGTAATATTTCCGCGAGCAAACTGGACGGGTACGTCATAACGACAGCACACAGTCTGACGCTCGTATTAGTTCATCTTACGTAGAGGTAGACCAAAGAAGACGTGGATGAATTGTGTAAAGAAGGATATGAATGAGAAGGGAGTGCCACATTCACTCCCTTCTCATTCATATCCTTCTTTACACAATTCATCCACGTCTTCTTAGATGACGGCTGATAGAGTGGCGTGGAAGAGAAAAACAGGCTGTGCCGACCACACCTAGTGGGAAATGGTAAAGATAAAGAAGGAGATTAGTTCATCTTACAATACGACACTTGTTACAATGTAAACTCCATGTAACGTCACTCGATATAACGACAAACTCTCTAAAGCGTCGAAATCAATTGGCTTTAGTTGGTTTAGCTTGATTTCAAACAATTAGCGATCACTCTCTATAACGCCATAAAATGCACAGTCCCTTCAGTGTCGTTATATAGAGTTTACACTGTATATGCTAGCGGTGTGTTCTGGCAGCCTCCATGAAGGCTAAATTCCAGACTAGGCATACTCTACCTTAGGCCAGAGAGTCACAGACTCGTATTTCGTGGCCAAATGTCCTTTTCCTAGATTGACCATTAGATTTAAACTAGGTTTTTATATGATATTCGGAAGACCACATAACAAATTGAGAAGACCACTCCGGACAGAACCTGAGGAAAGTCGTCGTCCTCGTGAGATATGACACCGTGAGGTTGTAGTCGGTAGTGACGGCCACTCTGGCCCTCGAGCCCGACATACCCCGCTCGCCTCCCATAGGCTTGTGGCGGGAGATGCGTAAATGCATTTCCTCGCAAAAAAGGGCTACGCGAAGAACGACTAACACGCGGGTGGAGCCGCGGGCAATATCCAGTATAATATATACTGAGGCGAGTATGGCGCGGTGGTACAAACGTCTGCTTTTCAATCAGACAGCCCCTGCTTCGATCCCAGCCTTACACCAATAACTTGTTTTTCAAGTTATGTGTGGATTTGCACTCGCTTTGCGGTGAAGGAAAACATCGTGAGGAAACCGACACGTTTGAGGACCACAATATCCGAAGACGTGTGTCATCCGCCAACCCGCACTTGGCCAGCGTGGTGGATTATGGCCTATATCTCTCTCCTCATGAGAGAAGGCCCCGAGTCCCAGCAGTGGGAACGTGTAGTGGGCTGCTTATGCTATGCTTATGCTATATACTGAGAACAGTACAACAAAATGTATTAAGCTAGAATCACACACAATTCGTCGAAGCGTACTGTATTTTAGAAGCAGCACAGACTTCCCAAGACACATTCGTATCGCGTTACTTCCATGAACAGAGCACCGGATGACTATTTGCGGTAACGCATGCGCACTATCCCTTATACTGGGTTACTTGTTTAAACGAGTAGTTGTTAAGCCAAGTATAGCCTTTGGGAGGCTTTAAAGACATCGATACGACAGCTTGGCCAAGAAAAAAGCTCGTATATCTATACTAATACTAGCTGACCCGGCAAACGTTGTTTTGCCTTAATAATTATTTCTAAATATACAGTAGCCGATTCTCAGACCTACTGAATACGCATATAAAATTTGGAAAAAATCGGTCAAGCCGTTTCGGAGGAGTACGGTAACAAACACTGTGACACGGAAATTTTATATATAAGATTATAAAGCGGAAGAGTTTGTTTCTGTTTGAACGCGCTCATCTCAGGAACTACAGGTGCGCATTTAAAAAAAAATATTTTTGTGTTGAATAGACCATTTATCGAGGAAGGTTTTAGGCTATATAACATCACGCTACATCTAATAGGGGCTAAGAAATAAAGGAAAATGTGGAAAAAACGGGGAAAATTATTCATCTTTGAGGGCTTCCGTTGCGTGCGCAAACGGTTTAACATATCAATAAAATATGTACGAAAGAATTATTCCTCTTAAAATGATCAACACACGCGGGCGGAGCCGCGGGCAACAGCTAGTATAGACATAAAATAAAAGTCGTTAATACCAAACAAACCAGAGGGAGTTTCGGCGTGACGATAGCTCAAGATGAAAGTTCGCCTTCCATTGCTTAATCTTCAGAGCCATCTGACGCAACAGGGGTGGAACAGGTATGCCAGCGACCCAGGGCTGTGCTCCGTTACTTCAAGGAGCTCGGTTGGCTTGGGTAGGCTGGTAAGGGGGGAATGCACAATACGCCCCTAGCGGGATGTCAGTGCAGGTCTCATCAAATTAGAATTATAATTAGAAATTTGCCAAGACATGTTGAGAAAAGTCGTCAAGAACGAAACCATTCAAGTCAGTGTTGTGTTAAATCTTAAGTGATAGCAAAATCCCAAGTGTTTAGTGCTAAAAATAAAACACATAAACAAAGTATACTCGACTTGATAGAGATATTAAGAAATGTGCTAATGGGCACATTTTTAGAGACTTACGTAATTAGTAGTTTATGTACGATTTATTGGCTTAGCAGGCTAGATTATAGTTTTATTCAGTGATAAGTTGATAACCTAGCACAGTCCCTAAAAACGTTCAGTTCTGAAGCAAGTCAGAATATTATTCTGTCGCTATTTGACGACCTCGTTGGCGTAAAGGTTACCACACCGGACTGCCAAACAGAAGGTTCCGGGTTCGATTCCCGGCCCGGCCAACATCTTTGTGCTTAACTAAACTTGTTGGCTGTGGGTCTGAGTGTTAAATAGTATATGTAGTATATCATTTGTGTTAGCTACCATAACACGAACTAGAAATTGTTCAGTATGGGGTTAACCAGCCGTGTGTGAAATGTGTCCTAATATACATATAATATAAAATATTCTTGATAACCGTGTAGAGTAACGTCGGAACGATGATTTTAACTGTTATAAAACTGGCGATAGTTTACGTTACGGTCATAGTATAACTAGAATGGCCGAAGCTGGAAAAGTGGCTGTTAGATGTGGTTATTGGCCGAGTGGCGTGCTGCGCCGTAATCAACATACATACGTCATTCTATATCTTCATAGATAGATAGAAAATGTTTTTTCTTCTTCTCCTTTACCATTTCCCACTAGGTGTGGTCGGCACAGCCTGTTTTTCTCTTCCACGCCACTCTATCAGCCGTCATCTCCACATTCACTCCCTTCTCATTCATATCCTCCTTCACACAATTCATCCACTTCGACTTCTTTAGATAGAAAATTCTTTATTGGACACATTCATTAAATTTAAAAAAGAATAATAATAGTTTAAAAAAAAACTAAAAAACACGCTTTTTATAGAAAACCGTAATTTTATCAAATTAGTGTATTGTCATCGGTCCTCAATAAATCTACAAAGTTTGAACGAAATCTGGCCGTTTAAAGTGGGTCAAAATCGCGCCCAATGAAGTCGGTTACAAACAAACATACAGGTGAAGCTAAAATAAAGCGTGTAAAAAGAAAAAGAAAGCTTATAAATTAATGTGCCACAATTGGCGGCCTTATCGCTTATTGCGATCTCTTCCAGGCAACCTTTGGATGGAGAGGAGTTTATAAACAACTGGACAAGGACTTCATCTGGTATCGATATACTGTGTAAACGCCATGTAACCTCACTCGATTTAACGACAAACTCGCTAAGGCGTCGAAATCATTTGGCTTTAGTACGTTGGTTTAGCTTGTATTCCATACGGTGATACATTCTCTCCATTTATAAAATGCACAGTCCTTTCAGTGTCGTTATATAGAGTTTACTAGCAAACCCAGCAGAAAAAATAAAAAATCTAATTTCAACTTTGTTGCGAAACGGAGTTCGCCACAAAGTTGAAATTTTCCATGAAAAATGTGCATTTTATGGCGTTATAGAGAGTGTTCGTTAAAAGGAAAGAAAGAAAATTATTTATTATGACAAATTAACACAAGACAAGATATGTAATGGAAAGAATGTATTATTGTATAGAAAACAAGCTTAACCATACAAAAGTCAATCGATTTCGAAGCTTTAGAGAGTTTGTCGTTAAATCGAGTGACGTTATATAGTTTCCACTGTGTTACAAAATCGTACCGAATTCACCGGTAGACACACATGTGAGAAGCGTCGAGTGAATAACCTCGAACTTGTATGAGGAAATAGATGGTAAAGTAAACATATGCGGTCCGAGACAGGTGAGGCGACTAGTGAGGGAAACCGGCCTATTACACTGATCAACAAAAAAACTAATCAAATTAATATACATATGATTTTGTGGACAGAATAGGTAGATATTTCGAAATTACTGCTTAAACAGTAGTAACAAGAAAGTATCCGTATCTGTTCCAAAAACTAGCAGATATACCGCGCAAACACGTACTAAGACATAAATACAATTTGCAAGTACCAAGGTGTCGATTAGAAATGCAGAGCTCGGGCCCACATTCTATGGCTATTAAAATATTTAACAAATTACCAGACGACCTAAAGCGTATCGATAATATTAAAACTTTCCTAACAAACTTAAAAAATTTACTCATAATAAAAAGTTATTATAAAATAGAAGACTTTTTAATTGACGGAACACTTAAAAAATCAAATGAATTAACAGGGTTGCTCATCTCCAGTAAATAATTGCGATGCCTTATGGGTAATTATGTAACTGTAAAGTGACATAGTATTGCAATAAATGGTTTGACTTTGACTTTGACTTTGAGTTACAAAATTTTGTTGATCAGTGTTATTGATCTCTTTGAACCACGACGAAAAATGGGATATAATAAGTTTAACGTGGGTTTCGTACCTAAAAGGTAAAAACGAGACCCTATTACTAAGCCTCCGCTGTCTGTCTGTCTCCAGGCTGTATCTCAGAAACCGTAATAGCTGGAAAGCTGAAACTTTCACAAGATAATAATATGTATTTCTCGTGCCGCTATAACAACAAATACTAAAAATAAAAAATATTAAGGGGGCCCAATACAACAAACGCGTTTTTTTTATTGTATTATTTTGCTATAAGATCAATAACGGTAGCTGCTAGACACTTAAAATTTTCAAAAAATATATTAATGTATATTAGCTATCAAATGAAATTATAACATTTAAATAAAATTAATATTTAAGGGGGGCGGCTCCCATACAAATGTGGTACGGAACCATTCATGCGCGAGCACACCTCGCACTTGGGCAATTTTTTTTTAAATATGTTTGGCTAGAGTTCTTACTCTTAGCTACGAGTATGTTTCATGAAAATTGGTCCAATTTGGCCGCCGCTACAAAAATCCGAATGGTAAATTTTTTCATAACTCACTCAATATGGGTATCATATGACAGGGCTTGAGTAGAAGAGTACAAGGACATAATAAATAAAAAAACTTGAGAGGTGTCAGGTGGCCCGGATGGAACGAAGTTCCTTTCGATTAATTAGTGAAGGAATTGTAAGAAATAAAAAAAAGTATGTAAGTAATATAAACTTAATCAGTAGGCTCAATCGCAACTCCACTTGAAACGAATGGCCGCCGACCGCCGGTTAAGCAATGGTCGATGCTGACTGTCTCTGGATGGGTGATCATGCAAAAAACTGTCTTTTTCACCTGGGCAGTACCATATGGATGACACGATAAATTGTAGGTCCCGGCTGTTAGTTTTAGTACAAGCAGTCGTTACGGGAAATGAGAAACCCTTGGGCGGCTTGAAAATTCTCGTTCCTAGATCTTCTTCTTCTACTACAGAACGAGCAGAGAGACAGTGAAGAGACACCGATACAGAGTTGAAGTTCCAAACTTTCGTACAAAACGCTTTGCGTCGACCTTTATTGTGAGAACTGCGAAACTTTGGAACTTTCTACCTGAGTCTCTGTTTCCTGAGAGGTATCTTCCCTGAGAGGGTCTTCAAAAGTAGAGCTAATAGGTATCTTCTAGGTAAGCTTGCCACACCGTAGAGACTGCAGTGCAGCTTAACATCAGGCTAGCTGTAGTCATACGCAAACCTATCAAGGATTAGGGAAAAAAAAGCTTGGCCACTTAGTTCATACGAAATGATTTTTAACCATAAAAAATAACCATTACAATAAAAGGCGTGTCGTGTCTTGTTAAAAATTCACCATGGCCCGTATGAATGGTAAGAAGGTGAAAATACGCCACTTTCACACGAGACTCGCGTTTGGTAACATTTCGACGAGCATGCATTCGGACTGGCAGATTACCGCTGGCTTCTTTATATAACGACGTTATGGTACGTTTACACGCTTGCCAAGCCTTGGCAAGGATCGACAATCGCAAGCATGTAAATAGGGCGTTTGGCTTGGCTTGCGTGGGCTTGTGCCTGCTTGCTTCCGATCCAGTCGAGTGTCGGTTTTTTACGCAGATCAAAGGGCGTTTGCTTGGATGTATATTGCAGACTGACGTATTCACATATAAACGCCTTTAAAACGATTTGTGGAGGCTTGGGACTGTTTGCAGTTTGCCAAGGATTGGCAAGCGTGTAAACGTACCATCAGGTACGCCCCGTGGCGTCACCTGCTTTAATCTGGGCGTACGTGTTAATGCTACACCTATACATCAAATTTTGGGTTTATCAGTTTCGGTGAGTGTGCGTCGGAATTACATGAGTTAATTCCCCCGGCCTCTTTTGAAATGAAATGAAATAATTTTATTTGCGTAGCCACAGGTAATATAAAAACATGGAAAATAATATAAAATGTCTCTTGTAGGCTACCGCATATGCGGTGTGCAAAAGGTCAATTAATTAGTTAATTTATAAGCTAATTGCACTCCACTATAATTTACGGCTAAGCAATAATATTTAAGAGAAATGTCAAAATATTATATAATTTATAAGTTAATTGAACTCCACTATAATTTACAGCTAAGCAATAATATTTAAAAGAAATGTCGTTTCCATTACCGAACGAGCAGGGAGACTGCTAGGAGACACCGTTATATACAGTGGAAATGCGTAGTACGATTCGCTTCCACGTTTATAGTACGGACGGCCAAACTGTGGAACTCCTTGCCGGAATCCCTGTTCCCACTCAACTACTTACAACCTTACTGTCTTCAAGGCGAGAGTGAACCGGTTTCTTCTAGGCAAGCGCGCTTCATCTTAGACTGCAATATCACTTAACATCAGGTGAGTTGTGGTCAAGCGCAAGCCTAAAATGCATAAAAAAAAATCAGAACATAATTTTTTACTTTAAATTTGTTGGCTGTGGGTCTGGGTGTTAAATATGTATTTATATATAAAATGTATGTATGTGTATGCAGTATATCAGTTGTGTTAGCAACAATAATACGAACTAGAAATGGTTATGGTAGCTAACACAACTGGTATACTACATATACATACATACATATTTTACATAGATACATATTTAACACCCAGACCCACAGCCAACATATTATTTAGTTAAGCACCAATATGTTGGCAGTGCCGGGAATCGAACCCGGAACCTTCTGATTGACAGTCCGGCATGGTAACCGTTACGCCAACGAGGTCGTCATACATCTTAACAAACGTCCATACGTCTTAGTTATCTCACTCGTTGAGTCAATAACAGAAGTGAGTGTACGTCATTTGGATTTAAACGAAGTCAAGGTGACTTTCCTAACTGACTCAGGCTTTTAATTCTCGGAAGTTTTTCTTGATGACCTTCGAATGGCATGCAAATGAAACGCTGAGATCCTTTAGACCGGCACATTCTTTGGTTATGTTTGACGATCACGTTGGCGTAATGGTTACCATTCCGGACTGTCACCCAGAGGGTCCAGAGTTAGATTCCCGGCACGGCCAACATCTTTGTGATGAACTGCATTTGTTGGCTGTCGGTCTGGGCATTAAATATGTATATACAGTGTAAACTTCATGTAACGTCACTCGCTTTAACGACAAACTCTAGCGTCGAAATCAATTGGCTTTAGTTGGTTTAGCTTATATTCCATACAATGATACAGTCACTCGATTTAACGACCACTCTCTATAACGCCATAAAATACACAGTCCCTTTAGTGTCGTTATATAGAGTTTACACTGTAAGTTGTGTTAGCAACCATAATACAAATTAGAAATGGTTCATTATGGGGCTAACCATCCGTGTGTGAAATGTGTCTTCTATACCAATATTATAAAGTGGAAAAGTAAAATTTTTTGTTTGTTTGTTTGACGCAAATATACTCCAAAACTACTGGACCGATTTGAACAAAACTTGCGCCGTTGGGAAGCTACATTATCCCTGAGTAACATAGGCTATATTTTGTTTCTCCTTCAAACTTACATTAGTTATTTTATAGCCCGTGCAAAGCCGGGACGACCTGCTAGTAACTTACAAAAAAAAATATTATATCTTGTCTTGTGTAGTCACATCATATTAATTTGTCATAATAAATAATTTTCTTTCTTTCAAAATATAAATGATCTAGTCAACAACAACTGAAACCAAAGCCAAAGTAAGCATAGCAATGTTAGGGTGGGTCTACAAAGTGGGCAACCTAATTAGCCGGCTAGAATTACTAAGGCGCGACCTTTGGCCACCACCCTCGACTGTCTGATGGGACCGCGCCTTTACTAACCGTAACTCATTTTACAGGTAGGTATTTTTATACCATTACTAGCTGACCCGGCAAACGTTGTTTTGCCTCACTTAGAGGTACAGCGCCATCTATTGATTACTTACTCAACCCAGTCGAAAGGTATCGACATCTGTTAGAATCATTTGGAGTTAACAGATAATTGTGACTGTCAAATAATAACAGACAATAATTAGCAATAAATTAAAATTGCGACTATAATTTGAGATTTAAACTATCCTATCTCTCAAATTGAATCGAACTGCACATGGTGTGCGAATTTTATTATAATCGGTTAAGTGATTTAGGAGTCCATTGAGGACAAACATTGTGACACGAGATTTATATATATTAAGATAGGTTACAGGTTAGTCGGTTAAAGAATTATGTCTTCTTCTTCTTCGTATGAGCTAAGTGGCCAAGCTCTGGTGTCGAGAGTTTTCAAGCCGCCCGAAGGCCTCTGACTTGGCTTAAGGATTGCTAATAACTAGTAAGATTAACAGCCGGGACTTACACATTAACGTGTCATCCGATCCACAGTAGCGCCCTCATGAAAACGCCACTTTAAAAACGACAGTCTTGTCTCCCATCTAAACACCGACCGCATCGACCGTTGCTTAACCTCAATGATCGCATAAGATTACCTAGCTAGTCTAAGTGTAAATCCAGGATCTTACTAATGTGCACTCCAAATGTCATCAAAATCGGCTAAGCCGTCTAAGCGTGGAGAAGTAACAAACACACACACAAGCTTTCGCATTTATAATATGAGTAGGATTTGATGTTATTCTTACGACTCTACCGCGACAAGTAAATTGAGAACTCATTTTCTGTTTTCAAGCTTTCCAAAAAAGCTCTGATGCGCTTTTAAGACTGCCAAAGAGCTTACTTAGAAAAGGAACTTTATTTTCAACGTACGAGAGAATTGCACATACGTACGAGTACATTATAGCGATCGTAATATTACGAAAAAGGTGCGTAGGAGACGTTTAAGGCAACTCGTTCGTAATTCGAATGTAACGAATCCTGCCAACTCGAAAACATTCTCGCGTGGAAACCACCTTATCATACTATTTTAATCTTTATACTTGAGCTTTTAAAGTCGTGTTTTGTTTACTTATGTTTCAAAACAAACCTAACAGCGTGGCTTGAGAGTTTAACTAGTAATTTTGAACTCTAATTCTAGAGTAATAAGAGCGTGTTTTGTTTATCGGATTGTAGTAACGATTGTTTCAAATAACAAGCTATTTTAGGTTTAAACCCAAGGTGATAGAGTCGTTTTTTGTTTACCAGATCGTGTTTGCGATTATTTTGGCGTGGTCCCGTGCTCTCGTCTGACCGGTTTCGAGCCTCAGGCTTGCGCTGGACCTTAGTGTTGTTGAAATATCGACAAGTATCGATGAAAAAATCTAATTAAATTAACTATCAAATTCAAATTGTTTTTTCCAAGTAACAAAGACTCACAACTAAAGAAAATACTATAAACAAGGGAATAATTACATAGAATAAAAACAAGTCAAAAATTTAATTCAAATGCAAATTAAATACTATTTTTAAAATAGAAAAAAAAAGGTCAGGCCTTTCCGTCAGGTCGTTCTATACGGAGTGGCCTATTAAATTAATTTTATTTGTGTTTTTTTTTTAATAGTTTTTAATTTTATGATTGATTTTAAGTAATATCTATTAGGTATAAAATGTAAAGTTGTAAAACCTGTAATAACTTGAAAACCCTTATCTGCAATAAATTTGCAAATTAATAAATAATAATAATAATAACTATCGATAACGTTATATCGAGCAGCAGGTAGCAACACTATGTCAGTCCGGCGGACCTGCTCGCGCTGCCAAGTTGCCAAATGGACTCCCACACTAACTTGTTACTATTTAGAACAGAATGGCTCGCGCCTACCGCAACCATACTAAACCTTATTCCACTCGTATTGATAGTTATACGATTTTATCTAACACTAGAGGTTACCCGCGGCTCCGCCCGCGTGTAGGTCGCTTTTCGCGTAACAAAATGTTACGTTCGTAGAAAAATTCTTTTGTTTCCTATTCCCGTGTCAATTTTATATTAAGTATATTGATTACATTGCTACGATATCAAAATGAGTCGCATCTGTCTTTCCGCATTCGATTCCTGAGATCTAGTTAACCTCTGTTTTTAGCTACATTGGTGATGATGCGACAGATTAGATCGTTTTCTCCAAGCATTATTTTAATATAAATAATTAGAATACGTGAACTGCAAATTTCACAACCCTAGAACCAGCCGTTTAGGCTCTGCGTTGCCTATAGATGAATGAATGAATGAGTCAGGACAAACAGTATTATATTATTGATTAATGAAGGAGAAGTCTCTTCTTCTTCTCCTTTACCTTTTTCTATTCTTCCTCTCATTTCCCACTAGGTGGGGTCGGCACAGCCTGTTTTTCTCTTCCACGCCACTCTATCAGCCGTCATCTCCACATTCACTCCCTTCTCATTCATATCCTCCTTCACACAATTCATCCACGTCTTCTTTGGTCGACCGCTACTTCTTACAGTCATATCCATACTTCTCCTAGTCACATGCATCTAATGAAGGACAAGTCAAATCAAATATTTGATTTGATTTGATTTCGTCTACTCTATCCTTATTCCACTCATATTATTATAGGATTTTATCGAACGTTAATAAAGGACAAGTCAAATCAAATATTTGATTTTATTTCCTCTACTATATCTATATTCTATTCGCATTGTTATAGGATTCTATCGAACGTTTATAAAGGACTCAAATATTTGATTTGATTTCCTCTACTCTATCCTTATTTCATTTCTATTGTTATAGGATTCTATCGAACGTTTATGATGGACAAGTCAAATCAAATATTTGATTTGATTTGCTCAACTCTATCCTTATCTTTAAAGCTTGTCCACTAAGACGAAGGAATAGAAGAATAACTTCCTTATCTTAGCAATAGGCATTACAAAGATTAATTTCACCGCAAAGTTATCTTAATAAATGTATTGAGAAAGGCTTATCTCAGTGCAGCGCAAAAGACAGGTAGGTATGTGCCAATGGAATCCAATCAACCGTAACTTTGTACGTAAGGTAACACTTATTAAGTCTTGTTTCCACATTGGACGTGCCTTTGCAACTTTGTGAGAGAGCCAAGTTTGTTGGCAGCTTCTTACCGACTTATCTTTTAGAGGACTTATAGTAGCTATGGCATAAATCCTACTTATTACTGTGTAATAAGTGACATTTGTTAATTAATTCTGCTATTCGTGTGTATTTAATTTCATTTATATAACTTTTCATTTATCTTAAATCTTCAATTATACATATAAATCTCGTGTCACAATGTTTGTCCTCAATGGACTCCTAAACCACTTAACCGATTATAATAAAATTCGCACACCATGTGCAGTTCGATCCAACTTGAGAGTTAGGATAGTTTAAATCTCTAATTATAGTCCCAATTTTAATTTATTGCCAATTATTGTCTGTTATTATTTGACAGTCACAATTATCTGTTAACTCCAAATGATTCTAACAGATGTCGATACCTTTCGACTGGGTTGAGTATAAGTAATCAATAGATGGCGCGGCGCTGCTATGGTAAATCTACGAACGTGTCATAGTTATAAGCTACACTATCTAATTTTCATACCCTTAAGTGAGGCAAAACAACGTTTGCCGGGTCAGCTAGTAAATTATAAACGATCGATAGAATCAATCTAGAATTCTAGAACATAGGTAGGTACTTAGTTACCCGATAGATTGTATCGATTTTTAAGTCCACTGTCATTGTGCGCCGAGTCATAAAACCGTCTGGGCACGCATACCATAACATATACATATATGTATAGCATAAAACAATACCTAACATCTATGACTAGACGCTTTCGCTCGGCTAACTAAGGAGATCTGATACGATCACTGAAGTTAAGCAACGGATGATGCGGACTAACTTTAGATGGGTACCTAACTATGCAATATTGTAGTTCAGCTATCTAAGGAGATCTGACGCGATCACCAAAGTTAGCAACGAACGATGCGGGCAAAATTTAGATCGGCAATTACTTAATGACTGTGGGCTGGATGACGCGTTGAATCGAAGGTCTCAGCTGCTCTCTCAGTACCTACATAAAGTTGTTTACACCGACTTTTTGGGTGGCTAATACTCCCGAAACTAGAGTTTGGCCACTTAGCTTATACATTCATCATCATATTGTATCATCCCACTGCTGGATATAGGCCTCCTCGTCAACACGCCATACAGTCCGTTCTTCTTATATATTGACAGACAATCATTTACTATTGGGTGTGGTAGTTAATGACATAATAATCACAGGCAATATCATTAACTTAAATGGACTATGAGCGGTAAAGAACTAATTTATAATCACTAATTTCATTTCTATGTTAATAAAGGTCTTTCAAGGAAAGATGTAAAGACAATTTATTGAAACGATGACAGTTCAGTCGGGCGTGCGGTCACCTTACCTCCAGTAGGGCGTAGGTTCAATCCCTGGCAATAAATTAGAGCTTTTAGTAAAAGGCTTAAAACATAGGCTACTTTTTATCCCGGATTAACTTCTTTTGTCCCGGATTACAACTTATACACAATTCATACACACTCATTCATACACAATCCTCTTCAGACTATCATTCACACTATTTCACACACACTCTCACAACCACATAAGTGGTGGCGATTCAGCGGCACACACGACTAAACGAAATTTAAAGTAGCTCTGTCTCTTTTCGTCATGAATGACCGAAAAGAGATGGTACGATCTAAACCATAGACAAAACATCTAAAATCACGTCATACACGTCAGATTTAGAGCTGATACGGTGCGCTCTAAAATCGCTTACATTTTTCATATTTGACGTGATTTTAGTTGTTGTGTGTGGTTCAGAACATGCCGTCTCTTTCTGGCCACCTAAGATGAAAAGAGACGGGGCTTCTTTAAATTTAGTTTAGTCGTGTGTGCCGCTGAATCGCCATCACTTTCTCTATATGACACCCTTAAATATGCTCACTCACACACTTCAACACTCGCCCCAGGGTTAGATATAAAATTGTACGATTACTATTGAATAAAATATTTTGTTTTTTTTTTTAATTAAAGCGAGTAACACAGCGGGGCGCACCTAGTTTTCTTTATATCGTAGATCGACTCGTGCGTTTTATAAAACTTCACTTTCTCATTATTAAACTGGCGGAATGTGAGTAAGGCGTGTATTACATAAATTGCTGGGAGATTCGTTCAGCTGAACAAGTCCACTAAATAATGACAGAATAATCGCTACAGCCGACTTTTTGTAACGGCCAGTTTTCTTATATTATTGCTGTAGTAGACAAATGTGTGTACATTATATTTAAATTAGACTTTTAGCAAACAGTAGACTGACTTATTGTGAATACTAATTATTGAAATCGTTAGCTAATACCAATTCAGAAAGACAGTAATCAGTTTAATGTATAAAAAATTAGCTAAAATAATTAATATTTAAGACCTCACACTTATCATCTCAACTAATTGACCAATTTCACTCATATACGAGTAGGTACATACACGAGAGACGCTCCGTTTGCTGGGTTATACGTCATTATAAGTAATCTGTTACAAATTCTCTGAAAATTATTTACTTAAAAAACGAACTAAATATTATATAATTTTAACTATAGCTAACTCAATAGGTAATTTACGAAAATTTAGCATAGCATAGCATAAGCAGCCCACTATACTTTCCCACTGCTGGGACTCGGGGCCTTCTCTTACGAGTAGAGAGGGAGAGAGAGATAGGTCATCTACAACGCAGGCCAAGTGCGTGTTGGCTGAAAATAGACTATAACTTAATAATCACATAACCATTTCTAATATCGGAAAAACATTTCTTGTTGTGATACCGATAGTTGCTATAGAAAAGCCACCACGATTTTTCTGTCATTCATTGAGTAGACTTGCGCATCTGAATGGGCCCGTTTCTCGAGTTGTAGAGCTGTATAGTTAACAAGTTAACTACTTAAATATGTATAGGTATAACATATAGAGTTACTTGCGAGGAATGCGGCCCGTTTCGGCCTTGCAATGCGCAGCTAAGATGACCGTATCGCAATCGCACTCATTTTATTGTAGAGGCGAAAGCTTGTGTAGATTGAAATCATACTTGATACAGAAAAAAAAATTGTAAACTTCATCAAACCCGGGGTTGACCCAGATAAATATAGCCGTCATGATCTGGACGAACATGGTACGAAATGACGCACTAAAGCACAGCAGACCTAACCTAAATTTCTTAGAAAATCTTTTGTAATTACCGAAAACTGATTACTTGACCAGTTTTATTCATATACCTACAGGAAAACTTTAAAGAATTTGGTATTTAATGCCTCTACCAATTTTTTTTTTTTATTTCTCTCCATACATTAAGTAATATATATATATATATATATTTTTAATATTAGGACACATTCACACACGGCTGGTTAGCCCCATACTGAACCATTTCTAGCTCGTATTATGGTTGCTAACACCACTGATATACTACATATACATACATACATATTATATATAAATATATATTTAACACCCATACCACCCACAGCCAACAAATTTAGTTAAGCACAAAGATGTTGACTGGGCCGGGAATCGAACCCGGAACCTTCTGATTAGCAGACTGGCATGGTAACCTTTACGCCAACGAGGTCGTCGGTACATTAAGTAATTGCCTGGAAGGAATCGTTTTTAATGATAATTTGCTGTTCTATTTTCTAGGAATGATTCCCCAATTAGAAATCGCCTAGAACTAATAAGTAATAGTACCTAGATTTGCAGAGATTGGTTCAAAATTACGGCCTCTACGTGAGAAACAACATACATATGTATACAGACAAAAGCACACATGGCCAGTTAAAATAGAGACATTGCTTGCTCATAGGGTTACCAGATGAAAAAATCAAAAGACCGGAGAAAAGGCCTGTTTTCCATGGAAAAGTCCTGAGATTTTATACAGTTTAACATATATTTTCTCAAAAAGGTATTATTATCGTTTTATACACTGCCGAAATAACTTTGATAAATAGGTATTGATTTGAACTGTGCAATAATCGCACAGTTCAAATCTAATAATAATTATTATTACCAAAAGAAGATTATAAGGTGATAATTATTATTACCAAAAGAAGATTATTTTTAGTTTGTTGTACTTGAATAAATAAGTATTGATTTAAACTATTCAATTGTTATCAAAAGAAGATTATTTTTAGTTTGTTTAACTTTTAATGAAAGAGATTTTATAATATAACATGTGTTTTATTAAAAATCCTGAGATAACTATCACGAGATTTGCAAAATCCGGCCGCAATCCTGAGAAAAGTCGAAAAATCCTGTAATCTCAGGAAAAATCCGGAGATATGGTAACCCTACTTGCTCATCTAATAATAACCTCTGAGAAAGATCTACATAAATATGAAAGTTTAATCTTCTAATAATCTAATATATAAAATTTCCATGTCACAATGTTAGTTACTGTATTCCTCCGAAACGGCTTGACCGATGTTTACCAAATTTTATATGCATATTCAGTAGGTCTGAGAATCGTCTACTCTCTATTTTTCATACCCCTAAGTAATAAGGGCTGTTCACCCTGTTACTGTATTTAAGGCAATACAATGTTAGCCGGGTCAACTAGTCTATTTATAAATACACTTTTATATACCAGCCTAACTAATTCTCTATTACATCAGACAAATATACTTACAGATGTACCCAAAGGCAATTAATAATAGCATCACTATTTACCAAGTAATCCTACAACAATATGGCGCTTGAATATGTGCGTATCTTAAGGTCACCAACCTCAGTAACGCTTGTAAAAAACTCCCATCTGCGAAATACTCTTTGGTGATTGTCAAAAAGTTTACATGACTATTTTTTATGCATTACAGCTACGCATTTTAATAGTTATGTTATAAAAGCGAGTGTGGCTCGGTGGTACAAACGTCTAGTTTTCAATCAGACGGCCCCTGGTTCGATCCCAGCCCTACACCAATGACTTGTTTTTCAAGTTATGTGTGGATTTGCACTCGCTTTATGGTAAAGGAAAATATCATGAGGAATCCCGACATGTTTGAGGACCACAATATTCGAAGACGTGTGACATCCGCCAATCCGCACTTGGCCAGTGTGGTGGATTATGGCCTATATCTCTCTTCTGGTGAGAGTAGGTCCTGAGTCCCAGCAGTGGGAACGTATAGTGGGCGGCTTATGCTCATGACTAAGCAACATCGGGCCAAGGTGGAGCATGTCTAGTCTGTATTAACTTTTTGCCAAGGAGATAAGAAAACACTGTTAGTTGCTTGGCGACAAATTTTAACCAGCCCTTTATTATAGAAGGGCCGCCGGGTAGTATCGCCGGGAAGACCAAGTGCAGCAAGACCTGAGCGCACTTCCTGCCACAGACTGGCAGGAGACAGCACAGGATTGAGAAAAGTGGCGTCTCTTAGTGTCGGAGGCCAGGATCCATTTTAGGGTCAGCGAGCCATCAAAGTTAGTAAGGCTGTAAAACTAAGGTCACTTTTATCCCCAACTAACTAGCTGCAACCTGCGATTTTATCCAGGTCTATCTGGGATAAAAGTAGCCTATGTGTTAATCCAGGATCTCAACTATGTTTATAGTCCAAAAGAATGTTTGAATGATTTAACTAATGATACTAGATAATTGAATTGTAAAATGACTAATAATTATTTTAAATCATATCAAATTAGCTGCATATTGTTATTTAAATATGTAATTTCATGAAAATTGGTTCAGCTGTTTGGGCATTAAGAAGAAGATACTTTTACATTCAAACAATCATTCAAATTAATAGTTTTGGAAGGATTAATAATATGTATAAAATAAAATTTCCATGTCACAATGTTAGTTACAGTACTCCTCCGAAACTACTTGACAAATTTTTACCCAATTTTATTTGCATATTCAGTTGGTCTGAGAATCGGCTACTATCTATTTTTGATACCCCTAAGTGAGGCAAAACAATGTTTGCCGGGTCAGCTAGTAATATGTATTATCGTGAATAGCAGTTAAAGTCCTGACAGACCTTTTAATTAATGAAACTTTGTACCATTACAATATTAAATTAGATTTGTCAAAGCTGAAGATTCACTATTTTTAATTCACAGCAAAGTTTTTATGGAACAGCACTGAGTCTATGGAACATTCTAAGTACATTTTAGGTATTATTTTATTTATTAATATTTATTTTCATAAGCCCAAACAATAACTAAGTTATAAGAAAATAACCTCTTACTGTATTGATATTATTTAATTCCAAAGGTTCATTTTCTGGTTTAGATTTGTGATAAAATTTACAGAACTTGGGAATTAACTACCATTAAACATATTTTTTTTACAAATATAGCCAATCATTATTAATATTTGACAAATTTGTTGTAACTAAACTAAATTATTAATATTATTAATACATCATAATTTAACATTGTTAACCTGTAATATTTGTCAAAGTTGCTGTGGAAAAATGTTTTTTTCCTGTTTACTAGTTGAGTTTGTAAAAGGGGATTTCCTGCTCCATAATATTGGATTTATTTAAAAGTGTATTATAAATTTCTCTTTAAACATGTAACTTATGTGAATTTGACTTGGTTTTGTATAACTTTTTCCTAATTCGCAGGTATTTCACACATAATTGCGAGTTTAGCTGAAATTCAGACCCGTTATATATTATCATTATACCTACATGAGAAATGAGTCATTCATGCAGAAAACACCACATAACTACACACATAGTTTCACACACTTAATTTTGTAACTAAATCGATATTTTTCCATATTGTTTCCTTGTAAATCTGCATATTCCGCTAATATTTGTATTTATAATATTTAATTGCTACACAAAGTACTATAGTAATAAAATCTGTTCGGACTACACAGAAGTTTTTATATGTATAAACAAACATATACAGCTAGTTCCTTCATATCTAAAATTGCTTGTAAAGCCATCAAATGTATCCGTCTACGTAATCAACGTGAAACTGCAATACATACGAGTACAATCTGCAAGCTCAACAATTTTACAAGTTGAGCAACAGCGAATGAGACCTAAGATACAGTCACCACTAAACATCGGACTTACCCAAAGCTCAACACCCCAACTCATTTTGGCAGCTGTTATTATCACTTCACATGCACAAGAAAACACATTTAAAATGCACAATTTCGAACAGTCGAGCACACGAATTAGGCAATTATGGACACAACTTTTTAATTTTTATCACTATCACCATTTCAAAACACATTCCACAGAAATAAACATGGCTGACTGATCGCGCTGTGACAGATCGGTGACCACTCCGCTCATGACACTTCGGCAAACTGACTTCTGACAGCTCCAACCGGAAGTGAGGGGTAAAACTACTGTTTTATTGAGTTACTTGCCAGCTTTCAAAATGTACCCTGGCATTATGTATGAAATAAGCTCTAATATTACTGATTACTTTTAGACTGATGTACGATATATTTATTTGAGAATAAAAGACAAATACACACACAAACACACTTTAATTTAATGTAAGTTAGAAAAATATCTCAAAATTGGACTGCACCCTTAAATTTATGCTGGTTACTACGATACGAATATTTTTATATGACGCTGAGTATTTTCACTACGTGGCTGTAGAAGAGATCCGTCAGAACCACGTCGCACGAGAACAGTTTTGCGAATTTCCTGAAATTAAAATACATGAAATTGAAGATTACTGAAATGATAATTAATAAATTTGTCTGTTTAGTCACAGGTAAAATATAAACATGGAAATAATATTGAGAAATGTTTCTTGTGTGCAAAATGTCATAAATGTAATTACCAACTTTTCAGATATGATTAGTATTTTCTATTTCATAAATTTAAACTGTGTAGTGTACTATTTAAAGAAGGTTTATACGTACCATAAGAGGTTCCAAAATCATATGGTGACTAGATCGACGAGATGTAGGAGGACCTGTGATAGAAGATCCTTGGGAAGATGGTGGAAGATTCTGAAATACCAGTAATTGGACAAGCACTTTAGCTGTTATTTTATTTATTACAATACCTACTTCATGTTACGGTCAATTAATGATTACAAGATTTAGTTACCATTACCTTAAAGGCAGGAACAAAGCTGAAGTCTGATGGTAGAGGCTGAGTTTGCATGCTATAGAAGCCTCCTTCCTCTGATGCAACAGATACTATGGATGGACGAGCAGATAATTGTTGAGCAAACAACATCGGATCGGCATCTGGCAAAAGGAAAAAAACGACATCAATGTAATTATCGGTTACATTAGAAAATATATGCTTAAAAGAGTTAAGTCATTACATATGGTAATTGTACCTATATTCATGCCCTTGACTACACGACTCGCTTGAAGAAGTCTGCTGGCACTTCTTCTGAATCGGATTCCTTTCTCGGCTTCCCGACGAAGTCTTTGAGCTGCAGCAGCTGCTTCAGCTATAGCTACTGGCATAGACCCCATGCCAGAGCGTTTTAGATTCACATCTACTATGTAGCTGAGACAAATTGCATTTGAAAGAATACTGTCACCGGGCTAAAACAAAGAGATGGCATACGTAAAGATGATACCATATTTTACATCTATAATGTTCTCCTCTGATCTTGCTACTTACAGAGCCAATATCATTAACACTTATGTCTAATGATCTGAGAGGTGTTTTTACTAAGCCAATAGCTCGAGCCAACAATTCACCGCATGTGGGCGGATTTTCAGCGCTTGTTAGCGACCATACGCCACTCGGTGCTTTTGTTAATGGCCCTGGCTTTATACCACAACCAGATAAATTTAAGCTGAAAACAATCAGTTTTATTAATGTGTTGCTTAAAGTTATACACATTTGAGTAAACAGTGTTGGAGATTCTTGATTAATTTTAAAACAATAGAGTGTTATCTCTTAGTAACTGATATAAAAATAACAAGAGCATTTATTTCTATTTTACAAATATTTGTGATACTGAATAAAAATTACTGAGTCAGATTGCATCCTCTGGCCAGCGAAACGGCAATGTGAGCAACACCTTCAGACCCCAATTTACTATTTAAACGTAAATCCAATGATCGTATCGTACATCCAGTGTGATTTAGAGCATGAGAAATACTTTCAGCACCCGTTGGACCTGTGGAAATTAAGCTTTTCATCATTAATTCATTATGAATAACAATTCTAATAATCATGTTTCATTAGGAACGACATAATAGTTACCAAAAACATTGTCAGCCAATATTAAATTATGTAAATTTTCTCGCTTTGATATAAATTTTCCAACTGCCGATGCACCATCGTCTCCAATTTTGCAGTGGCTGAAATCCAGGGTCTCCAAAAGTCTGCAGTCAGTCAAACCTCGTAGAATATATTTGGCTCGTTGACAGTTCATGTCACTTCTAGTTATCCTAAATAAAATTATAATTTGTAGATATGTAATTTAATTTTTATACAAATGCAATAGATGTGCACAAGAATTCATTACTTCATAATTTTCAACTGCAAACATTTTTCTAGGCCTTTTGCTAGATTTTTCGCATCATTGTTAGTAAACTGAAACTGATCTTTACGATATTCTACTCCAATAGAACGAAGCTGGTAAGTCAAATGTAGCTCCGTTAAATTAGTCAAACTTCCAATAGCAGCATGTAAAGAGATATGATCTGGAATAAATAAAAGATAAATAGTCTAAGCAAAATGACTCACATTGTCACATTTTAGCATTTCACGAAACCATTAGAATGTAACGTGTCAGAAATATGGAAGTTAACCATACCTCTCAAATATGTTTCACCATTCTTAACCTGATGTTTAATGCTGACGTTCGCAAATTGGCTTGTAACCAAATCTGCCATCTCAGGTGAAGTCATGCGTTGTACAGGTATATCAGTAGGAATCAGACTTCTGATCGATAATGACTCTATGTAAGGCCCGCAAAGATTTACTAAATCTGTAATCTAAAATAATATGTATCGACACATTTAACATAATTAGATGGATTAATTAGTTTACAATCATTGAAATAAAAGTCAATGATTCAAGAAGCTATTGAGCCAGATAAGTTTGTGACATATGGTGCTCAAACTTTCTTTACTTTCATTGTTTGAATTAGTAATTTATATGTTTAAACGTTGCATGGTAACTGTACCTTTTCAGGGTCATAGTTGCGTGGATTCATATTTTCCAAAATGTCTGCAAAATGCCTTTCCATGAAAATGTTAAGCCACGGTCTCTTATCGGACGCTAAAGGAACTTCCTTCCATTTTGAAAAGTAACACCGCTTCCAAAATATATCACTTTTAATGTTGTCTACAAGAATATTTAACGGAACATTAGTATCAAGTATTTGTATAAAAAATTCTCTATCCTTTGCGATCAACTCGTCAAGCTTAGGATAACCTGCAAGAAATTATACATAAGTTAGAGAAAAGTTTTTATTTCTTTCGTATTAATAGATTAATAAAGATTTAATTTTGATGAGGTTCTATTATTTTTAAACAACATTTCCACTTACCCATCCAGTTTTGAGTTAACTGTTCTATACATAAACAAACTAGGGTTTTTGGATGGTCCACATCCCAATCAAAAACTTCCGATTTAATTTTCCGACTCGGTTCCAAATTATCGTTTGGTTTGTATGCTAAATAAGTAGTGCGTTTAATAGTTGCTGGTAATTTTAAATCCATCTTGTAACTTTATTTCCTGCCTAAATAACTGAACTAGATAATTTTAAACTCGAGTCTTTCAAGGCTAATCTAATCGATCCAATATACATCCTACATAATGCGTTACTAAGCAACTGAAATTGTTTTCCTAAAACGTATTAATAACTTTACTAGTAACTTAACTAACAAAATTAGTATTAAATAGTGTCAAAATTTATAAAGGTTTCAAACCAAAACTTTGATCTTCATATTATTATTATTTTAATAGGCACCGAAATTTACTGCATGTTGATGTTTAGTATAGGTAATATAAATAGACGCTATGGCAGCACTATACTTTCCCATTTATGACGACTTCCGGTACACGCTGATTCGTTGATTACATCACAGAATAAGTAGTAGAGACTACCGCATTTTAGCTGTCACGCATACGTAAGAAAATGTCAATGTCAAAATTGTCAAATTTCACCTGTTTTCATTGCTGCTGAGTTGAATTGTTTTATTTTCCAGTTTTCTTCTGTAATTTCACAATTAACTCCAGATTTCGCAGTAATTTTGTCGAACTCCACCAAAATGGATAAGCACAACAGCTCAGAACTACTAAACTCTGACTTTTCTTTGTCCAAAAACGCCAGTTCCGATTCTCTGGATTCGGATTCTAAATCAAGCTCATTGAATTCCAAACACGGCCAGGATTCCGTAAGTTTCCTTAATGGTTTTAATTTATTCGTACCAAATATGACTACAGAAGCTTTATTTCCTGTAGGTTTTATTTAGTCGTGGTTTAGTCCTGATATCTCGAAGTCTAGTGCAAGTCACCAAATTGTGCCAACAAGTTGTTTTGTATTGGTAACCATGAGTAAAGGAAAACCTGAACACAGTTGCCTGTTCGTCCATAGAATCCACAGTCACAGAATGCACCGGGAACTGTTTAAGGCTTGTATTCGACTAAAACAAAGTGTTTATTTATTGTATTTTGTTGAGTTTAGGTATATAGTATAGAGAAGAGGAGAGAGTTGTGTCAAGAACTTGTTTAGACTAATTGCTTGTTAACTGATATTTATAGTTAGAATTAGAAGTAAAATACTACATATAATATAAATCCTTTGAAGTTTAAGGTCGGGAAAATTGTGTCTTTAAATTATGTGCACTTGGAGTTAAAGATTTGTTTGGTTTTTACCATTTATATCCAAAACTAGTAGTCTGATTTTGATGAGAATTTCAGTGATAGTTTGGTTTTGATTAGTGTACATTTTTAGATGCTCATTTTCCGATTTTTTTATACAAACCAATGTTGCTAATATTTGACTTGTTTATTTAATTGGAAATTTGTAAAGGGTGATTCCGTACTCGCCAGTGCTACATTTAGACTCACTCAAGGCTTCTTACTAAGAAAATAAAAACTCTTTTTAAAGAAATGACTGGTCGCAGGATTACATTGTAATCTGTTTCACAAAAATTAGTATAAAAAGCATTTAATAAAATTTATAAATAGACACAGGAGAGGTCCAAAGTGCAATTGCGGGTGCAACCAAATCAGCCCACCATTAAAGGCCTGTTAATTATGGAAGATTTATTAAATTATTTTTACATTCTTTAAAAGAATACAAAACAGAGTAATTATTAACTGAAATAAAAGTATTAAAAGAATCGAATATTATGAATTATTCACTTTTTAACCAGTCGCGGGTGCAACATCAAATTATCGCGGGTGCAACACGTCTAATAGTGAATATATACATTTCCATGTAACTTTAAATTAAAGATATGAGATCATAGATGCTGTATCACTAATTAGCACTTTCCTATGTAACTTCAATAAATTATAATTTGTTTGGAATAGTCGGCGATTTATCAGCTTTAAAGTTCATCTTCAGAATCGCTGTAAACATCAGAAACGCGTAACTTTTGCGATTTTTTTGTAATTTTATTACGTTTTTTTACTAAGTTTTAAGTTTTTATTTAATTTGATTAAGTTTAGAATTTTCCTTTAGTTTTCGCCGATATTTTTGAGAAGCAGTTTCTTCTTGCTGTTTTGCCATTTTATTTGATCTATTTATACAAAAGAAGTAAAATATTAAAAATAAATTATTATTAAATAGGAATCAGTAATTATACATATTATATAAAGTTATCAAAAACTTGATAAATGAAAAATATGTGACAAATAACAATATAATCGTAAGAGTCATAACTGTTGCACCTGCGATTCTAATATTTTGATCGCGGGTGCAACTCATTTTAGTCAACATTAATTTTAATAAAAATGACAACATACCTTCTATTGCGACTGAATCAAGTTTTTCTTTTATTTCTCCTTATTTCAACAAAGTTTCAAAAAATTACCAATTTATTTCTTCAAAAAAACCAAACTTTCAGTTCTTTTTTATTGCAGGTGCAACTGACCAATAATGATTTCTTATTTAATCAATGTTAGAAAAATAATAATAGTAAATATTTTTTTTTTATATAAGGCAATAAACAAATGTTAGGACTTCAATATTCATCAGTGAAATGTAACCTTAATCCACCGGTAATAGCGATTTCGTGGAAAAAATATCAACTGTTGATGAATGGTTTGCATCAAGTCTTCAGGCGTGACCATTTCTGAGTGTGCCAAAAAATCAAAATAATAACTTAAGTTCTTAAAAGTTTTTTTATTATTAAATTTATATCTTTCTCTTTGTATTGGTTTAAAAAAAGTAACACATACTGTGATTTAAAAATGTATGTCAAAAATCGTCTCACGCAGAATTGCCCTAAAGTAATTAATTTTTTTTTGTGTTTTTTTTTTACATAGGTCCTACATATTACAATAATGTGATGTATATTATCTTATTATGACAATAATGTGATCTATATATTTACTTTTGTAAATATTCATAAGGGGGTGCAGCAGTAAATCTCTGTTTTTTGTTGTTGATGAGTCAAAGCCAGGTTATGTGGAATTTGTACCCACTAAACTTCCGATAACCTGCCTCATTGCTTAACGGAGGACTCCAGGTTATTACAGGAAACACCCTGGAGACCCCCTTACACTGCTCAGATTGCATATTTATATCCGCCCCTGTCACACACCTCTATCATCCACTCCAGACTCGATGAAGGGGGTGTCGGGAGCCCCATCTACGAACACCCTCGAGTCTTATGCCCCTTTTAGTTGCGTCTTAAGACAAGCAGGGGCAGTTCCACAGCCTTATTTTATCACAGCTTCTGCAAGTTTAGCTGCAGTAAACCTAACATGCACATTATTATTATTGTTTAAATGATTTTATTGCTCCTAGATAAAAAATACTATTTTAGTATTTGTACAAGTACAAGTTATTATTCTGTGGTATTTGTATATAATTATTATCCCAATTATGTTATTACTTCTGATAAAAAAAAAATACATACATATCAAAGGTTTTCCGGTCTCAATTATTTACGAAAATATTACAACGTAATAATTATAATTAGATGACAAAAATTAAATATTTAGTGTACTTCCGCTGTGATCCGAAATCCAAATTAAGACAAGTAAAGGAATAATCAACTAAGATCAATTAACTAAGATTAATTAACTAAGATCAATTAACTAAGATTAATTAAGATTAACGTTACCTATCACAATTCGGAAATTATTAACTCTACACGTGTTTCGCCTAACCACAAGGCATCATCAGGAGATGCTGACTCTTCGAACGACAAGTGGAGAGAACTGACTCTCGACTTGTCGTTCGAAGAGTCAGCATCTCCTGAATAATTATATTTATATTAAATAGATTAATATACATTATTATTATAAGTAAGAAACATATACAGATATGTTTTGGGTTTATATAACGAGTAAATTAATAATTTAGTACTTTTTGTGATTTCAGCCCCATGTCCTGGGTGATATACAACTCTTGGACGGAGAGAAGGTGATGAGTGTTGCCAAAGACGTGACATACTTATGCCCGTACAATGGACCGTCGCGAGGGGTACTGAAGGTCACCAATTATCAGCTTCATTTCCGCCCCACTGATGCCTCTACACTGCAGGGGACTTTGAGTGTTCCTTTGGGAGTGGTGAGTTATTTTGATTTATTTCGACAACCTTGTTGACGTAATGGTTACACAGCTCTACAAAAAAACAATTTTTTTTTGTTGCCCTGTTTATCATCGCAAATTGTTACGTTTTTAAGTGCCCAGATTACGAATATATTCGTAAAAGTAGTAAATATGCTCAATTCTACAAATTGAATTTTGAACGATATATCGTCAAAATTATTTTTTTCAGTCATTTGTTGAAAAAAATCCGAGCAAATCTTACAAAATCATTGATATTTTCACGAATTGTGTGTATAAACGGACCCAAAATCATCATCATATCAAAGGCAACAAAACCACTGTAGACCAGTGTTATCGGCAGATGGTTATTTAAGTATTACATGATACATATAAAAAATAAATCGTATATATAAAATTTCCATGTAACAATGTTAGTTACTGTACTCTTTTTTTTATTGATGAATAAATATAAATAAAATAAAATATTAGGACTCATTTCACACACGGCTGGTTAACTCCATACTGAACCATTTTAAGTTTGTGTTATGGTAGCTAACACAACTGATATACTACATATACATACATACATATTATATAAATACATATTTAACACCCAGACCCACAGCCAACAAATTTAGTTAAGCACAAAGATGTTGACCGGGCCGGGAATCGATTCCGGAACCTTCTGATTAGCAGACGGCATGGTAACCTTTACGCTAACGAGGTCGAACTTTAAACATTGACATTGAACAATGGACATTTTATGAACTGTTCAAAATTAAATTTCAACTCAGTGTGATATAGGCACATCAGCATATTGCTGCTCGCCTATAAATCAAATAAATAAATATAAAATTTCCATGTCACAATGTTAGTTACCGTACTCCTCCGAAACGGCTTGACTTGGCTGAATTTTATATGCTAATTCAGTAGGTCTGAGAATCAGCTACTACCTATTTTTCATACTCCTAAGTGAGGGAAAACAATGTTTGCTGGGCCAGCTAGTAAAATATAAATAAAAGAATAAAAACTCTACAAATAAAATGGAATAATACAAAGTAAGATAGGTATATTTATAGTCTTCATCAAATTTATCTAAACTTAAAACTTTTTTTGAAATCATAATTTCAGGTATCAAGGATTGAAAAAGTTGGTGGAGCATCATCTAAAGGAGAAAACTCTTATGGCATTGATATTTTCTGTAAGGTAAGTGGTGTAATTAACTAAGTGAGTGAAGCATCGTTGGTGTAAAGGTTACCATGCCGGTCTGCTAATCAGAAGGTTCCGGGTTCGATTCCCGGCCCGGTCAACATCTTCGTGCTTAACTAAATTTGTTGGCTGTGGGTCTGGGTGTTAAATATGTATTTATGTTTATAATATGTATGTATGCATATGTAGTATATCAGCTGTGTTAGCAACCATAATACGAGCTAGAAATGGTTCAGTATGGGGCTAACCAGCCGTGTGTGAATGTGTCGTAATATTTATTTATTATTTATTTATTTATTTATCTTGTTGCTTTTGTTTTTCTTAATTTAATTTATCACTTAGGCATTCGCAATCTCATGACAGACAGATCGAGAATGTCTAAGTGATATATTAAATTATCATTGACTCCGAGTGTTCGTTTTTCTTTATTAATATTTGTAACTTTGATAATCTCCAAGTAAAGATTTTTATTATGTCTGAAGAGATTGTATATCACTCAGTAAGGTAAATATTTTGTATAACAAAAGGCAAAGAATGTAAGGGAATTAAAATTGTAATCTTATTCACCTGATATCCCATAGTCTGCAATAAATTATTTGAATATGAACAAAATTTCTATAGTTATTGATTGAGATTGGTTGTAAATTCAGTCAATAGTTAGTGTCCAAAATATCCCATAGTTACATATTACTTATTCAGAGTTAGTCAGAATATGGTTTTCTATCTATACCAATATTATAAAGCGGAAAAGTTTGAATTTTTGGTAAACGCAAATAGGCTCCGGTACTATTGGACCAATTTGAAAAATTATTTCACCGTTGGAAAGCTACATTATTCCTCAGTAACACATGGGCTATATTTTGTTTCTCTTAGTAACTTAGATTATTTTATAGCCGGTGCGAAGCCGGGGCGACCTGCTAGTCAATTATATTGTTACATGCTAGACGGAGCACTCGCGATAAAAGATTGGGTATATGACTAAAACGTTGGATTCGTGGATAACTAGGATTTATTAACTAGGGAATCCCCTACGTGTCTGGTCTTCCAACTCGTCGAAACGTCCAAATCGTATGCAGTCGCAATCTTTGTTCCTCGTCGGAGTCGTTCACGCGTAGACACTAATCACACTATTTGCTCGGGGTATCGCTCGGAGTTAACTCTACGACAACTCGCAGATAATTGTTTTCGCTAGTCCGGTCCGCTCCCTTATATACGGTAAACAAGTGGCTAGAAAGTTCTAGGTACCGAACTTTCCATACTACTCCCCAGTACAATCTAGAATGTTCGAGTTACTGTGTGAGTGGAACAACAAATATGTGAGAGAGCGAGACCGAAGGTGTACGTGAATTTTCTAGAAAATTCTGTTCTGGGAGCTTCGCGACAATATGTATACTGTCCCCAACTTTGTACCTACCTATATTCTGTAACAGATGTGCTTTGAAGTTGTTTTTCTTATTTACCAGGACATGCGAAACCTACGCTTTGCACACCGTCAAGAAAACCACTCCCGCCGAGGCATCTTCGAGAAACTCCAGCAACTTGCCTTCCCACTGTCTCACAGGCTTCCCCTGTTTGCCTTCAGTTACTCAGAATCTTTCCCTGAGGATGGCTGGCTTGTTTATGATCCTGTGGCCGAATTGAGGAGAATGGTAATTTTAAATTATTAACTGATTGGTTGATGACTTGATTGATTGATAAGTTGATTGATTACGGAATACAATGATTGTTATGACAAGACGTGATCGCACTTCAGAGTTTGTATGTATGTAGTAGAAAGTCATAAAAATAAATATATTTTAATTCATTTGATTGATTAGTAGGCTGATTTATTTATGGATTGAAATATTGTTATTAATGAGAAAATAAAACACTTGAGCCATTTCATCTCATCATCATTATCAACATCATCAGCCTATATCTACCCACTGCTGGGTATAGGCCTCCTCTCTCTTATGCCAGTAAATACGATCTTGTGCTCCACGGACCCATAGCGTCATTTCACCTAATTGATTAAAATTATCGCCAACACACTAATATAAAAAAATAACAATTTAATTTGTATTAAAGAACGAACTGATACGAAGCTACTCGTAACAATAGCAAAGTACATCTAGACGACCAAATTTTTTTTAAAGTGTTAGAAAATATGCGAAAAATATTACTGCCCCTCCTAAAAGCTTTTATTTTTGTTACCAGTGACACCATATAGCCATAAAATATATGACTTATTTTTTAATTTTATATCGGTTTCAGGGTGTAAACAATGACATGTGGCGTATAACCCGCATTAACGACAAGTACGAGGTGTGTGACAGCTACCCCGCAGTGTGGGCGGTGCCGGCTGCAGCTAATGATGACTTGTTGCGATCCGTCGCTGCCTTCAGGTAAACACACACTTAACACAAGCACATGTTTTGCTCAATGGTTTGGTGACTTTATTAATGCCTTCGTATACAGTAACGTTATCGAAGCTTGTGACATTAGAAATAAAATAATAGTTGTTTAAAAAAACTAAAAAACACGCTTATCTGGCCGTTTTAAGTGGGTCAAAATCGCGCCCAAAGAAGTCGGTTACAAACAAACATACAAACAAAAATACAAAAAAATATAATAATTTTATCAAATTAGTGTATTGTCATCGGTCCTCAATAAATCTACAAAGTTTCCACGAAATCTGGCCGTTTAAAGTGGGTCAAAATCACGCCCAAAGAAGTCGGTTACAAACAAACAAACATACAGGTGAAGCGTGTAAAAATGCTCGATGCCAAAGAATTTATACAGTCTTGGTTAAAACTCTGTCATACGTGGCTACAGAAAATCTTCTTAAAATTATTAAATAAGTCTTAGTTTGTATCGTTTTCGTATTCATTGTTTTATTTGTATTATGTTTTATTTGTTATACTGTCTTGTTAGAGGTTAAGTTTATTTTAAATTGCAAACAGGTTGAATTGGAATTAGATTCAGGCCTTGCCTAGTTAAGTAGTCACAAGAGAATATGTAATCTAGTAATAAATTAGTAAATAAATATTTTTCATTTTCACGTACTCGTCAGTCACCCTAATATAAAAATTGAATTTGATTGATTGATTGCTTGATTGATTGTTATGCTGTAACGGGTGACGACAAGATCTGTATAAACAACGATATCAGGCTTTACCAACAAGCCTTTGTGTAACTTTGAATGTCTAAATTGACCGGACTATTATGGAGCTTGCAGAATCGTTATTCACATGTAAAAAGTAGTATTTTAAATTTTATAGAAATGAAAAACAAGTGCTATCGTGTGTTGTATTTAATGGGGTAGAATATTTATTTAATGAAAAATGTAAGTTAATTTAATTTCATCTAACTAATATTTTCAAGTATAAAGTATTTATTGTATGACTTCCCTTTAGCGTATGTTATTTATGGCCAATATAGTTCTGTATTTTTGTATTTGTGTCTGCTAAACTGTAGATTTAGTGGTGCCAGCTGCAGCTAATGATGACTTGCTTAGCTCTTGTTGCTTGCTGCCTTTAGTGAAACACTCTAAACACATAAGCTAATTCTAATTTGAAGTGGGGGTGATGAGACCTGCACTGCCATCCCGCTAGAGGAGTATTGTGCATACCCTTACCAGCCTACCCAAGCCAACCGAGCTCCTTGAAATAACGGAGCACAGCCCTGGCTCGCTGGCATACCTGTTCCACCCCTGTTGCGTCAGATGGTCTGTTTGTCTGAGGATTAACAATGGAAAGCGAACTTTCATCTTGAGCTGCTATCATTAGGCCGTAACTCTCTCTGGTTTGTTTAGTAGCCTCACAGTGCAGTAGCACCGTTTCATTATCTAGTTACACATAAGCTAGTCAGTTGCACTAATATAAATAGGTCTATGTATATGTCTATATGTCAATAAATGAGTTTATGAGTTAAACATGAGTATGTACAGTATGTATGTTTGTTTCCCAGGTCTCGTGGCAGAATACCAGTTCTATCATGGATACATCCAAGCTCACAGGCTACGATCACCAGGTGTAGCCAACCGTTGGTCGGGGTGAGAGTTTAATGGTTTTACAAGCATTAATTTAACTTGCCCTATACTTATATAAGCCAGTGTGGCTTGGTGGGAAAACATCTCGTTTTCAATGTGACAGCCTCTGGTTCGAGCCCGGCCCCACACGATGATTTATTTTTCAAGTTTTGTACTATTTTTCATTCGAATGTTACGTAATGGTGTTTTGCCACGTTATTATTTTGAAATGTATATTAGTTTATAGTTATTTTTTATATTTATATGTGTATTATAATTTATGGGTCTAGTTGCCTAAAATAAAGGATTAAAAAAATAATATTAAAAAATAAAAATATACTAAAGATATTCTAGTAACTGTGTGTGTGTGTGTGTAAACGTACTATCCCGCTTCCCAGGTGAGCGGCAAGCGAAGTCGCGAAGACGAGCGCTACATACAACTGATAATGGACGCCAACGCGCAGGCGCACAAACTGTTCATAATGGACGCCAGGCCTACAGCCAACGCTGTAGCTAATAAAGCCAAAGGAGGAGGGTGAGTTTTTTTTACTCTGAATAGGTCAGCGCTTGACCACAATTCACCTGATGGTAAGTGATATTGAGGTCTACGGTGGATCGCGCTTACCTAGAAGGACCGGTTCCTTCACTCTCGCCTTGAAAATCGCTAGATTGTAGTCATTGGGGAACAGGGAATTCGGCAAGGAATTCCAAAGTTTGGCGGTTCGGACAACAAAGAAAAAAGAAACAAAGGAAAAAGAAAGGAGATAAAAGATTAACTTTTTTGTACTCATGTGTAACTTAAACGCTAATGCCTGTCCTGGAGATCTTATCGCTGAAAGCGATCTCTTCCAGACAGTTAATAACTGGTTTATATTTGGATGGGTGAACAAAAGATGCTATGTAGTTCCATACATAAGACTACAAATTGATAACTTCATACTATAATTAGTAACTTCATACTTCTCCTTAAAGTGGTGTGTTTTATTATACATACGTATAAATCGATAGCAGTTGTCCGCGGCTCCGCCCGCGTTTAGGTCGCTTTTCGCGGCTGCTCCACCACCATGCAAAACTATATTGGTTTGTAGTACATGCTATGTATCAGAGATGGCGCTGTATGTGAAAAATGATTTTCCCTGTTTTCCTCCTTTTTCTGTTGAATTTTTCCCTGAATTTTGTTTGCTATAAACATCACGGAGCCCGAGACTTTTCCAAAGAATGCTGTACCGTGGAAATCGGTTCGTGCGTTCTGGAGTTATATTGTCAGGAGGAAAACCCGACTTCTTTTTATTTTATAGATTTACCTTTTCAAAAACTAATTTAAATGTTGTTTTATTCCAGTTACGAATCCGAGGACGCGTATCAGAACGCGGACTTGGTGTTCCTCGACATCCACAACATTCACGTGATGAGAGAGAGCCTGCGGAAACTCAAGGAGCTGTGCTTCCCGCAAATTGATCAGACAAGGTAAACTAACCTAAGTAAGGTACCTAACTAATCTGACAGTGTATGAAATGTGTATTAATTGAATTGACCTTTACAAGTTTCGTGAACAACTTAGATTTATTCAAGGTTTCCAACTCAGAACTAAAAGTGCTAGATCTAGCACTAAAAGTGTTGAGTAGGCAATATTACACAATTTGAGATTGAATTACCCTTTACAAGTTTCGTGAACAACTTGGATTTATTCAGGGTTGCCAACTCAGCACTAAAAGTGCTAGTAGTAACTAAGGCTATATCTTTTTATGTTTTTCTGTATTCAACAAATCGTCCGTCAACTTCTGACACCTCCTAACTTAC
The DNA here is from genome assembly GCA_035578125.1 of Mellilla xanthometata. Taxonomy (NCBI): domain Eukaryota; kingdom Metazoa; phylum Arthropoda; class Insecta; order Lepidoptera; family Geometridae; genus Mellilla; species Mellilla xanthometata. The sequence goes on from JAPUBQ010000045.1 coordinate 469,743, forward strand.
ATTTGAGAATTTGAAACTTGGAACTCCTAACTTCCGGCCAATAAAGAAAAGCTCAAAATAATAACTATTTTGCAACATTAGTAGTCAAAGCATTTAAAAAATGACCAAGTGTTTTATTTTTTATTTTTTCAATAGTCTTCACGGTGGCTAAATAAATCAGTTTATTATTCCGCTTGTAAAATGTGCGTATAATCATATAGGAGATCTCAGAAGTTCACAGATGAAATGTGAATTTGAATTGAATTTGAATTTGAGTAAATAGAATGGCTCAAGCTAATTAATGTATGTATAATGTTATTTTCCAGATGGTTCAGCGGACTAGAAACAACATGTTGGCTCAAACACATCAAATGTATCCTGGCGGGGGCGGTCAGGATTGTTGATAAGGTCAATAATTATCATGTTTGTACAGTATCTCTTCTTTATCTTTACCATTTCCCACTAGGTGGGGTCGGCACAGCCTGTTTTTCTCTTCCACGCCACTCTATCAGCCGTCATCTCCACATTCACTCCCTTCTCATTCATATCCTCCTTCACACAATTCATCCACGTCTTCTTTGGTCTACCTCTACTTCCGCTACTTCTTACAATGTTTTTAAAATATCTAAAATTTAAGTGTAAGCTCTATATAACGACACTGAAGAGCCCGTGCATTTAATGGCGTTATAAAGAGTGGTCATTACATGGAGAGAATGTATCATTGTATGGAATACAAGCTAAACCAACCAAAGCCAATTGACTTCGACGCTTTAGATAGTTTCTCGTTAAATCGAGTTACGTTACATGGAGTTTACACTAATAAATAAATAAATAAATCATTTATTTGCACCAAAAAGAATTTACAAAGCAGTTACATTATAAATGTACCCTATAGTTACATATTTAACACCCAGACCCACAGCCAACAAATTTAGTTAAGCACAAAGATGTTGGCCGGGCCGGGAATCGAACTCGGAACCTTCTGGATGGCAGTCCATGTTATGGATGTTAACCTTTACGCCAACGAGGTCGTCGTGAAGTGAGTATGGAGTATAAGAATGAAGTGTGTGTATATGTGTGTGTGTGTATGTGCGTGTGTGTTAAAGTGTATGTATTTAGGTGGTGTGGAGATTAAGATTATATCTAGGTGTGTGTGTGTGTTAAAGTCCATGTATATTTTTAAGGCTGGCACTGTAGTTGTTCACAACATGATATATTTCCGTCAATTGTGGCACTCTATTTTTTTGTTCTTATTTATTATTTTATCTTTAGTTTTATTATTAAGTTTGTGTCCAATAAAGTATTATCTATCTATTTGACGACCTCGTTGGCGTAAAGGTTACCATGCCGGTCTGCTAATCAGAAGGTTCCGGGTTCGATTCCCGGCCCGGTCAACATCTTTGTGCTTAACTAAAATTTGTTGGCTGTGGGTCTGGGTGTTAAATATGTATTTATATATTATTTTATATTATATAGATATGTATGTATATGTAGTATATCAGCTGTGTTAGCAACCATAATACGAGCTAGAAATGGTTCAGTATGGGGCTAATCAGCCGTGTGTGAATGTGTAGAAAAAAAAAAAAATGATTTTTGTAAACGTAATTTTAAATATTGCTACAAAATAGTAGGATCCAAAGGCTTGTATGTACACTACTGTTTTGTAATTTATTTGTATTTCTGTATATAATAAAGATAATTTAAAACTGAACTGACTTACGTCGCCAACCTAGTATTGGCGGGTAGTGCACTTAAATTTTTACAGCCTTTTCTTATTGCCACCTGTTTTACAATTGTTTTGCCGTATTCGATAAACTTATTTCTAGATTTTTTGTTATTAATTATTTTACTTATTTTCTGGGTTTACATTATATCTCATGCTCAATATTGTATCTTAATTTTACAAACATCGGACGGAGTTTTTTTTTTTTTTTTGACGTGACAACGTCTTAAATTAGGTTGCGTTTGGGAGTCACTTATGAAAAAGTGTAACGCCCGGTAACGTTACGATGAGTCACCGAACGAGAGAGAGGCCCGCCGAATGCCTTGCGTCTCTCTCCCACTCAACTATGATCGGTATCGGCAGACGTTGTCACGTAAAATCTTCGCCCGTAAAACCGACTTTACAGGCAACCATTTTTTTATCTTTAGTTTTATTTTTAAGTTTGTGTCCAATAAAGTAATATCTATCTATTTGACGACCTCGTTGGCGTAAAGGTTACCATGCCGGTCTGCTAATCAGAAGGTTCCGGGTTCGATTCCCGGCCCGGTCAACATCTTTGTGCTTAACTAAAATTTGTTGGCTGTGGGTCTGGGTGTTAAATATGTATTTATATATTATAACTAGCTGACCCGACAAACGTTGTTTTGCCTTAATACGTAAAAAAAAAACTAAATATACAGTAGCCGATTCTCAGACCTACTGAATACACATATAAAATTTGGAAAAAATCGGTTAAGCCGTTTCGGAGGAGTACGGTAACAAACACTGTGACACGGAAATTTTATATATAAGATATGTATGTATATGTAGTATATCAGCTGTGTTAGCAACCATAATACGAGCTAGAAATGGTTCAGTATGGGGCTAACCAGCCGTGTGTGAATGTGTCCTAATATTTATTTATTTATTTATCTATATTCGGCGCCAGGTGGAGAACCACAAGACGTCAGTGCTGGTGCACTGCTCGGACGGCTGGGACCGCACGGCGCAGCTGACCGCGCTCGCGATGCTGATGCTGGAGCCGCACTACCGCACGCTGCGGGGCTTCCAGCTCCTCGTCGAGAAGGAGTGGCTCTCCTTCGGACACAAGTTCCAGCTGGTCAGTACATAGATTACGTTAGGTTTTGCTAAGTATTAAAAATATTTTTTAATTTATATTTATTGCTTGGCAACCCTAAATAAATCCAAGTAGATTACGAAACTTGTAAAGGGTTATTCAGTCTCAAATTGTGTAACATTTATATAATATACATTTATTTTCAGTTTTTATGAACTGGTCGTAAAGTTCTTTATTTATTTATTTATTAGGCACTCAGACAGATTACAAACATTCATTTTAACATTACTAAACTACAAAGAACAAGAACAAGTCTGCAATCCAAAATAGAGTACACAGCATGTTAGTATAAACTTAATAAGAAGGAAGGTTCAGATATACATTTAAAAAAAGGGTAATCAATTTAACAATTTAACCTATAACTTATATTATTTCTAAATTGACTGAGACTGTTTCTAAATACATCCAGTTCAGTAATGTGAGTCTTACATTGGTTGTTATCTGAAGCGTCACAACATTTGAGTACCAGCTCGTTATATGAGCGACACATGCGCTGTATAGGACTATTACTTGAAACGTTGTTTTTATACAGTTTATTAGTATGAAACAGTTAAGTTTTTTGCTTCTAAGCCAAAGGCTGAAATTAAAGTTTATAGAACTAAGCAGACTCGGGCGGTCCACGTTCGTTTAAATACGGATATGTTACCATCTGCAGTATTTTGTATTTCTGCTAATGTTAAACTGCAGAAATTCATCGCACTATTTATTTCATTTTCGAAGTACTTTTGCATGTTAAAAACGATTCGTGCTCTACAATGGAACACCTCTTATTCGAAGAGTACAGTAATTAAATCTCTATGAAGAAAAAAAAACTTTTTTGAGCTTTTTTTGCTGGCAGTAGTACTATTTTGACAGTTATCGTGTGAAGTTGGAAGCAAGCGCAATCCTATTTTTAGTTGACACGCATAGTACAGTCGAACATATAAACTCCTCCTTTTTTGAAGTCTGCTTGTAAAAAAACAAGTATTTTATATAAAAAAAAACTAACCGGCAAACGTTGTTTTGCCTCACTTAGGGGTTTGAAAAATAGATAGTAGCCGATTCTCAGACCTACCTAATCTTAATATATATAAATCTCGTGTAACAATGTTTGTCTTCAATGGACTCCTAAACCACTTAACCGATTATAATAAAATTCGCACACCATGTGCAGTTCGATCCAACTTGAGAGATAGGATAGTTTAAATCTCAAATTATAGTCGCAATTTTAATTTATTGCTAATTAATGTCTGTTATTATTTGACAGTCACAATTATCTGTTAACTCCAAATGATTCTAACAGATGTCGATACCTTTCGACTGGGTTGAGTAAGTAATCAATAGATGGCGCTGCTATGGTAAATCTACGAACGTGTCATATAAGCTACACTATCTATTTTTCATACCCCTAAGTGAGGCAAACAACGTTTGCCGGGTCAGCTAGTACGCATATAAATATTTGGTAAAAATCGGTCAAGCCGTTTCGGAGGAGTACGGTTACTAACATTGTGACATGGAATTTTTATATATAAGATGTATTTATACCTTCCTCAGCGTATAGGTCACGGCGACGAGCGGCACTCTGACGCGGACCGCTCCCCGGTGTTCGTGCAGTGGATCGACTGCGTGTGGCAACTACAGCAGCAGTTCCCCACCGCCTTCGAGTTCACCGAGCGCCTGCTGCTAGCCATCGTGGACCATCTCTACTCGTGCCGCTTCGGCACCTTCCTCTTCAACACGGAGCGCGAGCGCACCAAGGAAGGTTAGTAGAGAGAGAGAGAGAGAGAGAGAGAGAGAGAGTTCACCGAGCGCCTGCTGCTAGCCATCGTGGACCATCTCTACTCGTGCCGCTTCGGCACCTTCCTCTTCAACACGGAGCGCGAGCGCACCAAGGAAGGTTAGTAGAGAGAGAGAGAGAGAGAGAGAGAGAGAGAGTTCACCGAGCGCCTGCTGCTAGCCATCGTGGACCATCTCTACTCGTGCCGCTTCGGCACCTTCCTCTTCAACACGGAGCGCGAGCGCACCAAGGAAGGTTAGTAGAGAGAGAGAGAGACAGAGAGAGAGAGAGAGTTCACCGAGCGCCTGCTGCTAGCCATCGTGGACCATCTCTACTCGTGCCGCTTCGGCACCTTCCTCTTCAACACGGAGCGCGAGCGCACCAAGGAAGGTTAGTAGAGAGAGAGAGAGACAGAGAGAGAGAGAGAGTTCACCGAGCGCCTGCTGCTAGCCATCGTGGACCATCTCTACTCGTGCCGCTTCGGCACCTTCCTCTTCAACACGGAGCGCGAGCGCACCAAGGAAGGTTAGTAGAGAGAGAGAGAGACAGAGAGAGAGAGAGAGAGAGAGAGTTCACCGAGCGCCTGCTGCTAGCCATCGTGGACCATCTCTACTCGTGCCGCTTCGGCACCTTCCTCTTCAACACGGAGCGCGAGCGCACCAAGGAAGGTTAGTAGAGAGAGAGAAAGAGAGAGAGAGAGAGTGGTTACTGAGCGCCTGCTGCTTGCCATCGTGGACCATCTCTACTCGTGCCGCTTCGGCACCTTCCTCTTCAACACGGAGCGCGAGCGCACCAAGGAAGGTTAGTAGAGAGAGAGAGAGAGAAAGAGAGAGAGAGAGAGTGGTTACTGAGCGCCTGCTGCTTGCCATCGTGGACCATCTCTACTCGTGCCGCTTCGGCACCTTCCTCTTCAACACGGAGCGCGAGCGCACCAAGGAAGGTTAGTAGAGAAAGAGAGAGAGACAGAGAGAGAGAGAGAGAGAGAGAGAGAGAGAGTTCACCGAGCGCCTGCTGCTCGCCATCGTGGACCATCTCTACTCGTGCCGCTTCGGCACCTTCCTCTTCAACACGGAGCGTGAGCGCACCAAGGAAGGTTAGTAGAGAAAGAGAGAGAGACAGAGAGAGAGAGAGAGAGAGAGAGAGAGAGAGTTCACCGAGCGCCTGCTGCTAGCCATCGTGGACCATCTCTACTCGTGCCGCTTCGGCACCTTCCTCTTCAACACGGAGCGCGAGCGCACCAAGGAAGGTTAGTAGAGAGAGAGAGAGACAGAGAGAGAGAGAGAGAGAGAGAGTTCACCGAGCGCCTGCTGCTAGCCATCGTGGACCATCTCTACTCGTGCCGCTTCGGCACCTTCCTCTTCAACACGGAGCGCGAGCGCACCAAGGAAGGTTAGTAGAGAGAGAGAAAGAGAGAGAGAGAGAGTGGTTACTGAGCGCCTGCTGCTTGCCATCGTGGACCATCTCTACTCGTGCCGCTTCGGCACCTTCCTCTTCAACACGGAGCGCGAGCGCACCAAGGAAGGTTAGTAGAGAGAGAGAGAGAGAAAGAGAGAGAGAGAGAGTGGTTACTGAGCGCCTGCTGCTTGCCATCGTGGACCATCTCTACTCGTGCCGCTTCGGCACCTTCCTCTTCAACACGGAGCGCGAGCGCACCAAGGAAGGTTAGTAGAGAAAGAGAGAGAGACAGAGAGAGAGAGAGAGAGAGAGAGAGAGAGTTCACCGAGCGCCTGCTGCTCGCCATCGTGGACCATCTCTGTTCGTGCCGCTTCGGCACCTTCCTCTTCAACACGGAGCGTGAGCGCACCAAGGAAGGTTAGTAGAGAAAGAGAGAGAGACAGAGAGAGAGAGAGAGAGAGAGAGTTCACCGAGCGCCTGCTGCTCGCCATCGTGGACCATCTCTACTCGTGCCGCTTCGGCACCTTCCTCTTCAACACGGAGCGTGAGCGCACCAAGGAAGGTTAGTAGAGAAAGAGAGAGAGACAGAGAGAGAGAGACAGAGAGTTTACTGAGCGTCTGCTGCTCGCCATCGTGGACCATCTCTACTCGTGCCGCTTTGGCACCTTCCTCTTCAACACGGAGCGCGAGCGCACCAAGGAAGGTTAGTAGAGAGAGAGAGAGAGGGATAGAGTGAGAGAGAAATGGAGAAGGAAAGAGATAGAAAGAGAAAAGGAGAAGGAAAGAGATAGAAAGAGAAAAGGAGAAAGATAGAGAGAGAAAAGGAGAGATGTTGAGAAGGAGAAAGATAGAGATAGAAAGAGATAGAGATACAGAGAGAGAGAGAAATAAAAGTATTGATGGATTCAGAAAGATGAATAGATTCCGAGAAAGATAGTATCAAAGAGAGAGATAGTTCAAAATACAAACCAGTCAATATAATGCAAAAAATTGGTTCACTCGTGCCTTGAAACCCGTTAGATTATTTATAGTTTTCGAGGAACAGGACATATGGCAAAGAGTTCCACACCTTGACAGTAAGGAAAAACGCTTAGTGCGCACTTTTGGTATCTCCATATTAAAAATATGTCTCTTTGATAATTCACCTATCGTTCCTATGTTTTTTTTACTAACCTCACCTTCTGTTTGCCCTGTAGAAGTGAAGACGAAGACCGTGTCTCTGTGGTCGCACATCAACAGTCGTCAGGAGTTGTACCTCAACCCCCTGTACTGGGGACCTTCTTCCTGCGGCGCCAACTCCCCGCCCTCGTCATATTCTACGCCACAGGTAACATTCTTTTTGACGACCTCGATCGTGTAATGGTTGCCGGACCGACAATCACAGGGTTCCGGGCTCGATTCCCGATGAACTAAATTTGTTGGCTGTCATTCTCGGCTGGCCAACAACTTTCACTGTGTGTTAGCTACCATAAAAATAACAATGCATACTATAAATAGTACGGGGCTAACCAGCCGTTTGTGAAACGTGTACTAATATGTATTAAAAAAGAAAAACAATATTGTAAGCATAACTCGATTCTATTAAGAATGTAAAGTTCACTGCCTCTTGCTTGAACGTTTTAGATTACACAAGCGAGATGTCATCAATTTTATATGTTTTATTTATGGACACGAGTAATATCAATACAAATAACTAATAATATAATTTAAAAAATGTTTAATATTTCAAACATTTCGTTAAATATTGCAAAAAAAAAATTGTTAATTAATTTCTTATTTTTGTTACTATACGAGGGTGAATCAAAAAATTCTTGGAATCAATATTAAAAAATGCAAAGATTTAAATAATAATATTTTATTTTTCTACATAATCTCCCTGCAATGCAATGCATTTAGAATAACGCGTTTCTAACTTCCTTATTCCTTGTGAAAAAAATATTTTCTTGACTCTCGAAAAAGTCCTCTACGGCAGCTATAACCGCGTCATTATCGTGAAATTTTGTTCCACGAATTTCCTCTTTTAATTTGGAAATAAGTGAAAATCACTTGGGGCTAAGTCCGGAGAATATGGTGGGTGGTCAAGGAGATTGAAGCCAGCACAGCGGATTGCGTTGAGCGCAACTTCCGATCGATGAGCAGGAGCGTTATCTTGAAGGAACAACACGCCCAACGACAGTTTTCCACGACGTTTTTCTTTAATCGCTTCACACACTTTCGGGATTAAATTTGCATAATAGGGTCCAGTAATCGTCTGGCCTTTTGGCATGTAATCAATAAAAAGGATTCCTTCACTATCCCAGAACACAGAGGCCATAACTTTGCCAGCGGTAGGAGCAACTCGAAATTTCTTAATGGATGGAGAGGATGGTCGTTTCCAAGACATGCTTTGTCTTTTAGTTTCAGGATCAAAATGGTGGACCCACGTTTCATCCATGGTGACAGGACGACGGCAAAAATTATCCGAATCACGCTGGAACATTTCGAGATTACGCTTGGAAATTTCCAAACGTCGCTTTTTGTTTTCGTCGGTTAACATTCGTGGCACCCATCTTGCAGACACTTTTTTGAACCCCAGTGAATCAATTAAAATTGGTTGAACGCTACCAAAAGATATCTTTAGGATCTCAGCTATATGTTTTATAGTCATTCTTCTGTCTTCCAAAACTAGATTCTCAACCTTTTTGACATTTTCTTCTGTAACGGAGGTTGAAGGCCGCCCAGAACGCGGGTCATCTTTACAGCTTGATCTACCTCTTTTAAATTCAGCCACCCAGTACGCAACCGTAGAATAGGGTACAGCATCACCCCCTAATGTCTGCTGAATGTCCAAAAAAATTTCCTTCGTAGAAATTTTTTTCAAACTGAGATATTTTATCACCGCACGTAACTCACTTTTATCCATAATTTTAACTTTTTAGCAACTCGTTGCATATAAAAATTTATTACATGCGAACGAACTGACAAAAACAAGTGACAGTCTGCATAAATATAGTGTGATAGACACTCTTTAATTTGAATATCGAACTTGATCCAAAAAAGTTTCATATATATGTACTTCTAAGAACTTTTTGATTCACCCTCGTACATTTAAAGGTTTATAAATACATTTAAAACAGGTTTTCAAAATTCAAGGCAATGTTTTTAAAGTTCATGATAAAGTTTTCAAAAATGTATTGACACAACGAAACAAACAGTCACACTTACTTAAAAAACATTGGATATATATATTTTTTTGTGTGACCGTTTGTTACGTGCAAATATATAATATGCCTTACGATAACAGTTTACAATGTATTCACAATGTTCTTTTTTATAAACATTTAGACACATGTCACACACGGCTGGTTAGCTCTATACTGAACCATTTCTAGTTTGTATTATGGTTGCTAACACAACTGATATACTACAAATACATACATAAATACTTTATATCAATATATATTTAACACCCAGAATAAATTTAGTTTATCGCAATGATGTAGGCCGTGCCGGGAATTGAAGCCGGGATCTTCTGTTTAGCAGTCCGGCATTGCAACCATTACTCCAACGAGGTAGTCACACAATTTAAAAAAAAAATCTTATAAACATCCCTCAACTCGTGAAGTAGAAAAAAAATATTGTATTATATGTTGCCAGCCCATTTTGTATTATATGTTGAAAAAAAGTCCAAGTTCCAAGTTTTAGTTTGACCCACACCGGCTCCCGGTATGTCAACAGTTGCGGCGAAAATGTGTTTATACCGGGAGCAGGTGTTTCAACATACAAGTCGTTATTTGTTTCATGAATAAAAAATAAGGTAAACTTATATTCAGGTGGTGTTAGTGCCGGTCGCCTCGCTGCGAGTCATCAAGCTATGGAAAGCGCTCTACTGCCGGTGGAATCCTACCATGAGGCAACAGGTATGTTGTACATACATTTGTAGGCTGTGGGCTATGGTGACTAGAGTCAAGTGTCACTTCGTATTTGATTTACCAGCTTTTTAACTTTTTTAGCTTCATCTGCATGACGCGATCATAGAGGTTAAGAAACGATCGATTCAGACATCATCTTCGGTCTTTGGATGGGTAACCATGCACAAGACTGTCTTTTAAAGTGGCATTTTATTTAGGATCTACCGTTGGTCAGATTACACGTCAAATCCAAAGGAATCTCAATAAAACACGTCGCTTTACTCGGACGCCTCCTGTTTTAATAGAAGTACCACAACATCTGACGCAATGACAGTGGAACAGGTATGCCAGCGACCTAAGACCGTATAAGCGACGCTATTTTAAGGAGCTAGGATGGCTTGGGTAGATTGGTAGGGGGAAATGCACAATACACCTCTTGCAGGTTGTCAGTGCAGGTCTGATCGCCCCCATTATTTATTTATTTATTTATTATTATCACAAACAGACTACATATTATAATTACAAAATTTTACCTAAAAAACCTGGGTTTATCCAAGGTAAAAAAAGGTTCTCACTACTTTATATAACAAATAAAAGACGCGTTACATAGGTACATAGATAATAACTAGAACAAAAGAGCTCGGCACTCGCCCGCAGGCCGCGTTGCGCCGGCGCAAGCAGGGCAGCAGTAAACACATATTGTTCTAATAGTGCTGTCCTGCTCTCGCACCGCGCCGCCGTCTCTGTGTGCGTGAGCCGAGCTCCCGATACAGGATGCTCCACATTATGAAACTAAAATATCTAAAAAATAACGTTTAAGAATAGGTTTTATGCTACGGAGGGGAAATTTTATTTTTAATCACATTCGGCAAATCGTTAATTAGATCAGATTCAAATTCAAATAATTTATTTTGCAAAACACGGGTAATACATAATAATGGAAAATAATGTCTAAGTCTCACCATGTTTTAGCCTATTAAGGCATGCAAAAAAATATATATATTACTAAAACTTATTCTAATTTAAATTTAGGCATTACAATATGGTACATAAATAAACACAATAAACAGTCCTAACTAAAAATCCAATAATAAAATAATCCAATAAGCAGATATCAAATATTGTGTTGTTCTTTTTCCGTAAACATTATTAAATCTGGGTAAGCTAAGAATTTGATTTAATATGCCTCTTGTAACCATATTTCCGCGCCTAGGATTCATTTAGGATTCATAGAATAATAATAATAATGACTACAATCTAGCGATTTTCAAGGCGAGAGTGAACCGGTTCCTTCTAGGTAAGCGCGATCCACCGTAGACCTCAATATCACTTACCATCAGGTGAATTGTGGTCAAGCGCTGACCTATTCCGAGTAAAAAAATAATAATAATAATAAGAATAAGTTACGTTGTCCGTTTTTCAACGTTTTTACTAGGTTTAATTTTGTTTAAGGATCCGATCTACCAGCGCACACGCGAGCTGCTAGCGCTCCGGGCGCAGCTGGAGGCGGCGGCGGGTGCGGCGGCCGGTGACCACGCCGCGCGCCTGCGTCTCGGTCTCACTCCGCCCAGAGTGGCCAGTCCGCATCATGTCTAATATACACCTGCCACAAGATAAAGGTCACTCTTTTACTAAAACTCACAGTGACGCTTGATTCTAAAGAAACTGAAACTAAAGGTGACTCTGACACTAAAACTCACAGTGACTCAAGATTTCTATACCTACTGAACTAACTTTACGTTACCCCCGGGGTGGCCAGCTCACACCATAAGGTGACTCGAAAAACTAAAAGTGACTCTGAGACTAAAACTCACAGTGACTCCAAAATCAAGATTAATATGTAACTGCCACAAGACAGAGGTCACTCTTTAACTAAAACTCACAGTGACGATTGTTTAAAAACAACTGTAAAAATTAAAGGTGACTCTGGAACTAAAACTCACAGTGACTCCAAAATCAAGATTTCTATACCTACTGAGCTCACACTGACTCAAAAGTCAGGATTACTATACCTATTGAACTAATGTCGCTTGTATTTTACTAATCTGTTGGTATCTATATCCAGTGTACTTGTCAGGTAAATTAAGCGACGCTAGATCCAGTCATACTGGAGTCATCTTCTAAGTCTTGGCCTCACTCCGCCCAGTGTGGCCAGTCCGCACCATGTCTAATATACACCTGCCACACGATAAAGGTCACTCCTTAAATAAAACTCACAGTTACGCTTGATCCTAAAGAAACTGTAAAAAACTAAAGGTGACTCGAAAAACTAAAGGTGACTCTTGAACTGAAACTCACAGTGACTCTAAAATCAAGATAACTATACCTACTGAACCATGTCGCTTGTATTTTACTAATCTGTTGGTATCTATATCCAATGTACTTGTCTGGTAAATTTAGTGAAGCTAGATCCAGTCATTCTGGAGTCATCTTTTAAGTCTCGGCCTCACTCCGTCTAAGGTGGCCAGCTCACATTATGTCTAATATGTACTTGACACAAGATAAAGGTCACTCTTTAACTAAAACTCAAAGTGACGCTTGATTCTAAAGAAACTAAAACTAAAGGTGACTCGAAAAACTAAAAGTGTCTCTGAGACTAAAACTCACAGTGACTCTAAAATCAAGATGTCTACTTGTCTAAAAATTTAGTGACGCTAGATCCAGTCATACCTACTGAACTAATCTACTTGTCTGGTAAATTTAGTGACGCTAGATCCAGTCATAATGGAGTCATCTTCTAAGTCTCGGTCTCCTGACATATTTATGTCATAAATATATCCCTGACACAACATACAGGTCACTCGTTAACTAAAACTCACAGTGACGCTTGTTCCAAAAGAGACTGTAAAAACTAAAAGTGACATTGTTCTAAAACTAAAAGTGGCTCTGGAACTAAAACGAAAGTGATTCTTAAACTAAAACTCACAGTGACTCAAACGTCAGGATAACTATACCTATTGAACTAAAGTCGCTACTATTTTACTAAAAGTTGGTATCTATATCCAATGTACTTGTCTGGTAAATTTAATGACAAAACCAAAAAAAAAATATGTAGATAAAATTGACAAACAAACATACATTCTCTTGCTACTAATAATGTGATATCAACAAATGTATCTTAAAAAACCATGCAATCTTAGTTTTAAACTAAATTTATTACGTTACTTTAGTTTAGAGCTTTTCTACTTAAGTTAAAGTTATTTTATTAAGCCAAATATATTTAAATCAATTATAATTATTAGTATATTGCGTGTCTATGTTATAATAATAACTAAATTAAACAAACTAGCTGCGTCCCGCAGTGTTACTCGCTTTATTCCGAGATTAAAAGTAACCTATATGTTAATCTAGACTCTAATAAATTATGTCCGTACCCAAATTTCATCATGATGGTAATAATAATTAAATGTATTTAAAAATATAGTATAGCGTAAACTCTATATAACGACACTAAAGGAACTCTGCATTTTATGGCGTTATAGAGAGTGCTCGTTAAATGGAGAGAATGTATCATTGTATGGAATACAAGCTGAACCAACTGAAGCCAACGATTTCGACGCTTTAGAGAGTTTGTCGTTAAATTGTGTGACGTTACATGGAGTTTACACTGTAGTACGTATCTTATAATATATTTAAAAAATATTTGTTTATGATATTACGGTGAAAACTAGCCAGGAGGCGCTGCACTATATGTAAAAAAATACGATTTATTTTATTATATATGTTTAATTTAGTATATAATTATATAATTTTAATGACTGATCTAAATAGCTGCTATTGTATAAAACCTAATTTATCATTCCGTTGAATCTATATAAAGAATAAATACCCTATAATATATATAATTATGTGTTAATATACATATTTTTATTCATTTCTTATAACTAGCTCATCATTCGTAGTAATCAGTAGTAGTTAAAACGGCAATCTCGTTGGCGTAATGGTTACCATGCCGGACTGCCAACCAGAGGTCCCGGGTTCGGTTCCCGGCACGGCCAATGTGTTTGTGATGAAACAAAATTTTTGGCTGTCGGTCTGGGTGTTAAATATGTATCGATGTAAAGCATTTATGTATGTATATGTAGTATATCAGTTTGCTAACCAGCCGTGTGTGAAATGTGTCCAAAAATGGCTTCTCTAACCTTTTTCCATTCGTTATGCATTTTCTATTTTATTTAGAAATTAATTTTATCTGGTTATTTAACCAAATTATTACTATATTTATAATAATAATATATAATTTATTCGGGCCAAGGATTAGTGAACATATTTGAAATTTACAATTATATATTCTTTTCCAATATTACAAATCATCAATTTAAAGATAGCATCAATTAGCTTCGGATATCATTTTTGGATATTCTTAAAAGATTATTTGAATATTAATAAAATCTATCCAATAATGGGTTAAAAACTAAAGAGTTATACTAGCGGATGTCACCACTGTTGAGTGATCGTAAAAGCCGCATTAAGACTCTATTATCTCAAAAATAGAGTAAAAAAATAACTCTGCTATGATTGCCAACTTCTAGTTTAAAGAATGTAACTAAAGGACTAAGACAAAAAAAATTCATAAATGTTTTAAGTTAATCAGTATTAATTCAAAAGAAATTGAAATTAAAATCTAAATGTATAAGTATTTAGCCCCACGTCTAATGTTTGTAAATAACTTATGTTTAAATTAAAATATGTTGTATTTAGAAATAGTTGTATTTAAGTTAAATAAAAAATAGTTTTACATGTGTTGTTTTTATTTTAACGCAAAATCTTTAAGTAATATTAGAAAGTCTTTTAACAAAAATTTCTTCTATTATTTTATTACCGGCCTTTGAGGTGGGACGCGACATGAAAATGCATATACAAAAACAAATCATTTATTGATAACACCAAAGTTACAAGTCAAGTCAAAGATGCGTCGACATCCTAGCGCCGTCTCATCTTCCGGCATCTCGAGTTAAGGCGCGGCGGTAGAATCTGCAGAGAACCTCAAAAGGCGCAAATATAGCAACCTATATATTAACCTATATATAGGTTGCTATGCTCAGGCGTCACTTTGCGGAGATCCATAATTGTAGATAGAAGAAAAGAACAAATATTTAGTGTGATCTGAAACCAAATTAAGATAAGCTCTACTCTACCAACGACGGATCGAAATTTTTCGAGTCAACACCTCCTGAAGATGCCTTGTGGATACTAGGATACTATGGACTATTAATAGGATAGTGGTCACTTATTTGTTCCTTTCGGGATAATGATATAAATGACTTTGTAAAAATTACAAAATAAGATGTTAGTACTAGTTTTTTTGACATTGTTCTAATTTTAGATTGATGACATATATATGCACAGAAGTATATTTAAGTATATTCTTTTTGTTATAAAATTTAATCAAAATTTATGTATGAATTGACTTGTAAAGTATTTTTTACCAATAAATATGATTATGATTAAGAAACATTGGGGCCTTGGGGGCCGGGAGCTAAATCTTTATTCAAAGATTTAAAGACGCGCTTGGTCGACGCCACTCGTGACCAAAATGCCGGCCTCTACTTTGCACACCGGATTAGCGTTGCTATACAAAGAGCCAACTCGGCTGGCATTTTGGCTACTCTTACCACTGGCACTGGATGTTTAGGGTTCCGTAGGTACCTAAATTGTAAAAACGGGACCCTGTTACTAAGCCTCCGATGTCTATCTGTCTCCAGGCTGTATCTCAGAAACCGTAATAGCTAGAAAGCTGAAACTTTCACAACATATGTATTTCCTAAGCCGCTATAACAAAAAATAATAAAAATTAAATATTAAGGGGGTCCTTATACAATAAACGTTTTTTTGACGTGACAACGTCTTAAATTAGGTTGCGGCTGGGAGTCACTTATGAAAAAGTGTAACGCCCGGTAACGTTACGATGAGTCACCGAACGAGAGAGAGGCCCGCCGAATGCCTTGCGTCTCTCTCCCACTCAACTATGATCGGTCTGCCGCGCGCGCAGCACGCGGCAGACGTTGTCACGTAAAATCTTCGCCCGTAAAACCGACTTTACAGGCAACCATTTTTTTTTTTCGTATTTTTTAGCTATTTATCAGTAACGGGAGCTGCAAGACACTTAAAACTTTCACGAAATATATAAATGTATGTACGCTATTAAACGAAATTATAACATTTAAATAAAATTAATATTTAAGGGGGGCTCCCATACAATAATGGTACGGAATCCTTCATGCCCGAGCCCACCTCGCACTTGTCAATTATTTTTAGATTAGAAATAGTTTAACATTGAAATGAAATATTTATTTTGCGTAGCTACAGGTAAAATATACACATGGAAAATATTAAGAAATATCCCTTGTAGGCTACCAAAATGCAAAATGTCAATCTTATATATAAAACTTCCATGTAACAATGTTAGTTACCGTACTTCTCCGAAACGGCTTAACCGATTTTTACCAAATTTTATATACGTATTCAGTAGGTCTGAGAATCGGCTACTATCACCCTAAGTTTTAAGGCAAAACAACGTTTGCCGGATCAGCTAGTAGATTTATAGATTTCAACATTATTTTCTTGATATGATTTAGGTACATCAATTATGTGATATTATTTTTTATTCTAGTTATTATTCCATTTTGTTAGTCATTTTATTCAGCTAATAAATTAACCTTCTATTCTCTCAACAAAGTTCATTGAACAATTTATTATTTTTTATAATTTAACTGTTTTTGTTTTTCACTAAGATAACTGGTAAACAAATGTATTTATTTGATTGAACTCTGACAGTAGAGGTTTGAGAGATAGTTAGGAGTCTTGACGTCATGTCTTATCTATAGCATACGTATTAACAGTATGGCTACTTATTTTTTTTTATTGGGTTCAATAGGATTGTTGATTCGGTAATAAAACAAAATATTTAAAAGTAGTTGTGCCTTTCGGTATTACCTGCGTTAATCCGGGACAAATTATGTTAATCCAGGATAAAAAGTAGCCAGTGTTAATCCAAGGCCTAACCTATCTTCATAGTAAATCTCATCAAAATGGGTCCAGCCGTAGGAACGTGAAGGAATAACATAGATTTTGAAGTTATTTGCGTATCCCACGAGAACTGTGATTGTTTTCGGGATAATAATAATCGGTTCAGCCGTGTAAGCGTGAAGAAGTAGCAAACATACACACACACACACAAACTTTCTGGGACAAATCATCGGGACATCATAAAGTCATGAATTACAGTTTATTATTAATTTGTATTGCAGCACAGGTCTTAATTTTCTACGTTTTATATTTTTACAATAACACAAGGAAAAAAAACAACACTCCTGAAAACTGTCTGTCAATTACATAGATTATATGATACTACATGAAACTTGTTATATAAACGACTTATAATATTAGGCAATTTAAATTGTGTCATACATACCTTCTGCATCACTAATCTTTGACCAATGCGCAAGAAGTACAGAAGCATACGTATGAATGTCAAACTCTCAAATTTATCAGCCACTCTTAGTCTCTTAACAAACAATTTACCCTTACCCACAATGGCCAAACCAAAGTGACAAATCCTCTGCCAAGGGTTGTCCTTTTTATAGAGTTACGGAAATTTTAATACAGTGAGTCTGCAGTATAGCACAAATGCCCATACTGTTTATATTAGGCACGAAAACTACTTAACGACCTATTTAAGGGCATTCAGGCCGCAACTGCGGGTCTTAACACACGTCTTAATAGTAAAAAAAAATGTTTAAAGTGATAAAAGATGGCAACATTAGGAATAAGGCCTTAAATTATTTAAAAAATGTGAAAAATGGAAGGAGGTTTCAATCGACAACGGGTGATGTTGTCTCATCAGCCGATGTGGTTATAATTGGTAAGTACCGTGTTTCTTTTATTATTATTTACTAGCTACCCACATACAAAAGAAAAAAATGGTTGCCTGTAAAGTCGGTTTTACGGGCGAAGATTTTACGTGACAACGTCTGCCGGCAGACCGATCATAGTTGAGTGGGAGAGAGACGCAAGGCATTCGGCGGGCCTCTCTCTCGTTCGGTGACTCATCGTAACGTTACCGGGCGTTACACTTTTTCATAAGTGACTCCCAGCCGCAACCTAATTTAAGACGTTGTCACGTCAATAAGAAAACAAAACATAACGAGGTTGCATGGTTATATAAGTACCTAGTACCTGGTTGACCGGTATTTTTTTTAATATGACATTTTCTAAAAATGATTCCTAGCTAGATCGATTTATCGCCCCCGAAACCCTCTATATAACAAATTTCATGAAAATCGTTGGAGCCGATTCCGAGATACCTATTATATATACAAGATTTGCTCATTTAAAGATATAAGATATATATTTATACTAGCTGACACGACGAACGCTGTTTTGCCTTAAGTAACAATTTTAGGGTGAACAACCTTTAACACTTATTGGTATCTTCCACTCTCCTCTATCAGCCGTCATCTCTACACTCACTCCTTTCTCTCTCATGTCCTCATTCTCACACTCCATCCATGTGTTCTTCGGGCGGCCTCTTGCCCTTCTTCCTTGCACTTCCATTTCCATATATCTTCTAGTGACATGCATCTCCTCTCTACGCATCACATGTCCATACCACGCTAACCTCCCACTCTTTAATTTCTCACTCACTGGGGCTACTTTCACACTTCCTCTAATGTATGTTTTATTAAAATTCAAATGTATTTTTATTGTTCTGTAAACTTAAGGCTACCTAAATATTTAGAACATTACTAGACTAAAGACAAAATGAGACCATTCCTTATGAAGATCACTAGCATCTTGTAAATATTAGCTTCATATCTAACTTATGTCTTTAAACCCTACGGAAAAAAACTAGGCGAATTCGGAACCTACTGTATTTAAGTTGTAAATAGTTTTTTACATTTTATAATACCACCTATGTATGTACCTAGTTTTATGGACAATAATTCATTCATTCATCTTTCCAGGTGGAGGCATAGCCGGGTGCAACACCTTATACCAGCTGTCAAAAAGAGGTGTGAATGCAGTATTGCTAGAACGTGCAAAGTTAACCAGTGGGACTACATGGCATACTGCAGGTACAAACAAACACACCCACATTCATAATTATATCCTACTAGCTGTTTTTCATTAGAATTTTCCCTGAATTTTATGGAAATCTGTACTTTTATATTATACTAACAAACCCGGCGAACTCCGTTTCGCCACAAAGTTGAAATTTTCCCTGAATTTTTTGTTTGCTACTGCCCTCACGGAGCCCGAGACCTTTCCAAGGAATGCTGTACCGTGGAAATCGGTTCGTGCGTTCTGGAGTTATAGCGTCAGGAAGGAAAACCTGACTTATTATTATATTATACTAGCAAACCCGACGAACTCCGTTTCGCCACAAAGTTGTTATTTCCCTGAATTTTTTGTTTGCTACTGCCCTCACGGAGCCCGAGACCTTTCCAACGAATGCTGTACCGTGGAAATCGGTTCGTGCGTTCTGGAGTTATAGCGTCAGGAAGGAAAACCTGACTTATTATTATATTATACTAACAAACCCGGCGAACTCCGTTTCGCCACAAAGTTGAAATTTTCCCTGAATTTTTTGTTTGCTACTGTTCTCACGGAGCCCGAGACCTTTCCAACGAATGCTGTACCGTGGAAATCGGTTCGTGCGTTCTGGAGTTATAGCGTCAGGAAGGAAAACCTGACTTATTATTATATTATACTAGCAAACCCGACGAACTCCGTTTCGCCACAAAGTTGTTATTTCCCCTGAACTTTGTTTGCTACTGCCCTCACGGAGCCCGAGATATTTCCAACGAATGCTGTACCGTGGAAATCGATTCGTGCGTTCTGGAGTTATAGGTTATAAAAATCCGTCAGGAAGGAAAACCCCACTTATTTTTATATTATAGACTAGCGAGTGTGGTTCGGTGGTAAAAACGTCTGCTTTTCAACAGACGGCCCTTGCTTCTATCCCGGCCCTACACCAATGACTTGTTTTTCAAGTTGTGTGTGGATTTGCACTCGCTTTACGGTGAAGGAAAACATCGTGAGGAAACCGACATGTTTGAGGACCACAATATCCGAAGACGTGTATCATTTGAATACACGTCTTCAGATTCTATTCGATTTGACCTCGTTGTCGTATTGGTTACCAACCCGGACTGCCAATCAGAAGGTTCCGGGTTCGATTCCCGGCACGGCCAACATCTTTGTGCTGAACTAAATTTGTTGGCTGTTGGTCTGGGTGTTAAATATGTATCTATATAAAATATGTATGTATGTATACGTATGTAGTATATCAGTTGTGTTAGCAACCATAATACGAAATAGAAATGGTTTAGTATGGTGTTAACCAGCCGTGTGTGAAATATGTCCTAATATTTATTATAGATATAGTAATTGTAGAGATATAAGATGTTATTAAATTAAAATTTGTCCGCGAGGTATTTGTCTAATGTGTTACACAATGGGTCACAAGTAGAATGGTATAGTACCATACTTCACCATAGCACCTATCTTATAATCATAAAGTGATTTGACCTACTTATCGGTCGTGATGCCCGATATAGTTACTCGTACAATGAGCACAGAGGGATATATACAATTACTCGTGTATACAAGATATTATTGAAACGACGACGGCTCAGTCAGGCGTGCGGTTGCTTTTCATCCTACGGGACATGGATTCGAATCGCGCTTTTTTTTTTCACAAGACTGCTTAGTCACATACTAAACCATTGATAGTTTGTATTATGGTTGCTAACACAACTGATATACTACATATAGAAACATAAGTAGAAGACAAAATTAAATATTTAGTGTACTTCGACAAGTCGAGAGACTCTCTCGTCTTGTCGTTCGAAGAGTCAGCATCTCCTGATGATGCCTTGTGGTTAGGCGAAACACGTGTAGAGTAAAGAATTTCCGAATTGTGATAGGTAACGTTAATCTTAATTAGTCTTGGTTAATTAATCTTAGTTAATTTTTCCTTTACTTGTCTTAATTTGGATTTTGGATCACAGCGGAAGTACACTAAATATTTAATTTTGTCTTCTACTTACAATGGATTTCCGTAAAGTAACGCCTGAGTCATTAAGTTAGAAACATAATTACTTTATATCGATACAGCAGTGCCCATACATATTGCAGCGCCATCTAGGTTTCATCAGTAATTATGGAAAACTTCCGAGCCACGCTTTATTGTGTGGGAATCAGCGATCATCTCTAGTATTCTGACCCTGGCAGTAAGCACTATGAATGTGGAGCCAAATCGTTTCGTACGGATTTTTGGAATCTCCACAAGGAATACAATACAAATAGTTTATTATGCACAAATTAAAACATTATAACATCAAAAAATAAATACAGGGGTGAAACTGGTACTATAACTAATTAAATACTAAAGTATAGCTTTGCCTTGCAGTGTACGTTTTGCCATATCCACTGAGCCTCGCGCTAAGTATCATATTATGATCCTGTTATGCGGGGCAACAGTATTTCGCTTTTTGTAAAACTTAAATTAAGAAGACTATTAATATAATTGTGCTTTCTTAACTCATCACATAATCATAATAAATTCTATTTGGAATAAAATACATGTTTCCTAATAGTTCAATCCGTCAGTATAACAATTTGGAAAAAAACATCCCTACAGTTCGACTATAGAACCACGCACACCGCCTGTGTGTCACGCGCTGTCGGCTCGAGAAGTCGCGGCGAACAATACGCGGTACTGTGCCGGCGGTGTTTAACCGGCTGCCGCGCGAGATAACGGATGTGTCTTCACGAGCTGTTCTTAAACGAAAATTAAAGAATTGGCTTATCGAACAGGCATTTTATTCTTTTGACGATTTTTTGAAATTAAAATTGGCTTGACACTACGTTCGTAGTACACTATTTATATAAGGTTAATTATAAATTATTGATTTATATTTGAAATTTTATTGACATTTGTAATAATTATAATATATTTAATTTGATTGTGTGACTTGTAACTGTATTGTTATCAATAAATTACTTTGAATTTGACTTTGACTCTGGTAAGACTGGATGAAGTAAAGGAGTTTTGCTAAAAATAAACTATACTAACAATAACAAATAATAAAAACGAAAAACAAAACTCAATCCCAAAAAATGTGGCCGATGATATACAAATACAAATAGAAATGGTTGCCTGTAAAGTCGGTTTTACGGGCGAAGATTTTACGTGACAACGTCTGCCGCGTGCTGCGCGCGCGGCAGACCGATCATAGTTGAGTGGGAGAGAGACGCAAGGCATTCGGCGGGCCTCTCTCTCGTTCGGTGACTCATCGTAACGTTACCGGGCGTTACACTTTTTCATAAGTGACTCCCAGCCGCAACTTAATTTATGACGTTGTCACGTCAAAAATATTTATTAATAACACCATTAGTTACATGTCAAAAAAAAATTAAGTGAATTAATATGTTCAATGTCAAAAAAAATACTATGTCAAAAATTACATTCTAATTACGTCATTTATTATTATTCATATCATTAAAAATTAAAAATATTATCTAGTTTTAGATAATTCTCAAAACTATAAAACAAATGGTCCTGTAACCAGGACCTTAATTTATTCTTATAGCTGGCGGTGGAAGGTGCATCTCGCACGGATTGTCGGTTTGTCTGAGGATTAGCAATGGGAGGCGAACTTTATTTTTGAGCTACTATAAAAATATTAATGTACAACAAGTTGCCAGAGAAAATAACAAATCTTAATAGTAGTATGTTTAAACCGAGTTAAGGCCGATAGGTAAAGAGTTATTGTGAAAGCAATCCCTTTTCTAATTTAAGCGAATAAGTATATGAATATGGAGCTTGCAGAATCGTTATTCACGTGTAAAAAGCAGTATTTTAAATTTAATAGAAATGAAATACAAGTGCTATTATGTGTTGCATTTAATCGGGAAGAATATTTAATGAAATTTGTAAGTTTATTTATATTTTGATCTAACTAGTATTTTTTAGTATTAATTAATTATTGTAGTGTGACTTGCCTTTAACGTATGTTATTTATGGTAAATAAAGTTCAGTATTCTGTTTTCTTATCATCAGGCCGAAACTCTCTCTGGTTTGTTTGGTAGCCTCACAGTGCAGTAGCACATGTTCTTCTGTTCTCATTTTCTTCTAAACAACACCGACATAGAAGGCTGTCCGTCGCGCCTCTTTTACCCACAGTTATCACAAGATGAATTTACAGGTCTGGTGTGGTCCCTGAGACCCTGTGATCTGGAAGTGAACCTCCTGCGAGACTCACGCACCGTGTACAGCGAGCTAGAACAAGAGACGGGCGAGCATGCTGGCTGGATCAACAATGGAGGGATGTTTATATCTAGGAGTAAGGTAAGCACAACAGCTTTATTGGCTATAGATAACATACGTTCATTATGAGAACTGCCAAGCTTTCAAATCAAATCAAATCAAAATTTATTTATTTATACACAATTTTATATAATTGGTAGCAAGAATGTTTCTTATACCTTTGGTTTTTTACATATTTTGTATTAAGAGCTACAAGTAATAAATGAGCCTGCATCTCCAAACTAAGTGTGTAAGCTTGTATATTAGAGATGCATACTCCCCATTGGACATGATTGCAATAGTTGCATTATAATCATTATAGATACTTAATTAAAAATACAGTTATTACTTAAATTTAGTGTTAGTAATAAGAAAAGAAAAAATATATATATGTATATGAAATTATAAAGTTAACAAACAATTATGTAGGTTTTACAAATCAGATTATCAGTTTAATTATTACAATAATGATGTAATTTTATATAGTTAGTGTATGAGTGGGCACACTCATCTTATAGACTTTGGAACTCCCTTCCTGAGTCTCTTTTTCCCGAGAAGTACAAGTTGGGGGTCTTCAAATCTAAAGTAAATAGGTTCCTACAAGGGAAGTGTGATTCATCTTAGACCACAGTAAAGCTTAACATTAGGCTAGCCGCGGCCAAACGTAATCCTATACATCATTAAAAAAAATGGACAGATAGACAAACATGGGAGGCTTGTTAAAAGGGCCACGTTTTTATCTTTTAGATATGGAACCCAAAAAGTATATAAAAAAATCAAATAAAATATAACATGTTAGTTTTAGCCGATATTTTTTTCCTAACAAACATTTTGTTCTTCCTCAAAAATTAAACTTATTTACTTAGATACATAAAGCTCGAGGACAAAAGTAAATTGTAATAAGAAGTAATGATAAATTATCTTCTTTGTCTTCACCTTTTTCCACTATGTGTGGTCGGCACATCCCGTTTTTTGCTTCCACACTCTTCTGTCAGCCGACATATCTACATTCACTCCTTTCTCTTTCATATTCATTCACATCTTCTTAGGTCGTCCTTTACTTAAGCTATCTTGTACAATGATATTCATACTTCTCCTAGTCACATACTTCTCTTCGCATGACATGCCCATACTGAGATAACCTTCCGGGACCCTATTACTAAGCCTCCACTGTCTGTGTGTCCTTTCTATCTGTCTCTCTCCAGGCTGTATCGCATATTATTTTATTATACATATATGCGTATACTTGTTTTTCACTAGACATGTATTTCTCATGCCGGTCCCGTTTAGGTATGAAATCGTAAAAAATGATAAATTTAGTCGATATTTTTTTCCCTAATATTTTGTTCTTCCTTAATTGTTAAGCTTATTTACTTACATAACATTCGAGGAGGAAAGTAAATAGTGTGTGTGAATGACAAATATCATTCCGTTATGTACTGAGACCAGTTTATCAGTCGCAGGTTAAAATTAAATGATAACCTCAGCGAAGTTTGTGGACGCGAGATAGTTGCACCATGCATGTATGTCAATCCTACTAATATTATAAATACGAAAGTTTGTGTGTAAGTGTGTATGTTTGTTACTTCTTCACGGTCAAACGGCTTAACCGGGTTAGACCTTGGATTATACACATATTCGCTTCGATTAACCTGACTTAATTATAACTAAATAATGTTTATAAACTTCTATGTGTATATGTATCTATATAAAATACTAGCTGACCCGGCAAACGTTGTTTTGCCTCACTTATAGGTATGAAAAATAGTTAGTGTAGCTTATATGACACGTTCGTAGATTTACCATAGCAGCACCATCTATTGATTACTTACTCAACCCATTCGAAAGGTGTCGACATCTGTTAGAATCATTTGGAGTTAACAGATAATTGTGATTGTCAAATAATAACAGACAGTAATTAGCAATAAATTAAAATTGCGACTATAATTTGAGATTTGAACTATCCTATCTCTCAAGTTGGATCGAACTGCACATGGTGTGCGAATTTTATTATAATCGGTTAAGTGGTTTAGGAGTCCATTGAGGACAAACATTGTGACACGAGATTTAATTTATATTAAGATTATATTTATTATATATATATAAGACTAGCTGACCCGGCAAACGTTGTTTTGCCTTAATAATTATTTCTAAATATACAGTAGCCGATTCTCAGACCTACTGAATACGCATATAAAATTTGGAAAAAATCGGTCAAGCCGTTTCGGAGGAGTACGGTAACAAACACTGTGACACAGAAATTTTATATATAAGATTATATTTATTATATATATTAAGATGTAGGTATGTATTATTTATTACTACTTATCCTTCAGCCGGCTCTTATCATCGTCGTCACCGGCCGTCATCAATTCAAGATATTTTCTATTATATTATGATATTTTTTCAGGTCCGAACCCAAGAATACATGCGTCTCCACACCCTGGGTAAAGCGATGGGGGTCCCGAGCCAAATCCTGGACCCCAATGAAGCTCAGAAGCTCTTCCCTTTGCTGGACCCCAGTGTGTTTAAAATGGCCCTCTATGCTTCTGAAGATGGTACCATAGACCCGGCTATGGCCTGCAATGCGCTGGTCAAAGTTGCTACTAAGAATGGTGGAAAAGTAAGAAAGCTATCGATATTAATTTATCAGTAAAATAATCTTAGATGCAAAGACAAATAAAATATAGCCTTTGTTACTCGGGGGTAATATATAGATAAATTCTTTATTGGACACATTAATTCTTACATACAAAAAATAAAAAGAAAGAGCTTACAAATAAGTGTGCCACAATTGGCGGCCTTATCGCTTAAAGCGAGGGGGGTCAAAAAGTTATTTTTCTTTTTCAATATATTACCCCCTAACTCGAATACACTTTTCAGATCTCTCTATTACCTTATTTATACCGTCGAAAAAACTGTATTGTCTTTGTCCTCAAAATGGGCCGAAATCGCAGACTTGACTTCTTCATTATTGGATTTTTTTTCTGGGTTTAAGCGCGTTACACCTTAGATTATAATTTTGCATACTATCTATACAGGTGAATTGTGATCAAGGGCAAGACCTTTTATTGTAAACAAAAAATAATACGTATATACTTGCAGGTATACGAAGACTGTCCGGTGTTGGACATCCACTACTCTCACAATATCCTAGGGAACAAGGAAGTCACCGGCGTCCACACCGATAGAGGAGTTATCAAGACCAAGTGCGTCGTTAACTGTGGAGGTAGGAGGTTAATCTTTTATTCAATCAAAGTCAATAAAAAAATAATATCATGTCACATATTAAAAAAAAAAAACAAATAGCCCGCCCCTGCTCGCCCCTGGTGCAAAGTTCTCTAGAAGTTCTTCTTCGCTCAAGCCGCCCCAAGACCTCTGACTTATACTTAGACTAACCTAACTATCCGGGATTTACAGTCATCCGGCTCACGGTAGCGCCCAAATGAAAATGCCACCTTTTAAACGACATGTTTAAAACTTTCTTTTCTTGTAGATGGTCACCCACCCGAAGACTGTCTACATCAACCGTTGAGTAACCTTAAGTGATCGCGTCAGATCACCTTAGTTAGCCAAGCTAGGGGTGCTATTTTGATTGCCCATAAACTCAACACAGAAAAGCTTGATACTTACCAATATTAAAAATATCGTAAATGATATCAGGTTTTCAAGAGTCAGAGCCCGCTTAAACATTTCATTTGGACAGTTAAATGTTTTTTATTTAGTATATTAGACATAGGTTGACTCAACCGAATTCAAATACCTAAATTATTCTCATTTAACAACTTTTCAGGCGCATGGGGACCCCGCGTAGCTCGCTACGCTGGAGTCCCATCCCTCCCCATCATCCCCTTCAAACACGCCTATGTGGTCTGCGAACCTACCCCCGAGATACGGAACAGCCCCAACATCAGAGACCACGATGTGAACCTCTATATCAAGATCCAGGGGGAGACTTGCAACGTTGGAGGCTACGAGCCTAACCCACATATGCTAGATCAGGCAAGTATGAGCGAAGCGAGGGTTTTTGATAAAATGACGATAACTTTCGAACCATTAGGTCTAGTGCCATGTAATTTATCAGATATATTTGCAAAGCTAGTAGCTTCATCATGTCCAAATATGAGATTAATGTCTCTATTGGTTGTGGAGATATTAACGTTAGAAGTCAGCAAACCTACTTCAAACATGAATGAAAGTCTTCTATTCTTCGAATGTTTCTGAGAAAATATGTCAAAAAAGACCCCCTTTTATACTCGTTACAGCTAGGTATTTGACCAGAAAGGCGCGTAACCATACGAGTTAGCGATACTCAGATCTAAGGTGAAGCATGCCTAGGAATAATTGGCTTTCAAAGAGGCTGTCAGAACAGACTGTTATGTACTTGGCAATAGATTTTTCCACACTCGACGCACTGTCGAAATATTTTAAACTTTCTAGAAATTTTCAGTCAAGGAAGAACATCTCGAAATTTCCTTACCTCTATTGTTCCGTAGTACAACAATACTAAGTTCTAACTACCTACCGCGCGCTACGGTGCTAAACTGTCGAGCGGTCACTTAACTGCTCATAGCATCGGGAATAATACCTATTTAGCTTTAAAATATTTACCACATATTCTTGAGTAGTTATACTGACGATTTATGCAATTAAAAAAAACGATTTTTATCGATCTAAACCGGTTTCCCCCCTTAATGGTGGGATGGAACCCAGGATAGCAATAGGGAATTCCCTACCACCATCCAATTTTTTTCCCACGATGTTTCCATCACTGAAAGTTAAAGTCAAAGTCAAACCATTTATTGCAATATTATGTCACTGCATTGCAATTATTTACTGGAGATGAGCAACCCTGTTAATTCATTAGATTTTTTAAGTGTTCCGTCAGTTAAAAAGTCTTCTATTTTATAATAACTTTTTGTTATGAGTAAGTTTTTTACCGGACCGAGACAGATGGCATGACAAGAGAGAGACCTATACCCAGCAGTGGGATAGAACAGGCTGTGGATGATGATGAAGTTTTTTAAGTTTGTTAGGAAAGTTTTAATAATATAATATGTTCAGTCCTGGGAACAACCTCACGGCTTTCAGGACGTCAGATAAGGAGTGAAAAATAATAATAGGTATTTTTGTCCAGGTCCCAGACAACCTCCAGTTCCACCTGTACGAGCTGGATTGGGACGTGTTCGGGGTCCACATGAACAGCGCCGCCGCGCTCTGCCCCAAGCTGGGAGCCGCGGGCATCAAGTCCACCGTCTGCGGCCCGGAGTCCTTCACGCCCGACCACAAACCGCTGCTGGGAGAGGACCCTAATGTTTTTGGTGAGATTTTAATAGACTATTTTTTTTACCTCCACACACTTTCATTACTCATACTCCTGAAATTAGGTCTGAAGTTGCCTGAGGAGCGGGATGAAAGTAATACTTTTCATCCCTAGGGAGAATCGCTTTCAACTGACAGCTGTCAAATTATTAAAAAAACGCATCTATTGGACCATGTTCCAAATTTATATACTGCCACGAAGTAAAATTGAAAAAAAAAGAAAATATTTTTGAAATAACTTTATTAAACATGTCGGGCTAATACCGACAAAATAAACGTAAGTGATAGCCGGTTATACAAACATTATTCAACTTTATTATAATTTAGTTTCAATAATTTCTTTTAAAAAACTTGGATTTGGGCAAAATAATTACCATTTTTTCAATGATGAAAATAAAAAATTATGGTTGAATTATTTTGGCTATTTATTAATGGCTGGTCGGCCACAGAAAAAAAAAACAAACAAAATAGGCGGAAAATCGAACTTCATTTATTTTTTCGATTAAAAAAAGTTGTTTTCTACACGACTGGACGAATCTGTAAAAGGTTTTGTTAAAATTAGTATACCATACTAAACCATTTCTAGTTTGAATTATGAGTATAATGAGTAATCAACCAAATGTCGGAAGGCGTATTTTTTTTACAACTCTCTCAATATGGGTATGAAATGAAAGGTCTTTTTTAAACAGACAAGTATAATGATAAATTTTCAATCCAATATGGCTGCCGTCACAAAATATTCTATCGCAGGCTTACTGCATTTTTATTTTTTAATTTAATCCTATATATTTAATTTATTTAATCCTATAATCCTATATATATTTTTAATTATTCCCAGGTTTGTACCACAACTGCGGGTACAACTCGGCCGGCATGATGTTCTCCGCTGGTTGCGGGATACAGATGGCAGAGTGGATCCTCTCCGGGAGGTAAACCTAGCTATACCATATTCAATAAAATATTTTATTTATTTCAGAATAATCTCGTACAATTATAAAATCTATCATCATACAATATAAATGACAAAAATTTAAATCAATATAATCAATAGATTTATATCGATAAAATAATATCTTGACATTTATAATTTTTATTACTTATATTTATATTTATTTTATTTCAAATAATTACATTAATAAATTGAATACCTAGTAATAAGATGAAATAAAGATAACAGGATAAAATATGCAAATTGTGTTGTATTTCAAACTGAAAAGCTTTATTTACTGGCTCAAAAATAAATTATATAGCCAAACCACCTCTCAAATATACAAAAATGTCATATATACCACATACTCATGTGTGGTTTTCATAAATAACTTATATGAAGTAAAGTATTATCATAAAATAATTTATGGAACGAAGTTCCTTATCCCGCGTTGTGAAAGGGCGCTAGACAGAAAATAATCTTACGAAAAGTTGTCACGACACTTTTTGCTATAGTAAGCTATTGTAAGCTGTGCGGCGTGCGCATGTTTCTGTCTCTCTCTCTCTCTCTCTCTCTCTCTCCCTCTCTCTTATAGAAAGCAAGCCAGATATTTTCATTTCTATTTCGCATTGAACAGTGTAGGGAACTTCTTTCCATCCGGGTGTCCCTTGACACCTCTCAAGTTTTTATTCCGAGTTCTGTAAGCCGAGTGCAAGTTTTGTCGTATGCCTGACGCGCTCGACGAAAACCGCATTCGCACATGATTTGTATGAAAAAAATAGGGCGCCACCTAGCGGCGCAAAAAGTTTCAAAAACGCGCCGCTAGGTGGCGCCCTATTTTTTTTCATACAAATCATGTGCGAACGCGGTTTTCGTCGAGCGCGTCAGGCATACGACAAAACTTGCACTCGGCTTTTGTACCAGACCACAACATTTGTTTGATTCTGAGTTCTGATTTGTTCCAGACCGTCATACAATATGTTCACATTCGACATCCGTCGCTTCACGCCTGGGCAGATGGCGCGCGCGCATTGGGTGCGAGAAAGCAGCCACGAGGCTTATGTCAAGAACTACAGCATCGTGTTCCCGTATGACGAGCCCTTGGCCGGTATTTACCAATAAAAAATCTTTATTTAACAAAATAAATAACTGTCAGTTTAATTATAAACCAGGTGTTACTTATTAATGTGATCAGGGATCAGAATACTAGAGCGGATTGCTGATTCCCATATAATAAAGTTTGGCGCGGGAGTGTGCTCTGGAACTTCATAATTTGATTCCACCATCTCCGTTCTACTACAGAACGAACAGAGAGTCAGTGAAGAGTCCATCAAAACTTTCGTACCAAACGCTTTGCGTCGACCTTTATTGTGAGGACAGCGAAGCTTTGGAACTCACTACCTGAGTCTCTGTTTCCTGAGAGGTATCATCCGGGAGTCCTCAAAAGTAGAGTTAATAGGTATCTTCTAGGTAAGCGTGCCACACCGTAGACTGCAGCGCAGCTTAACATCAGGCTAGCTGTAGTTAAACACAAACCTATCAAGGATAAAAAAAAGAATAAAAAGAGTCTGTCATAATTACCGATGAAACCTAGATGGCGCTGCAAATCGAGCGTGCAGCCTAGCTGCCGCAAAATTCCGCAACGCGCTGTAGTCGCATAGTTTTAAAGCGATAGTAGATAGCGTGAACCGAGTGAAATTGTTTTAAGAAAATACGAATAGATGGCGCTACGTGAATTGTTTGAAAAGGACGACTTTATTAAAACTGAAAAGAAACGTTATTACGAAGATAGCGGTTGTAATTTTATTGCTAGATTTTATTAGTACCTAATTATAATTACGAGTAAGTCGTTATTTATTTTACTAGTTGACATTCATATTCAGATTCAGACATCAAGAATTAATGTTGAATTATGATTTTAGTAATTTATCTTATATGTAAAATGTCCATGTCACAATCTTAGTTATCGTACTCCTCCGAAACGGCTTGACCGATTTTTTACTAAATTTTATATGGGTATTCAGTAGGTGTGAGAATCGGCTACTATCTATTTTTCATACCCCTAAGTGTTAAAAGTGTTAAGGGTTGTTCACCCTTAAACTTTTGCAGGAAAAACGTTTGCCGGGTCAGCTAGTTATTTATATATTTGTCATTTTGTAAGATTTTTTTATTAATATTGTGTAATAATTTTATGTAAACTGACATAGAATTTGACAAATTATGAATAAAATGTTTATCTGTTTACTTCTCTCTCCTCCAGGAAGAGACGCGAGTCACGACGCGTTACATCAGGAGCTGGTGGAGGATGGAGCCGTGATGCAGGCGCGGGCTGGCTGGGAGCGACCTGCCTTCTTCATGCCCGGGGAAAAGGTATGCCAACCTTTTTTTGTAAAAATGGCGTAAAACTTTTTTTTCAAAACTCCACTCAAATTAAGAAATTAGAAAACAAATCCTTAATTAGTTTGAATTGGCCACCTTATACGACATGAGAATTTCATTAAAAATATCGTAGAAGGAAAGATAGAAGCCAGGAGAGGAAGAGGAAGACCTAGAAGATCATATTTAGACCAAATTAAGGAGAAGGCGAAAGTCATGTCGTATAGGGAGGTCAAGGATTTGGCCGAAGATAGAACTACCTGGAAAAAACTCCACATACAAGAGCCCAGCTCTTAAATATTGAATGAAAAACTAATTTTTCTGTGCAGCTTGTCAAAAAATATACCACAACCACTCTTGGCGCGTTATTGCTCTAGCACTAGCATAATAGCTTATAGAGTTAGCCATAATTAGTTAATGTATATTTAATGTTTGTTTTAGATTGTGAGTTGGCCCAATCAAATTATTTTGTGTGTAAACTCCATGTAATGTCACTCGATTTAACGACAAACTCTCTAAAGCGTCGAAATCAATTGGTTTTAGTTAGTTTAGCTTGTATTCCATACAATGATACATTCTCTCCATTTATTGACCACTCTCTATAACGCCATGCACAGTCCCTTCAGTGTCGTTATATGGAGTTTGAGGGTCTTCAAAAGTAGAGTTAATAGGTATCTTCTAGTTAAGCGTGTCACGCCGTAGACTGCAGTGCAGCTTAACATCAGGCTTGCTGTAGTCAAACGCAAACCTATCAAGGAAAAAAAAAAACACTGTATTTGTATTTTTGTATTGGCATGTTGTAGATCAGAATCAATTCAATTTAAATTTCAAAGAGTCTTTGTTTGCAATAAAACTCTTAACACATGTACAATGCCAGTGTTCAATTCCTATCTATCTATCTATCTATCTAAGCCTATAAATCAGCCCACTGCAGGGCAAAGGCCTCCCTACCATCCCTCCACTTTTGTCTGTCCTGGGCAACGGTCTTCCAGTGTGGGTTGTGTGTGTCGAGGTCGTACCGCCATCTCATCTTGTGCCGGCCGGGACGCCGTCTATTTGGTGGGCTCCATTCGGTGGTGGTTTTTGCCCAAAATGTATCCGGCATGCGGGCGACGTGCCCGGCCCAGTCCCACTTCAGCATTCCGACTTTCCGAGCCACGTCTACTATCTTTGTTTGGGATCGAAGTGTGGAGTTTCTCGGTCGGATAACTTCAGTCCTAACACACTTCGTTCCATAGCGCGTTGGCAAACCCCGAGTGCAGATTTCTGTTTACGTGTCAAAGACCAAGTCTGTGCGCCATAATTCCTAGCTATACAATAATATTGTATTATTATATTATAGATCAGAGTGCAGCAGTACGACTGGGGCGGCACTCACGACTACCCGCGTAACTTGGACCGCCGCTACGAGGACGTGCTCCGGGGAGACTACAGCTTCGGCTTCTCCAAACATCATCAATTGGTAAACTTTATGACGTTGAGGTTTAATTTATTACACTGAGGTTTGGTAAATTTAACATTAAGAGAGTTTATTTATTGCATTATTGTTTAATTTATTACATTGAAGTTTGATTATGTAACTTTACTATTATGAGGTTTTATTTTCTAAATTTATTTTAAGTTTTTAAGTTTGTTTTTGGTTTTTTTTTAATTAGATTTGTTTATGGTATTTTTTTACAATATGGTGTTTTTTGACGTGACAACGTCTTAAATTAGGTTGCGGCTGGGAGTCACTTATGAAAAAGTGTAACGCCCGGTAACGTTACGATGAGTCACCGAACGAGAGAGAGGCCCGCCGAATGCCTTGCGTCTCTCTCCCACTCAACTATGATCGGTCTGCCGCGCGCGCAGCACGCGGCAGACGTTGTCACGTAAAATCTTCGCCCGTAAAACCGACTTTACAGGCAACCATTTTTTTTATATAATAAGGTTTGATTTAGTAATTTTATTCTATTGAGTTTTGTTTTTTTGAAATATAATTACAATAAGGTTCGATTTGGTTACATTGAGGGTAATCTTTATCACAATTAGGTTTGATTTGGTAACCTTATTATATTGAGAGGTAACAAACGCAAATATTTATTGGCGAATTGAGAGTATTTTTCGGATTTGTACCTGAAAAGTAAAAATGGGACCCTATTACTAAGCCTCTGCTGTCTATCTGTCACCAGGCTGTATACCACGAACCGTGATAGCTAGAAAGCTGAGACTGAGATTTTTTTTAAACCGATTAAAAAGTCTCAATCTTCTTGAACGTTTTATATATTTCCCAGATAGGTGAGGAAGCCATGTCCTGTAGGAGCGGCGCGGCTCTCTTCAACATGTCGTACTACGGCAAGTTCTACTTGACCGGTCCGGACGCACAGCGCACCGCCAACCTCGCCTTCACTGCTGATCTCTCCAAAAACGATAACAGGTATAATTAAGTATTTGAAAAAAAAAATTGTGATAAAAAGAAAAATTATATATTAGTTTTATAACAAAACTATTTTTTTATTTATTTTTTTTGCAATAATTCAAAAGTTATTTCAAAACAAAAATTAATTTTTGAATCCAGTACCGAAGACACGCCGACAACTCCCGAACAAACCCGAGCGCGTGTGACGTCATCATGTTAGTTTTATTATACTTTGTATCACTGACCTCTATTGCGTACTAGTAGAAATAGAGGTCAGTGACTTTGTATTCATTATTTTCCTATCAACTGCATTGAGTGTCTGAGTGAAAACTAACATGATGACGTCACACGCGCTCGGGTTTGTTCGGGAGTTGTCGGCGTGTCTTCGGTGCTGGATTCAAAAATTAATTTTTATTTCGAAATAACTATTGAATTATTGCAAAAAAAAAAATAATAAAAATCTTTTCTTCTTTAATTCCCAGGGTGGTATACTCCCTAATGCTAAACGATAAGGGAGGCGTGGAAGCTGACTTGACGGTCAGCATTCTGGATGGGGGGAGTGGTCAGCTACATGAGCCTATTTTCAAGGTAAGAGCTTTGTAAATTTATTTGCACAAAACAAACGGTCACACTTACTTAAAATAATAGTAGTTAAAAA
This sequence comes from Mellilla xanthometata, assembly GCA_035578125.1. Taxonomy (NCBI): domain Eukaryota; kingdom Metazoa; phylum Arthropoda; class Insecta; order Lepidoptera; family Geometridae; genus Mellilla; species Mellilla xanthometata. The sequence continues at coordinate 504,600 of JAPUBQ010000045.1, forward strand.
AAAACTAAAAAACACGCTTATCTGGCCGTTTTAAGTGGGTCAAAATCGCGCCCAAAGAAGTCGGTTACAAACAAACATAAAATTTTTTTTTTAATAATTTTATCAAATTAGTGTATTGTCATCGGTCCTCAATAAATCGACAAAGTTTGAACGAAATCTGGCCGTTTAAAGTGGGTCAAAATCGCGCCCAAAGAAGTCGGTTACAAACAAACATACAAACATACAGGTGAAGCTAATATAAAGCGTGTAAAAATCGTTGGATATACGTTATCTGCGCGGGAACAGAGGGCAGTAGCGCGCGCGGAGCGTCGCGGGGAGCGGGACGCGCGGGGCGCGGATGCTGCCGCGCAATATGCGCCATGCCGTGTGCGCGGGGATCTCGTCGGTGACAGTCCGTGTGAAGCTCGTCCCCGATGATGACGCTCTTAATGCGTCCAAACGTGTTGGAACCGTAAGTGTGACCGTTTGATTCGTGCAAATATATAATATGCCTTACGATAACAGTTTACAAAGTACAATAGCTTTATAAATTGTTTTACATTACCCTAGTCTTCTTCTTCGTCTTCTTAACCTTATCCCACTTCCTGTGGGGTCGGTACAGTATGTGCGCTTCTTCTTCTGTTTTCATTACCCTGGTAACATACCAAGAATACGAGTAGGAACCACACGCGCGCTCTAAAGACTGTGCCTAAATCAATCTGTGGAGCATGTGCTGTTGCATTGCGAGGCCACAAATCAAACAGAGAGAAATTTGAACTAGCAAGGGAATATCAACAAAACACGGCGCTATACTGAACACGTATGCCAGCGACCCAAGATCGTGCTCCGTTACTTGCTCGGATGGCTTGGGTAGGCTGGTAGGGGGAAATGCACAAAACACTTCTTTCAAGTGTCCGATGCAGGTTTGACCGTCACCATCAAAGAATAAGACTTGTGTGGTTATTTGTCTGGAGGGAATTCCCATTGCTCCGTTACTCCAAAGAGCTCAAATGGCTTGGATAGGCTGGTAGGAGGAAATCATAAAACGCGTCCTGCGGGTTGTCAGTGCAGGTCTGACCGCCCCCATCAAAGAAAAAGACTTGTGTGGTTATCCTGACGTAACATATGTCTGGAGGGAATTCCCATTGCTCCGTTACTTCAAAGAGCTCGGATGGCTTGGGTAGGCTGGTAGGAAGAAAATCATAAAACGCGTTCTGCTAGTGTCCAGTGCTGGTTTGACCAACCCCCATCAAAGAAAAAGACTTGTGTGGTTATCCCGACGTAACATTTGTCTGGAGGGAATTCCCATTGCTACATGGAGACAGATCGTTCCATAAAAATGTTATTTTCATTACTAATACTCTGAAGAATCGCGCGCGTGTGTTTGTGTTTGTGTATTCGTAATGAAAAGCACAGTGTTTACTTCGTGTTAAAGACTTATTTAGTCCCTCGAACTATTGGCGCACGCACTCGGTTCGGGCGCCAAACCCCTTCTAAAAGTCTCGGGTCTAAGTAAGTTATTTTCATCCCTTTTTTTTTAACGTGAGGAAATGCATTTACGCATGCCCACCACACCCGGGAGGTGGGTGGGGTATGTCGGACTCGATGCCAGAAGGGCATCACTACCGACTAAAACCTCACGATGGCCTCCTCACCGGAAAGGGCGGGGTGAGGTTCCGCTCCTCGCATTAACCCACCACCCCGCCCACCTCGGCTAGCCCTGGAGAGAGACTCCTCCTCAGGGGATGGCTCCCCTTGCAGTGCACGTAGTGCACCGCAACCACCTCGGGGACCGTGAGTGCAATGGACGCCGGACATAAGTTATTTTCATCCCTAGGGTAACAATGTACTATTGTTCCCCAGGGCCGCGGCTACTACGTGGTGACGAGCGGTTTCAGCGCGCAGCACTCGCTCGCGCACCTCCGCAAGATCATCAACAAGCACAAGCTGCGAGCCACCATCATCGACGTCACCAAACAACTCTGCATACTGAGCATACAGGGACCGGACAGGTACATGTCCATATATAACACAGCTTTACAAAAAATATTTTTTTTTTATTGCCCTGTTTATCATCGCAAATTGTTACGTTTTTAAGTGCCCAGATTACGAATATATTCGTAAAAGTACTAAATATGCTCATTTCTACAAATTGAATTTTGAACGATTTATCGTCAAAATTAAAATTTTCAGTCATTTGTTGAAAAAAATCCGAGCAAATCTTACAAAATTATTGATATTTACACGAATTGTGTGTATAAACGGACCCAAAATCATCATCATATCAAAGGCAACAAAACCACTGTAGACCAGTGTTATATTAGACGACCTCGTTGGCGTAAAGGTTACCATGCCGGACTGCTAATCAGAAGGTTCCGGGTTCGATTCCCGGCTCGGTCTACATCTTTGTGCTTAACTAAAAAATTTGTTGGCTGTGGGTCTGGGTGTTAAATATGTATGTATTTATATATAATATGTATGTATGTACGAGTATATGTAGTATATCACTTGTGTTAGCAACCATAATACGAGCTAGAAATGGTTCAGTATGGGGCTAACCAGCCGTGTGTGAATGTGTCCTAATATTTATAATTATTATTATTATTATTAGCATAAACAGAAGCAGCCCACTATTCGTTCCCACTGCTGGGACTCGGGACCTTTTCTCACGAGGAGAGAGATATAGGCCGTAATCCACCACGCTGGCCAAGTGCGTTGCCGGAAGACACACGTCTTCGGATTTTGCAGTCCTCAAACGTGTCGATTTTCTTAAGATTTATTTATATATTTTATTTAATACACTTATAATAAGATGAATGATCCTTTCACCGTAAAGCGAGTGCGAATCCACAGAACTTGAGAGACAAGTCATTGGGCTGGGATCGAACCACGGGCCGTCTGAATGAAAAGCTGACGTTTATACCACCAAGCCTCATTCGCTTCATGTCCATTATATACTTTAAATTCCAGTCAGAAGATCCTACAGCGCTACACCGACGCCGGTCTATCTAACGACGCCTTCCCTGTGAACTCTCAGCGAAGCATTCACGTGTCCAAAGCTCCATACTCGAAGGAGAACAAACATTACACGTGCCGAGCCTTGCGCGTCGCCTGGGCTGGGGAGCTGGGGTGGGAGTTACATATACCATCTTCGCATGCTATACAGGTAAAAAAATTAAAATATACTGTGCAAAAAGAATCCAGTGGGTGAGATTTGAACCAGGGACCTCACAGACGACACGCTGTTAATTTGTTTCTGTTTGTACTGAATCGTAGTAAGCATAAGCACAGGACCTACTAATATTATAGATGCGAATGACTGAAAAGATGGATGAATGGATATTACTCTTTGACGCTTTAACGGCTAACGGAGTAAGATGTTTTAAATTTGTAGTTAAAATATACTGCAGTAGGAATTCGATTATCCGGCCTTATAGATCAGGTATACAGTCAAATTGTCCAGTTGTGCTATTGCAAGTATGAAAGTGTCGGACATAAAGTGTTGGCATCAACCCGCTCGCGCCGGATTTTTATCGAAAAAAAAAACATTTTTTTCGATTACCCGGAGTTTCGATTATATGAATACCTAATACAGCAATTAGTCCGGTTAATCCAGTTTCTACAGTACTTTTTATCCCGGTTTAATACGGGAAATACCGCACGGCAGCTATAATGTTAGTGAGATATTATTCTACATTACACATTTCTTCATGTGAAAAGAAATTTATGTTACAAACCTACTGTTATTTATTCAATTAAATGTGTTATCTTAATCACAGGTGTACAAATACCTAAGCAGCGCCAAGGGACTCCGAAATGCGGGGTGGAGGGCTCTCACATCACTTAGTGCTGAAAAAGGTAAAAAATCTAGAAAATAGTTATATATTAAAAATAATTATAGATACTAATTTAAAATTTGTATGAAATAAAGAGTGCAAGATAGCCAGTTTAATGGTTAATACTACACTGGCTCATTCCAATAGGTTTGCTCAATTAATATTTAGCCCGTTAACTGGCAAGCGACCTAATACTGGTTCTTTAAAAAAGTCTTCCACCCTCTGCTTGTCCGTAACTTAAATCCATCCAAAGGCTGCCTGGCAGAAATCGCCTTAGGCGATAAGGCCACCTAATGTACTGCCTCTGTTATTCTTTCTTGTTATAAAACTTTTTTGTTGTATTTTGGTGTGCAATAAAGTAATATTGTATTGTATTGTATTGTCTTCAATTGGCAAGCGGCCAGATACTGGTCGCTTGTCTGTGTGCTTACTATTTGGCGTTTTCGCCTGCCAAACGTATCAAAATGCAAAATGGGTCATTGTCAGATGACCGTTTAGAGAGCTCCATATTCATTCAGTCTGTCGGTATGCAACCACAGTTGAATCTTAAAATTGTTTAGATAGGATAGAATATTTATTTCAGCATAACATGTACAGTACAAATTAATTAAGTAACATTAGGGTGTTGCTAGTCTTATGAAGTACCTTAAAAACTAACATGAGATCATTCCGTTAAATAAAGAAAATTTACATGTATGAATGTGAGTGTGAGAATCAGTGAATACAAGAATAACAAGAATATAGATTTTTTTTATATATTATCTTAGGATAAAATCTTATCTTTATCTTCAAAGAAATCATTTTCCCAAGCTGATTAAAGTGACCAATGTTTTCTAAGGTATAGATTTATGACCCATTTTCTAAGGCTATACGTTAAGTAACTGGCACATTTTCTAAGCTCATAGGTTATTTGACTGACCCGCTTTCCCAGATAAAAGGTTATCTACTTGAACCATCGATATACAGTAAGAACCTAGATACTATTTGCTAAATAGTTATAGCGCTATGACTATAAGTCTTATGCAGCTATCGTCTCTTTCTTAGATCAGAAAAAAGGTCTCTTATGTTTGCCTATTTTCTTTTTCCATGTTTGTTTAATGTATATTAATCTGTTCTAATTTTACATACGGAAGATCAGCGCTGGTTATTGGGTTAGGGCTGATCCTGGCAATTTAACTTACTGTGGTCAGATTCAAATTCAAATTGTTTATTACAGCAAAAATATTACAGATAATTACAAAATACGAGTTTATTAAATAAAACAAATATTATAAAAATGAACATTAATAATCATTTGATATGGCGACCAGCACTTACACTGAGAACTAGTCTCGTGCCATAAGTGCTGTTTTCTTCAGGGTACCTTCAACAATATTGTTTCGTAAACTACTTCCATTTTACATTATTTCATTTCACAGTATTCAATTTTAGTAGATAATAAAGATAGGATTTAGAATAGTTTAGTCATAATAATAATAGGATTTAACATAAAATAATAAAGAAGTACTAAAGAAAATTTATCTATTAACTAGCTGACCCGGCAAACGTTGTTCTGTCTTAATAATTATTTCTAAATATACAGTAGACGATTCTCAGACCTACTGAATACGCATATACAATTTGGAAAAAAATCGGTCAAGCCGTTTCGGAGGAGTACGGTAACAAACACTGTGACACGGAAATTTTATATATTAGATGTTATTTTTTATTTTAGTGTGTGTGTATGTGTGTGTGTGATTAATCTATATATTTTTATATTGTTGGGTTTTGAGCGATATAGCAGTGTTGGAATACACTTATAATTTTTTGACATGACAACGTCTTAAATTAGGTTGCGGCTGGGAGTCACTTATGAAAAAGTGTAACGCCCGGTAACGTTACGATGAGTCACCGAACGAGAGAGAGGCCCGCCGAATGCCTTGCGTCTCTCTCCCACTCAACTATGATCGGTCTGCCGCGCGCGCAGCACGCGGCAGACGTTGTCACGTAAAATCTTCGCCCGTAAAACCGACTTTACAGGCAACCATTTTTTTTTTAATTTCCATCCTTTCCATTTTACCCAGGCTACCACCTCTGGAACGCAGACGTACGGACCGATGATAACCCGATAGAAGCAAACCTCGGCTTCACTTGTCGGAAAGACGGCGAGTACATAGGCAACGCACACGTGACTGCGGCGCGTACCAACGGGGTCTACAAGAAATACGCTTACTTCACACTCGATGATAAGGTGAGACAGATAGATGAAGATTTGAAGTAGATTGAGTGAGAGAGAATGATCATATACATATGACGACCTCGTTGGCGTAATGGTTACCATGCCGGATTGCCAATAAGAAGGTTTCGGGTTCGATTCCCGGCATGGCCAACATCTTTGTGCTGAACTAAATTTGTTGGCTGTCGGTCTGGGTGTTAAATATGTATCTATATAAAAATATATATGTATGTATATGTAGAAAGAAAGAAAGAAAGAAAGAAATTTGTTTATTTATCAAAATACATAAGCTCATACACATTTGTTTATACAGGTGAATTATTTACCTACACATACATATATGGTCTAAAATATGTACGCTTTATGTATGCAGTTAGATAATACATCGGGTCCCAAACTCGGCTGGTGCCTGTACCTTGGGTAACCCAGATGAGAAATACTTTAAAGGAATTTAGCGCTGTTATAAAGTGAGTACTAATGAATATAAAAAATAATAACTAAAGTGATTTATAATGGTACATTGGTTTAAAGAAGTATGCTATCATAATAATATAATATAATATCTTTATAAACGTATTTTAAAACAGCTTTATTTAGTATAATTTATTATTCTAGTGGTTTCTAGATATGTAGTATGTCAGTTGTGTTAGCAACCATAATACGAACTAGAAATGGTTCAGTATGGGGTTAGCCAGCCGTGTGTGAAATGTGACCTAATATTTATTTTTATTTATACGTCCATAAAGACATATTGAAGTTCATATCCACTCGCTTGCGTATCTGAATGAGTGCGATTTAGAGGAAACGAACTTACAAATGTTTTCCTAACTGACGCAAGATGAAATGGGTGTAAGTAATTGAGACAATCAATCAATGGTATCGATTTCGGAATTTATTCATAAATTTTACAGTTTTATTATTCAGCAATTGTACAAAACATATAAATAAAAACCATGTTATGAAGATACATAAAATAAAAATAAAATTAGTAATCCTATCCTACTAATATTTCCTACTAATATTATAAAGGCGAAAGTTTGTAAGTATGGATGTTTGTTACTCTTTCACGTAAAAACTACTGAATGGATTTGAATGAAAGTTTACCACAATATAGCTTATACATCAGAATAACACATAGGCTATAGTTTATACATCAGAATAACACATAGGCTACAATTTTTGAGGTTTTTAATGTGAGGTCGTAAAAAAAAACACATTTTTTGCGCTTACATTGCAAACGCTGACTGAATCCTACAAGATAGATCAAAACAATTTACTACAGTATTGTACAACTTAAAAAGGTCTACAAAAAAGTCCGTGATGGTATATGTTTATCTCTTAGGAATAACCCACAATAACTATTTTTTATCCATTACTTTGTACGAGAAATAATGGCTTATTTACGAAGCAATTTTAAGCAATACAGTATTAATCCTTATCCAATTAAGCATCTTAAATACATTGTGCATTTAATAAAGATCAATATGGCTTTTTACAGCATGTAAATTAAATAAATATTTTCGAAGATATCACAGATTTAAAATGCAGAGTCATAGCAATATGGCGGGAGCGGGGTAGGTGCGGTGGGGAAGAAGTGGCTCATCGCTGAGTGCGCGACCCGAACGCGGGCAGACGGGTGAGGGCAGACGGCGTTAACGGTTGTGTCCGTTTTGCGAATTTCAAGGCACTAGCGATTTGATAAAAACGTATGGTCGCCTACTTTAAGTAATATAGGCCTAAGGTTAGTTATTGCCAGGTTTCTTTTTGGTTAGGAGTTACACGTACAAAAAGATACTTCATTTTTACGAATTAGGTACTTCATTGATAATTCAATTACTATATAGATAGGTTACTTACAGTTAATTATAACAAATTATATTAGCAATAAATTAAAATTGCGACTATAATTTGAGATTTAAACTATCCTATCTCTCAAATTGGATCGAACGAATTTTATTATAATCGGTTAAGTGGTTTAGGAGTCCATTGAGGACAAACATTGTGACACGAGATTTATATAAATTAAGATAAGATTATTAATATTATATGTATGTTTTTTATTATTCTTTATTGTACACTACGTTCTTCTTTAGTCGTTTATAAATTCCTTTCCATCCAAAGGTTGCCTGGAAGAGATCGCTTTAAGCGATAAGGCCGCCAATTGTGGTACACTAATTTTAAGTTAATTGTCTTTTACTGTGCCTTTTTTATTTATGTGTCCAATAAAGAATTATAAAATTTCCATGACACAATGTTAGTTACCGTACTCCCCCGAAACGGCTTGACCGATTTTTACCAAATTTCATATGCGTATTCAGTAGGTCTGAGAATCTTCTACTATATATTTTTAAGGCAAAACAACGTTTGCCGGGTCAGCTAGTTAGTTATATAGTCACATTGAAATTTAAACATATAAATAGAATCCAGTGATACAATATTAGGAATACCTATTGTCTTTGTAGTAAGAAAACCTGCTTGTTCTACTTTACAAAGAAACTCACCAGCACTAAAAGGAGGTCTATCACCAGCATCTGTCACATAAAGTTTTTACAGTAGCATAGTAGACTCCTTTGCAAAAAAACACAAATTCTTTTATATATACAAAAAGTTTGAACGCGTTTGTTCAAAGAAAGTCCGCACTTTTTACACGCTTTTTATATTATTAGCTTCACCTGCATGTTTGTATGTTTGTTTGTAACAGACTTCTTTGGGCGCGATTTTGACCCACTTTAAACGGCCAGATTTCGTTGAAACTTTGTAGATTTATGGAGGACCGATGACAATTCACTAATTTGATAAAATTATAACATTTTTTGTATTTTTGTTTGTATGTTTGTTTGTAACCGACTTCTTTAGGCGCGATTTTGACCCACTTTAAACGGCCAGATAAGCGTGTTTTTTAGTTTTTTTTAAACTACTATTATTTCAATAGTGGCATCGTCTATTTTCCCATCTTACAATAGTTATAATCGTCTTCAAAATTGATTATAATGTTTTCAGATCCCACTTTTCGGTCAAGAAGCAATATACAGAAACGGTGAACCAGTCGGCTATCTACGCAGAGGCGAATATGCTTACTACCTGGACAAACCTATCGGAATCGGCTACGTCACTAACAATGGCAAAACAATCACTAAAGACTACCTAAAAGACGGAAACTACGAAATTGAAGTTATGGGACAGAAGTATAAAGCGAATTTCCACTTTAAATCACCTTTCGATCCTCAAGGACAAAGATTGTTGGGAAACTATGGCGATTTAGATGAAAATCTACATGAACCTCACGCAGGGCAAAATGAAAGGGCGGGGGGTAGCGAGTAAATGTGTGGTGATCTCAGTGTAATAAATGTTTTGTTAATATTTTTTGTTGTTTGTTTTATTGCTTGCTTCTGAAACCAGTCCACAAAAACACTACGCTTCGATCCGTTTATGAGTGCGTGAGTACAACAGTTGTATCTCACATTGATCTTCTTCGTATGAGTTAAGTGGCTGAGCTCTGGTGTCGAGAAATCGCCAGAGAAAGACACCCGAAGGTTCTGTTTTGGCTTAAAGTCAGCAAACTAGATTACTTAAAGCACTAATACTATCAGTTGGTACCTACAATTTAACGTATTATCCGATCCACGTTAGCGCCCAAATGAAAATGACACTTTTTACCAGGAGGTTTAGTATGTGAGACCCCTTCCTTATTTATGGTTTCTTTGAAACATAATGGAACAATTTTGTTCTAGTTGTAGTGTCATCAAAACAAACAAATTGTTTTAATCACAGCTTCAAATACGTTTTATATCTGTAGTATTTATGGTTACCCGTACAAATACTATATTTTGAGTATCTTGTTTTGTACCATTACTATACCATTCAAATTTATATTTTTTGTGTAACACTAAAAATTTTTTCCGATACGTGCCTTAAATTTTCTGCAAATAATAGCTAAATGTTTTGCGTTTGCGAAGCATTAATATTTAAAATAACTCGAAATTTTACTGTCACTGTCAGAGCGTCTTAGTGATGTTACTCGTTTCTATTCATCGATGATCGAACAGAAGCGTGCAGTTAAATACCTCTGAGTGGTTCCAGTTTCTGAGAAATTATTCATTATTTTATTTGAAGAGCACAACTACGTCATTCCTGTATAAATTCAGCTCTTTTTCTTAAATAATAACAAATACGAGATTCATAACGTTATGTTATCAATTCAGATAAGCAACTATCGATTGAGGGAAAAAATAAGGTAATCCGCATCACTACTTATTTTGATTTGCTTTCGCAATTTTAAGGTTATGTTTGTTATTTTATTTTATCAAACAACTTAAATAAGTTTAATTTCCAAATATGTAAATAGAAATTATCAATTTTATCACTGTCGTATAAATTTGAAGAGAGTAAGTCGTGCTTTTGAACCGCTTTCGTCTAAATTACTTCTGTTTCCGATTTGTGAACACTGGATATAAAAACATGGATTTTTTAAATAGAAGACCAAGCAGTGTTCTTCTAGGAGTTGAAATAGATCCGACAGCTTGCACTTGTGTCGATCTATTTGCTAAAGACGATGAAGAAGACGGTGGCGGCTATGGTCAAACTTACAAAGATGCTTTGATTGCTATGATAAATAATCTGAAAAGACTGTTTATGTTATACTTCCTTAACTTGCTTCAGCTCTTCTTTCGCGTCTTCTATTAGTGTTTAACGTAATTACACGCTTTATATTAGCTTCACCTATATGTTTGTTTGTAACCGACTTCTTTGGGCGCGATTTTATCCCACTTAAAACGGCCAGATAAGCGTGTTTTTTAGTTTTTTTAAACTACAAAAATTATTGTACTTTTTTGAAAGTGGAACATGTTTGCTTTTGTCAGTTTTTCGTAAAAACCATTTCCTTGCATGTTTTTTACTTAAGCTTTGTTTTTGTTTGTATGTTTTCTTAACTTCTGTCAATAAAATTGCTTTGAAACTTAAATATTGTTCTGATATTTCGAACTCTCTGCAGCATACGACATCCAGCAGTTGTAATAGGAAAGAGAAATTCCAGAAGAACAGAGAAATACTAACTCCTTGGTTGAGTTGAACAACCTCCTCAAAAGAAACTTAAGAAAAATCAAGGTTAAAATAAAAATGTCAGTAACAATACACACTGATGTTGGAGATATCAAAGTGGAGTTGTTTTGTGAACAATGTCCGAAAGCGTGTGAAAATTTCTTAGCGCTGTGTGCCAGTGATTACTATAATGGATGTCTGTTCCATAGGAATATTAAGGTAAAAATTATTTATTTATTTATTTCATTTATGTGTAAAGTTTTATACTATCACAAATTTGAAACACAGTTTTACTCACCTTTACTTGTTACCTGCCAAGGCCACCGCAACCCAGGTTTTGTAAGCTGGGTTTTGTTATACCTGTATAGGGGCCATATATAGAAAAATTTTCAGCTTTTATACTATGAGGAAAGTCTAGGGGTCATTGGCTCTTAGAGAACAATAATTATATTCCACTGGTGCACTGATTGCAAGAGATTTTTTGTTTTCTGCAACCAGCTATCAGGCCGGTATTTAAAGCTGTTCACTGATGTAGCACTGAAAACTTTCTCAGGCAACTTATTCATAATATAAACCACTCTTTTGCTGAGTATATGATGTTCTGTATTTGTCAGTAATAAATTAAAAAAGTAAACCTTATTCAAAAGTCAGGAAAAGTGCGAAAAGGATTGGTTGTTTCTTGAAGCAACTATGCTCCCAAACTACTGGACCGGTTTTGAAAAAATCTTTCACTGTTGGAAAGCTACATTATCCCCTAGTAACATAGGCTATATTTTGTTTCTTTTTGCAACTTAGATTATTTTATAGCCCGTGCGAAGCTGGCACGATCTGCTAGTAAAATATAAAAGGGTTTGAATAATATACTGTTATGACATTGCAGGGCTTCATCGTGCAGACCGGAGACCCCACCGGCACTGGGAAAGGAGGCACCTCTATATGGGGGAGGAAGTTTGAAGATGAATTCAAGGAAGAACTCAAAGTAAGGATAAATATTACAAATAAAATTAATAATTAAAAATAAAACTTTACTCAAGTTACTGCCTTGAGTATAGAGGAAAATAAAGAGAAGGCATAAACATTTTGTGAACTGTTAAAAGTAAAATTCTAACTCAGTGTGATATAGGCAAATAGGCATATCAGCATAATTCTGCTTGTCTATAAATCCTACTATATAAATGTGTGATATAATATTTATTAATAATTGTGGTTTCCGTGGGATACACAAATAATTACTGCTGAAGATTTGCGCTTAATTGAAATCCATTACTCAATCCTACTATTATAAATGCGAAAATGTGTGTGTATGTTTGTTACTTCTTCACGATCAAATGGTTGAATAGGATTTAATGGAAATTGGTATGTAGATAGCTTAGGGGATAAAACATAGGCGGCTTTTTATCCCGAAAACAATTGTGGTTCCCATGGATACGGAAATAATTTCAAAATCTATGTTACTCCTTCGCGCTCAAACAGCTGGACTGATTTTGATGAGATTCACTATCAAGATAGGTTAGACCTTGGATTAACACATAGGCTACTTTTTATCCCGGATTAACTTATTTTTGTCTCGGATTAACGCGGGTAACATTGCGGAGCACAGCTAGTTATTAATACAGTATGGACTTGTCAAATAACTTACATACAATATCTTCATTATCATAAATATAATAAATATATGCTAAAAATAATAAATAATTATTATTCTTATTTTATTTCATGATTTATATGCGAGCAGCATTATTCTGATGTGCCTATATCACACTGAGTTGAAATTTATTTTTTTAACAGTTCACATAATGTCCACTGTTCAATATCAATGTTTAAAGTTCACTGATCACAGGCACTTATAAATAGCATTTATAAATAGATGAGCGTCTATATGGAATTAAAACTAGCTAATATGTAAATAATGTTTAAGCTAGTTAATAAAAAAAATATCTCTCTGTTATGTTAGTATTAAACATACTTTTACTTAACTCTTATTATCATTTTCATAAATTGTTAATTTATTTGTATTTTCCAGCACAGCACCCGAGGCATGGTGAGCATGGCTAACAACGGCCCCAACACTAACGGCAGCCAGTTCTTCTTCTCGTACGGAGAACAACCTCACTTGGACCTCAAGTACACTGTTTTTGGCAGGTGAGACGTAGCACCTGTAGCTCGGCTTGCTAAAGCGATCTGACTTGATCATTGAGGTTAAGCAACGGTTGATGCAGACAGTCTTTGGATGGGTGACCATGCATGTGACAGTCATTTGAAAAGTTTAACTTTCATCTGGACTCTACCGTGGGTCGGATGACACAGTTAGTTTTAGTACAAGCAGTTGTTAAGCCAAGTCAGAGGCCTTCAGGTGGCTTGTAAACTCGACACCAAAGCTTGACCTCTTAGCTCATAAGAAGAATAAAAAGTCTAAGCCTCTGCTGTCTGTTTGTCACCAGGCTGTATCTCAGAAGCAATGTATTACAGTGATTCAAAGAATGTATTACAGTCGTCGCTATAACAAAAATACTAAAAATAAAATATAAAGAGCAGTCTCCAACCAACAACTTTTTAAGAAATATTTTACTCGATATTTTTTACTTTTGTCTTTATCTGACCTTTAGATATTCACAAAATAATGAATTAATTGTATTAACTTTAAAAATAAATTTTTAAACGCTTAAGGCTCCTATACATAAAAACATTTTTCAATTTTCTTTTTTATAATATTGGTACGGAACCCTTAATGCGTGAGCTCGACTCGCACTTGCCCAATTTTTAACAATCATTATTTTACTTTACAGAGTCATCGACGGCTTCGAAGTGCTAGACGACTTAGAAAAGATGCCAGTTAACCCTAAAACTTTCAGACCTGTTACCGATGCAAAAATTACATCAGTGACTATCCACGCCAACCCTTTAGCGGGATAAATAAAGTATCGTGAAAAAGTTACTTTGGTATCTATTTTTTACCCTCGACATAATCACAGAATAATAACTTGTACTTCGTACAGAAACTTCACTTCGCAATGGTTTTCAAAGAAATATGAACTCAATTTGATAAACAATATGGTTTAATTTAGCTCGCGGTCCAGTCGATCACGTGATGAGTTACGTACCTACCAATTTCTTTTCAAAGGAATATGGGCCTTAATTCACTATGCTACGGTTCATAATACGTAATAAATAACAAGTTTGACTTGTATGTATGTGTGTCTGTCTGTCTGTGGTATCGTAGCTCGCGAATGGATAAACCAATTTTCATTTAGTTTTTTTGGTTCGAAAGGTTTGTTAGAGTGTACCGATATTTGATGAAAATAGATCAGATTTTATAATTAATACTAGCTGACCCGACAAACATTATTTTGCCTTAAGTACAGTTAAAAACACTATAATTGATCAGTTGTCGAGCGGGATGAAAAATGATTATATAACTAAAATGGTTATTACTTTCAGTTAGGGGTATGAAAAATAGATAGTAGCCGATTCACAGACCTACTGAATTCGCATATAAAATTTGGTAAAAATCAGTCAAGCCGTTTCGGAGGAGTACGGTAACTAACATTGTGATATGCAAATTTTATGTATTAGACTAGCTGACCCGGCAAACGTTATTTTGCCTTAAAAAATTGTTAGTAGCCGATTCTCAAGCCTACTGAATTCGCATATAAAAATTTGGTAAGAATCGGTCAAGCCGTTTCGGAGGAGTACGGTAACTAACATAGTGACATGGAATTTTTATATATTAGAAGATTATAAATACACGAAACCGTCTGATGGAAAAGCAGACGTTATTACCACCGAGTCACACTCGCTTTTATGGTACAGTAGAAACTCGATTATCCGGCCCTCGATAATCCAGACTACAGACCAACTGTCCAAACTCGTATTTTTGGAAACATGAACGTGTCGGACGGAACTGGCATCACCCCGCCCGCGCTGGCTTCTCATCGGAAAATAAAAAAAAAACACATTTTCTTCATACTTTCGATTATCCGAATGCCTAACAACAACAATTAGTCGGGTTAATTGAGTTTCTACTGTATTAATAGGATTGCTAAATTGTAAAAAAAAACTTGAGAAGTGTCAAGGGACACCCGGATTTTAATTATAGTAATACTAGCTGACCCGGCAAACGTTGTTTTGCCTTAGTAAAAAAAAAATATCTAAATATACAGTAGCCGATTCTCAGAGCTACTGAATACGCATATAAAATTTGGAAAAAATTGGTCAAGCCGTTTCGGAGGAGTACGGTAACAAACACTGTGACACGGAAATTTTATATATAAGATTTTATTATTATTAACGAATATAATGTAAACTTAATCAGCAGGCTCATTTTTTTATTATTTACAAAAAACCTGTATACACTCAATCAATTGACACTGATCAATGCGAAATAGAAATGAAAATATCTGGCTTGCTTTCTATGAGAGAGAGAGAAAGAGATACAGAGAAACATGCGCACGCCGCACAGCTTACAATAGCTTACTAGCAAAAAGTGTCGTGACAACTTTTCGTAAGATTTTTTTCCGTCTAGCCCCCTTTCACAACGCGCGATAAGGAACTTCGTACCAAAAATAAGCATTCTCATTTAGATAAATTTAAAACGAACGAAAACTACCAGGTTAAATTCTAAATCAAACCTAATTGCCGAAGTTTAAATAAAAACAATTATTAAATGTAAGAGGACAACATTTATTTATTGCTCGTAAATATTTACATTTTACAATCAATTGTTTAGTTTCAAAATGTTCTACATTATTAATAATTAATTAAAATTAATTGGTGTTTACAGGGTAACATTATGAGCCTAGAAATATTGCCCAATGCATTGCGGTGTTCATGTTTGATCGATATAAAATTAAAGTGTTAAAATCTCTCCTATTTGAGTGTGCACTTTAAAGTCAAAAAAATAAAGCTTGTTTTTAAATGACATGAAATCGCTAATCAGTCGCTTATCTTTAGTGTAATTCGTAGCGAACTAGAATAAATAGAATAGTAACTTGGCCGAGAAAATGATTCCACAGTCCATGCGTAAAATACCGCGGTGGGCGGGGCAAACTCCATACAATTGCCGCTTAGAATTTGGGTCCATCTACGCACACAATTATACTGTTATCCCAATGAAACACACATACACAAAGCTCGCACGGGATTGGTGCCGTGCCACACCATGTGACGCCACGCGGGCGCGCGGGTAGCTGTTTTGCCCCGCCCACCGCGGTATTCTACGATTACGCGTGGAATCATTTTATCGGCCAAGTTACTATTCTATTTATTCTAGTTCGCTACTTATAAGTCAAAAGCGATTTTGTCATTTTCTTACGGCGAAGATAAGGACGACTTCAAAAAACTTAATATTTGTTTTTTTGAACCAGTTTTATTTCTTTTTCTTAAGTCTGATTTGTACCAAAATAAGTATAAATATTCTTAGACTGGTTCTTATACAGCCTTTAAGCTATTTGCCGTTTACGATTTTTAGCGAAAAAAAACTGTAAAATAAAAATTTTGCCCTTGTCTTCGCTTTAACAGATCCAAACAAGAATTGATAACTTTAAGCATCCGAATGTGCGTTTGATTCAGGTACAAGAAGTACAAATAAAGGCAGTGAAAGTGATTATAAAAACCTTTGCCCATACAAAATTACATTATTCATAATATGCATAAAATAATTCAATATATTAATGTTGATTTATTGCTATTTTATATCTATTCGTAAAATAAAACGACAGCGTAAACTCTATATAACGACGCATATTATGGCGTTGTAGTGGTCGTTAAATGGAGAGAATATATCTTTGTATGGAATACAAGCTAAACCAACTAAAGCCAATTGATATCGACGCTTTAGAGAGTTTGTAGTACAATCGAGTGACGTTACATGGAGTTTACACTATTGAAAATCGAGTGGTAATTATCTATTGATTAATTAATACATTATAGATAATACAGTAGAGCGTCGAATAACCGAACTACCAATTCGCGTGAGCACTACTGGGTTAGGAATGGCTGTAAATGTATAAACGGGGCCCTATTACTAAGCCTCCGCTGTCTGTCTGCCTGTCACCAGGCTGTATCTCAGAAACCGTGATAGCTAGAAAGCTGAAATTTAGACAGTGTATTTCTGTTGCCGCTATAGCAACAAATACTAAAAACAAACCAAAAACGTGTTTTTTTTCGTGTTTTCTGTCTCCATATTAATAATGGTAACTGATAGATGGTTCAAATTTTCTTAGATGTATGTAAATATTTTACTTTTGTTTTATAATTGATTTCGAAATATAATCTTCTTCTTCTTCTACTTCACCTTATCCCAATTAGGTGGGGTCGGCACAGCAAATCTTCTTCTTCCACTCTCCTCTATCAGACGTCATCTCCACACTGATTTCGAAATATAATATACAACTAAATATTCTGTGAACGTTTTAAGCGTCTATCTGCTACCGTTATTAATACAGAATAAAAGAACACGTTTGTTGTATGATGGGTACCCCTTAACATTTTTTTTTAATTTTTAGTATTTGTTGTTAAAGCGGCACGGGAAATACATCACTTGTGAAAATTTCAGCTTTCTAGCTATCACGGTTTTTGAGATATCCTGGTGACAGATAGACAGTGAAAGACTACTCTATATCGCTTACCATCAGGTGAATTGCGATCAAGCGCAAGCCCATTATAACTAAAAAAAAAAACACTGTGGAGGCTTAGTATTCCTCAAAACAGTATTCCGAAAACCCAATTAGTTCTGATAATCGACGCTCTACTGTTTCTATTTAATAAAAGCTAAGTCACAGAAGTTTTGTTCTTATCGTAGCTTAATAACAATATTCTAAATAACAAGACAGCCTTTTTAGAACAATAAAATGATAAGTTTAGAAAACAGTCAATTTTTTAACAATTTATCAAAAAAATAAAACTTAAAAGGTTAACTAGAACCAAACCAATAGTTAATATTAAAAACTTAAACATTACCTTTTTCCTAATTATTGTGATAATATTAAAATTGCCGATTAAGTAGTCAAAATCACAAGCATGCTTTTCTATACTTATTAATAATTCTTTGGATATTCAATTTTACTTAAGAGGTACACAGTTATTTACAAAGATTTTTTTTTATTAACCAATTAGTTTCAACAGAAATTAAAGCTAATTTTACCCCAGTTCAATAATAATTTATGATTTATAATCTCATTTAACTGCATATTAAAAAAAACCAATCGATGTATTTATATTTATTTAATTATAGGCGAGCAGCATTATGCTGATATGCCTATATCACACTGATTTATAGGCGAGCAGCATTATGCTGTGCCTATATCACACTGATTAATAGGCGAGCAGCATTGTGCTGATGTGCCTATATCACCCTGTTATAGAGGGAGCAGTATTTTGCTGATTTGGCTATATCACACTGATTTCTTGATTTTTGTTACACCCAGGTTTACAGTTAGGCAGACCAGCAGTTAGTACGTAAGCACAGGAGTCAGCGACTTCGAGGTCAAAGGTGAAGCTAAGAATAGTCTGGGATTACTAGCTTTCAAAGAAGTGGCCAGAACACACTGCTAGATGCTTGGCGAGAGATTTTTAACTTGAAGGTGGTAGCTAGCCAGACAAGCACTAGAAAATGCCCTACCACCAAGCATTATGATAAAAGTAGGATTGGGAAAAAGTGTATAACTTGTTATCATTAAATACACTCGTATTCATTTACGGGTATGGTGCTGTAATTTGCGAACCCCCCTCGGGTTCCCAGGTAGATTCCCGGCACGGCCAACAGCTTTGTGATAAACTAAATTTGTTAGCTGTCGGTCTGGGTGTTAAATATGTATCGATATAATTTTATTCCTGTATATGTAGTGAATCAGTTGTGTTAGCAACCGTAATGCAAATGATTAATGGTTCAGTATGGGGCTAACCAGCCGTGGATGTATCAAAAAAACATTGGGAGTGACTTTCTCAAAATTAAAATGTCAAAGTTAAAAATAAAACTGGGGCGTATAACATAGGTGGTGTACATTCGAAATACACATGTACCGAACTATAATAATACATATACGAGGGTGAATCAAAAAGTTCTTAGAAGTGCATATATATGAAACCTTTTTGGATCAAGTTCGATATTCAAATTAAAGAGTGTATATCACACTATATTTATGCAGACTGTCACTTGTTTTTGTCAGTTCGTTCGCATGTAATAATTTTTTTTGTGCAACGAGTTGCTAAAAAGTTAAAATTATGGATAAAAGTGAGTTACATGCGGTGATAAAATATCTCAGTTTGAAAAAAATGTCTACGAAGGAAATTTTTTTGGACATTCAGCAGACATTAGGGGGTGATGCTGTACCCTATTCTACGGTTGCGTACTGGGTGGCTGAATTTAAAAGAGGTAGATCAAGCTGTAAAGATGACCCGCGTTCTGGGCGGCCTTCAACCTCCGTTACAGAAGAAAATGTCAAAAAGGTTGAGAATCTGGTTTTGGAAGACAGAAGAATGACTATAAAACATATAGCTGAGATCCTAAAGATATCTTTTGGTAGCGTTCAACCAATTTTAATTGATTCACTGGGGTTCAAAAAAGTGTCTGCAAGATGGGTGCCACGAATGTTAACCGACGAAAACAAAAAGCGACGTTTGGAAATTTCCAAGCGTAATCTCGAAATGTTCCAGCGTGATTCGGATAATTTTTGCCGTCGTCTTGTCACCATGGATGAAACATGGGTCCAATCCATTTTAATCCTGAAACTAAAAGACAAAGCATGTCTTGGAAACGACCATCCTCTCCATCCATTAAGAAATTTCGAGTTGCTCCTACCGCTGGCAAAGTTATGGCCTCTGTGTTCTGGGATAGTGAAGGAATCCTTTTTATTGATTACATGCCAAAAGGCCAGACGATTACTGGACCCTATTATGCAAATTTAATCCCGAAAGTGCGTGAAGCGATTAAAGAAAAACGTCGTGGAAAACTGTCGTAGGGCGTGTTGTTCCTTCAAAATAACGCTCCTGCTCATCGATCGGAAGTTGCGCTCAACGCAATCCGCTGTGCTGGCTTCAATCTCCTTGACCACCCACCATATTCTCCGGATTTAGCCCCAAGTGATTGTCACTTATTTCCAAAATTAAAAGAGAAAATTCGTGGAACAAAATTTCACGATAATGACGCGGTTATAGCTGCCGTAGAGGACTTTTTCGAGAGTCAAGAAAAAAATTTTTTTCACAAGGAATAAGGAAGTTAGAAACGCGTTATTCTAAATGCATTGCATTGCAGGGAGATTATGTAGAAAAATAAAATATTATTATTTAAATCTTTGCATTTTTTAATATTGATTCCAAGAATTTTTTGATTCACCCTCGTACATACAAACAACATAACCAAACCACCTAGCTTATTACATGAAGCGTGACACACTGTGTGTTTAAATTACCTAAATATAACTTTTAATTTGTAAACTATTATTGTAAGGCATATTAATTATATTTGCACGAAAAGACGGCCACACTTACTAAAGATTGTTGGATAAAAGTCATCATCGGGGACGAGCATCACACGGACTGTCGCAGACGAGATCCGCGTGAATTTTATAAGTGTGACCGTTTTTTCGTCCAAACATTCGAGTATTACTTTTAACATTTTATCAATACATCTTAAAAATAACATTTTAAGGACCGAGTTTATCATTCTTGAATGTTACATTTTAAAGTCTAATTTTGTTTTTAGTGATGTGAAAGTAAAAATTTAAAATTAATTTAATTAATTAAATCAAAAATTATAAAGCATTCATTTAATTTTTTTTAATATATCATAGGCTTTCTTTTAAACATAACCATAATTGTCATTAACATTAAATAAAAAATAAAATGATTTTCATTAATAGATCTTAAAGTTAATAATATTTAAGTACAAGGCTACGAATGCATTTTGCTCATAAAGATTTCTGCAATGAATACATTTTTTGATAATACTGTATCTAACCCATTGTGAAAATAACTATTTGCAACCTAGAACATATAATTATGTCTTTATCTTGGGCAAAATTTGGAATTTACAGTTTTTTGTTACAGTTAAACAGTAAAAAAATATTAAAAAAATAACCTAAAGACCGCCTAAAGAACCACTCTAAGCATGTTTATACTTATTTTGTTACCAATCAGACTTATGAATTGGAAAAAAACTGGTTCAATAAATTTAAGATAAAATTTTAAAACCAGTTTTTTTCGTATTGCTAAATCTGATTTGTGCCAAAATAACATTAAAAAAAAAAATGGTTGCCTGTAAAGTCGGTTTTACGGGCGAAGATTTTACGTGACAACGTCTGCCGCGTGCTGCGCGCGCGGCAGACCGATCATAGTTGAGTGGGAGAGAGACGCAAGGCATTCGGCGGGCCTCTCTCTCGTTCGGTGACTCATCGTAACGTTACCGGGCGTTACACTTTTTCATAAGTGACTCCCAGCCGCAACCTAATTTAAGACGTTGTCACGTCAATATGTTTGTTCTTTAGACGGTCTTTAGGCAATTTTACTGTTAAGTATTTGTGGCGAAAAAACTGTTAATTCAAGATTTTGTCCTAAATTTTTTAGTTATATATAAATATACCTAAAATAAATATACATACATATAAGCATAACAAATCATCTTGGTTAAAATATCAACTCACTTGAATGAATATAAATTATACCAAATGCATGACAAAATTGCAAATTTCGCAAGTGATGCAATTATTAACTTTCATGTTTCCAAATCATAAAATTGGTCACCTAGAGGAAATTCAGGTTCTTCTTCCTTCTTAATCTGATTTGATTTTTCATCAAAATTGTCAGTGAAATGTGATTTTATATGAGAGACTAAATCTGCCTTCTTTTCAAAAGTGGCTCCGCATTCAATACAAGGCATGTTCACAACCAAACATTCGTGACTTTGCTCATGTTTGTCAAGCTTATCTTTTCGGTTGAATTTTTTATCACACTGACTGCAAGAAAATGGTTTCATACCAGAATGGAGAGTTGCATGCCGATCTAAATCTCTTTTACGGACAAACTTCTTGAAACAAACTTTGCATTGGAAGACTCTGGACCCTATATGGGCTATAGACACGTGTGTTTTATATGCATCCAAAGAGGAAAACCTTTTCGGACACTGATGACATTTTATGTTCTTCGGTCGGTTTTTCGCTAACGCCTGCTTTGATTTTTGAGGTGATGTTTGCATTTGTTTTCCCGGTGAAGGTTTTTGGACTCTACTGAAACTACTTTCACCAGATATGTGATCTGGGACTCGGGGTAGATCGAAATCTGTCAACCCTTGTTGTTCGGATGGAGATGTCATAAGGTTACTATAAGGATTCACACTTACAACCATGTCATTAATATTTTGTTCATTATCATATTCATTTTTGTGTTCTGGGCTGATCGGACCATGTCTAACTTCATGTTTGAGCAGTTTATCCCTTCGTCCAAAGGTGAGTGGACATTTTCTGCAAGCATATGGTTTCATACCGGAATGTACTAAGACATGTCTCTCAAGGTCTCCTTTAGCTACAAAGCTTCTAGGGCACAGTGGGCAGACATGAGGCTTATGACCAGCGTGGATGCGAAGGTGTTTACTCAGATTCGTGTTACGGGAAAAGCTTTTCAAACAATATTGACATTGGTAAGGTCTTACTCCTGTGTGAACAATAGAATGCTTTCTCAAGTCTGATCTACGACCAAAACACTTTTCACATTCAGGACACTGGTAAGGTTTGTCATTGCCGTGCACTTGTTTTGTGTGTTGAATAAACTGGGATCTTTCCGCAAAAACTAAGCTGCATTCCACACATTTATATGGTAGGTTTGGATCATGGTACTTATGTTCATGTTCATTACATTTTTCTTGGGAAATGAAAGCTTGGTCACAATACTGACACATGAAGACGTTTTTGAAGAACGATTCCGACATTGGTTCACCTTCAGGGGTGTTATCTCTTTCTGTAGTTTCTTGCTCCGTGGGTTCCATACTTTCTGATTCCTCAGACGAGTCATAGTCTAGACTAGGGTCCACTACCATGACCACACTGTCTTCTACTATAAAATCTTCAGGCTTTGGCTTCTGCTCTTGACCGTTGGTGTAGTTATAATTACTCAGCTCGGAAGAATTAGAGTTATCAAGTTCACTTACCCGATTTGTGATTTGCCGAAGTCTATTCTCATTTTGAACGCATTGGAGCTTGAATTTGGAGCATTTGTCAACTTTGAGTAGACATTTGTAGCATATTTTACCTGGTAAACCATCATTGGGGTCTATCTGAAATGGGCAATTCAAAATTATTATAAATAATGGTAAACAAATGTGGTATCACAGTAGGTAAAATGGCAAAGTTTAAGAGGAAAAATGTTAACAAAAAGGCGACTATAGGTACATACTTGCAGGTCGAAACATTCTGCTATTTTCGAGGTTAAAGATACGTTTGCTTCGTCGTCAGGCGCTGCGCCGAATATGGACACGGAAAGAGCGCTTTTGTTGAGACAAAGTCGACAGAGCGCGTGGAAATTGGCGATGATGTAGGAATCTTCCATTTTGTGCAACCAATGTCACATAGTCACGTAGAGCCGCGAGCCTCTGAGATTTCGCCCTCCCGTGTGCCTCGAGTGACAGGATATCGTTTGTAGATTGTTATTCTTCCTTTCAAACACGGATCGCGATCAAGGAGGTGGTATAAACCTGCCAGCATTAGCACGGGGCGGCGGGCGCGGGGCGCACTACGCAACCGTTCGATGCGAAGGGGCAACTAGGGCGATGTCCGTCAGGGCTGCGCTACCGGAGTGCCTCCGTCGCCGCGGCGCGGCTCACCGCACACTGCTGCACTTAATTTCACACCGCATTCTGCTTTTTGCCAGTAATCCACAAAGATTTTCGCGTTTAAATACATTAATTATTTTAATAATATTATTTTCCAACTATTATTGTTCCGGAATAAACTTTGAAAATTGAAAAATAAAGCGATACCGCGCAATTTTCGCTGAAATTAAAAATATTGTTTTCTTTGCGTACGGTTTTGACATAAGTGACAGCTGTTCGTTCATAAGCATCTGTGATTGGCGAACGTGATTGGTGATTATTTGTGACCAATCTTATTACGACATAAATGTAAAAGAGAACAAATTTCCAAAAATATTGCCATTACATTCCTTGCCACTTCGGTCTTCGAGGTTTTGCTTTTCATTTTCTTCTTTTTCAACCTTTGCCAGTGTTCCTATTTTCTTTCATCTTCTTTAAAATTATTATGTCAAGAGTAATACATTTTTTATTACATTTTTTTTATTTTTGTTACAAAGTCTTGTGTCTGTAAACTCCATATTCGGAGTGGCGCTAATTTTGAATAGTAAATTTTGCTGATTAAACTTAAAATAATTACTATCGTAGATAACACAAACGAAGATACAGTAGGACTCAAATGTTATAATATAAATATGTAGACGATTGCTTAAGCAATCGTCTACATATTTATTATCTAATTGCTGTCAATCTCCTGAATCTAATTAGATTCAGGAGAGGCAATTTGAAAATATGATAAATTAATGAATATTCATGTACTTCTTGTGACGCAGATAACCTGTACTTAAGTAAAAAACTTAAATGGAAATAAAACAAATGTAATAAAAGTTCAAACGTTTTATTTAGCTAAAAATGGATTTACTTAACACAAATAATTAAGACACTAGCTAAGATTAGTTTACTTTTACAAACACGCACATTAAATTAATCATTGTTTTGGTGAATTTAAAATTATCTTCATAAATAATAATTAGTTAATAGGAACTCAATCAAGACGACAATATAAAAAAATATATGCTGTAAGCTGCAGACATTTCCCTTACGTTTCTACTGTGCCTTAGTCTTTAACACCATTTTGCTATTTTCATAACATTAAATACACTCACACGAAGTTTTACCTACCAAAAAATGTTCTCATTTTTGCTGAATACATAAAATAGTTAAGGCACAATTGAAAGCGATAAGCAAAAGTGCGGCTACTCACAACATTGTCATGCACAAATTAAATTATTAAATTAAGTACTTATAAACATAGAATAATACTAGAATGCCGAATTAGCTAAAAATCAAAGAAGGGTTTTTAGTTAGTTATAACATCTTCTTCGATTATAGCGTCAGTGTATGGACCAAGGAGGTCGCATCCTGGCACCAAAGAAGGATGCAAACAAGATTGAGAAGGTTCGTGGAAGGCTAGCCCGCCGGGGCAACTAAGGTATCTGGGGGCGCCTCGCTCGCAAGCTATGTAGGTTGTGCATTCGTTGCCGTACCTGCGAAAATATTAAAACATTTTTAATCTAAAAAAGTTTACTATGTTAAGTTCTCTTTTTATTTACTCATAATAAGCTTGCGCTTGATCGCAATTCACCTGATGGTAAGCGATAATGCGATCTAAGGTAGAGCGCGCTTGTCCAGAAGAAACCGCTAGATTATAGTTATCGGGGAACAGAGAATTTGGTAAATAATTTCACACCTTGGAGGTACGCACAATGTAGGTGGAGGCAAATCGCTTTATACGCCTCTAAGCAAGTACATTGTGGTAGGCACCGAGATCTCTCCATAGAAGATACAAGGCCTCGGTCTTTGTACTCCTCAAACATGTCGGTTACCTCTTTCCTTTCTTTCACCGAAAAGCTAGTACAAATCCACACATAACTTGAAAAAATAATCATTGGTGTAGGGCCAGAAGAAAACCAGGACTTGTCTGTTTGAAAAGCAGGCGATTTTCCACCGAACAACTCTCTCGTTGAGTTTTTTTAGATATATGTTAGGACGTACCTGAATTTCGTTATGACAGAGTTGAACTCATCCTCGTACGCCTCCGGTATAGGGCACGTAAAACCCCGAAACGCTATAAATAACAAATTATCGGATTAATAGGAAATAATACAGTAAGGATTGCTGGGAATCGGGGCCTTCTCGAGTAGGGAGGTATAGGCCATAGTCCGCCAAGTGCGGGTTGGCGGATGACACAAGTCTTCCGATATTGTGGTCCTCAAACACGTCGGTTTCCTCACGACTTTTTCCTTCACCGTAAAGCGAGTGCAATTACACATATAACTTGAAAAACAAGTCATTGGTGTAGGGCTGGGATTCGTCTGATTAAAAAGCAGACGTTTTCCTACTGATCTGGATATCTGAAGTATTAAAAGTAATTATACTCAATAATGAGGTTAAGTCGTACCCCGATAAGTCAAAAACCTCCAAATGTCGAAAAAAATGTTTTGTTCCCTTCCCTTCAAACACCAAAACCTCCATTACTTGAAATCTTGACCCTCTGTTAGTCGAAATAATCACAGAGTCCCAGTCCAAGCCATTTTGGTACATTTTTTCACCCTACAACTCGAAAAATTAAATTTGACCTCTGCACCTCGAACATAGCAACGTTTTATTTTACAACCTTTACAACTTGATCATTTGGAATTTATTACCTCTATTGTTCGAACAAAAATAAGTAACCGACCTTAAGAACTTGGCGTTTACCTTCACTTGCTTAACCTCAAACTCTTTATGTTGAATCAAAAGCCGCCTAAGTCCGCATAAGTTGAAAACTCTATAACTCGAATTTTTGGCGTCTCCCTTGATGTTCGACTTATAGAGGTTCTACTGTATATCTATCTAGATATACAAAGACGAAGAAGATCTACTGTCAGAAGTAGAAGTCGACACTTACTCACCATCGGGGTTACAGTGCGGCACGTTGATTGGCCAATCGCAGCTGGCGAGCGCCTCGTTGAACACCAGTCCGAACGGACAAGTCATGGGGATAGCTCGGCCCCGCTCACACATGATGTACTGGCTGCATTCTCCCCCTGGCACCGTGTAGTAGCCGAACTGTTGCGGGCACTCGTTCGTGGGGCGCGGGATTTCTGGAAACGAGAGGAAAGTTTATCTCTAAAAACATCTGGAATATTCCACTAATGTGTAAGTGTTTATACTGTTGCCGCATAACAGGATCATATGATTCTTAGCGCGGGGTTCAGTAGATATGGCAAAACGTAAACTAAGCTATGCTTTAGAATTTAATTAGTTATAGTACGTTTCACCCTTGTATTTGAACTGAATAAACTATTTGTAATTGTATATTTGTTTTTCAAGAAAAAAAAGACTCATTCTTTTGTGGCATACGAGTATTACTTCACTAATCTGATACAAAAGCATCACAAATAATAACAACGTATTAATGTACTCTATATTTGTTCCTTTTTAGGGTTCCGTACCTAAAAGGTAAAAACCCTATTACTAAGTCTTAAGGGAACGTATTACTATGCCTCCGCTGCCTGTCTGTCTTTTTGTCTCCAGGCTGTATCTCAGAAACCGTAATAGCTAGAAAGCTGAAACTTTCACAATATATGTATTTTCCGTGCCGCTATAACAACAAATAATAAAAATGAAAAAAATATAAAAATACTAAGGGGGTCCCCATACAGTAAACGTGTTTTTTAAATATTTTTTGCTATATATCAATAACGGTAGCATGTAGACAAATGTTCATGGAATGTATAAATGTACAATACCTTTCATATTAAATTATTAAATAAATATTTGAGGGGGGCGCCCATACTACAATGGTACGGAACCCTTCATGCGCGAGCCAAACTCACACTTGGCCAATTTTTTGCGTCCATAAAACTTATAGACACGGAAGCAGCAGCGGTTGACCAAATCCAAAATCCAAATCATTTATTGATAACACCAAACTTACAAGTCAAATAATATGATATCATTACAAAAGTATATGATAATATGTATCCATGTCAATTTTCAATTATATTCTAGTAATATCATTATAATAGTAATATCATTACAATAGTATGATATTAATCAAAATGACAATTTTCACTACTAATATAATATCAATACAATAGTATTGACTACATAATACAATAGTATTGACTACATAATTCTAGTATTGACGCAGCCAGCCTGAATAGGTGACCATGCAAAAGACTGTCATTGACAAAGTGACATTTCCATCTGAGCGCTACTGTAGCAGATATTAAATGATCGGTACCACGGCTGTTACAAGCAGCCTCTTGCTATAGGCTCGGTGGTCCAGATAACGACTTTCTCAAGGACTGATTGAAAACTCTTAGATCATTCTTGGCCACTTAGATGTTATAGAGAAGAAGAAAAAATATCTTACGTTTAAATACTCCTTCACAGTGTACTTCAGATGGGTAAGAGCAGGGGAATTCTGGGTAAGGCTTGTACGGGTTGAAGAGAAGACCATCAGGACAGACCATCTGTCTAGGTTGTAGCATCTGCAAAGACAAAAGTTTATCGTAAGAATTCGTCGAACTGTGGAACTTGATGAATGGCGTACGCGAACGGAGGCCTATGCTCAGCAGATGACAATAGAGAGAGTACTGATGATGATAATGAATAAATTGTACATAGTTTGAAAAAAAGACTAAATATAGAAGACATGGAAGAAGTTATTTAAATTCCTGTGTTTATCTTCTTTGCGATTAATTTTGACATTTTTACTTGAAATTAAACTGTGATATTATTAATTTAATAATGAATAATGAATGTACTGTGAACTTGACGAAAACATATTGTATCTTTTTATTGAACCTTTTATTAAATTGTAATAATTAGGATACGTTATGACGAATAAATGATAATCTATTCTATTTTATATTCTATTCTAGTTGAAGTTAATAATATGAACGCTAATACAAAAAAAAAACATTATAAATACCTAGAGAAATTAAGCAAATAAGCAAACCATTCAGATTTTGAACTTTAAAGAGAATTGGATACTTAAGACAAGAAACTCACGTAACACTCAACAAACGAGTCGCAATGTCCCAAAATTCCGTAGTAGCCATCTCCATTCGGGCATCCGTACGCTTCGACTTCAGCTGGGTCCAAGCTAGGGTTCAGAGGTACTTGAGTAGTGGCCAAGGTAGTTGGAGGAGTTGCCGGTGAAGGGTCACGGTTAGGCACTAAGGGGTTGTACGTGGTGTTAGGCAGAACTGTCACTGGTCTAGGAGTGGCGGTAGGTACAGGTCTGGCCGTAGGTAAGGCTGTGGGTACAGGTTCCATTGTAGTTACAGGTCTGACTGTTGGTACAGGGCTAACCGTAGGTACAGGTGAGGCAGTAGGTTCAGGAGTGGCTGTAGGCACAGGTACAATAGTAGGTACAGGTCTGGCTGTAGGTATGGGTCTGGCAGTAGGTATAGGTGAGGCAGTGGGTATGGGAGAGGCAGTGGGTATGGGAGAGGCAGTGGGTATGGGAGAGGCAGTCGGTATGGGAGAGGCAGTCGGTATAGGACCAACAGTAGGTACAGGTGTACCTGTCGGAACCGGCCTGAGCGTAGGCTCTACAGGTACAGGTCTAAGAGTTGCTGCTGTTGGCTCCACTGGGATAGACGTGGAACCAGTAAAATCAGGAAGGATTGTTGGAACGAAAGTTGAATCTGATCCTGTAGGATTAGGGTATACACTTGTGGGCACAAATGGTAAATCGGTCGCTGTAACTGGCGGCAGAGTAGGGTTTCCTGTAACTTCAGGATAAGAAATGGTAGGTAAAGGGTTAATAGTAGAATCCGGATAAGAAACAGTTGGTAATGGGTCAACCGTTGCACCGGGGTATAAAATGGTAGGTAACGGGTCAACAGTAACACCCGGGAAAGAAATGGTAGGTAACGGGTCAACAGTAACATCCGGGAAAGAAATGGTAGGTAACGGATCCGCAGAAACGTCAGGATAAGAAATGGTAGGTAACGGATCCGCAGAAACGTCAGGATACGAAATGGTAGGTAACGGATCCACAGAAACGTCAGGATACGAAATGGTAGGTAACGGATCCACAGAAACGTCAGGGTAAGAAATGGTAGGTAACGGGTCAACAGTAACATCTGGGTTAGTAAAGGGTGGGAGGGTAGGATTATTCATATCAGGAATTTCTGGTCGATCATCATCAGATGGAGGCAGATTGGTTCCTGGATATAGCACGACTGGTGGCGTAGGATCTCTGCCCGGTAGAAGGGAATCTATAAAATCTCCAACGCCTTCAGCAACGTTAACAAGTACGTTGCCTGGAGTCCTATCGGACCCCCCGAGTGAGGGCAGGCTTGGACCACCAACATTATTATTTAGTATTCCAAGACCCGACCCGAGTTGGGCAGTAACTGTAACAATGGAAAAAATATCATTAGTAGATATAATTTATTATTACTAAAATTTAGAGTAAAAGTTAGACACTGCAAAGATTGAAAGTATAGTTTGAAAACTTATAAAATATACCTCAATTGATATATTGGACAAGCCAAAAAACAAACAATTAAAAGAATAGTATTTTTACAAAAAAGAAATTATCAAAATAACTAGTGTAAATCGTAGGAAAACAATAGTAAAATATAACGTGCTGAAAGAATCGGATTTTAGAATTCTTTACATCGTATGAAATCCAGCCTAGCGAAGACGATTTGACTCTTAAAATTAAGTCCTTGGCATTAAAAATAATGTCAATACACTCACCAGAAGTCGACAGCAGGAACAGAACTGATAAACCTCGCAACATGGTTGTTGCTTTGCTGATGACCAGACAATGATGCTTTCCTCGCCACCAACTCTGGTTTATAAATGTTTCATAATTCTTTCGGCATTCGTCCAGTTTACACCTGATTGTCAAACTAATTTGTTTATAATTACGTTGTAATGACAATAATCGTAATGGGACTAAATGCCGTTATGTGGTTTGCTTTTCGCTAATGAAATAATTAGGAATCAAATGATAGGCTTGTGATCTTATACGATAAACGTGATAATTTCACAACAAAAATAATTGTGGTCTTTATCAATTTTAATTGATTTTTGTGTATTTGTCATTATGAAGTCCAATTCTGTCTAATTTTATTTGTGTTTGATTTTTCGGTTCTGAAGGTTGTCCGTATTTTATTTTAATATCATATTTAATATTACTAAGTTATTTTATTGAAATCAAATAGTACACATTTGGTAGTGCTTCGGTCTTTGATTATTGCTTCGGCTGTATTTTTTCTATCTATATCAATAAAATGTACTAATAATACATTGTGTGATGACCAAAAATGTTGGTGTTCCTTCAAAACTCCTGCTATAACAAATAGGTTTCCATTAAAAGTGGTAATTTTATTTTTATTTTGTTTATTCCTTTATTTCAGGCAACTAGTGCAGCTTGTTGGGCTGGGCCCTAGTTGTATGCTAGTGAAATGGAGGATTTGGATCATTTCTTGATTTGGCAAGATATACTTACTAAACTAAATTTACAAAGATATTCCTCCTAACAATCTACGAGTATGTAAACTGAATCCAAGAGTTGAGAAACAAAAAAAGACAATACTTTCAGCAATGACAAGTTTACTTTAATTTCATAAACTTAAATAAGAGGCACAGAATCATATCCGAAGGTGAATCCGCCAGGAGAAGGCGTCACATATTCCTCAGGTTGGCACACAACTAACTCCTCGTCGATACATTTCGCAGTAATAGGGTCGAAGGCCAGACCGTCGTCACAGGACAGGACTCGGGAGCGACCGTTTTGGCAGGAGAAGAAGTAGCGGCAGCTAGGGTCGGTCGCGTATCTGCGGAGACAACACATCATGAATATTCGACCTGTGACAGACCGGATTCAGTGTATTTGTATTTTAGCTGTCCTTACCAAACGTATGGTGCACTGTATGTGTATAAACAGGTAAGTAAGTTTACGTTTTCTGTATGTGTCGTTTTTTATATATTACTCGTATATTTAGTCTATAGATTCATTACAATTTGCTACGTAATTTAGACTCACAAACGTGCGGTATACTTTTTCTCAACTTTCTAAACCATACTGTACTTTTTGGTTCAGGAAGTATCAGCTGAATTAATTGGGTAGTTCTAATTAATATGTTATATGAACACCTTTATCTTATATTAATATTGACTCAGCACAATAATAACGTTTTAAAGTTAAACATACCTGTAGTTCAGAACCAAGTTCTCTTCACCAAAGGCAGGGATTGGGCAGCGGAAGCCGAGGAAGTCTAGGAATTGAAGAATTAATAAGTTGAATAAAAATATAAAATAAGAGACTTCCTTTAAGACGATGATGATGAACATATTGTGATGCTTAATGCAAATAATATTTAGTTTCAAAATAAGTTCACTTCAAATGTCAGAATTGAAACCCATAACGTTTCTAAAAACCTACGACCAGCAGTAGACATATTGGCTGATGATGATACATAAACCAATGACTTGCTTTTCAGATTCCTTAATAATAGATTTGCCAAGGGCAGTCATGTCTATCGGTCACAGGGTCGAACGTTTGGCCATTGGAGCAGTTCATCATTAGGAAAAAGTCTGTCTGCCCGTGTAGACATTTGAAATTCTCAACACAACACTGACTATTACGAAATAAAAATTATATTTCAATGGCTAAAAACGTGATTATTTGCCGTTTTATACATAACATATATAATAATTGAACTGCGAAGCTTTGGAACTCTCTTCCTGAGTCTCTTTTTCCCGATAAGTACAATTTAAGGGTTCTTCAAATCTAGAGTAAATAGGTTTCTTCTAGGCAAGCGTGTTACATCTTAGACCATAGTCAAGCTAGACATGAGGCAAGCTGCGGTCAAACGTAAGCCTATTCATCAATAAAAAAAAACGGAAATGGAATAATTCGAATGCGAACTCGACTCACACTTAGCTATTATTATTTAATTTGAACTAACCTCTGCATTCAGGTACATGTTCAGGCCAGTCACACCGCTCGATCTTAGGGTTGAAAGCGAGACCCATGGAACAGTTCATCATGGTGGCGACGCCGGCGGAGCACACGATGTAGCGGTTACAGCGCTCGTAGATCGGCCACGACTTGTCCGTGATGGGGTAGAA
The DNA here is from genome assembly GCA_035578125.1 of Mellilla xanthometata. NCBI lineage: Eukaryota > Metazoa > Arthropoda > Insecta > Lepidoptera > Geometridae > Mellilla > Mellilla xanthometata. The sequence goes on from JAPUBQ010000045.1 coordinate 537,550, forward strand.
GCCGAACTGGTGAGGGCATTGCTCCGTGGGCCGGGCTGGCTCTGGAGATGTTATCAAAACATTCAGCATCAGCAGTAGCCTTTACACCTATATAGTTTAATTAGCAGTAATGTATAGTTACATATAGGATTTTTATAGGTTACATTTCGGAGAGTGTGCAGCGGAATTGCATCAATTGATCCCCCCCGCCCCTTTCCACCATCGGACGAGTAGGGAAACACCAAGGCAGCATCGTTATACTGTGAAGGTGCCTAAGTTGCGTACTAAGCGATTTGCCTCCACCTTTATTGTGCGTACCGCCAAGGTGTGGAATTCTTTGCCAATTTCCCTGTTCCCCGATAACTATAATCTAGCGGTTTTCAAGGCAAGAGTGAACCAGTTTCTTTTGGGCGAGCGCGCTCCACCTTAGATCGCATTATCGCTTACCATCAGATGAATTGTGGTCAAGCGCAAGCCCATTATGAGTAAAAAAAAATTATAGTAATATCTCTTTTATTTATTAGCTATATAAGCCTATTCTTGAATATCCTCGTTAGTCGTATTCCTCGTTACTGAGGGTCGTGACTATCCTGCAGAATTTATTCTCTGGGGGAATTCGCACAAGTAAAATCACACTTGCCAAAGAGAATTTGAAACTTGCTAAAGAGGTGGAGGTGGATTCCTTTCGTGGAAGGGCGCCTGCGCCCTTCCACGAAAGGAATAATTGTCCTTGGATTCTCGGTTTCTTCACGATATTTTTTTCACGGTGCGCAAATCCAAACAAGTCACTGGTTCCATTCCGACCCTACCTTCCACATCGGTGTAGGATCGGGATGGAACCAGTGCTCGACAGATTGGAAATCATACGTACTCCACCGAGTCACACTAGCTTTTTACCTAGCTAGCTACGATCAAGCATAAAATCGCCAGGCTCCTAGCAGTATGTACCGGCAGCCTGCTTGTGAGCCGATTATTTCAAGCGCGCGTACGAGGTAGAGGCATTCGCCTCTACCTCGTGTGGACAAAGATAGGCAAATGGCTAGCTGTATTGTGAAGGAAGGAAGTGAATACTTACGCTTGGGTGAGCGTCCTAGGCAGGGACCCTCCGCGGGGTATCCGCAAGGGTAGTCAGACCAGCGCGCGGTCTCCTTGTAGTGCATACCGTCGGGACACAGCTTGCGGGTCGGGCGCCAGTTCTGTACGAAGGTTCGGTATCAAGTTAGGTTAGGTTTCCGATTTTTGACAAAATAAACGAAACTAAACGGTCTTCTTCGTCTTTTTCATCGTTTGAGCTAAGTGGCCAAGCTCTGATGTCGAGAGTTTACAAGCCGCCCGAAGGCCTCTGACTTGGCTTAACGACTGCTTGTTAAGCTTTGATGATCGTGTTAGATCACCTTAGCTAGTTAAGCTACAGGCGCTACTATACGATTGTACGGGCTATAGTCAGAGAAATACCAGTATTACCAGCGAACTAGAATAAATAGAATAGTGACTTGGCCGATAAAATGGTTCCACGTTCCACGCGTAAAACACCGCGGTGGGCGGGGCAAAACAGCTACCCGCACGGCTAGTATCGGTGGCGTGACCTTGATGCGACCAATCGCGTGCGAGCCATGTGTGCGTTTTTCGTTGGGATAGCAGAATAATTGTGTGCGTAGATGGATTCAAATTCTAAGCGGCAATTGTATGGAGTTACTCTTCCGTTTATTCCGTTCGCTGAGAATTACTTACCTTGCACTCAATGTAAACGTCACAGCTCTGCTCGAATCTGTAGTGACCAAAACGTCTCGGGCATGAGAACTCCCAGAGCGGGTTGATGTAGATTTTGTTGAAGTCATCTTCAGTATCAGTCTCGTTCAAAGGCGGAACCGTCTGGGTTCGAATATCAGTGGGAGTGCCCGATTGTCGGCCTGGCCGCAGAAATTCTGCATTGGCTGTAAAAAGGATTGGTGTTTAGAGTACCCAGCCTAAATTGCTGATAATCGATGTTTCTGCACGTGCAGTATTGTAAGGGGTATTTTTAACTATTAACCACTTTTTAAATAGGCTTACTATTCAGATCTAAAAATAATTCTTCTTGTACAAATTTTTAATGTCAAGTTTTAAAGCTAAGCTAAGTTTAAGCTAAGCTAGCAACTGTTGCTATTCCCAATTATTATTGCCACTACGAACAGTGAACTGCGAAGCGTGCGTGCCGCCAAGGTGTGGAATTCTTTGCCACATTCCCTGTTCCCCGATAACTATAATCTAGCGGTTTTAAGGCAAGAGTGAACCGGTTTCTTCTGGGCAAGCACGCTCCACCTTAGATCGCAATATCGATTACCATCAAGTGAATTGCGACCAAGCGCAAGCTCATTAGGCGTAAAAAAAAAAGCTTTGGAAGAAGCCTTTCATTAAAAAAAAACTTTTGGCTAAATGAATGTCTGGAGGGATACAATTAACTCTTTTAGCAATATCAAAGAAATCGGTATTTTTACGAAAAGAAATAAATGTTTCACATCTTACTTGCAGCTACGATCACCAAGAGAAAGCAAACTCGTGAAAACATCTTCTTTTCTTCACTCGCCTTGGCTTGAGACAAACAATCCGAATGATGCTCTTCCCAACCCTTTCTACCATTTTATACTAGAAATAGGTCATCAATAACTAATTAATCAATACCAGTTTAACACCATATGAAAGAGATATGTTATCTAAAGCTAACGATATGTCGGCATGGGAGCGCCAGTGTTGCTTTTATTAATAAATTGACATCATTTTAAAGCCTACTATTTATAACTGCTCTCAACGCGTCAATCGTCGTCACAACAACGCCGGTTCGAGACTATAAGAGTAGCCATTGCAGTCTTCGGGCAGTCACGCGGTAGCAGCCGAAGAAGACGCACCAACGTATTCAGTGCCTAGTTTCTAGTGTCCAGTATGTTAGTTATCGTTATGACAGCTAAGAGCTTTAGCCTATTAATTATGAAATTACTCGGAGCCTTACTTTTGCCTTAATCATGTAATAACTGATGCCTTTCCTTATTATAAAAACGCTCACGAGTCCATGAATAAATATTGTATTCATTCATTCAATATTTAGGAGCTGGGCTCTTGTCTGTGGAGTTTTTTCCACAGGTAGTTCTATCTTCGGCCAAATCCTTGACCTCCCTATACGACATGACTTTTGCCTTCTCCTTAATTTGGTCCAAATATGATTTTCTAGGTCTTCCTCTTCCTCTCCTGGCTTCTATCTTTCCTTCTACGATATTTTTAATGAAATTGTCATGTCGTAAAAGGTGGCCTACCATCTTTTCTCTTCTGTATTATATAAATATTGTACTACCAGTAATAATGTTTGTGTAGGCTATGTGAAAATATTAATGATACTCGAGCTTCTTGCCCATTCTTCTCGAGTGATCTATTTCCGAATGGGTAAATCATTGTTCAAACAATAAATATGCTCTGTAGATGCTCAGATCCACAACTTATAACCAAATACTTTAACTTTTATTTCACAAACCTTTATTTATTTTAACGTCAGAAATCTATTAGAGAATATATTTTAAATCAGAAAGAATTTAAGGTTAGGTAATAGTGATAACAATCTAGCGACACAGTAAAGTAACGCATTTTGTATACATACAGCCACACGCTCGATAGTTTTAGACTTTATGATTATTACCGATTGATAATGGCAGTAACATGACAACATATCACTTCTATTTTATGATATCGGTACTCATCCCGATAGATGTATAATAAAAGATACATCAGAATAACACGTTTATTTTTATTTTAAAAGTGTAATAATGGACAAAATGTGAATACAGAAATGACGAATGACAGGGATGTATGGAAGAAGCGTACAAACTGTACCGACCCCACATGAAGTGGGATAAGGTAAAGAAGAAGAACAATAAAGGACATACAAAAACAAACATATTTAATACTAGCTGACCCGGCAAACGTTGTTTTGCCTTAAAAATATATAGTAGAAGATTCTCAGACCTACTGAATACGCATATGAAATTTGGTAAAAATCGGTCAAGCCGTTTCGGAGGAGTACGGTAACTAACATTGTGTCATGGAAATTTTATAATTCTTTATTGGACACATTAATAAAAAAGGCACAGTAAAAGACAATTAACTTAAAATTAGTGTACCACAATTGGCGGCCTTATCGCTTAAAGCGATCTCTTCCAGGCAACCTTTGGATGGAAAGGAATTTATAAACGACTAAAGAAGGACGTAGTGTACAATAAAGAATAATAAAAAACTAACATATAACAGGTATTAATAATCTTATCTTAATTTATATAAATCTCGTGTCACAATGTTTGTCCTCAATGGACTCCTAAACCACTTAACCGATTATAATAAAATTCGCACACCATGTGCAGTTCGATCCAACTTGAGAGATAGGATAGTTTAAATCTCAAATTATAGTCGCAATTTTAATTTATTGCTAATATAATTTGTTATAATTAACTGTAAGTAACCTATCTATATAGTAATTGAATTATCAATTAAGTAATTCGTAAAAATGAAGTATCTTTTTGTACGTGTAACTAACTCCTAACCAAAAAGAAACCTGGCAATAACTAACCTTAGGCCTATATTACTTAAAGTAGGCGACCATACGTTTTTATCAAATCGCTAGAATTCGCAAAACGGACACAACCGTCAACGCCGTCTGCCCTCACGCGTCTGTCCGCGTTTGGGTCGCGCACTCAGCGATGAGCCACTTCTTCCCCACCGCACTTACCCCACTCCCCCACGCCCCGTTCGCCTGGCGCCGCTGCCGGTATTTATCACCGAAACGGTATTTATCGCCGAAATTGCTATGACTCTGCATTTTAAATCTGTGATATCTTCGAAAATATTTATTTAATTTACATGCTGTAAAAAGCCATATTGATCTTTATTAAATGCACAATGTATTTAAGATACTTAATTGGATAAGGATTAATAAGGTTAAAATTGTAGCCTATGTGTTATTCTGATGTATAAGCTATAGCCTATGTGTTATTCTGGTGTATAAGCTATATTGTGGTAAAGTTTCATTCAAATCCATTCAGTAGTTTTTACGTGAAAGAGTAACAAACATCCATACATCCATACATACAAACTTTCGCCTTTATAATAGTAGTAGGAAGTATGTGGTACTAGTTGATTAGTTCTTATACAATAAAATAAAGATTGTTATAGCATTGGAGAGTAAAGTTTTAAAGAATTAGTATTGAAATTGTGAATTTAAACAACTCTAAAATAAGGTTAATTTATTTTGGTAATGCAATACGAAAAGCTCGCTAGATTAAGTAAATTTCTTAACTCTTTTTAAGTTGTTCAATAATGTCTTCTTCTCTGGGAGAACTCCAAAGGCATGGCACAGAAATAATAGAAGTTGAAATAATACGACTGAATTCGTCTATTACCTATGTAGTTAGCATAATATTTTATTCATCTTCATGTATTTTTAAAACATGAGGTAATTCTACAAATATTTTCTCGGTGTAATTTCATTTAATTTTGTATTTATTTCTTTGAATAGTGTTTATGTTTTTTTATGCACATATGTAAGAACAAACCAATGAGTTGTGCTGAGGGTTTCTTAAGTGTGGTAAATAATAATGATTTCATTTAAAAAAGGTTTATCATAAACCTAAGAAGCATGATGGTTATTTTCTTCGAAAGGGTAACTTTCTTTTAAGGAACTATCTCACTAAGACCCATCTCACTTCTGAGCCATGTCTACAAGCTATTCTCAAGGGTCATCACGAATCGTCTAGCGCGAAGACTCGACGAGTTTCAGCCTCCCGAACAGGCCGGGTTTCGAAGCGGTTATAGCACCATAGACCACATACACACAGTCCGGCAGATTATACAGAAGGCAGTGAAAGCTAGGCCACATGAAAAAACGTAAATAACCATAGCACATCCGAAAAAACCCTGATGGAGATATTATTATAATATAAGTGTTATTATACAATATCAAATATTTTACTAATTCTAAGTTACCTAGAATAATAATAATTATACATATTATTAAAAAGGAAATTGCTATATTTTAAAATAGCATAAATACATGTCAGAATTTACAATATTAAAATGTCAGATTACAATATTATAATGTCAAATACAAATAACTTAAATCTAAATAAATAACCCGCTCCTAATAGTTTCCGGTGCAAAGGTGCCCATCAGACTTGCAGCGTTCCCGCGCTGAATGGCAATCGCTATCCTTTGCACCAGGAAAGATCCGAAGCGAGAGTATTATACAATTGACGAATTTCTAAATGATAAAAGTTTAAATGACACATATGTACACCATACTGGAAAATAAATAAATCGGCTCGCTTCGAACCAGCATTGCCACACCCCATTGGTACATTTTCATGTTTTATGATAATTTAATATTGTATAACATTTAAATAATGCAATAAATGATTTGAATTAAGGCAGGCGAGAAAAGTTGCCCCATCTGTACAATTCCACTTGAAGATCAAAAGAGTGTTAATGCCGAGTGGTATTCTACCATTTGATTGCCCAGGTAGATAGAAAAGTTCGCGAAAGACGAGTCAAAAGCCGCGTTCTCCTACATTATGACAACGCTTCTTCACACACGGCCAACAAAACAAAGTCATTTTTAGCTTCAGAAAAAGTACAACTTATCACTCATCCTGCGCATAGCCCCGACCTAGCTTCCTATGATTATAGTAGTATTTAGTAGTAGTTATTTTTTAGCTATAGTTTTAGTAATAGTTTATTTAGTAGTATTATTTTTAGTCGTATTTTCCCCAAAATCAAAGATTTGATGAGAGTTTTGACTTTTACCAACTGTTACTCCAAAGAGGCAGTGATAGCGTTCAATCAGCACGTAGAAAACATGCCTACAGATCTGTGGTCCTCCTGTTTTAAAAAATGGTTCGATCGCGTGATAAATGTTTAAAATGTAAAGAAGATTATTTTGAAAAGCAATAAACATAATAATTTGGTTTTAACATGTGGTTTTTTTTATAATTGCTCAAAACTTATAGTGTGACCTACGTACCACTCAGACTTGTGAATTGAAAAAAAACTGGTTCATAAATTCAAAAAACTGTTTTTGTACCCGTCTTAGTTACACTAAGTTCAATTAGTGGTAGGAGAATATTTTTTTGTCTGTCATATAAAACAATAAAAAATAAAAAAAACAACCAAGAATGTATGTTCGTGTCGTAACGTATTCTAATTATTTAAATTTAGATAATGTCTTGGAGTAAACGGTCTGGTGTCGCATTGTTCCAGAACAGCTAAAAACAAAGGTTAACTAGATCTAAAAAAATTAAAGCGGAATGACAGTTGTGATTGAATGATATCGTATCAATGTAACGTCTGTATAAAATTGGTACGGGAATAGGATACAATATAAGAATTATTAAAGTCTATTACAGGTCTGGATAAATAATTGTAGTTTCCACAGGTTACGCGAAAAGTGACATACACGCGGGCGGAGCCCCGGGCAACTGCTAGTAAAAAATAAGAGTTTCCATTAAAAGTGGTAATACTGCCAGCTTGTTGGGCTGGGCTCTATATTAGTGGGATGGAGGATTTGAATTATTTCTCGATTTGGCAAGAAATACTTAGACTTCTCTCTTTTTCTTCTTCCTTGCCTTATCCCACAGGTGGGGTCGGCAGCAAATTTTCCTCTTCCACTCTCCTCTATCAGCCGTCGTCTCTACACTCACTCCTTTCACTCTCATGTCCGCATTCACACACACTTCGGTCGGCCTCTTGCCTATCTTCCTTGCACTTCCATTTCTATACATCTCCTACTAACATGCATCTCATCTCTACTCGTCACATGCCCATACCACGCTAACATTCCACTCTTTAATTTCTCCCTCATTGGTGCTACTGTCAAACTTCCTCTAATGTACTCATTTCTTATTTTGTTCATTCTTGTCACTCCACACATCCACTCCTCTGCACTACATGCCCTACTTTCGTTCCCCAACAATAATTCTCCCTGACAATCTAAATTGTATTCAAGACTTAGGAAACAAGAAAAGACATTACTTTCAGCAACGACAAGCTTATTTTAATTTCATAAACCAATTACTTAAATAAGAGGTACAGAATCATATCCGAAGGTGAATCCGCCAGGAGCAGGCGTCACATATTCCTCAGGTTGGCACACAACTAACTCCTCGTCGATACATTTCGCAGTAATAGGGTCGAAGGCCAGACCGTCGTCACAGGACAGGACTCGGGAACGACCGTTTTGGCAGGAGAAGAAGTAGCGGCAGCTAGGGTCGGTCGCGTATCTGCGGAGTCAAAACATCATGAAGATTCGATCAGAAAGATTCTATGAAAGACTGCAATCAGTGTATTTGTATATTAGCTGACCTCACCAAACGTATGGTGCACTGTATGTGTATAAACAGGTTAGTAACTTTACGTTTTCTATATGTGTCGTTATTTATATATTGCTCGTATATTTAGTCTTGATGAATGAATCATTGCAATTGCTACGTAAATTAGACTAACATAAGTGCGGAATGCTTTTTCTCAACATTCTGAACCATACTGTACAGTTTGATTCAGGAAGTATCAGCTGAATTAATTGAGTAGTTCTAATTAATATGTTATATGAACACCTTTATCTTATAGGTATTAATGTTGACTCAGCACAATAAAGACGTTTAATAAAGTTAAACATACCTGTAGTTCAGGACCAAGTTCTCTTCACCAAAGGCAGGGATTGGGCAGCGGAAGCCGAGGAAGTCTAGGAATTGAAGAATTAATAAGTTGAATAAAAATATAAAATAAGAGACTTCCTTTAAGACGATGATGATGAACATATTGTGATGCTTAATGCAAATAATATTTAGTTTCAAAATAAGTTCACTTCAAATGTCAGAATTGAAACCCATAACGTTTCTAAAAACCTACGACCAGCAGTAGACATATTGGCTGATGATGATACATAAACCAATGACTTGCTTTTCAGATTCCTTAATAATAGATTTGCCAAGGGCAGTCATGTCTATCGGTCACAGGGTCGAACGTTTGGCCATTGGAGCAGTTCATCATTAGGAAAAAGTCTGTCTGCCCGTGTAGACATTTGAAATTCTCAACACAACACTGACTATTACGAAATAAAAATTATATTTCAATGGCTAAAAACGTGATTATTTGCCGTTTTATACATAACATATATAATAATTGAACTGCGAAGCTTTGGAACTCTCTTCCTGAGTCTCTTTTTCCCGATAAGTACAATTTAAGGGTTCTTCAAATCTAGAGTAAATAGGTTCCTTCTAGGCAAGCGTGTTACATCTTAGACCATAGTCAAGCTAGACATGAGGCAAGCTGCGGTCAAACGTAAGCCTATTCATCAATAAAAAAAAACGGAAATGGAATAATTCGAATGCGAACTCGACTCACACTTAGCTATTATTATTTAATTTGAACTAACCTCTGCATTCAGGTACATGTTCAGGCCAGTCACACCGCTCGATCTTAGGGTTGAAAGCGAGACCCATGGAACAGTTCATCATGGTGGCGACGCCGGCGGAGCACACGATGTAGCGGTTACAGCGCTCGTAGATCGGCCACGACTTGTCCGTGATGGGGTAGAAGCCGAACTGGTGAGGGCATTGCTCCGTGGGCCGGGCTGGCTCTGGAGATGTAATCAAGACATTCAGTATCAGCAGTAGCCTTTACACCTATATAGTTTAATTAGCAGTAATGTATGTTTACATATGGGTTTTTTATAGGTTACATTTCGGAGAGTGTGCAACGGAATTGCGTCAATTGATCCCACCCGCCCCTTTCCACCATCGGATGAGTAAGGAAACACCAAGGCGGCATCGTTATACTGTGGAGGTGCCTAAGTCGCGTACTAAGCGATTTGCGTCCACCTTTATTGTGCGTACCGCCAAGGTGTGTGTGGAATTCTTTGCCAAATTCCCTGTTCCCCGATTACTATAATCTAGCGGTTTTCAAGGCAAGAGTGAACCAGTTTCTTCTGGGCGTGCGCGCTCCACCTTAGATCGCATTATCGCTTACCATCAGGTGAATCGCGGTCAAGCGCAAGACCATTATAAGTAAAAAAAAACTCTATAGTAACATCTCTTTTATTAGCTATAGAACTATTCTTGAATATCCTCGTTAGTCGTATTCCTCGTTACTGAGGGTCGTGACTCGGATTTTTGGTTTCTAAAACGTGTCGGTTCCTTCACGATATTTCCTTCCAGTGCGCAAATCCAAACAAGTCACTGGTTCCATCCCGACCCTACCCTCCACATTGATGTAGAGTCGGGATGGAACCAGTGCTCGACAGTTATTATTTTTTTTTTTTTTATATTAGGACACATTCTCACACGGCTGGTTAGCCCCATACTGAACCATTTCTAGCTCGTATTATGGTTGCTAACACAACTGATATACTACATATACATACATACATATTATATATAAATACATATTTAACACCCAGACCCACAGCCAACAAATTTAGTTAAGCACAAAGATGTTGGAAACCATACGTATTCCACCGAGCCTCACTAACTTTTACTGTTTTTTTTTCGTGAGGAAATGCATTTACGCATCTCCCGCTACAAGCCTTGGGGAGGCGGGTGGGGTATGTCGGACTCGACGGCCAATAGGGCCATCACTACCGACTAAAACCTCACGGTGTCCCATCTCACGACAGAGGCAGGGATACAGGACCGCTTCGCCCATTGCCGATGCTCTCCCCGCCCAGACTAGCTTTTTATCTAGCTAGCTACAATCAAGCTTAAAATCGCCAGGCTCCTAGCAGTATGTACCGGCAGCCTGCTTGTGAGCCAATTATTTCAAGCATGCTCCATCTTTGGCCAGAATGCCTGTGACTCGTGTGATCAAATGGCTAGCTGTATTGTGAAGGAAGGAAGTGAATACTCACGCTTGGGTGAGCGTCCCAGGCAGGGAGCCTCCGCGGGGTATCCGCAAGGGTAGTCAGACCAGCGCGCGGTCTCCTTGTAGTGCATACCGTCGGGACACAGCTTGCGGGTCGGGCGCCAGTTCTGTACGGAGATTCGGAATCGAGTTAGGTTATGTTTCCGATTTTTGACAAAATAAACGAAACTAAACGGTCTTCTTCTTCTTTTTCATCGTTTGAGCTAAGTGGCCAAACTCTGATGTTGAGTGTTTACAAGCTGCTCGAAAGCCTCTGACTTGGCTTAGCGATTGCTTGTACTAAGACTAACATCCGGGACTTACAATTTAACATGTCATTCACTTGAAAAACGACAGTCTTGTGCATGGTCACATATACAAACATCGTCCGTATCGATCGTTGCTTAGCTTCGATGATCGTGTCAGATCACCTTAGCTAGTCAAGCTACAGGCGCTACAAAACCGTTGTACGGGCTATAGTCAGAGAAATACCAGTATTACCAGCGAACTAGAGTTAATAGAATAGTAACTTGGCCGATAAAATGGTTCCACCGTCAACGCGTAAAATACCGCGGTGGGCGGGGCAAAACAGCTAGGTACCCGCGCGGCTAGTATCGGTGGCATGACCTTGATGCGACCAATCACATGCGAGTTTTGTGTGTGTTTCGTTGGGATAGCAGTAGGTATAATTGTGTGCGTAGATGGATACAAATTCTAAGCGATAGTTGTATGGAGTTACTCTTCCGTTTATTCTAGTTTGCCTAGTATTACTTACCTTGCACTCAATGTAAACGTCACAGCTCTGCTCGAATCTGTAGTGACCAAAACGTCTCGGGCATGAGAACTCCCAGAGCGGGTTGATGTAGATTTTGTTGAAGTCATCTTCAGTATCAGTCTCGTTCAAAGGCGGAACCGTCTGGGTTCGAATATCAGTGGGAGTGCCTGATTGTCGGCCTGGCCGTAGAAATTCTGCATTGGCTGTAAAAAAGGTTGGTGTTTAGAGTACCCAGCCTAAATTGCTGATAATTGATGTTTCTGTACGTGCAGTATTGTAAGGGGTATTTTTAACTATTAACCACTTTTTATATTGGGTTACTATTCAGATCTAAAAATAATTCATCGTATACAAATTTGTAATGTCAGGTTTTAAAGCTAAGCTAAGTTTAAGCTAAGCTAGCAACTTGCTATTCCCAATTATAATTGTCACTGGGAACAGTGAACTGCGAAGCGTGCGTACCGCCAAGGTGTGGAATTCTTTGCCAAATTCCCTGTTCCCCGATAACTATGATCTAGCGGTTTTCTAGGCAAGAGTGAACCGGTTTCTTCTGGGCTTGCGCGCTCCACCTTAGATCGCAATATCGCTTACCATCGGGTGAATTGCGATCAAGCACAAACCCATTAGGCGTAAAAAAGGAAGCTTTGGAACTCTCTTCCTGAGTCTCTTTTCCCAAGAAGAAGCCTATCATTACAAAAAAACTTTTGGCTAAATAAAGGATGGAGGGATACAATTTACTATTTTAACACGATCAAAGAAATCGATATTTCTATGAAAACAAATAAATGTTTCAAATCTTACTTGCAGCTACGATCACCAAGAGAAAGCAAACTCGAGAAAACATCTTCGTTTCTTCACTCGCCTTGGCTTGAGACAAACAATCCGAATGATGCTCTTCCCAACCCTTTCTACCATTTTATACTAGAAAGAGGTCATCAATAACTAATTAGTCTATACCAGTTTAACATCATATGAAAGAGATTTGTTATCTTAAGCTAACGATATGTCGGCCAGTGTTATTTTTTTTAAATAAATTGTCATCATTTTAAAGCCTACTATATAAAATTACTCTCAACGCGTCAATCGTCGTCACAACAACGCCGGTTCGAGACTATAAGAGTAGCCATTGCAGTCTTCGGGCAGTCACGCGGTAGCAGCCGAAGAAGACGGATCTACGTATTCAGTGCTTAGTTTCTAGTGTCCAGTATGTTAGTTATCGTTATGACAGCTTTAAGAGCTTTAGCCTATAATTATGAAATTACTCGGTGAGACCTACTTTTGCCTAAAAATAACTGTTGCCTCATTTCCTTATCATAGAAACGCTCACGAGTCCATGAATAAATATTGTATTCATTCATTCAATATTTAAGAGCTGGGCTCTTGTCTGCGGAGTTTTTTCCAGGTTGTTCTGTCTTCGGCCAAATCCTTGACCTCCCTATACGACATGACTTTCGCCTTCTCCTTAATTTGGTCTAAATAATGATCTTCTAGGTCTTCCTCTTCCTCTCCTGGCTTCTATCTTTCCTTCTACGCAATTTTTAATGAAATTGAAAGGTGGCCTACCATTTTTTTTCTTCTGTATTATATAAATATTGTAATACCAGAATAATGTTTGTGTAGTCTATGTGAAAATATTAATGAGCTTCTTGGCCATTCTTCTCTAGTGATCTATTATCGAATGGATGGTAAAATCATTGTTCAGACAATAAATATGCTCTGTGGATTCTCAGATCCTCAGCTTATAACCAAATTCTTCGACTTTTATTCCACAAACCTTTATTTATTTTAGCGTTAGTAATCTGAGGTTAGGTAATAGTGATAATAATCTAGCGACACAGTTTAGGGAATACAGTAAAGTAACGTATTGTCTATAGTTACACACACGCTCTATAGTTTTAGACTTAATGGCTACTGTCGATTGATTTAATGGCAGTAACATGACAACACATCACTTCTATTTTATGATATCTGAACTTCATCCCGGCATAATATATATAATAATAATAAAAGTGTAATAAAGGACCAACAAATACATACATATTTAATAAGTATGTGTAAGGAGGTAAATTCTTATACAATAAATTAAAGATGGTTATAGAATTGGAGAATACAGTTTTAAAGAAATAGTGTTGAAGTTGTGAATTTAAACAACTCTAAAATAAAGTTCATTTATTTTGGTAATGCGATACGAATAGCTCACGAGATTAAGTAGATTACTTAACTATATTTTAAGTTGTTTAATAATGTCCTCTTCTCTGGGAGAACTCTAAAGGCATGGCACAGAAATAATAGAAATTGAAATAATTCGACTGAATTCGTCTATTACCTATGTATTTAGCATTATATTTTATTCATCTTCATGTATTTTTAAAACATGAGGTAATTCTAAAAATCTTTTCTCGGTGTAATTTCATTTAATTTTGTATTTATTTCTTTGAATAGTGTTTATGTTTTTTTATGCACATATGTAAGAACAAACCAATGAGTTGTGCTGAGGGTTTCTTAAGTGTGGTAAATAATAATGATTTCATTTAAAAAAGGTTTATCATAAACCTAAGAAGCATGATGGTTATTTTCTTCGAAAGGGTAACTTTCTTTTAAGGAACTATCTCACTAAGACCCATCTCACTTCTGAGCCATGTCTACAAGCTATTCTCAAGGGTCATCACGAATCGTCTAGCGCGAAGACTCGACGAGTTTCAGCCTCCCGAACAGGCCGGGTTTCGAAGCGGTTATAGCACCATAGACCACATACACACAGTCCGGCAGATTATACAGAAGGCAGTGAAAGCTAGGCCACATGAAAAAACGTAAATAACCATAGCACATCCGAAAAAACCCTGATGGAGATATTATTATAATATAAGTGTTATTATACAATATCAAATATTTTACTAATTCTAAGTTACCTAGAATAATAATAATTATACATATTATTAAAAAGGAAATTGCTATATTTTAAAATAGCATAAATACATGTCAGAATTTACAATATTAAAATGTCAGATTACAATATTATAATGTCAAATACAAATAACTTAAATCTAAATAAATAACCCGCTCCTAATAGTTTCCGGTGCAAAGGTGCCCATCAGACTTGCAGCGTTCCCGCGCTGAATGGCAATCGCTATCCTTTGCACCAGGAAAGATCCGAAGCGAGAGTATTATACAATTGACGAATTTCTAAATGATAAAAGTTTAAATGACACATATGTACACCATACTGGAAAATAAATAAATCGGCTCGCTTCGAACCAGCATTGCCACACCCCATTGGTACATTTTCATGTTTTATGATAATTTAATATTGTATAACATTTAAATAATGCAATAAATGATTTGAATTAAGGCAGGCGAGAAAAGTTGCCCCATCTGTACAATTCCACTTGAAGATCAAAAGAGTGTTAATGCCGAGTGGTATTCTACCATTTGATTGCCCAGGTAGATAGAAAAGTTCGCGAAAGACGAGTCAAAAGCCGCGTTCTCCTACATTATGACAACGCTTCTTCACACACGGCCAACAAAACAAAGTCATTTTTAGCTTCAGAAAAAGTACAACTTATCACTCATCCTGCGCATAGCCCCGACCTAGCTTCCTATGATTATAGTAGTATTTAGTAGTAGTTATTTTTTAGCTATAGTTTTAGTAATAGTTTATTTAGTAGTATTATTTTTAGTCGTATTTTCCCCAAAATCAAAGATTTGATGAGAGTTTTGACTTTTACCAACTGTTACTCCAAAGAGGCAGTGATAGCGTTCAATCAGCACGTAGAAAACATGCCTACAGATCTGTGGTCCTCCTGTTTTAAAAAATGGTTCGATCGCGTGATAAATGTTTAAAATGTAAAGAAGATTATTTTGAAAAGCAATAAACATAATAATTTGGTTTTAACATGTGGTTTTTTTTATAATTGCTCAAAACTTATAGTGTGACCTACGTACCACTCAGACTTGTGAATTGAAAAAAAACTGGTTCATAAATTCAAAAAACTGTTTTTGTACCCGTCTTAGTTACACTAAGTTCAATTAGTGGTAGGAGAATATTTTTTTGTCTGTCATATAAAACAATAAAAAATAAAAAAAACAACCAAGAATGTATGTTCGTGTCGTAACGTATTCTAATTATTTAAATTTAGATAATGTCTTGGAGTAAACGGTCTGGTGTCGCATTGTTCCAGAACAGCTAAAAACAAAGGTTAACTAGATCTAAAAAAATTAAAGCGGAATGACAGTTGTGATTGAATGATATCGTATCAATGTAACGTCTGTATAAAATTGGTACGGGAATAGGATACAATATAAGAATTATTAAAGTCTATTACAGGTCTGGATAAATAATTGTAGTTTCCACAGGTTACGCGAAAAGTGACATACACGCGGGCGGAGCCCCGGGCAACTGCTAGTAAAAAATAAGAGTTTCCATTAAAAGTGGTAATACTGCCAGCTTGTTGGGCTGGGCTCTATATTAGTGGGATGGAGGATTTGAATTATTTCTCGATTTGGCAAGAAATACTTAGACTTCTCTCTTTTTCTTCTTCCTTGCCTTATCCCACAGGTGGGGTCGGCAGCAAATTTTCCTCTTCCACTCTCCTCTATCAGCCGTCGTCTCTACACTCACTCCTTTCACTCTCATGTCCGCATTCACACACACTTCGGTCGGCCTCTTGCCTATCTTCCTTGCACTTCCATTTCTATACATCTCCTACTAACATGCATCTCATCTCTACTCGTCACATGCCCATACCACGCTAACATTCCACTCTTTAATTTCTCCCTCATTGGTGCTACTGTCAAACTTCCTCTAATGTACTCATTTCTTATTTTGTTCATTCTTGTCACTCCACACATCCACTCCTCTGCACTACATGCCCTACTTTCGTTCCCCAACAATAATTCTCCCTGACAATCTAAATTGTATTCAAGACTTAGGAAACAAGAAAAGACATTACTTTCAGCAACGACAAGCTTATTTTAATTTCATAAACCAATTACTTAAATAAGAGGTACAGAATCATATCCGAAGGTGAATCCGCCAGGAGCAGGCGTCACATATTCCTCAGGTTGGCACACAACTAACTCCTCGTCGATACATTTCGCAGTAATAGGGTCGAAGGCCAGACCGTCGTCACAGGACAGGACTCGGGAACGACCGTTTTGGCAGGAGAAGAAGTAGCGGCAGCTAGGGTCGGTCGCGTATCTGCGGAGTCAAAACATCATGAAGATTCGATCAGAAAGATTCTATGAAAGACTGCAATCAGTGTATTTGTATATTAGCTGACCTCACCAAACGTATGGTGCACTGTATGTGTATAAACAGGTTAGTAACTTTACGTTTTCTATATGTGTCGTTATTTATATATTGCTCGTATATTTAGTCTTGATGAATGAATCATTGCAATTGCTACGTAAATTAGACTAACATAAGTGCGGAATGCTTTTTCTCAACATTCTGAACCATACTGTACAGTTTGATTCAGGAAGTATCAGCTGAATTAATTGAGTAGTTCTAATTAATATGTTATATGAACACCTTTATCTTATAGGTATTAATGTTGACTCAGCACAATAAAGACGTTTAATAAAGTTAAACATACCTGTAGTTCAGGACCAAGTTCTCTTCACCAAAGGCAGGGATTGGGCAGCGGAAGCCGAGGAAGTCTAGGAATTGAAGAATTAATAAGTTGAATAAAAATATAAAATAAGAGACTTCCTTTAAGACGATGATGATGAACATATTGTGATGCTTAATGCAAATAATATTTAGTTTCAAAATAAGTTCACTTCAAATGTCAGAATTGAAACCCATAACGTTTCTAAAAACCTACGACCAGCAGTAGACATATTGGCTGATGATGATACATAAACCAATGACTTGCTTTTCAGATTCCTTAATAATAGATTTGCCAAGGGCAGTCATGTCTATCGGTCACAGGGTCGAACGTTTGGCCATTGGAGCAGTTCATCATTAGGAAAAAGTCTGTCTGCCCGTGTAGACATTTGAAATTCTCAACACAACACTGACTATTACGAAATAAAAATTATATTTCAATGGCTAAAAACGTGATTATTTGCCGTTTTATACATAACATATATAATAATTGAACTGCGAAGCTTTGGAACTCTCTTCCTGAGTCTCTTTTTCCCGATAAGTACAATTTAAGGGTTCTTCAAATCTAGAGTAAATAGGTTCCTTCTAGGCAAGCGTGTTACATCTTAGACCATAGTCAAGCTAGACATGAGGCAAGCTGCGGTCAAACGTAAGCCTATTCATCAATAAAAAAAAACGGAAATGGAATAATTCGAATGCGAACTCGACTCACACTTAGCTATTATTATTTAATTTGAACTAACCTCTGCATTCAGGTACATGTTCAGGCCAGTCACACCGCTCGATCTTAGGGTTGAAAGCGAGACCCATGGAACAGTTCATCATGGTGGCGACGCCGGCGGAGCACACGATGTAGCGGTTACAGCGCTCGTAGATCGGCCACGACTTGTCCGTGATGGGGTAGAAGCCGAACTGGTGAGGGCATTGCTCCGTGGGCCGGGCTGGCTCTGGAGATGTAATCAAGACATTCAGTATCAGCAGTAGCCTTTACACCTATATAGTTTAATTAGCAGTAATGTATGTTTACATATGGGTTTTTTATAGGTTACATTTCGGAGAGTGTGCAACGGAATTGCGTCAATTGATCCCACCCGCCCCTTTCCACCATCGGATGAGTAAGGAAACACCAAGGCGGCATCGTTATACTGTGGAGGTGCCTAAGTCGCGTACTAAGCGATTTGCGTCCACCTTTATTGTGCGTACCGCCAAGGTGTGTGTGGAATTCTTTGCCAAATTCCCTGTTCCCCGATTACTATAATCTAGCGGTTTTCAAGGCAAGAGTGAACCAGTTTCTTCTGGGCGTGCGCGCTCCACCTTAGATCGCATTATCGCTTACCATCAGGTGAATCGCGGTCAAGCGCAAGACCATTATAAGTAAAAAAAAACTCTATAGTAACATCTCTTTTATTAGCTATAGAACTATTCTTGAATATCCTCGTTAGTCGTATTCCTCGTTACTGAGGGTCGTGACTCGGATTTTTGGTTTCTAAAACGTGTCGGTTCCTTCACGATATTTCCTTCCAGTGCGCAAATCCAAACAAGTCACTGGTTCCATCCCGACCCTACCCTCCACATTGATGTAGAGTCGGGATGGAACCAGTGCTCGACAGTTATTATTTTTTTTTTTTTTATATTAGGACACATTCTCACACGGCTGGTTAGCCCCATACTGAACCATTTCTAGCTCGTATTATGGTTGCTAACACAACTGATATACTACATATACATACATACATATTATATATAAATACATATTTAACACCCAGACCCACAGCCAACAAATTTAGTTAAGCACAAAGATGTTGGAAACCATACGTATTCCACCGAGCCTCACTAACTTTTACTGTTTTTTTTTCGTGAGGAAATGCATTTACGCATCTCCCGCTACAAGCCTTGGGGAGGCGGGTGGGGTATGTCGGACTCGACGGCCAATAGGGCCATCACTACCGACTAAAACCTCACGGTGTCCCATCTCACGACAGAGGCAGGGATACAGGACCGCTTCGCCCATTGCCGATGCTCTCCCCGCCCAGACTAGCTTTTTATCTAGCTAGCTACAATCAAGCTTAAAATCGCCAGGCTCCTAGCAGTATGTACCGGCAGCCTGCTTGTGAGCCAATTATTTCAAGCATGCTCCATCTTTGGCCAGAATGCCTGTGACTCGTGTGATCAAATGGCTAGCTGTATTGTGAAGGAAGGAAGTGAATACTCACGCTTGGGTGAGCGTCCCAGGCAGGGAGCCTCCGCGGGGTATCCGCAAGGGTAGTCAGACCAGCGCGCGGTCTCCTTGTAGTGCATACCGTCGGGACACAGCTTGCGGGTCGGGCGCCAGTTCTGTACGGAGATTCGGAATCGAGTTAGGTTATGTTTCCGATTTTTGACAAAATAAACGAAACTAAACGGTCTTCTTCTTCTTTTTCATCGTTTGAGCTAAGTGGCCAAACTCTGATGTTGAGTGTTTACAAGCTGCTCGAAAGCCTCTGACTTGGCTTAGCGATTGCTTGTACTAAGACTAACATCCGGGACTTACAATTTAACATGTCATTCACTTGAAAAACGACAGTCTTGTGCATGGTCACATATACAAACATCGTCCGTATCGATCGTTGCTTAGCTTCGATGATCGTGTCAGATCACCTTAGCTAGTCAAGCTACAGGCGCTACAAAACCGTTGTACGGGCTATAGTCAGAGAAATACCAGTATTACCAGCGAACTAGAGTTAATAGAATAGTAACTTGGCCGATAAAATGGTTCCACCGTCAACGCGTAAAATACCGCGGTGGGCGGGGCAAAACAGCTAGGTACCCGCGCGGCTAGTATCGGTGGCATGACCTTGATGCGACCAATCACATGCGAGTTTTGTGTGTGTTTCGTTGGGATAGCAGTAGGTATAATTGTGTGCGTAGATGGATACAAATTCTAAGCGATAGTTGTATGGAGTTACTCTTCCGTTTATTCTAGTTTGCCTAGTATTACTTACCTTGCACTCAATGTAAACGTCACAGCTCTGCTCGAATCTGTAGTGACCAAAACGTCTCGGGCATGAGAACTCCCAGAGCGGGTTGATGTAGATTTTGTTGAAGTCATCTTCAGTATCAGTCTCGTTCAAAGGCGGAACCGTCTGGGTTCGAATATCAGTGGGAGTGCCTGATTGTCGGCCTGGCCGTAGAAATTCTGCATTGGCTGTAAAAAAGGTTGGTGTTTAGAGTACCCAGCCTAAATTGCTGATAATTGATGTTTCTGTACGTGCAGTATTGTAAGGGGTATTTTTAACTATTAACCACTTTTTATATTGGGTTACTATTCAGATCTAAAAATAATTCATCGTATACAAATTTGTAATGTCAGGTTTTAAAGCTAAGCTAAGTTTAAGCTAAGCTAGCAACTTGCTATTCCCAATTATAATTGTCACTGGGAACAGTGAACTGCGAAGCGTGCGTACCGCCAAGGTGTGGAATTCTTTGCCAAATTCCCTGTTCCCCGATAACTATGATCTAGCGGTTTTCTAGGCAAGAGTGAACCGGTTTCTTCTGGGCTTGCGCGCTCCACCTTAGATCGCAATATCGCTTACCATCGGGTGAATTGCGATCAAGCACAAACCCATTAGGCGTAAAAAAGGAAGCTTTGGAACTCTCTTCCTGAGTCTCTTTTCCCAAGAAGAAGCCTATCATTACAAAAAAACTTTTGGCTAAATAAAGGATGGAGGGATACAATTTACTATTTTAACACGATCAAAGAAATCGATATTTCTATGAAAACAAATAAATGTTTCAAATCTTACTTGCAGCTACGATCACCAAGAGAAAGCAAACTCGAGAAAACATCTTCGTTTCTTCACTCGCCTTGGCTTGAGACAAACAATCCGAATGATGCTCTTCCCAACCCTTTCTACCATTTTATACTAGAAAGAGGTCATCAATAACTAATTAGTCTATACCAGTTTAACATCATATGAAAGAGATTTGTTATCTTAAGCTAACGATATGTCGGCCAGTGTTATTTTTTTTAAATAAATTGTCATCATTTTAAAGCCTACTATATAAAATTACTCTCAACGCGTCAATCGTCGTCACAACAACGCCGGTTCGAGACTATAAGAGTAGCCATTGCAGTCTTCGGGCAGTCACGCGGTAGCAGCCGAAGAAGACGGATCTACGTATTCAGTGCTTAGTTTCTAGTGTCCAGTATGTTAGTTATCGTTATGACAGCTTTAAGAGCTTTAGCCTATAATTATGAAATTACTCGGTGAGACCTACTTTTGCCTAAAAATAACTGTTGCCTCATTTCCTTATCATAGAAACGCTCACGAGTCCATGAATAAATATTGTATTCATTCATTCAATATTTAAGAGCTGGGCTCTTGTCTGCGGAGTTTTTTCCAGGTTGTTCTGTCTTCGGCCAAATCCTTGACCTCCCTATACGACATGACTTTCGCCTTCTCCTTAATTTGGTCTAAATAATGATCTTCTAGGTCTTCCTCTTCCTCTCCTGGCTTCTATCTTTCCTTCTACGCAATTTTTAATGAAATTGAAAGGTGGCCTACCATTTTTTTTCTTCTGTATTATATAAATATTGTAATACCAGAATAATGTTTGTGTAGTCTATGTGAAAATATTAATGAGCTTCTTGGCCATTCTTCTCTAGTGATCTATTATCGAATGGATGGTAAAATCATTGTTCAGACAATAAATATGCTCTGTGGATTCTCAGATCCTCAGCTTATAACCAAATTCTTCGACTTTTATTCCACAAACCTTTATTTATTTTAGCGTTAGTAATCTGAGGTTAGGTAATAGTGATAATAATCTAGCGACACAGTTTAGGGAATACAGTAAAGTAACGTATTGTCTATAGTTACACACACGCTCTATAGTTTTAGACTTAATGGCTACTGTCGATTGATTTAATGGCAGTAACATGACAACACATCACTTCTATTTTATGATATCTGAACTTCATCCCGGCATAATATATATAATAATAATAAAAGTGTAATAAAGGACCAACAAATACATACATATTTAATAAGTATGTGTAAGGAGGTAAATTCTTATACAATAAATTAAAGATGGTTATAGAATTGGAGAATACAGTTTTAAAGAAATAGTGTTGAAGTTGTGAATTTAAACAACTCTAAAATAAAGTTCATTTATTTTGGTAATGCGATACGAATAGCTCACGAGATTAAGTAGATTACTTAACTATATTTTAAGTTGTTTAATAATGTCCTCTTCTCTGGGAGAACTCTAAAGGCATGGCACAGAAATAATAGAAATTGAAATAATTCGACTGAATTCGTCTATTACCTATGTATTTAGCATTATATTTTATTCATCTTCATGTATTTTTAAAACATGAGGTAATTCTAAAAATCTTTTCTCGATGTAATTGCATTTAATTTTGTATTTATTTCTTTGAATAGTGTTTATGTATTTTTATGCACACATGTAAGAACAAACCAATGAGTTGTGCTGAGGGTTTATTAAGTGTGGTAAATAATAATGATTTCATTAAAAAAACTTTATTATAAGACTAAGGAAGCATGATGGTTATTTTCTTCGAAAGGGTAATATAACTCTTTTGAAGAACTATAGACCCATCTCACTTCTGAGCCATGTCTACAAATTATTCTCAAGGGTCATCACGAATCGTCTAGTGCGAAGACTCGACGAGTTTCAGCCTCCGGAACAGGCCGGATTTCGAAGCGGTTATAGCACCATAGACCACATACACACAGTCCGGCAGATTATACAGACGACAGTGAAAGCTGGCCTACCGGATCTACCGGCCACATTTAAAAACGTAAAATAACCATAGCACATTCGAAAAAACGTAAAATAACCATAGCACATTCGAAAAAACCCTGAAGGAGATATAATTATAATATAAGTGTTATTTATTATACAATATCAAATATTTTACTAATTCTAAGTTACCTAGAGTAATAATTATATATATTATTAAAAACGAAATTGCTATATTTTAAAATAGCATAAATACATGTCAGAATTTACAATATTAAAATGTCAGATTACAATATTATAATGTCAAATAGAAATAACTTAAATCTAAATAAATAACCCGCTCCTAATAGTTACCGGTGCAAAGGTGCCCATCAGACTTGCAGCGTTCCCGCGCTGAATGGCAATCGCTATCCTTTGCACCAGGAAAGATCCGGAGCGAGAGTATTATACAATTGACGAATTCCTAAATGATAAAAGTTTAAATGACAAATATGTACACCATATATTGGAAAATAAATAAATCGGCTCGCTTCAAACCAGCATTGCCACACCCTGATTAGGGTATATTTTCATGTTTTATGATAATTTAATATTGTATAACATTTGCAATAAATGATTTGAATTTGATTTGAATTGAGGCAGGCGAGAAAAGTTGTTAAAAAATGATCGCGTTATTTTTCTCAGCAACGGGTTCCATTTGTACAATTCCACTTGAAGATCAAAAGAGTGTTAATGCTGAGTGGTATTCTACCATTTGACTACCCAGAGTGTTAGAAAAAGTTCGCGAAAGACGAGCCAGAGCCGCGTTCTCCTACATCATGGCAACACTTCACACACGGACAAAAAAACAGTCATTTTTAGCTTCCGAAAAAGTTATATAAGCACGTAGAAAGCATGCCTTCAGATTTGTAGTCCTCCTGTTATAAAAAAACTTGACTTATAATTACTACTGTTATAGCGCAGACAACAAAACACTCAATTTAAGCAATTTCACACGATGGTATAATATCCACATTGATATCGTAAAATCTCATTAAAATCAATAAGAAAAGCGCGCGCTCGCTTCTTGGTGGCCCTGCGCGCGCAGCTGCGCTCTCATTGGTTAGATTTTAATGGCGGCAAGTTCACTGTGACAATACACGTACTCGTGAATTTAATGTTTCGCAATGTGTTTTGTTTTTAACATACAAATCAAAAGTTAAATATGGATAGCGACGATAGTATTTGTACGCCGGATATTCTAGAAATGGCAACAAAAGTAACTCACAATCTTTTGCCAGAAAAATCTAGAAAATAATATGAAATAGAATATAATAACTTTAACATTAACTTTCACAATTGTAACATCCAAAATTTGAACAATTATTATAAATAAACTATTGTCAGCTTTTACGCTTGTTGTTTGATTATTTGCATTAGTAAAGGATAAAGTAGTGTATGCAACTGCATATAACACGGGTATTAAAACACTCGTTACTATTATGAAACTCGCTGCGACTTAACTTACGAAGAAATTCCGTCTAACAAGATTTTTTTCTGACAATTTAAACTGATTTCAAGAGTTAGGAAACAAGATGAAGTCGGTTAAAAAGACAATACTTCCAGCAATGACAAGCTTATTTTAATTTCATAAACCAATTAAATAAGAGGCACAGAATCATATCCGAAGGTGAATCCGCCAGGAGAAGGCGTCACATATTCCTCAGGTTGGCACACAACTAACTCCTCGTCGATACATTTCGCAGTAATAGGGTCGAAGGCCAGACCGTCGTCACAGGACAGGACTCGGGAGCGACCGTTTTGGCAGGAGAAGAAGTAGCGGCAGCTAGGGTCGGTCGCGTATCTGCGGAGACAAAACATCATGAAGATTCGATCTGTGACAGACTGGATTCAGTGTATTTGTTTATTATCAGAAGACCTCACTAATACGTAAGTGTATAAATAGGTAAGTAAGTAAGTATACTTTTTCTGTATATTTAATTATTAAGAATATATTGACATGACATTTCATTATTATATTTGGTCTATAGCGTGTTTACAGAGCAATTACAATTGCTTCGACTTAGACTTGTGAGGCAATTAGACTAACAATGAAAGCATATTGTGCTGAGTGCTTTTTCCCAAATTATCTGAATCATACTGTACAGTATGGTTCAAAGCATCAGCTGAATTAATTGAGTAGTTCTAATTAATCTGATATATGTATACCTCTATCTTATATTAATATTATTACTTAGCACAATATTTTTTTTTTTTTTTTTTTTTTTTTTTTTTTTTTTTTTTTTTTTTTTATATATATACACCTACCTCCGATATGTAGATATTTCGGAGCCTATTCTTATACTATTCAACCCTTTCATACCAGTTCTCGCATGTGCTACCTCTCGTACTTTCATTCGTCATTTCTTATCTTTCTTTTATCCGTCACCTTTCATATTTACTTTATCTATTCCTATGCTATCTATGGTTTTATTTATATCTAAGTTTATGTGTTACATCATCTTTATTTATTGCTATTGGGGCACTGAGTCCGCCATACTGACAATGGCGGGTAGTGCTCCCATGTTTTTGCTTCCATTTCTTTGTCCGACAATTGTTATTATTTCTTTACAGTACTCTATAAACTTATCTCTAGATTTTTTATCAAATATTATTTTGCTTAAATTTTCGGTATTTACATTCATGTTTATGACATTTTCTATTTCAAATCTTTTACTTCCATACATCGGACATTCTGTTACTATATGTTCTATTGATTCTTTTTTATTTGGATCACAGGGACACGCTGGGCTCTCCTTGCGCTTAAAACGATGTAAATATTCGGAGAACCCACCGTGTCCTGTTAGTAACTGTACTGTTATGTGGTCTAAGTCGATGTTTTTTATTACGCTGTATGCTGCAATCGCATTTGGAAAGAACAATTTAGTTACGCTTGCCTGTTTCTCTCTTTGATAGCGCCCGTTCCATTCGTTCAGAGACTCTCTTCGTATTAGTCTCTTGACGAACGACACAGGGCATCTATCGTAATGGGGTCTAATTTTCAGATGCAACGCAGCGGCTTTTGCCAGCTCGTCAGCTCTCTCGTTTCCCTCCACCCCCACGTGAGCTTTGACCCAAAATAATCTCAATATTTTGTGTTTATCTTTCAGCTCCCTTATGTGGGATCTTATTCTTACAGCGAGGGGGTGGAGAGAAGAGAGATTGACTACAGTTTCAAGAGCGGACCTCGAGTCACAATATATATTACAGACGGTTTTGGTGCTGTCTTTGGCTTTGTCAACTGCTTCAGCTAAAGCCAGTAGCTCCGCTTGGTAAACTGAGCAGCACTCAGCAAGTTTCAACTTGCGAGTGCTGATCTCTTTGCTGCCTACGCGAGTTGACAAAGCTGCACCGACTTTTCCTTCTATTCTGCTTCCGTCTGTATATATATTCAGTTCATCTCCACGATGCTCCTCGAGGTCCACTCCATCGCTGAGACACTCAAATTTCAGTGTTATCTGTTGTGCAGGGTGCGGCTTTTCCATGTACGAGTCCGGGGTTTCCATTTCGCGGTCTCCTAACAACCTTTTTGAATATCCTCTCTTTGTTTCAAAAAGAGAGGCTGCTTCTCTTATTCTAATATCGAGCGGAAGCAGTCCGGATAGCAGGAGCGCGGAGTTTAGTGAAACTGTCCTGTATGACTTTATAATCTTCTGGATGAAGCCGCGTTGGACTGAATTCAGCTGTTTCCTGATTGTAACCTTTTCTGTAGCGTGGGCCCAAGCGCTTGCAGCGTACATTATTGTTGGCTCTACGACTGCGGTGTATATGGCCATCAGTATGTCAGGTTTCAGTCCCCAATGTATTTTGGCGGTCCTGCTGAGCTGTTTATAGAATACCAGGGCTTTCCGACAGACGTTTGCGACGTGATTTTTGAATGTCAGCTTGCTATCGATGGTGAGGCCGAGAAGTTTAATTTCGTTTGAAAAGCCTATGTTGACCCCGCCCATTTTCAGGCGTGGGATGTCATATTTCAGCTTCCTTGTTACTACCATTGCTGTTGTTTTATGTGGTGCAAATTTCAGCTTATATCTGACACCCCACGTCTGAACATGTGCGAGTGCGGCGTTGGCCTGTCTTTCTATTTCTAATGCCGTACCACCATCGAAAACAAGGATTATGTCGTCAGCAAATGCCTGCACGTAGTCGCCCCGGCTCTCCAGCTCTTTTAGAAGCGGGTCCAGTATCAAGTTCCATAGAATAGGACCGCCAATTGACCCTTGCACACATCCTTTAGCTGTTGTCTTTGCATATTCTTCTCCCCCATATCTGACTGTAACTTGCCGATCCTCGAGATAACTCCCGAACACCCGTCTCAGGTTCACCGGGCATTTTTCCTCGGCAAGGCGCACCTTTATTGCAGGCCACCAAGCACTGTCGAAGGCTCCCTCTATATCCAGTGAAACAAGAGCTATCAACTTCTTCTGATTTAATTTGCTTTTTATGTGTTGCATTAGGATATAGAGGGAGTCCTCCGTGCATTTTTGGGGCATAAAGCCGAACTGCCAGGAACTCATGCTCGGTAAAATGTGGAACCTGAGTCGGTTGACCAGGAGCTTTTCGAAGATCTTCCCCAGTACGGGGAGGAGCCCAATCGGTCTATATGATTTTGGCGCGGTGTAATCTGTTTTCCCGGGTTTCCTCAATATTACGACGACAGCCTCTTTCCATTTCTCCGGGAAGTACCCGAGTTCCAGACATTTGTTTGCCATTGCGAGAAATGTTTCGGGATCGTTCTCGATAGCAGCTCTACAGATGTCCGCCGTGAACCCGTCTACTCCCGGAGCTTTTTTAGGATTGAATGAGCACACTACGTTTTCTAGCTCTGTCAAAGTGAATGACGGGTCACAGGAGCCATCTTGTTCCTCGTTATTCATCCTTTTTGCTTTCAGCCTGATTGCGCGGTGCTCTATGTTGTCGTTATCTTCGTCATCCTCCGGGTAAAACGTATCTGCCAAAAGCTTTACTGAATCTTTGGCATCAAGCTCTCTCCCTGCACTTCGGAGATTCGGATCCATTTTTCTTGCTTTTGTTCTTCCTATAACTCTGTATATTCCGTCCCATACCGACTCTCTGTCTTGCTTTCCACAGAAATCTTTCCAGCTTTTTATTTTAGCTTTACTAACTTCTTGTTCATACTCTGTTTTCTTTTCCAGGTAAGCAGCCACCACTCCAGCCCTGCGGACAGGCGCCGCGTTGCGGATTCTCCTCCTCCTAGCGGTAGCCTCCCTTTTCAGCGCTTCGAGCTTCTCCGACCACCATGGCAAGGTAAGTTTATTTTTGTATTTCTTGGCTGGTATTGTGAGTGTGCATGTGTGTGTTATGACCTGCGTGTATGTGTTTATTGTTTTATTTAATTGTTCTGTGCTGTTTATGTGCTGTATATGTGTCTGTGTGAGTTGGTTTGCCTCTCTGGATTGATTGAAAATTTCTTGAAATTGTTTCCAGTCGGCTTTCCTTGTGTTGTATTTTCTTGTTGTACTTTGAATGTGTGTGCCTGTCGATTTATTTTGTGTGATTTCGAAAATAATGCCATTGTGGTCGGAGCTCGTTAGCCCTTCCACAATGTCCCAGTTATTCACAAGGGGGAGGAGATCCGCAGAGCAAGCAGTAATGTCGACATGACTGGAGTAGCGGGTGCCACCCCTCACTGTGTCGAAGGTTGGGACGGAATCGTTGTTGTTGAGTATGTGAAGCTTTAATTCATTCAGCGTAGCAAGCAGCTCCTCTCCTCTAGAATTTGTCTTGACGCTGCCCCACCAAATACTCCAGGCGTTTGAATCCCCGCCGATAATTAAGTTTTTTGAGCCAAGTTCGCTGACAATCTTCCTCAAATGCTCCGTATATTGCTCCATGGGCTGGTCGCATTGGAAATATATGGAGACCAGGTTCATGTGCCACTTTTGCGTTCGTATTCCAAGCACAGCAATATTGTTATTTGTGAGTCTTGGATACTGCACTACATCGAGGGTAGGGTCGAGAACAGCGATCGCAGCTTTTATGGTGCCTTCTCCTCTAGCTGGGTTTTGAAATATTCTGGCGCCCAGATAGGTCTTCATTTCTTTTGACGCGCCTACGTACGGCTCCTGTATTAGTATGGCCGCGGTATTCCGCTTTGTCGCTTCCATGAAGACCTCATCTGTCGCCAGTTGTTTCTTCATTAAGTTTGCTTGCATGATTTTATAGAGGACGCCCTCAGCAGTACGCCACGGTGGACCTCGCAAGTGTCTCCCACTTGCGCCTCACCGGGCATTCGCTGCTGAAGGCGTTATGATCTACTTTTGCATGCTTCGCTTTACAGCAGTTAACACAGCTCGCAACTGCTTCGGAGAGCCACTCTGCGCAATCGGTTTTCATGTGCGCTCCGCCGCAGTGACTGCACACCTCGACCTGCTCGGTGCAGAACCGCCGCCCATGTCCGTACCCCAGACAGCGCGAGCACTGGATGAGGGGAGACTGGTCGGCGACTCTGACCCGCTGCATATCGATGTGTACAGTACCGGCGGCTGTGAGGCACTGCCACATGCGCGGCGACACTCTCGCCACTACGTGCATCGTGAGGGGGTTCCGCGCTCGACGTCTGAATCGAATTTCAATTCGATCGTGCTCCCCACTCACCCCCGCGAGCAAGTGTTTGTTTTGCGTGCGTATTGCCTTAATGATATCTTCGTCACTATTGCTTCTGAGAACTCCGTAGAAGATAAGGAGTGGGTCCTTATTTTTTATTTCTTCTACGTTTAATTCTTTTCCTTGCTCTGTTATCTTATTCTTAACTCTTGTCATCTCTTT
Source organism: Mellilla xanthometata (assembly GCA_035578125.1). NCBI lineage: Eukaryota > Metazoa > Arthropoda > Insecta > Lepidoptera > Geometridae > Mellilla > Mellilla xanthometata. The sequence goes on from JAPUBQ010000045.1 coordinate 567,390, forward strand.
TTGATCCCTACATCCTATTATAATTCGCCTGTCCTTCGCCTTCCTTATCCTGTCTATCCGCATCCCATCTTCTTTCGCGTTAACTACATTCCTTACTCTCTCGAATACTTGGTCGCTGGTCTCCCCTTCGTCCTTAGAGGCTATTATTATGGAGTGCATTGCCATAGACTCCAGGTTCTGCCTTCTCGGAGACCCGGCCACCACATTAGCATACGATACTCTGCTTTCAGGGGCTTCCTGCTGTTTCTTCAACAATTCTGTTAGTTTTCCTACTTCTTCTATGTTTTCCTTTAACAGTCGATTGTTTTCGTCTATTCGCAGCTGTATGTTTCGGTCGAGTTCGACATTCAGAGTTTTTTGGCCGCTCTCTTTGTTGTCCTCTGCCGGTGTTTGTATGAGCATTTGTTGGGTAGGGCCACTTCGACCCTTGATCGCGTTTACCTCTTTAAACAGAGCGTAAAGTCGGTCAATCGCCTGAAGTGTCCCGGCTTTTTTGTCTGCTTTTAGACTTCGCGAACTGTTTATGAATTGCTTTGCCTTGTTTAGGCAGTCTCGGGCCTCGGTGTCTCTACTGTCATCCTTGTCCACTGGGGGGCTTCCCATCGCGTCGACCCGCAGCTGCCGCGCTGCCGCTGGCCTCGCTTTGGGCTGCGCTCCCGTGGTCTCCCCGGTTGACTTCGGAGCGCCGTCTACCGCCTCGGCTTTTTGCTGTCGCGCGACTACTGGCCTCTGACTTTGCGGGCCCGCCGTGGTCATACTGGGCGGTGTGATGCTGGCTCGGCTGGGCTCGGCTCTGCCGGTCTCCCACTCGCCGATGCTGCGCCTCACGTTGCTCGTGCTCGGTGCGGGCTCCGCTCCATCTGCTTCTGTTCCAGACAGCGTCATGGTCCTGTTGCACACTTTTCTCGCTTGCTCGTTCGGTGTCCGATACATGATTATAACCGGCTATGTCCGGTAAGCAGAGAGGCAACAGGCAAGGTATGGTATGGTATATATATATATATAGGCAGGTAGGTGAGTCAATAGTAAAACGCGGTGGCGTGTAAAAAGCGCCTGTCAAAAAATAACGTACCGCTACTAACTTAGATCTATGTCTATTACACAGTGGTAATGCTTAAAGATATCAATAGATTAAATCTATTGTGATGTCAATACAATTTTTAAAATTATTTATCCTATTTTTATGTTTCAGGTCCGGTGCAGACTTCGTACTTGTCGCAGTGCTCGTCGGAAGGTAAGTAACTACTATTATGTAATATAACTATTTACTTTGTTTTCTGTTTCAGATGGAGAGGAACAGCGAGGAGTAATAGCAGCACGGGGCCTCAGACTCACACGGCGGCAGTACTCCGTCACCGTACAGTCTTACACTACTAGTGGATATATAGCACACGTTGGTCTAGGCGTGTATAGGGCGCCTGTCAATACACTGTGTCATTAATAAAACTATTTGTAATTAACAAACTAACTAAAACTTACAAGTTTCTTATTTGTTACCAAGCCTAGTGTTGAAAACCCGGTTCAATTCGGGCCTCAGCTTAGTCAACCGATATTATATATACATATACACTGTTATACTATACCCTTGTTATATGTTATGCTATATATTATATATATAAATATATATACTACATAGCACAATACACAAGAGTTTTGTTGTAAGGCTCAACACCGGAAGGTAGTGGTCGTTGTACACTGGTGCCTACCACTCAGCCAGTGCTCAGTGTTAGTTAGCTTTAATGTAAACTAGTCTAGATCTTAACCTACTTAATACTAAAAGTCCCGCTCAGATCGGGCCGCTGGTTCCCGAGATACAGACTGTCAAAGTTTGCGGGGCGAGAGGGGGGGGGGGGGGGGAGAGGGGAAGTCGGACCCTTACAATTCGGTCTAAAAGGCGCAAGGATTTTAAGCCCCTTAGTGAAAACTGGAAGTTTCTAAGTTAATTTTTTGCCGAATTATAAGTGTCCGTATCTCCGCCCGGTCGCGTACTAACTACTTCTCAACTGTGGCTTGATGGCCGCGGAGCTATCTCCGGCTGAGATTCACTCAGGAATGTTTTAATTCACGATTTATAACTATCAACATTCACAATTAAATCGTACACATATACAACAGTTCATAAGTTACGATTTCGCTAGCACTTCTGCTTATCAGCCGTGACGTCACGTAGTTCCTCGCTCGCGAGCGCGAACTTGTAAACAAGGTCACCCGGGATGTTGGAGGTCACAGGTCCGCTCTTTACTAAAAGGTCTGTAGCTCAGCGACCGTTGGCGACGCGCAGATGCTGTTTTTTGGGTCTTGTAGGTCTTGAATTGCCCTATGTATTGATACCAAAAAATAGAGGGTCATTGATCTTGTTGCTGAGCTAAGATTTTTTGAAATTTATACAAATTTTGTTTTTGTGATTTTTCCGTAATGACTGCTGGGGTTTTCACTCGGAAAACGGTTTTCTGCTCCACGTTTGGTCGTCCCACTGGTGAAAGTGGTTGCTGGTCTCCAGTACTGCTGGATCCTGGAGTACGTGTCACGTGGTTTTGGGGTTTTTCCGGAATAACTCCGCCTCCAAGGACGGGAAAATTCCGGGAAAAGTGACAAATGATAGGTCTCCGGCAGCGCTATCCAGCGCCACCAAAAAACCAGGGAGTCAAAGCGACTCCGCAAGCAGCGCACGCAGTTGAAGTTTCCGTTCAGTTAAAAATCACGGTTTTTCGGTCACAAATTCCACAAATTTTAACCGATTTTAATAATTTTTTCACTGCTTTATTTGGCTCACTGTTCCGCACCTGGCGGTATCACTTTTTGCACTAAAAACACACTTTTGCCGATCAAAACTATTTTTTGTTGATTTTTCGGCCGTGGAGCGAGTTACAAACGTGGCGCTTGCGGCAGAGGGTCAAGCGCGACTACTTAGCACAATAATAAGGTCTAATAAAGTTAATTTTCAAACATACCTGTAGTTCAGGACCAAGTTCTCTTCACCAAAGGCAGGGATTGGGCAGCGGAAGCCGAGGAAGTCTGGGAATTGAAGAATAAATAAGTTATATTATGTAATTATGAATTCTTGAAGATGATGATGATGCTTAATACAAATAAGATAGTTACAAATAAGTTCACTTCAAATGTCAGAATTGAGACCCTCATCATATCTAAAAACCTATGACCAGCAGTAGACATAATGGCTGATGATGATACGCAAAGTCTATCTACTTTTGATGCCAAGTGATTTACCAAGGGCAGTCATAACTATCGGTCGCGGGGAACATTTTGCTATTGGAGCAGTTACTAGTATCATCAGAAAAAAGTGTGTCTGTTCGTCTGTCACCAAGCTGTATCTCAACCGTGGCGACTAGACTGTTAAAATTTTCACGGATATATATTTTTGTTGTCACCATAACAACACTGGTTAAAAAAAGATTGAAATTGATATTTAAAGAGCTACAAACGTGACTATTTGTCTTCTTATAGATAATGCTATGGAAACAAAAAAAAAAAAAAAAAAAAAAATCTGTTTGTGAACCTCGTGTGAGTCGGGTCATTATTATTTTATTTTAACTTACTTCTGCATTCTGGTACGCGTTCCGGCCAGTCACACCGCTCGATCTTAGGGTTGAAAGCGAGACCCATGGAACAGTTCATCATGGTGGCGACGCCGGCGGAGCACACGATGTAGCGGTTACAGCGCTCGTAGATCGGCCACGACTTGTCCGTGATGGGGTAGAAGCCGAACTGGTGAGGGCATTGCTCCGTGGGCCGGGCTGGCTCTACAGATGTAAATATGACATTCAGCATCAGCAGTAGCCTTTACGTATATTACAGATAGTTCAAGCAATACTGTGAAGTTAATACACCTCTTTTGATAGCTATATAAGTATCATCATCAAGAGCAACAGGCCGCCCGAAAAAGACATGGATGGAGTGTGTGAATGAAGACATGAGAGAGAAAGGATTGAGTGTGGAGATGACGTCTGATAGAGGAGAGTGGAAGAAGAAGATTTGCTGTGCCGACCCCACCTAAATGAGATAAAGTGAAGAAGAAGAAGAAGATAAGTCTCATAATCATGGTGGCATCAGGCACGCAGAATGGGAGCTCTGAAGAGGACCTGACTGCGGAAACAGGCCTGATCACCAAGTAAGTCTCATCATGAATACTTTCCTTAGTAGTATTCCTCATTACTGAGGGTCGTGACTCTGCAGAGTTTACTCTCTGAAGAAATTCTCTTAGGCAAGTACATCACGGTAAGCGTCCGTGTCTACGGATTTTATGGTCCTCAAACACGTTGGTTTCCTAAAGATGTTTTCTTTCACCGTAAAGCGAGCGCAAATGTACACATAACTAGAAAAACAAGTTATTGGTGTAGGGCCGGAATCAAATTAGAGGTTGTCATATTGAAGAATATACACGTTTCTCCACCAAGTATCTTTTTACTTAGCTAGTCAAAATGCTAATGTGGCTAAAATCACCAGGCACCAGTAGATACCGGCAGCTTCCTTGAGCGCCAATTAATTCAAGCATGCTCCATCTTTGGCCAGGGTGTCTCGACTCAGGGTAAATCGTGTGGTTAAACGTCTTGCTGATCAAATGGCTAGATTGTGTAGGAAGGAAGTGAATACTTACGCTTGGGTGAGCGTCCCAGGCAGGGAGCCTCCGCGGGGTATCCGCAAGGGTAGTCAGACCAGCGCGCGGTCTCCTTGTAGTGCATACCGTCGGGACACAGCTTGCGGGTCGGCCGCCAGTTCTGTACGGAGATTCGGAATCAAGTTATGTTGGGTTTCCGAACTCAAAAGGGTAAAGTTGGGGTCTCCAAATCTAGAGTAAGTAGGTTCCTTCTAGGCTAGTGTTACATGATAGACCACAGTAAATCATAACAACATCAGGCAAGCCTAAGCCAAACGTGAGCCTATTCATCATTTAAAAAAATCCAGGACCAGGACCCTATCAGTTCTTCTTCTATTACATTACGTTCTTGACAGAGCGGTTGTGATCATGGAGATTGGCCAGATATAATTTGTCTCACGACATCTCACTATCTCTGCCTGCTAGAAGTCATCCGGCAACATTCATTCAAGCAGCTTCCAACTGCTGCCTTGATTTGGTCAGTCTACCTCGTGGGTGAACTTCCGCGCGGCCTGGTGTCTTATGGTGATTATTAAGATCCCTCAGTTGTTGAGTTTTATGAGGTCGCAATGTTATTTTTGTTTATTTGGTACGAACGTTTTACTTATATTTTCATGGTCTACTATAGCCCGTCCAACCGTTTAAATTCTTTTTGACAGCACCGATATAACGTAACTGTGTCATGTTACGTAATAGTTCACTTTTAAAGGCGAAGCTTTAATCTGTGTTGTGAGGTTTTAAGTTTTGATAAAATAATCGTAACTAAACGGTCGGACGGGCTATAGTCGGAGAAATACCAGTATTCCTTACCTACAAAAACTAATAGCTGGGACCTACTATTTTACGTGTCATCCAACCCACGGTAGCGCTCGGATGAAAATACCACTTGGAAACGACAGTCTTGTGCATGGTCATATTTACAAACGTCCGCATCGATCGTTGCTAAGCTTCGATGATCATGTCAGATCACCTTAGCTTGTCAAGCTACAGGCGCAACTAAACTAAACGGTTGGAAGGGTTTTAGTAGTCAAAAAAATACCAGTATTCCTTACCTTGCACTCAATGTAAACGTCACAGCTCTGCTCGAATCTGTAGTGACCAAAACGTCTCGGACATGAGAACTCCCAGAGCGGGTTGATGTAGACGTTGTTGAAGTCTTCATCAGTATCAGTGTCGTTCAAAGGCAGAACCGACAAGGGGATTCTTCCGAAGCCAGGATCTATCTTCAAGGAGTCAGTAACAGGTTCTGCTACTTTAGGAGTTGGAGTGCTGTACATAGTCCATCGAATATTAGAGGGAGTGCTCGCTTGTCGGCCTGGTCGCAGAAATTCTGCATTGGCTGTAAAAAAGGTTGGTGTTTAGAGTACCCTGCATAAATTGCTGATATTGTACGTTATTTCTGCATGTGCAGTATTCTAAGGGGTATTTCTAACTATTAACCACTTTGTATGTAGGGTTTCTTATTCTATCATGAAGGCAATCAGACCTGCACTGACAACCTGCAAGAGGCGTATTGTGCATTTCCCCCTACCAGCCTACCCAAGCCATCCAAGCTCCTTAAAGTAGCGGAGCACGGTCTTGGGTCGCTGGCATACCTGTTCCACTGTCATTGCGTCAAATGTTGTGGTAAATTAAGATTTCAAAAATAACGCTTCTTATACAAATTTGACCTATCTGGTGTTAAAGCTAAGCTAAGTTTAAGCAAAGCTGGCAGCTGTCGCTAGAATCTAATTTATTATCTCTTAAAAAATAATCGATTTTAGACTACACTTGTGTCGCTTTAAATTTAGTATTTGTTGTTATAGCGGCACGGGATATACATATCTTGTGTGAAAGTTTCAGCTCTCTAGCTATTAAGGGGTCTGAGATATAGCCTGGAGACAGACAGACAGCGGAGTCTTAGTAATAGGGTCCCGTTTCTAGCTTTTAGGTACGGAACCCTAAAAACCAACTTTTATCGGATATATTTTGGAGAGTGTGCAATGGAGCTGCACAATTTAATTCCCGCTTCTCCATTCCAATACAGAACGAGCAGGGGCACAGCAAAGAGACATCGATTCACTGTCGAAGTTCCGAGGATTTGCACAAAGCGTTTCGCTTCGACCTTCATTGTGAGAACTGCGAAGCTTTGGAATTCTCTTCTTGAGTCTCTTTTTCGCGAGAAGTACAATTTGAGGTTCTTTAAATTTAGATTAAATAGGTTCTTTCTAGGTAAGCGTGATACACCTTAGACCACAGTTAAGCTTAACATCAGGCAAGCTGCGGTCAAACCTAAGCCTATTCATCATTAAAAAAAAAACTTTAGGCTAAATACAAAAAGGATAGCATTATTAAAGAAATCGGTATTTTTATGAAAAGAAATAAATTTTTAACATCTTACATGCAGCTACGATCACCAAGAGAAAGGAAAGTCGGGAAAACATTTTCTTTTCTTCACTCGCCTTGGCTTGAGACAAACAATCCGAATGATGCTCTTCCCAACCCTTTCTACCATTTTATACTAGAAAGAGGTCATCAATAAGTAATTAATCAATACCAATTTAACATCATATGAAAAAGATATTATTATGTTATCTGAAGCTAACGATATATAATAAAAGACACGTTAGAATAACAAGTTTATTTTTATTTTAAAAGTGTAATAAAGGACATAGAAAATAATGTACATATTTACTAAGTATGTGTGAAGGGGTAAGTACTTATCAAATAAAATTATTATGGATGAAATATTTACTATGCTTTCCGTTGTGTGTGTGTGTGTGTTTGTGTGTGTGTGTGTTCAAAGCAGAAGTACACTTAATATTTACATTAGTTAAACTTGAGGAATACAACTTGTATCTTTACAATACAAGTTTTACGCTATACAGCTAGGCATTTAACCAGAAGAGCTAGCAACACTCTGGTCTTAGGTGGAGCATATCTAGTCTGGAATAACTTGTTTGTATTAAATTAAGGATTGTTATAGGTATGGAAAGTATAAAACAATTTTATAGAAATAGTGTTGAAATTGCGAATTTAAACAATCCTAAAATAGGGTTCATTTATTTCGGTAATGAGATACGAAAAACTCACTAGGTTACAGCGAACTAGAATAAATAGAATAATAACATGGCCGATAAAATGGTTCCACGCGTAATCGTAAAACACCGCGGTGGGCGGGGCAAAACAGCTACCCGCGCGCCTGCATGGCGTTACATGGTGTGGCACGGCACCAATCGCGTGCGAGCTTTGTGTGTGTGTGTTTCGTTGGTATAGCAGTATAATTGTGTGCGTAGGTGGATACAAATTCTAAGCGGCAATTGTATGGAGTTACTCTTCCGTTTATTCTAGTTCGCTGCTAGATTAAGTAGATTACTAACTCTATTTAAAGTTTTACGACAGTGATTTTACAAACTATTTACTTGGTGTAAGTATGTATGTATTTACAAAAGCTTGTGCAATGTACGAATAAAGTGCGATTATGGCAAATCGTATTAAGACTAGACTTCCACATCGAATAGACTTGGTCAACCCTATTGTTCCGTTGTAGAAAAATATAGGAATAAAAGATTAATAAAACTTTGTAAACTGTTCACGTAAGGCATCTTAATAATTATAGCGTAGTAAGAGGCCGTCCATTATTCACGTGAACTTCGAAAGAGGGGGGGGGGGGGGGGGTTATATATAACATCACGAAGTATTATACAGAGGGGTGGGGGTTGTAATAATATATCACGTGTATTTTTTTTTTCGGGACACTGAACCGAAAAGCGGCGTTCGTCTTTTAGGCCTTACGCTAACTAGTAGTTGCTAGCTTAAATAAGTTAGCTAGCAACTAATAGAAATATAATGTTAAAGAAAATTTTGTATATTTGCATCTCCAAGAAATTATTTGAGGTGCTTTCATGTCTCACTTGCATAACTAGGTAGATAAGCAAAAGCTGTGCAACGACATTACTGCAGCTAGTTTTATTCTTTTGACGAATTAATTCCTCATTGGGTATTTGAAAAAAAAATTTTTTTGTGATAAATAGAAAGATTATATATTAGTTTTATAACAAAAATATTTTTTTATTATTTTTTTTGCAATAATTCAAAAGTTATTTCAAAATAAAAATTAATTTTTGAATCCAGTACCGAAGATACGCCGACAACTCCCGAACAAACCCGAGCGCGTGTGACGTCATAATGTTAGTTTTATTATACTTTGTATTCATTATTTTCCTATCAACTGCATTGAGTGTCTGTGTGAAAACTAACATTATGACGTCACACGCGCTCGGGTTTGTTCGGGAGTTGTCGGCGTGTCTTCGGTACTGGATTCAAAAATTAATTTTTATTTTGAAATAACTTTTGAATTATTGCAAAAAAAATAATAAATAAAATATTTTTGTTATAAAACTAATATATAATCTTTCTATTTATCACAAAATTTTTTTTTTTCAAATACCCAATTTTAAGTAATTGACTGACATTTATTGTATTATATCACGAATTGACATTTTTATTATTTAATAATTTTGTTATAATAATAACAAGCTAGGTATTTAAGATACCGCATTTATCCATAATTTTTGACATGTAATATTACTGTCATGTGACATGTAGACAAATAAATGAACTATGAACAAGAAGAAGCTAACTTTCGAATATGTTTTCTATTGAACACAGTTATAATGCAGTCAGAAAAACATTAAGACAAGGCCAAATATTAAATTCACGGTTTTTTCGTTAACAACTGTAAAGAATATTAAAAAAAATAGCTTAAAGACCATCTAAAGAACAACTTAAGGAATATTAATACTTATTTGGTACCTGAGACTTATGAATGAGAAATAAAATAGGTTTAAAAAAATCTAAAATTTATTTTTGTATCTTTTGATTAATCGGATTGGTTCCACAATCAGTATAAATATTCTTAGAGTTGTTATATAGACGTTCTCTAAGCTATTTTCTCAATATTTTTTACCGTTTATGATTTATTACGAAAAAACTATAATTCAAGTTTTGGCCTTATCATATTTTTTCTTTCCAGCTTTTAGGGGACCAAGTCTTATAATCGGAAAAAGTATCTTATCCTAGTTGGTTTCTGTAGGATGGAATAAGCTTTCTTGATCCTTTGACGGCGTCGAATTCTAACTCCTTGGCGAGCTGCTGCTTCTCTATTTCTCTTGCTTTCGCGGCTGAGGTCCTGTAAGAAGATAAAAGAAGATAAATTAAGAACCACCGAGCTTTTTGTGACCATATTGGATTTGATCTTTTCATTGGATTTGGATGAATGAATGTATTATTTGTCTTCTTCTTATCTTATACATTATATATAATTTCCATGTCACAATGTTAGTTACCGTACTCCTCCGAAACGGCTTGACCGATTTTTACCACTTTTTATATGCGAATTCAATAGGTCTGAGAATCGGTAACTATTTATTTTCCATACCTCTAAGTGTTTTGTTTTCAAATTATCTTTAGTTCCAAGTAATTAATTATAAACTCAACTTATCTAGTGTACATATTATATTCCTAGAAGTTAGAAACTTAATAAATATATGTTAAATAATTCATAAACAAATTGTTTTAACTTACTGCAGGACTGTTTTACAATGAGTTGGTACCTATATAGATATTAGTTATTGAGATAGGTGGTAATTACATGTAAACTTTAGTGGAGATTTACATTTTTTATCCTAGTAACTAAAAAGAAATAGCAACTGGAATGGTAAGCCAACCAGCATGCGCGACTCTATTTGTTTATGGTCATTATAGTAATTTAATTTTCCAGACCGCGGAGGACAGGAAAAAGTCGAGAAATCGAGTGATCGACACTCCGCTTCAGGGCCATTTCATAAACGCGTGGCCCTTAGACACGACCTTCAGTGATGAAGTTACGACTAAGAGTTGAGTTAGTGAAGAAGAGTAATTCTATCATTTTTCATCCCGCTTAAAAATCGGTCAAGCCGTTTCGGAGGAGTACGGTTACTAACATTGTGACATGAAAATTTTATATATTAGACTAGAAATAATTTATATGGCAAAACAACGTTTGCCGGGACAGCTTGTATATATATACATATAAATATATAAATAAATATTACGACACATTTCACACACGGCTGGTTAACCCCATACTAAACCATTTCTAGTTCGTGTTATGGTAGCTAACACAACTGATATACTACATATAGGTACATACATATTGTATATAGATAAGTACACATATAACACCCAGGCCAACAAATTTAGTTAGGCACAAAGATGTTGGCCGGGCCGGGAATCGAACCCGGAACCTTCTGATTAGCAGTCCGGCATGGTAACCTTTACGCCAACTATATTTCAAATATATTTTAAATGTATCTTCAAATATATTTTATATATTCAAATATATTTGAAATATAGTTGGCGTAAAGGTACTATATTTCAAATATATTTTAAATATTAACAGTTTTACGTGGTCTGGTAAAAATAGTCCATACCTGAGTTCGACAGGGCAAGCATCCACTTCATCAGCAGACACGCAGGTGGAAGTGAGCTCATCGAAGGCTGCATCACCTCCGCAGGCCAGCGCGCGGGGGCGACCCTCGATACACAGGAAGTACTTCTGGCAGTTCACATCAGACCTGTGGAAGAGGAGTTTCAATAAGAGTCAATATGTCAGACAAGTTTATATTATTTTCCATGTTTTTATATTACCTGTGGCTACGCAAATAAAATTATTTCATTCATTTCATTCATTTCATTCATTTCATTCATTTCATTCATTTCATTCATTTCATTCATTTCATTCATTTCATTCATTTCATTCATTTCATTCATTTCATTCATTTCATTCATTTCATTCATTTCATTCATTTCATTCATTTCATTCATTTCATTCATTTCATTCATTTCATTCATTTCATTCATTTCATTCATTTCATTCATTTCATTCATTTCATTCATTTCATTCATTTCATTCATTTCATTCATTTCATTCATTTCATTCATTTCATTCATTTCATTCATTTCATTCATTTCATTCATTTCATTCATTTCATTCATTTCATTCATTTCATTCATTTCATTCATTTCATTCATTTCATTCATTTCATTCATTTCATTCATTTCATTCATTTCATTCATTTCATTCATTTCATTCATTTCATTCATTTCATTCATTTCATTCATTTCATTCATTTCATTCATTTCATTCATTTCATTCATTTCATTCATTTCATTCATTTCATTCATTTCATTCATTTCATTCATTTCATTCATTTCATTCATTTCATTCATTTCATTCATTTCATTCATTTCATTCATTTCATTCATTTCATTCATTTCATTCATTTCATTCATTTCATTCATTTCATTCATTTCATTCATTTCATTCATTTCATTCATTTCATTCATTTCATTCATTTCATTCATTTCATTCATTTCATTCATTTCATTCATTTCATTCATTTCATTCATTTCATTCATTTCATTCATTTCATTCATTTCATTCATTTCATTCATTTCATTCATTTCATTCATTTCATTCATTTCATTCATTTCATTCATTTCATTCATTTCATTCATTTCATTCATTTCATTCATTTCATTCATTTCATTCATTTCATTCATTTCATTCATTTCATTCATTTCATTCATTTCATTCATTTCATTCATTTCATTCATTTCATTCATTTCATTCATTTCATTCATTTCATTCATTTCATTCATTTCATTCATTTCATTCATTTCATTTCATTTCAAGTTATCGGCGCAAGGTTGCCAGTCTGTGTGTATTTTATCAGATACATTTTGGTGAGTGTGCAATGGAGCTGCAAAATTTAATTCCCGCTTCTCCATTCCACTACAGAACGAGCAGGGGTACAGCGAAGAGACACCGATTTACTGTCGAAGTTCCGAGGATTCGCACAAACCGTTTTGTTTCGACCTTCATTGTGAGAAATGCGAAGCTTTGGAACTCTCTAAAACCTTGACATATTATTATTATTGTCATTTTTTGATATTGTATACATATTATAATCTTTTGACATTTCTTTTAAATATTATTGCCTTGCTGTAAATCATAGTGGGAAATTTAACTATTAACTTAACTTATTAATTGACATTTTGCACACGTCTTATGTGGTAGCCTACAAGGGACATTTTATATTATTTTCCATGTTTTTATATTACCTGTGGCTACGCAAATAATAATAATAATAATATAATAATAAAAAATAATAATAATAAATCTTTATTCAACTTAATTTACAGCAGTTCTTACTAAAACATTAATACTAAAAATAAAATAAATTATTTCATTTTATTTCTTTTCCTGAGTCTCTTTTTCCCGAGAAGTATCTACAATTTGGGGGTCTTCAAATAGTCTCTAGAGTAAATATGTTCCTTCTAGGCAAGCGTGTTATATCTTAGACCACAGTCAAGCTTAACATCAGACTAGCTGCGGTCAAACATAAGCCTACTCATCAATAAAAAAAAGTATTAAGTATATGTTTTAACAAATAATTTACTAAAACTCACAAGAGGGGATCTACGTATGACGGTCGGCATCATTACCGGCCACTGTGATCTCAACTACCACCAACATAAAATAGGGACAGACAGCCCTCTATATCGAGGTTGTCAAGAAGAAAATGAAACAGTAGAACACGTGCTACTGCACTGTGAGGCTACTAAACAATTCAGAGGGAGTTACGGTCTGATGATAGCAGCTCAAGATGAAAGTTCGACTTCCCTTGCTAATCGTCAGACAACCAGACCATCTGACGCAACAGGGGTGGAACAGGTATGCCAGCGAGCCAGGGCTGTGCTCCGTTACTTCAAGGAGCCCGGTTGGCTTGGGTAGGCTGGTAAGGGGGAATGCACAATATGCCCCTAGCGGGATGTTAGTGCAGGTCTCATGACTACCACTTCAAATTAGAATTAGAAAAGTCAAGGATGTCTTCACCAACGAGGACTTCTTAGTTGTAGGTGATTTTTTTGCCAATTTTACACGTCAATTCTTAAACGGTACATTTCTAGTTTGTATTATGGTTGCTTACACAATTGATATACAAAATATACTTTATATCGATACATACTTATAACCCAGACAGACAGGCAACAAATTGAGTTCGTCACAAAAATGTTGGCCGAGCTGGGAATCGAACCCGGGACCCTCTGGTTGGCAGTCCGGCATGGTAACCATTACGCCAATGAGATGTTTTGATTGGGGGAATATTTTCCACAAAAAAGGCGGAAATTTATTAAAGCGCTATTTATATAAATACCACATTCTTAAATAATTTTCTGAATTTGAATCCTATCCTGGATTAAATCATATCCTATCCTAGATCAAATCAGCTAACACAGCGAAAGGCGGCTAGATGTATAATATTTAGCAATCTCATTAGATTCTTAGCAAACCTACTTGGATTGAAATATCCAAGTATGGTTAGGTAACCAAGGTCATCAAAGCATCTTCTGCTGACATTTAGTTTGACCATTACTTAATAACAAACCTGTTATTCGAATTCAAATTCTATCACCTTTATCATTAACTATACGACCATATTATATATACTCGCTTAATTGTGGTTTAAGCATCTTTAATCTTGTATTAATTGAGTATCAAATTTTGAGTTCTTATGTAACAAAGAGTTTGTATTCAATTAATTAAACGCTTAAACTTTTTAGTCGTGTAGGAATCTCGTTTACCGATGTATACATGCGATATTTACTTTCTCTATGGTTAAATAAAATTTTTGTTTTTTTTTTAGAAGAAGGATTATTTATTCATACTATGTTTGTGTGGTGGTAGATACCAGGTATAAAACTTTAAAGTTACAATTTTAGTGTTATACATTGTAAAATGGTAAAATTAAAGCAAAATTCAGTCTAGAACGTGAAAGAACTACCATAAAAATAATTATTAACTCTAAAAAAAAATATATCAATCAGACTCATGAATTCGAAACTCATAAAATGTATTATGTCCTCTTTTAATTTTATAATTTATCTTGACATGTAATATACAACTTAATATTTTTGTAAACCGTGATCATTAATATTAGCATATAAGAAATTATTTGTTACAGTCGAATTGTATAATGATGTTTAAATTAAACACAACTTTATATTACAACAATTTTTGTTTAAACTATGATATGTAAATAATTTTAACTTTATTATTCTTAAGTTATGTTTAAATTAATACAAGTTATAATATTTTATAATATACAATAGTGTATAATACTACAATACGTATATAGTGAACAATAATAACAAAAGAAAACGAATGAAGAGGTACTCTGCCTAGTACAAGAACCATAATAAATACAATAGACAACAGAAGAGGAAAAATGGTAGGCCACCTTATACGATATGACAATTCATTAAAAATATCGTAGAAGGCAAGATAGAAGCCAGGAGAGGAAGAGGAAGACCTAGAAGATCATATTTAGACCAAATTAAGGAGAAGGCGAAAGTCATGTCGTATAGGGAGGTCAAGGATTTGGCCGAAGACAGAACTACCTGGAAAAAACTCGACGAACAAGAGCCCAGCTCTTAAATATTGAATGAATAGCATAAGCATAAGCATAAGTGGCCCACTATACGTTCCCACTGCTAGGACTCGGGGCCTTCTCTCACGAGGAGAGAGGCCGAGTGCGGGTTGGCGGATGACACACGTCTTCGGATATTGTGGTCCTCAAACATGTCGGTTTCCTCACGATGTTTTCCTTCACCGTAAAGCGAGTGCAATTCCACATATAACTTGAAAAACAAGTCATTGGTGTAGGGCAGGGATCGAACCAGGGGCCGTCTGATTGAAAAGCAGACGTTTTTACCATCGCGCCACACTCGCTTTTCGCCACACTCGCTTTTTACCTTTATTGAATGAATAAAAAAGACAAATTATTTTTGTCTATGATAATATTGAATATCTACCTGTAATATCTAAAGCCCGCAGGCGGCCCTAACTCCCGGCTGGTTGGCACTTCAGGACAACGGAATCCGAGGAAAGCTGGAAATACGAGTAATAAAAAAATCGTTTATTAAGTGCGACCATTGTCACCGCCTAACGAAATAATCTAGCATTAATTGTTGAAGCAAGGAAACCGAGCGGTTAAAATAAATACAATCACTTGTGACGATGTTACATTAAAACCCTGCATGGTCTATTACAATGTTGTATTTTGCGAGAAACAGACTTAAATTGTATTGACTCCGAATACCAACTAAAAATGCCCTTTGGCCGGTTAAATTCTAAAGCATATATGCTATACACTCGCGAGAACTTTATTGCAAAATTAAATAGCTACATTTCCCAAAGAAATTAAACACTGAATGAAGAGTTACGATTGTGTGCATTTTGACGTGACAACGTCTTAAATTAGGTTGCGGCTGGGAGTCACTTATGAAAAAGTGTAATGCCCGGTAACGTTACGATGAGTCACCGAACGAGAGAGAGGCCCGCCGAATGCCTTGCGTCTCTCTCCCACTCAACTATGATCGGTCTGCCGCGCGCGCGGCAGACGTTGTCACGTAAAATCTTCGCCCGTAAAACCGACTTTACAGGCAACCATTTTTTTTTCTCAGTAGTGTATAAGCAAGCTAAAGTTAAAAACAAGATCCATAAGAATATTAACGTATATTGATCATTAATGAATGTTAAAATTACTTAATTCAATAAAGGAGTAATTTACAAGTTTGTTTCCTGCACTTAAAGCGCTATTATGTGTGTTTTTGTTCTCGTTTGTTGGTTAAAGTTTTTGTTTTTCAATGCAATTTTTTTACATTGTCAAAAGTTTTGTATTTTGTTTTGTAGGTAAATTTTTACTAATTATTATATGTAATAATATGTAAGCTAGGTTTACTTGTTAAGGTTGCATACTTCCATAAGTTTACTGAATAATCTTACTAAAGATTTTTAACTGTTTGTAAGCTAAAAAATAAAACCGTTTCAGCGTACTGACTTTCATACATACGAGGTGACTGACTTTCATACGTACATATTATGGGCTCCCATACAACAAACATACGAGGGTGGATTGAAAACTTCGCAGCCTAATACATAAATACTTAAAATATTTTATTGTAACCATGACAACCATATCACAACTTTGGTTGTCAATTTGTCAAATTCTATCCCAACAGCATGGACTGTATTTAAATTAGGCTGAATTTTGTTAGCCTTTGTACAGCGTTTTTAAATATTTTAATATTTAAGGGCATTGAGCTATATATAACTTATTGACTCAGGCGTTACTTTGCGGAAATCCATTGTAAATAGATGACAAAATTAAATATTTAGTGTACTTCCGCTGTGATCCGAAATCCAAATTAAGACAAGTAAAGGAAAAATCAACTAAGATCAATTAACCAAGCTTAATTAACTAAGACTAATTAACTAAGATCAATTAACTAAGATTAATTAAGATTAACGTTACCTATCACAATTAGGAAGTTCTTAACTCTACACGTGTTTCGCCTAATCACAAGGCATCATCAGGAGACGCTGACTCTTCGAACTTCACTCTCGACTTGTCGTTCGAAGAGTCAGCGTCTCCTGATGATGCCTTGTGATTAGGCGAAACACGTGTAGAGTTAAGAACTTCCTAATTGTGATAGGTAACGTTAATCTTAATTAATCTTAGTTAATTGATCTTAGTTAATTAGTCTTAGTTAATTAAGCTTGGTTAATTGATCTTAGTTGATTTTTCCTTTACTTGTCTTAATTTGGATTTCGGATCACAGCGGAAGTACACTAAATATTTAATTTTGTCATCTATTTGAGCTATATATACTAACATCATTGTTTAAGGGGGGCTCTCATACAACAATGATACGGAACCCTTCATGCGCGAGTCCAATTCGCACTTGGCCAATTATTTAAGACTACGCAAACAAATATTTCTTCATAAAATGTGAATCGTAAAACGCGACTGGTTATCCTTGAGCGTCTGTCAACTCAAGGAAAATCAGCCTTTTGTGATTTTAGCGTTTTGTGGGAAAGGCAGGTGTTTGTATTATATATTGGTTATTATATCATAGAAAGGCTTGTTGGAAAAGATTTCTTTGCACAATAGAGCACAAACGACAGACCGACCTATGTCTAGTCTGGAAATGAAAATAAAAGGCTACCGGAACTTACAGTTACATGTTTAATTGGCTTATCGAACAGGCATTTAATTCTTTTGACGATTTTTTGAAATTAAAATTGGCTTGACATTACGTTCGTAGTACACTATTTATATAAGGTTAATTATAAATTATTGATTTATATTTGACATTTATATTTGAATTTTTATTGATTATTTTATATTTAATTTGATTGTGTGACTTGTAACTGTATTGTTATCAATAAATTACTTTGACTTTGACTTAACGTTAGAAAATGCTCTATACCAATAACGCTTAAATTCCTCAAACTCAAATAAGACCATACTCTTACTTGTGGTCTTATTTTCCTTGACGTTTTTGGAGACATCACCTTATATCTAGTACATTTTTGGTAGAAGCTTCTATCATCCTACCTTCAGCATCACAATCAGCGACCTGGTCTGGCCACTCGCAGCGGTATGTCTCAGGGTCGAAGGCGAGTCCCTCCGGGCACGTGAAGTCGTATCCCACACCGTTGACGCAGTTTCTGAAGTGGCTGCAGTTGCGGGTGTCTCCAAGCTTGAAGTAACCGAATTGGTGCGGGCATTGATCTGTGGGCTCGGCTGGTTCTGTGGACGTTATACAAAAATATTAATGTACAACAAGTTGCCAGAGAAAATAGCTAATCTTAATAGTAGTATGTTTAAACATAAAATAAAGAGCTTTTGTGAAAGTAGTCCCTTTTATAATTTAAGCGAATATATGAATATGAAGCTTGCAGAGTGTTATTCACGTGTCAAAAGTAGTATTTTAAATTTAATAGATATAAAAAACAAGTGTCATTTTGTGTTGTATTTAATGAAATTTGTAGTTTATTTAATTTAATCTAACTAGTATTTTTAAGTATTAAGTAATTATTGAAGTGTATTTTATTTATGGCTCTGTATTTTCAATTAATATAAAACATAGAACATCAGATCAGGTACCAGAGAAAATATGGATCGCCAAGACGCAGGCTCACGCCTAGGTTGGGGTCCATGGAGTAAACTCAGCGGCCTTACTCGAAACTAACCAGTTATACAAACAGAATAGAAATGCAATATGATAAGTAAGCGCACAATATGTACTCGTATAGGACTATTTATTGTATAATAGTAAGAGTTTGCTGTTATATTGTGAAAGTTTCAGCTTTCTAGCTATTACGGTGCCCTGGAGACAGACAGACAGAGGAGTCTTAGTAATAGGGTCCCGTTTTTACCTTTTAGGTACGGAAATTATCAGTCAACGTGGAAATACCACACCATTTTTAAAATGGGAAAACCGTTCCTAATTATGAATCTCGTGGCCTCGAAACGCGAATATTGACTCAATTTAAATCTGTCACCACGTTTCGTAACACACCCACACTTCCAAGCTCATTCATATTCTTACAACGTGTGTATCATCTGCGAAAAATGACTAAAATAGTTTTTAGGGTTCCGTACCCAAGGGGTACCAACCGGATCCTATTAATAAATAATAATAAATAAATTGTTTATTCAGGCAAAACATACATTCACATATTATAATGACATTCATAATTATGATTATTATTTTTAACATAATTATTTTTATTTGTACACAAAATTTTTTTTTTTTTTTTAACAGCGGTTTCGGTGATAAGCAGATAATTTAAGGGCACTAACTCCCTCAGTAGGATTCCCTGAGTTTGAGGGAGTAAGTTTCTCTTCTAGGGTGTCAGATGTGAGTGAGTGGGTAGGCAGTTAGTAGACCGCAAGAATATAGGGGTGTGTCCATTTTTGTTGAGGAACCTATTGCGCTGTGTGAGTGTGTGTGTGTGTAAATGTGATATAATAATAAGACTTCGCTCTCTGTCACTCTGTCTCTCTAGATATCTCATGGACCGTTGACAGATAGAGAATTGTCATTTTTAACCGACCTCAAAAAAGGAGGAGGTTATATATATTCGACTGTATGTATTTTTTTTTATGTATGTTCACTGATTTCTCAGCCATCTGTGGACCGATTCTAATAATTCTTTTTTTTAGAGATAAAGTACGTATGTATTTATGTTGCTGCTATTAGAGTAGAATAAAATAAATATTAAAGTGGACTCATACTACAAATGAGCCTTTTTGCAATTGTTTTTCTCGGATAAAATATTATAAAATTAAGAATATTAAGTTTTATATTTACTTTGCAACTACATAAATGAAAAGAAAATAATAATTTAAGAATGATCCTTTACAATAAACGTTTTTTTTGTAATGAATTATAACAATTAGTAGACGCTTGAAAAATACACAGAATACTAGGTTTTTATATATATTTTTAAATTAAATATTAAATTAATATAAAATATATATTTAAGAGGGGATGCCATACAACGAACGTGTTTAATTTAAAAAAAAATATAGAATGGTACGGAACCCTTCACGCGCAAGCCTGGCTCGCACTTGACCAATTATTAAAATCAGCGATGACAAAGCTGGTACAAGGCATGTAATCTTCAGATCTGACGCATCGGTATTAAAACTCATTGGTATGGAACTAGCGTCAGCCTTGGAAAAAAAATTGCCATGAAATAAGGATATTAAATTCTTTAGGAATACATACTCGTATTTCAAGAATAACTCCGCAAAACCATTTAGAATAAAATAAGTAAGTGTAACAAATAGTTTAGCGCTAATATTGCATGCTAAACGGGTGAAAGTGAGGGAATAGTGTAGTACTTAGAATTGTGATCTTTAATATTATTATTCTGATAAACAAAAAAATATAATAGGACAGTAAAATCGATTGTCTGTACCTCAAATAGTTTTCCAAAGAACTGATACGGGATGTTTTTTTTCTTTTCTAAATAGGTCAGCGCCGCCACAATTCACTTGATGGTAAGGGATATTAAGGTCTACGGTGGAGCGCGCTTACCTAGAGAGAACCGGTTCACTCTCGCCTTGAAAATTGCGCCTTGTTCTCGCGTGAAACAATATTTGGGATCTTACTTCTTTCAAATATACTTAACGGATTTGAACGCGGGTTTCAAACGGTTAGAAAAAAACGGTTTCCTAATTAGGAACGTTATCAAAAATCGGATAAAGGAAAAAGTTATGGTTAGTTCAAAATGTACCTGTGAAGCACTGCTTCCAAACTTTTAAACGGAATTGAATGCGACTTACATAAATATTTTAAGAATAAGCAATAGTATAGAAGGAGTAAAATATACATTTCTAAATTATATTATTGCGCATCCCACGGAAACTAAAAAAGTAAAGTTTTCAGGATACAAAGTAACCAAGGTCTAACCTACTCGTATTTCCATACTATATTTCATCAAAATCGATTTAGCTGTTTGAGCGTGAAGAAGTAACAAACATACACAAAAACAAAATTTCGCTTATATATTATTAGTAGGATGTTCTTCTTCATCGTATGTGAATGTGTCCTAATATTTATTTATTTATTTATTTATTTTATTTATTTTATTTATGACCTAAGTGGCCAAGCTCTGGCGTCGAGAGTTTTTCAAGCCACCCGAAGGCCTCAGACTTAGCTTAACGACTGCTTGTACTAACATCCTGGACCTACAATTTAACGTCTCTTCCGACCCACGGTAGCGCCCAGATGAAAATACCGCTTGAAATACGACAGTCAAAGCCAAAGACCGACCGCATCGGCCGCTGCTTAGTTTCGATGCTCGCGTCAGATCACCTTAGCTAGCCGTGCTGCAGGCGCTACAGATAGAGGGTACATAAAAGTTTGTAAGACAGCAGTTTACCCTTCTAGAAATTCATGAAAATAAAATGTACCAGAATAAAAAGATGCTATGGCATATTGTTTACGTAGGAAGATAGGTAAAGTTCTACCAGCAAATAGACTAGCTAAACTACAGAAACAGGGATGTTATACAAAAATATTAATTTACAACAAGTTGCCAGAGAAAATAACAAATCTTAATAGTAGTATGTTTAAACAGAAAATAAAGAGTTTTTGTGAAAGTAATTCCTTTTATAATTTAAGCGAATATATGAATATGGAGCTTGCAGAATCGTTATTCATGTGTAAACAGTAGTATTTTAAATTTAATAGACATGAAAAACAAGTGTCATTGTGTGTAGTATTTAATGGGGTAGAATATTTATTTAATGAAATTTGTCAGTTTATTTAATTTAATCTAACTAAATAAAATGTTTTTTTAAGTATTAAGTAATTATTGTAGTATGACTTTTAACGTATGTTATTTAGGGCTAATAAAGTTCTGTATTTCTGTATTACTTACGCAGAGCCGACCGCTCGAGGCAGGCGACTTCGTTAGGGTACTGGCAAGGGTACACGTTGAAGTTCACGTTGGGGTTGAACCGGAGGCCGTCCGGGCACGTCTTCTCTTCTGCTGTTCCGTTCTAGAACAATGTTACAAAAGACATGGCTGAGTTCTGGTGTCGAGAGTTTTCAAGCTGCCCGATGGCACAAGACTTGTCTTAACGAAAAAAATATGGAGGCGCTTTAAAATCTGGAGGTCTTGGGGTCTACAATTTGAGGGTCTTCAAATCTAGAGTAAATAGGTTCCTTCTAGACAAGCGTGATACATCTTAGACCACAGTCAAGCTTAACATCAGGCAAGCTGCGGTCAAACGTAAGCCTCAGGCTAAGTATTTATCAAAAAAAAAAGCAAAACCTACAATTTAACGTGTCATTCGACTAGAAGAAAATTATACTTTTTAAAAGACATCACAGTCTGCATGTACACCCATCCAAAGAATGGATAGTCTTTGGATGGGTTTGGCATCGACCGCTAAGACTTTTAGAAACCAGCGAAAAAAAAATCTTTTCTCCATTTCCACCGAATTGGTACCAATATAAGTATAAATATATTCTTCGGGTGTTTTTTTTAGACAGCTATTAAGCTATTTTTCAATTTTTCTTTACCCTGTACAAACAAATTTATAGCGGACAAACTGTAAAATCAAGATTTTGCTTTTATCTTCGCCTTGGATCAAAACCCTTGAATTTTTTTAATTTTTATTTCTCAATAAATAAACAAGATAGACCATTTATTGATAATTAAACAATTATGATTTTATAATACTAGCTGTTTCCCGCGGCCCCACCCGCGTGTAGGTTTTTAGTAAACTCCCCCTCTTCTTCTTTCTCTAATACATATTTTATTGATATCTTGAACCGTTTTCGCAGCGCACGCAACGGTAGCCCTCAAAGATGAATAATTTTCCCCGTTTTTTTTCCACATTTTCCTTTTTTTCTTCGCTTCTATTAGTTGCAGTGTGATTTTATATAGCCTAAAGCCTTCCTCGATAAACGGTCTATTCAATACAAAAATCATTTTTCAATTCGCACCAGTGGGAGGTTAGCGCGTTCAAACAAACAAACAAACTCTTTAGCTTTATAATCTTATATATAAAATTTCCGTGTCACAGTGTTTGTTACCGTACTCTTCCGAAACGGCTTGACCGATTTTTCCCAAATTTAATATGCGTATTCAGTAGGTCTGAGAATCGGCTACTGTATATTTAGAAATAATTATTAAGGCCAAACAACGTTTGACGGGTCAGCTAGTATTAGTATAGATTAGTATGGATATACTCACAATACATTCAACATATTTGTCACAGCTGCCCGAGACTGGATATCTCTCATTTAGCTCCTTGCAAGAACCGGCCAGGTTACGCGCCGGAGGCTGGGCTTGGTATTGTTGGTTCTGGTTAGAGAATTGTTGGTTCTGGCTGTTGTATTGTTGGCTCTGGAACTGATTCCTTTGGTTCTGGTAGGTCTGGCCAAACTGCGCGAGCGCTGTAACAAAATACTTATGTTAAACTAACAATCAAACAAGACTAAGGTTAAAGTAAGTAAATTAAACATATTCGTATTATCTCTATACAAAATCACGTTAATAAATCAGACTTATAAGGAAAACTTAACTAAACTTAGTTAAGTTTTCCTTTACTTGTCTTAATTTGGGTTTCGGATCACAGCGGAAGTACACTAAGTAAATATTTAATTTTGACTTCTATTTACAATGGATCAAAGTAACGCCTGAGTCAATAAGTTATTCGCCGATATTTCAAATAAAACAATGATGAAGCTATTCTCAGTATTTATGAATTAAAATACTGATGATGCCATCATTTATATTTCCCAAAATAAACCTCAAAGCTTGACTTGTGGATTGCCTTCAACCTTTTTGCACATTTTCAAAGAGTATTTACACCATTTATCATCGACATTGGCGTTTTAAATCTACGAGAGATAGATTTGTTTCTAAACTAACTATTAATTAATTACTAAAACTATTAATTAATGCACCTATATATTTATTTTACATCATTTTTTAGTTCTAAAACGAAGAGTTTTCAAAAATAAAACTCGCGAGCGAAATTCACGTAATATCATTTACGAAGGATTTTATAAGATGTGACCATGCACCAGACTGTCGCTTTTAAGTGGCATTTTCATCTGGGTGCTACCGTGGATCGGATGACACGTTAAATTGTAGGTCCCCGCGTTAGTCTTAGTACAAGCAGTCGTTAAGCTAAGTCAGAGGCCTTTGAGCGGCTTGAAAACTCTTGACACCAGAGTTTAGTCACTTAGTTCATACGAAGAAGAAAAAGAATTCGCTGGATGACCAACCCTCCTCTAATATACTAACTAAATACTTTCCGATATACTTTAATGTGGTATTTAGTTAACCAACAGACGTCTTCATTTCTAATATTAGCTCATTAATATACGAATGACATTGATCATGAGAACCGGATTTGTTTTATCCAATAGCGCTAATGTCAAATACAAATATTAAACGGACCAAGACCAAGACGCAAATTCTAAATCATTCAAAATTATACCAAATATTTGAAATTTTAATTAATATACCATTATTTTATTTATTTTATGCAGATTATCCCAATGAAGGGCAATTGAGAATTTTATTAATTAATTAATTATATTATCATGGCTTAGCACCTTCGATCAAAAATGTTCTAGATCTAAGTTGATGTCTCTAAAAACGGCAAGGAAAATAAGACCACAAGTAAGAGTGTGGTATAATTTGAGTTTCAAGAACTTAAGCGTTATTAGTATAGAAATACAGTTGAATTTATCTATCATTAAATCTATGCTCATTATGCTTTTGTGAAAAATGCATTCACACATCGCAACCAACCTTCACGCCTATTTGTCTATTTTATTATTTCCTATTTTTCCGAACAGGTTCTAACAAGACGTGTAACTAACTTCAATTATGCGTTACTAAGTTAACTTTTGTCTCAGATAATTCTATCTATTGTTTAAACTAAACGTGGCGTGAAATCGCCTTGGTGGCTTAAGGTACAGTTTCAAGGCAGACGACTAGTCGCAAAAGCGGGCGACGTGTCGTCGCTTCTTGTCTGGTACAACATATTCAAAACAGGTATTTAAGGCTTTTTTGCTAGTCAGTTATAGGCACAGATTATGCTAAAACGGCCCCGAAACTATGAGTTAACTAAAATATGTGTAGTTCTAATAGCCAATTAGCAGGAAAACACTGGAGAACTAAGGCAAACAATAGAATAACTTGTAATAAGCTAGAGGAGGCCTATACTCAGAGTGGGGTTCCAATGACGGAAGATAAAAATTTAATTTAACATAAAATACTTTACAATCATAGATATAAATAGTCAAATAAGCTTAAGCAGTTATATTGTTGGAAATAAATTGGGCTTTATTATTATTATTAATAGCCAATTATTAGACTTAATTGTCCATTTGTCTGATGAAGGAAGGTTGATGAGAACACAAACTTAGTACTTTAAATTGTGTAAGTGTATTACATACTAATTGGTCTTATCGTCAAACATTGTAATGTAGTTATAACTTATCTTAACGCTATATCCGAAATCCATATCGACGTCTTTTGTAGTGCCATTACAAACTAACGTTGTAGGTATATGCATTCTCGGTTTTAGTTTTTAGATCTCAAATTGTTTCAGAAATTTAGCTACAATTTTATTGATTTAATTAGTTATAAAAAAAATAAAAATAGTACTTAATAATTAATTGCGAATTACTTAATTATCCGCTTGCTCGTATGCACTTACGTGCTAGTCAAATGACTAGCTGTATAAAAAAACGTTGCATACGCTTCAGAGTTTGCTTCGTTTTGCTAGTCAAATGAAATGATATGTTTGGAATAGGTATATTACAGTAGCCATCTCCACACAATTTATTTCATTTGACGATAACGAATTGAAGTACACATAGGTATGAAGCAAAGTAGCTTTTAGAGACTCTATGGTCACCACAGACTAAAAACCAAACCTACATTCTTACCGTGGAATAAAATATTTATAATGTAACTTTTGTATTTTTGATTATTTCTATGTAAGTACAAAAGAGAATCAAAATATAGCCTATGTTACTCAGGGATAATGTAGCCTACCCAACGGTGAAATAATTTTTCAAATTGGTCCAGTAGTTTTGGGGCCTATTCGCGCCAAACAAACAAACAAAAAAAAACTTTTCGTCTTTGTAATATTGGTATAGAAAACGTGTTTTCAAAGATTTGGTTTGACCTCCTAACATGAATGTGTGAATTAGTTTCAGTAAAACAAACCAGTTGAATGATGAATAGAGACATAATATACAAGTTTACGGAAGACGATACGCTTCTGATTTCACGCCTGAGAATTTATATGAGACGGGGCGTTTTAAAAATGCCAGTATTATAGATAAAGACGTTATGTGAGCAAAATAACATATATTGAAAAATCCTCTTTACGGTGAAGGAAAACATCGTGAGGAATGTTTGAGGACTACTATATCCGAAGACGTGTGTCATCCGCCAACCCGCACTTGGCCAGCGTGGTGTATAATGCCCTATATCTATCTCCTCGTGAGAGAAGGCCCCGAGTCCCAGCAGTGGAACGTGCTTTTGCTTTATGCTTTGCTATAAAATCCAGCGTAAATAATAGAGCTTTGATTTTTTTTAGTTTTATTAACTTTTAATTCAGTGTTTAAAATTGTTAGAGTTCCAAAATAAAATTACGTAAAGCTCGATAGTTTTATTTTTTGATAATTAGTAGCTTTTTTTTTAACTTTTGTTTCTGAATGTAATAATTATAACAAATCGTTTTCTTTTTTGTAGATGACAAGAATGGTATAAGAATCGTTAGTTAATTTCAATATTGTCAAATGAAAGAAACAAAGAAAGAAATGTATTTCTAATGTGTGTTACAAATAAAGTAACACGCATTATTAATTGAATATGAATTTATTTTGTGAAATTTCAACTGCCGGGCGCTTCG
Organism: Mellilla xanthometata; assembly: GCA_035578125.1. Lineage (NCBI taxonomy): Eukaryota > Metazoa > Arthropoda > Insecta > Lepidoptera > Geometridae > Mellilla > Mellilla xanthometata. Next base: position 594,348 of record JAPUBQ010000045.1, read on the forward strand.
CTTTAATTTGTATGACACGTTTGAGTTCGGTACAATAGCGCCTTAAGGTGAGACATGGGCATAAATTTTGAAATATTTAAAAAAATCTTTAACCCGTCTAAAGACCAATCATTACAATATTTGTACCAATTTAGATACCTATATTATACTATCTTCACTCGTGGTGTTTGCCGCGTCAATCCGGGACTAAAAGTATATTAGCCTATGCGTTAATCCAGAGTCTTTAAAGGACTTTTAGGAAATGTTGAAAATGTATCAACTCCATAAAACATGTTAATGGACGCGTTATTACGTCTCTAAAATTGTAATCCCTTAAAATAAAATAAATAAATTAATACATATAAAATTACGTGTTCTAAATTCTCAGACATTAAAAAAAAACCAGTCGAATTAAATTAGATTACTAAAATGCGCACTAAGCGGTTTGCCTCCACCTTCATTGTACGTACTGCCAAGGTGTAACTCTTTGCCAAATGCCCTGTTTTTCAAAGCACGAGTGAACCGGTTTCTTCTGGGTAAGCGCGTTCCACCTTAGATCACAAAATCGCTTACCATCAGGTGAATTCTGATCAAGCGCAAACCCATCATAGTATAAAAAAAAAAGATTGCAAATATCTTATATTTTTTTAAATGAGCAATTTTTGTAAATATATAATTGGAAATCTCGGAATCGGCTCCAACGATTTTCATGAAATTTAGTATATAGGGGGTTTCGGGGGCGATAAATCGATCTAGCTAGGAATCATTTTTAGAAAATGTCATATTAAAAAACAAAAAAAACCGAGCGGTCAACCAGGTACTGTTTACATAATATAATTACAATACCAACTTTAATTAAGATATGCCTGAACTGAATTCGATGAAATTTAACGGAATCATTCGGGAGGTATATATACACCTTTTCCAATAAAAATAGAAGTTGCAAAATAGATTTAAATTAAAAATTAATTAATAAACAGGTATCTATAATATAAAAAATAAGTCGAGCTTTTCTTCCTGACGCTATAACTCCAGAACGCACGAACCGATTTCCACGGTACAGCATTCGTTGGAAAGGTCTCGGGCTCCGTGAGGTTTGTAGCATACAAAATTTAGGGAAAATTCGATTCGCAAAAAAATCGACCTAAGCGCGGGCGGGGCCGCTAGTCAAATTATAAAAAAATAAATAAAATTCTGATGTAATAAATAAAAAAAAACTACTCACCAACAGCGCACAAGCAAGATAAAACGAAAAGTATCCTGTCCATATTAGCTGTGATGTCCAGTCGTGCCAAGGGTCTTCCATACACTGACACCTGCGCAGACCGCGGCTCCAAACGGACCTTGACGTGTACTCAACATGCGCAGACACAGCCTTAGCGCATTCTTTTAGCCCCTCACACAGCTTGCTGCCGAGAAATCGATAAGCGATAACAACTCGAATGACGACCTCGTTGGCGTAAAGGTTACCATGCCGGACTGCTAATCAGAAGGTTCCGGGTTCGATTCCCGGCCCGGTCAACATCTTTGTAATTAACTAAATTTGTTGGCTGTGGGTCTGGGTGTTAAATATGTATTTATATATAATATGTGTGTATGTATATGTAGTATATCAGTTTATTTTTGTAAGCAACCATAATACGAGCTAGAAATTTATTTATTTATTTATTTATTTATTTATTTAATACACTTATAATAAGCCTTACAGATAGAATCCAATTCGCTTATTAAAGTTCTTTAGGGTACTTAACTACTTATACACTACACACATATTATAATATATTAAACTACTTAACTAATTGGTTTCAAATTTATACTGTTATACACATCTCTAATTACTTTTACAAGCTCTGCCTCATTACAACTCAAAAGATCAAGATTCTGGTTCTGTTTTATTAACTCATTGTACATAAGCATAGCTCTTGGTAAGGGAGCAAGCCGCCCGGCCTCTGTCCTAGCCAAGGGAACGCTAAATAAAACATGTCTCAGTTCAGTATGGGGCTAACCAATCGTGTGTGAATGTGTCCTAGTATTTATTATTATTATAATTTATTAACTCATTCGGGCGTGCGCCGACCCCACGTCTCAAAGGTCGTGAGTTCTAACAAGCTCAAGTGAAGCTTTTCGTGAAGGAAAACATCGTGAGGAAACCGTAGTGTGATGGAAGGGCATTTTTTAGTACTCGCCTGGCTAGTAATCCTTAAGTTTTCAAAACTCTGTCACCAAGCACCTAACAATCCAAGAGCCTCATTGACAGCCATTTATTCCAGACTAAGCATGCGCTGCTTTAGACCAGATTGTCGCTAGCTCGTGTGGTTACGCGCCTTGCGGGACTAATGCCTATAATTTTTTTTTGAACAGAACTCTTTTTACTCTCTTAATGAATTCATGTCACATACAATAACAAAATCTTCATTCTTTTAGCAGTCTCATAATTATAAAGCTTTCAAACGATTCCAGGTGGATGAAAAAGCATTGTTATTTATGTAATAAAAGTCTATAATTGACATATAAATTGTAGAAATTAATTGCAAATTGGCTTACCCAGTACGACGTGAGGTAAATAAATAATTTGATTTTGATACCTGTAAAGAGTAAAAGAAGCAAGGTTAACTAATAATTAGATTTTGATTTGATTTGATTTTGATACCTGTAAAGAGTAAAATAAGACTAACAGACAGCGGAGTTTTAGTAATAGGGTCTCGTTTTTACCTTGTAGGTACGGAACCCTAAAAGGTGTCCCCTTGCTTATGTAACCTAATGAATTCAAATAAGAGCAAGAACGAACTTATAAAGGTTTTTCTATCGATGCGCGTTATAATAGCTTGTTCTGTAGTTGTTAGGAATTTGAGCATGCAAGCAATGTACTATTTTCATTTGCTTTGACTGTAAACTCAGATAAGTATAAGCTGTTCTAGAAATAAAGGTTTTATTTTTTATATAACTTTAATTTAAATTCAGGCTTGGACGCAAACGTGTTAGGGGTCCAAAAGAATATGACCTTAAGTCTGCCGCACCTTCTTCTTTGTGAAGTTTCATCATGTTGAAAGAGAAAGATTTACTATACTAGTAGTTATACTTGTATAGTAAATCCTATAAACTACTTAGTTACTTGTATAAACTTATAACATCACCGATGACTCCCGCTCCGGGTCGTTCTTGGTGCAGAGGTTGGCCATAGCTATTCAGCGCGGTAATGCAGCGAGCGTGATGGGCACCTTTGCACCAGGAGCGTGCAGGGGCGGGTTATTTGATTAGTTTAGTTTTAGTATTTAACATGTGACATGTATTAATTGTAAGAATATAATTTGACCTGAATAAATATAATATTTTTGCTTTATAAAATATGTACATATAACCCTACATTTTTTACGATAAGCCCATCACTTATAACTAAAATATATAAAGATAAACCTAAAACTTAACATTGTTACATAAAAATAGATTTTTAATTGATAATAAAAGAAGATTTTTAATAATAATGTTTACAGCAACGTCCGTGTACTTCTAGATGATATCGAGAAATTCAACTCTTGCTCAAAATAAAGCACAGCACCGAAATATTGAGCGAACAAAGCGACCTTTACGTCCTGCAGGTTGTTGATTCGATTCTCACCAATGAGCTCGAGATCTCGGTGAAGGAAAACATCGTGAGGAGACCATGGCATAGTGGTAGAGTATTTTTAAGACCATTGTTACTCCTTCACGCTCAAACGGCTGGAGCAATTTTTATGAGATTTACTATGAAGATAGATTAGACCTTGGATTAACACATGGCTACTTTTGATCCCGGATTAAAGCGGGTAACATCACTAGGTGCAGCTAGTATTAAATATATAATTATATATTGCTTATTATAATAAGCAATCAAACTTTTGCATAATGGCTCATTGTCGTGAAATTCCGTGTGATATAATATCAACCTTGAAGAGATGAGAAATGTTGAGCAATGTGTGGTACTACTTAGGTAGACTTTACGACCTTGTGCCTTGAGCGAAGCTATTAAATATATTTCTGTTGCTATGGAAACTGTCAGCTGAGGTAAAATGTACATATTTTAAGGTTTTTTTTACTCTAAATTGGTAAGCGCTTGACAACAATTCACCTGATGGTAAGTGACATTTAGGTCTACGGTGAAGCGCGCTTACCTAGTTAAAAGGTGAAAACGGGGCCCTATTACTAAGACTCCGTTGTCTGTCTATCTCTGGTTTCTGAGATAGGTACAGCAAGACAGCGGAGGCTTAGTAATAGGGTACTGTTTTTACCTTTTAGATACGGAACCCTATAAATTGTTGCTAAGTATTCCGTTGATTAAACAAATTAACAGTTATATTTTGCAATTTAAGACTAATTTGTTTATTTTTTGATTTTTTTTAAGGCTGTAATCACTATTGTTTATTATGCTATATGTTATTACTAAAATATATTCTTTAATCAATACTTACATCTAACGTCAACATAAAAAAAACCATCCAAAGAATACTTATGCCATTGATGTATTGTATTTTTTAGAAAATTTAAATTAATTTATCTCAAAATAAGGCTTATACTAATTGCAATACGTTACATTGCAATAAATTAATATTGGGACATATTTCACACACGACTGGTTAACCCCATACTGAACCATTTCTAGTTCGTGTTATGGTAGCTAACACAACTGATATACTACATATATCTACATACATACAATTTTACATAGATACATATTTAACACCCAGACCCACAGCCAACAAATTTAGTTAAGCACAAAGATGTTGACTGGGCCAGGAATCGAACCCGGAACCTTCTGATTGGCAGTCTGGCATGGTAACCATTACGCCAACGAGGTCGTCGTGTGGGTAGTGGTATAGTGGGTTGCTTCCTTCTTCTTCTTTTTTGTGAAGCTCTTGTCAGAGCGGTCGTGATCGTCATGGAGGGTCACTAGAGGGGGCGGATATAATTTGCCTCACGACATCTCGCCATCTCTGCCTGCTGGATGTCATCCGGCTACAGTCATTCAAGGAGCCTCCAACTGCTGCCTTGATTTGACCAGTCCACCTCGTGGGTGACCTTCCGCACGGTCTGGTGCCTTCTACTTTCCCTTGTACGACAAGGCGCTCAATGAACTTGTTATTTCGACGAGAAATGTGGTCCAAAAAAGGTGAGGATACGCGACTGCACTGCAGACAACAGTCGCTGCTTGATACTGAGTTCTTGAAGTATCGAGACGTTGCTTATGTCAGTCATTTTATAGCACAGCGCATCTTTATGAGATAGCACACGACTGACATCTGACCGTTGGATATGGTGATAAATAGTGAACCGAGAGTCAGGCAGGTTTATTGAAAGGTTACGCATTTGTAACTTGTTACGTCTGTGTTGCAGCATTTGTTAAGTAGGAAAACTATGAGTAGCTTAGCTTAGTTAGTTTGTTCCATTTAATATTCGTCATTGATATAGCTGGTAGTTCTACGAAAAATAGCCTTTGCAATCACTGACTTTTGTTTGCAATATTGTATGTATGGGACATATGGTCAGGACCATGATTTTGTAACCTGCTGTTTCTAGTCTGTATTTTTTTTAGGGTTCCGTACCTAAAAGGTAAACGTAACCCAACGGGGGGTTCGTATCGAAAGGACATTTAAGCAGAACGTCCTATTAGCAGATCGTCCTAAAAGCAAAACGACATATTAGCATCACGTTCTACTAGCAACATGACCTAGTAGCAAAACGGCCTAATATCAAAACGACATGGACAGTCATGTACACAAAAAAAAGGAAGATTTTAATAAAACTGTACGACCAAAAAGTTTATTTTGATGTTTAAATGTATACATATGAAACCTATGATATAATTATAATACAGTTCATGCTATTGACATAATATTAACGTATGAATTTCAGTACATATATTTCACGGGACCCTATCACTAAGTCTCCTGTCCTGTCTTTGTCTGTCTCCAGGCTGTATCTCAGAAACCGTAATAGCTAGAAAGCTGAAACTTTCACTAGATATGTATTTCCCGTGCCGCTATAACAACAACAAAAAAATATGAAAATATTAAGTCGTTCTTGCACATGAAGGGTTCTATACCATTGTTGTATGGGAACCCCATTAAATATTATTTTTAAATCTAATACATAATTAAATATCATGAAAATGTTTACAGGACCTAAAAAATTTTTTTGGTATATGTTTATGATAATGGCACGGAACCCTTCGTGCGTGAGTCCGGTTCGCACTTGGCCGATTATTATTACTAACCCGCTAGTATAATATAATGAATACAAATTTATAATGTCACGGATAAGAGTGGTCCAGCCGACATAGTTCACGGGTCAGCGCAGGCGCATCCTTGATGAGTACACGTAGATACATTGACGTAAATAACTAAGTAACACAAATATAATAAAAGCGAAAGTTTGTCAGTTGAAACTATGATAGCTAGACACTTGCAATTTTTAACACCAGCAACGCAAAATGGACGAAATGTTATAAGTTTGAAGCCCTGGATTGACATGGCATTTTTAGGATTTTGTTTCCAAAGGTTAACAACGGGATCCCATTACTAAGCCTCCGCTGTCTGTCTGTCACCAGGCTTTATCTCAGCAACCATGATAGCTTGAGAGTTGAAACTATGACAGCTAAACAGTTGCAATTTTTAACCCTTTGAGTAGAAACTAGCGGAATAATATTTAATTTAGTTATAAGTTTTACTTTTTTATGACAATCAATATAACACTTATTGTACCTAGTTTCATGGACAATAAATAATTCATTCATGATAGCTAGAGAGTTGCGATTTTTAACCCTTTGGGTAGAAACTAGCGGAATAATATTTAATTTAGTTATAAATATTACTTTTTTATGACAATCAATATAACACCTATTGTACCTAGTTTCATGGACAATAAATAATAATAATTCATTCATTCATTCATTCATGATAGCTAGAGGGTTAACCCTATGACAGCTAGACAGTTGCGGTTTATAACCCCTGTGACGCAAAATCGACGGAGTGTTTGTTATAAGTTTGAAACCCTGGATTGTCATGCCATTTTTAGGATTTTGTACCCAAAGGTTAACAACGAGACCCTAATATTGAGGCTATGCTGTCTGTCTGTCTCCAGGCTGTATCTCAGATACCGTGATAGCTAGAGGGTTAAAACTATGACAGCTAAACAGTTGCTATTTTCAACCCTTTGGGTAGAAACTAGCGGAATAATATTTAATTTAGTTATAAGTTTTACTTTTTTATGACAATCAATATAACACTTATTGTACCTTGTTTCATGGAAAATAAATAATTCATTCATTCATTCATGATAGCTAGAGAGTTGACCCTATGATAGTTGCGATTTTTAACCCCCGCGACGCAAAATCGACGGAGTGTTTGTTATAAGTTTGAAACCCTGACTTGACATGCCATTTTTAGGGTTTTGTATCCAAAGGTTACCAACGGGACCCTAATACTGAGACTACACCGTCTGTCCGTCCGTCTGTCTGTCTGTCACTAGACTGTATTTCATAAACTGTGGGGTAGCTAGAGAGTTGAAAATTTTACAAGTGATGTATATCTGTTGCCACTTTAACGACATATAATATAAATAGAATACATAAAAAATATATAAATATTTTTAACCTAATTGCACTTTATTATTTTTTAAGTTTTATAGTATAAAAGTTGATACTTGTTACAGCCATAATAAAATAAATTTACGGAAGTTCCCATACGAAATCTTTCCCGATCTTAATAAAGACAAATGGTAGAAGTTTGATATATTCACAAAATATTTAGTTATACTTATATAACCTTATATAATAAATTATAAAACAATAAAAAATATACATATAACGAAAATATAAAATATATATTTTAACGATAACAGTACATAACCTTTCATGCACATGTCTGACTAGCTCTTGGCCATTTTTTATGTTTTTACCAGGTTTTTTAACGCGAGAGATACCGCGGGACATAGCTATAGTAACACTAGTCATTATATCTGTCTAAGTGTAGTCATTGCGTCACAAGCAGGTTAGAATTGCGCGTCTAAAGCTATTAAGTAATTGCGTTTTAGCGCTTCTTCATATTGTGAATTAAAATGATTATGCAGATTTTTGTCTTAAGGCATTGGACAAGGCCAAAATATTGATTCTACAGTTTTTTCACTATAAATCGTTAACGGTTAAAAATATCGAAAAAATAGATAAAAGACCTTCTGAGAAAAGTTATACTTATTTTGGTATCAATTCAGACTTATGAACTAGAAATAAAACTGGTTCAAAAATCTAAGTTATTTCTTCATATTAAAAAGTCTGATAGCTCCTGTAGCGTCAGATCAGCTTAGCTAGCTCGGCTTGCTAAGCTGATCTGACGCGATCATCGAAGCTAAGCAATGGTCGATGCGGACGGTGTTAGGATGGGTGATCATCGCCTTAACAACTTGTTAATTATTATTAATTGTTTGGCATTTTAATTAACTGCAACTGGCACTTTAGCTATCGTGTGGTATGAATGATGAAGCTAATTAAGTAATTAATAGACAGGACAAACTTCTAACAACCCATTTTTTTAGTGTCGAAGGTTAATAATTGATCAAGTACGAGTTGGGCGAATTAGTTTCTTTCTTCATTTAGTTTCCATGATAATTCCATACACCACGCTAGCAAAGTGCGGATAATATAATAATAATAATAATAAAAATAACATAAGTTTAAAAAAATAACCTTATTTTAACGTTAATAGACCCAGCTAATGTTATTTATTTGTTATTTACATTATTAGTATATTATATTCAGCTATTAAATTGCTGTAAAAATAGCGAATATTATTAATAAAGTATCTCACTATGTATTGATCTTAAGCGACTTAAAAATCCACACATAACTTGTAAAAAAACTTATTGGTGTAAAGCCAGAATCGAACCACGGGCCGTCAGATCGAAAAGCAGACATTTTCCCACCAAGTCACACTCGCTTTTTCACAGTCTCCAACCACAATTTATTCAAATTAGGAATCTTTGTTCACTAACAACCAGCAAATGACCTTTCAAATGTCAAGGATATCGTCGATGTAGCGTGGAATCTTCTAATTTGGTAAAACCAGACTTAGGTATAAGATATTAGTGCTACCAATATGATGTGAATACTAAATCTAATACCTGGCCGATTAAAGAGGACTAGATTTTTTGTTGTTTGTCCGAAAGACTGCCTCGTTTGGGTAGAATAAGTCAAACTAAATCCTATTTACTTACACAGGTTTATTTGCATTAAAAATTAAAAGACAGAAATAGCATTTTGTTTTATATAAAAATTTGCTGACCCGCCAAACGTTGTTTAGCCTTAAGTACAGTTAAAACACTAAAATTGATCAGTTATCGAGCGGGATGAAAAATGATTAAATTACTAAAATGGCCATAAAATATAGGGGTTGGTTATAAAGAAGTAAAAATTTAGGGTTGTATGTATTATTTCATGCCATATTATAAAAAAATCAAACAAAAAATTTCGTCAAAAAATTAAAAAAAAAATATTGGAAGGTGAACAACCCTTATCACTTAGGGGTATAAAAAATGCATGTCAGAGATTCTTGTGTGGGTTGAAAACTCTGGACACCAGAGCCCGGCCACTTAACTTAAACGAAGTTGAAGTAGAAGAAGACTGAGTCTAAGCACGTTTCTGAAATAAAGTCTGAAATTAAGTTTCAGGTAAGTTTACGGTAGTTGTGGAATTTAATATACGGCTCACGTAGACTCTAGAACAACTTCCTGGAATCGCCAGGGACTGATTCAGGATTGAGATTATTGGGGTAGCAATAAATTACAAAAACACATAAAACAGTAAGCTCTGTTGCTTTTCAATCTTAAATTGAATTAAAAGTAATCGCTCAATAAATTCAAATCAACTGTACATGTATTTATACTAGAAAAAAGAATTTAAAAAAATTAAACACAACATAAATATACATTCAATACACTTATAGCCAAAAATTTTAAAAATGCCTTTCTGTGCGAAGTAAACAAAACTTAACTGGTTTGCCATTCTTCCTTCTTGAAACAAGTTAAAGTTAAACAAACAAGAAAAAAACTTTTGTATTTCTCTATTGCTTTGTTTTGTTATTTTGATATTGTTTAGGTTAAGTTTAAAATTTGAATCGTATTATAGTTATTTAATAAGTTATATGATCTAAAATTATAAAACAGTGCTAAAATTACGTTTAGTTGATTTTTTTGTATTGGAGCGGATTTCCCTACGGCCCTGCAATAAAGGCTACTTGTAGTACTACAGCAGGGCGTCCCATAACGTACAAATTAATTAATATATAAGGTATGTAGACATAAGAACCCTAAGTACGAAAACTTTTGTATTTACCTGAATAAATTGATCATATCTTATCCTATTAACGAAGTAAAAAAAAACTGATCTGGTTTGTCACTCTTCTTTCAGGGACACTCAGCGCGAAACTCAAAGGGGTTTCTAATAAATCTGAAACACAAGAGTTGATTGGGACGCCCCGTGACCCCCCGTCCTTAAGCCGCCCCTGTGGCTTATACTCTGTAGATCCAGTGATATCATTACGTATGCAACACCACCTGCGTCTGGCGAGGTAGTCTTTTGGGATTTCTCACTTTACTTATATCTCGTATTACTGACATATTAAGCTGGCGGTTTTAGCTCCCGATGCAAAAACGAAAGTGTTTTAACTTTGACATCTCAGAAAGAGAGTTCCAAAGCTTCGCAGTTCTCACAATGAAGGTCGAAGCAAAACGCTTTGTGCGAATCTTCGGAATTTCGACAGTAAATCGGTGTCTCTTTTTAGTTCCTATCACAATATGTTCTTTTCTGCATATTACTTTTACAAAATAATGTCGATGTTTCACATCTGCCAGGCGTCCCGTGACTGGCTCACATTTTTTTATTTTTTTGTTCTTCTTCGTATGAGCTAAGTGACCAAGCTCTGGTGCAGGGCCTGATTAACCCTTAGGCTAATTAGGCTGCAGCCTAGGGCGCGAGGATCTAGGGGGGCGCGGGAGCGCTGCTGAAATCGTGTCTACATTTTTCAACTAGACTGAGACAAAACACTAAATGAACTGTGAACTGAAAAAGCTTACTAGTCCCTGATTTTAACGAAACAATTTAAAATTTTAAAAAGCGCGCGTAAAATCAACATTGACTTGTCACTCAAATCGTTCGGTGGTCGAGCGAGTGAGGCGGCAACAGCGCAGCTCACCGCGCGCCATGAAAAACAAATCAACGACTCGCGGGGACTCCCCGGCGGCGGCGGTTAATACGTAGTAACTATTTAGTAATCTGTGTTTATACTTTGTCGCGTTTCATATGTTTGCCTTTTTTCGTCCGTCATACATATTATAGCTCGTGTGTATTCGTTTTTGGTGATATTTATTGTCCTTTATCGTTAGTGTTACCGTGTTTTTTTAAGACTATGAGTGTTAATGAGAATAGTTCGATAGTAAAAAAGCCAAGTGGAGCAGAATACAGAAAAAAAGCAAAAGAAAAGGAAAAGAAGATAGAAAATGTTTTAAAACATACTCGTAAACTTGAAACATTTTTTACGAGCTCTACAGAAAGGAACGAAACGGCGAAGAATGCTGCAGTATCTTCAGTGATTTCTTGCCCTGGTCCCTCTACCGCGGAATGTTCACACGTTTCTCCGTCCAACACTAGCTCTACAGTAGTGAGGAGTGAAGACGAAATTATAATAGAAGAAAAGTCGTCTGTTCCCTCAAGTGACCCTGCACTGTGGCAAGTCAACGATGAATTTCGAGATTATATTGCTAAAAAAGGACTGCAACAGAACGAAGAGTTAGATTTTTCCCGATCAGAAAGGCAGTATAAAAATCAAAAAAGATTTCTATCCAAAAATATGTTTGAGATGAAGCTTGTTAATGGCGAAATTGTGAAGAGAAGCTGGTTAGTATACTCAGAATCCACAGGTCACGTGTTTTGTGGTCCTTGTAAATTATATGGAGGAACATCCGTATTTGCCAGAAGTGGATTTAACGATTGGAAAAATTCTCACTTAATAATTGATCATGACAATTCTCCGGATCATCGTAAGTGTTTGGGACAGTATGTATGCAGAGGAAAACTTTTACAGCGATTGGATACCCAAATAGTCAAACAATATAACGAAGAAATAACTTATTGGCGAAATGTATTACTACGTGTAATAGAAACAATAAAGTTTTTAGCTTCTCGTGGGCTTCCATTTCACGGTCAAAATGAAATTATTGGATCTGCACTAAACGGAAATTTTCTTGGCTGTATTGAGCTTATATCTAAATTTGATCCTTTCATGGCTGAACATTTGGTGAGATTCGGACAAAAAGGCAGAGGATCTCCATCGTACTTGTCATCATCTATAGTCGATGAATTTATATTACTGCTCGCTGACGAAGTTCGACTTTCGATTGTAGGAGAAATAGAAAAAGCAAAATATTATTCGATTAGCATTGATTCTACTCCAGATATTTCACATACCGATCAGTTGACATTTATTATCCGTTACGTTTTGCCTGATGGAGAACCTGTCGAACGCTTTGTCACATTTTTACCCAATTGCGGTCATAAAGGTGAAGACATGGAGGAAGCTGTTCTTACGACAATCGATAAAACTTTGGGACTTGATATTAAAGACTGCCGTGGCCAAAGTTATGATAATGCTAGCAATATGTCTGGTCAATACAAAGGTCTTCAGTCAAGAATTAAAGCTGTAAATCATCTGGCTACTTTTGTTCCTTGTGCAGCGCATTCTCTCCAACTTGTGGGATCAGCTGCCGCGGAAAGTAGTGACGAATCAGCTGCTTTTTTTACACTGGAACAACAACTATACAATTTTTTTTCTGGATCTACAAGCAGATGGCAAATTTTAGTATCCAAATTGGATGAAGAATCGAAAGTGCTAAAAAATCTATCAAAAACTCGATGGAGTGCACGAGCAGATGCAAGCAAAGCCTTATACAGTTCATACAAACAAGTTTTGGAAGCATTAAACTCTATTTGCGAAGATAAAAATCAAAGTAAAGAGACCAAAATAGAAGCAAAAGCAATATTAGAAAAAATGAAAACTCTAGAAATTACTATAATGTTGTGTTTTTGGAACTGTGTGCTCGTAAAGTTTCAAATCGTTAGTGCACAGCTACAAGCAAGTTCTATTGATTTATCTGACGTTGTTACTCTTTATGAGACGTTACATGCTTATCTTGATACGTTGCGTGATGAAAAAGAGTTCGAAAATTTTGAATCAGAGGCAATCAAGAGATGCGAAGTAACCACATACAAAAAAGATTTAAGAAGAAGAAAGAAACCAAAATTTCATTTTGATGAAGTTCAAACGGGACATATTGAGTTAGAAGGGAGACGATCTTTCATCGTTGATAATTATTAAGCAGCTATTGACTGTCTTAAAGTGCACTTAAAAAACCGGCAAATTATTTATAATACAGTAAGCACCAAGTTTGGTTTCTTATGGAAACTGTATGAACTAGACGACAGTGAATTTATTAGAAGCAAAGCAAAGGAGTTACAACAACTATATGCCACTGATTTAGGAGAAACCTTTGCAGAAGAATGCGTCCATTTGGCGCAGTTTTTAAAATCTGACACCGAGACCGAGCATTTTATTTCTGCCAGAACCCCAAAGGGTTTGTTGCAGTTAATAAAGAGTTTTAATATTTCATGTCTGTTCCCGAATGTAGAGATAACATTAAGAATTTTTTTGACAATGAGTGTTACCAACTGCAGCGGCGAAAGGTCTTTTTCAGCACTTAAAAGAGTTAAAAATTACTTGCGCTCCACACTCCGTCAGCAAAAACTTGCAGCGCTCTCGTTATTGTACATAGAAAGTAATTTTCTGCAAACTATCGAATTTGAAAAAATAGTCGAAAACTTTGCGAACGCCAAAGCACGAAAAAGGACTTTTATATAAACTAATAATAATTGTACTTAATTACTATACTTTTAAAAATAAACAATTAATCATTTGAAATAATGTTTCACTGGTATGATCTCATTCCATTCATCTTTTATTAATGACTAGAGTTCCACCCGCGGCTTCGCCCGCGTGGATTTCGGCTATATCGTGCGCCCTCGGGAACATTCAAGAATTTCGTGATAAAAAGTATCCTATGTTCTTTCTCAACCTATTACCTATGTTTGTTCCAAACTTCATTAAAATCGGTTCAGTGGTTTAAGCGTGAAAGCGTAACAGACAGATAGATAGAGTTAAAGGACAACGTTGTTTTCGCTTGCAGTTCGATCTGAAAACTTTTATAGACAGTATGAACCATGATAAAATTATTCCTATTAGTAAGCAAAGTCAAAACTAATATACTGCTTTTTAGTCCGACCGTCGTAAACTCGTAACACACCTGGCACCTAGGGGGCGCGTCCTGATAAATTAGCCTAGGGCGGTCAGAACTCTTGATCAGTCCCTGCTCTGGTGTCGAGTTTTTAAGCCGTTCGAAAGCCTCTGACTTAGCTTAACGACTGCTTGTACTACGACTAACAGCCGGGAACTACAATTTAACGTATCATCCCGTAAGCACGCCCGGATGAAAACGACAGTCTTGTTCATGGTCACCCATCCAAACATCGTCCGCATCGATAGTTAATTAGCTTCGATGATCGCGTCAGATCAACTCAGCTAGCCAAGCTATAATAGGTGCTACATTTTTTGTTTGATTGAGGTGCATTATGCAGGAGTGTTCTTTGCTATTTGATGAAAATCAGGAACAGCAAGAATATTTGAACTATAATCCTTGGCATAAAAACAAAAAAGGAGGTTTAGTAAGGGGGAGGGCCTTATCTGTGGTTTTTAATATATAATAGTCTATGGCACCACTAAAATTTAAAGGCTCAGTCAATTCAAAACATGTCAGCCAACCGTCATGCAATAATTTATGCTTACATTTTAACTTTAATTATAATTTCCCGCAATTTCTCGACGTTTCTAAGATTCTCCATTATTCATCCTACTCCAAATCCTTTAAACATTCCCTGCAATTTGGAAGCGTTTAGAAATATAAGCATGGAAGTTACAGTTAGAGAAACGATTAGAGGAATATACTTATCCAATGGAAACGGGGATAGAAGCGAAGAAAAAACTGATGATGGCAACAAAGAAGAGTCAAAAGAATCTGAAACCAAAAAGGAAGAAAGTCAACCTGAAGAAAAACCAGAGGAAAAGACCCCAGAAGATAAACCTCCAGTAGAAGAGAGTCGTCCAGAAGAACATCACAGGAGTCGTATACCGACGTATGATGAGTTTGCGAGGTTCAGGGATTCCAGTAGACCTCCTGATAGCCATTATCCTCCAGGACCTGGGCTTGGATATAGGAGAAGTCGAAGCTGTATGACTAAAGTAGATTTAGGTATTATTATATGTATATCGGTGATTGTGATGGTCTTATAGGTTTGTTTTGGGCCTTGCGGGGTTAAAGCAAACATTTAAATAGATTGTTACATAGAAATGTAGGTCAACTTGGGAATTTAATCTTTTGCTTCGTAAAGGACAGATTCTCGTAATTTAGTGAAGTTAAAATTTAAACAGGTTATTAAAATTCAAGTTACTCAAAAGAAAATGTTCAATTTGACGCGAAGTAAGACAGAACAAAGAAAAACTGAGATGTGTAGTGTAGTTACCTACTTACGAACAGTATTTCGGTTTCTCTTCCACTTACCTTAAAAATTGATTTCCTCGAGGCAATACTAGTTTCTGAATTCCATTTAGCATTCCTGATTGTAGAATGCTTGATTTTGCTAAAAAAAGGTTAAGTCAATTTATTTATTACGCACTTTAAATTCCTGCCCGATTTTTATTAACCTTCTAGTTCTTCTCATTGTTGTTTTTCTTTTCTAAAAAGTTAATTAAAATGAGGGTTTCATCCAGTTTCCTAGTTAACACTATAGGTAAGGTAATTCGTGAGATGGGACACCGTGAGGTTGTAGTCGGTAGTGACGGCCCTCTGGCCCTCGAGCCCGACATACCCCGCCCGCCTCGTCCAGGCTTGTGGCGGGAGATGCGTAAATGCATTTTCTCACGAACAAAAATAGGTACCTAAGGTAATTCAGGTAATATTTTAAATTTCTTAACACTACCCTGTTTTACTTAGTTCTAATTTGAAATAAAAAAACTGTGAAGTTGAGTATACTTTTTTATTTAAATTTTAGACCGATTACATTTTGACCACAGAAATTTTAAAATTACCAAACTTTAAAATTATTTACGTATAAAATGTAAAATTCTATGTATACTTCGAGCGCAATATATATATAAAATAATGTTGATAAATATTCGCGTATATGATCACAATATTATAGACTTATTATTGCACTCAGAATACAGAAAGTACCAGAAGCCGCGTTCATCTGTATTTGCGAGCTACACGCTGTGTCCAAAAATCAAAACACTGCCCCCCGCCCGCGTCACTTCCCACCCGCGTAATGTTCTAGCTCAGGCATTATGTGCCCGTTTTTAGGGTAAAATTTGGGAGTCCAGGAGGTGAGATACTAATAGAATAAAAATTTTCCTAATCTTTATTATAATTATGTACCTACCTAATTGTCTCAAGAAATTGATAGATTTATTGAATTTAATAAAACGCTTTAGAAAAAAATAACACTTTAGAAAAAAATACATTTAATTTCCTTTTTGCTTAGTAAGCTTTTTATAATATTGTCTCTTAGAATTTGAACTTATTAACAAAAATTTAAATTTAGATAAATGATGAAATCTTATGTCTAGGTATTTTTCATAGATACTAACATATTATTTAATAGGACTATTTGGTTATGTACACACAGGCTGCTCTGATGTTTTATACTTTCTTTTTTCAAGTCGGTTATTTTATATTAAATTAATTATTATCTAATATTTTACAATGAATAAAAGCCCTCAAGAGGTAATAAAAAGAAGGGTAAATCAAAACTCTTATACTGGCAACACTAACAAGATGGATGCCTCATTATCTATGACAATTGAAAACATAGAAATTTATTCAAAGTTGATACCTAAATACGATACTTACACGTGAAATGTGATCCCATCCTGTTTCTTTTATAGACCCGCTGCATTTTATAGGTAGGAACGACATAAGACTGCATAATTTAATTAAATTGGTACAGCGTCGTACGTCCCGACGGTCACAGAGTGACTGATCGGTCGCGCGTCAAACTACTCCATTTTGGAGTAGTTTTAGTAGCCTCAGTTTTAGGCGCGCTCACGGTTTCTGGTACTTTCTGTATTCTGAGTTATTGCACTTAGATCTAATTCTAGTGGAAACCCACCACATGCAAACCCCATAACCAAACCCGAATATAGATAGATAGATAGGGTGAAATGAAACCTAACAAATACAGGAAATTATGCTTAAATTAGTACTAAGAAATTGAAGACTTCACTTTTCTACATTTTAAAAGCACATCCAATATGGAACCTTGAATTTACAGTTATAACGATAAAATCGAAAAAGAAAAAAGACGGAGCAAGATAGCTTATGTTTATTACGACACTAGTCAAAACTCAACCTTAAGATACAGCGGTAAGGTTGACTTGTTTTGAATTTTATTTTGTGACACAATAGTATAGTAAACTCATGCAATTTTTTGTGCTGCGTTTGTATGCAACACTGAATCTGGGATATATTTGATCGAAGGTTAACGTACACACAATCTCGCATTGATACAATGTCGTGTGTCGAAAACCCTAAAATTATTTTAGAGAAGCAAATATATATTAGTTTTAGGTACAATAATGTAAAAAAAAAAACTCAAGGTCAAATATTTAACATTAGTAGAAGAATATGTCTTAAAACTAAATGCTGGACGTGGTGAGTTTTACCACTATTCAGTACTTATTTAATAATCTTGCTAATACACAATAAGGCCCTCGCATTTTATATTATTATAGACTAATAAATACAACAAGCGCTCAACCTCTTGTTGAAAATCGTACTACGTGTATCATTCTATACACGTAGCGCCATCTATTCGTATTTCCTTGAAACGACGTCACTCGGGTCACGCAATCTAGTATCGTATCACTATGCGACTGCAGCGCGTTGCAGGATTTAGCGGCAGCTAAGCTACACGCTCGATTTGCAGCGCCATCTAGGTTTCAGCGGTAATTATTGCAAACTTCCGCGCCACGCTTTTTTTGTATGGGAAGCAATCATCTCTAGTATTCTGATACCTGATATTATAAATGTATATGTATTGTATACTTAATATCTACAAAATTGTTTGAGTATATGTATATTATAAAAGCACTGTACGGAATTTTACTTAAAATAATACAAAGATTAAGATAATCTTTAATTTAAACTAATGCATAGATTGGGAAACACGATATAACGTTTAGAAAAACTTGTAAACCTTATAAAAAAAATCAAGCTTAGATACAAAATAAGATTAATATTTTTACAATTATAACTTAACTCATAATAAATATAGGACCTTAGAAGTCGACTATTTATTTAAAAACATATTTTAATTTATATATTATTATAAGTCAAATTAATGTTTCGTTTTTTAATTTGCTTATCACAAATAATTCTAAACGAATAGTGACTGAAAATAATCTAATTAAGTACATTTTAAATCTAGAGATGTATAAACATATTTTATTCGCATTAAAAATTGAGAAATGATATTTTTATTGCAAGTTATTTTTTTATTATATTGTGCGTTGCGTTGTATTGTATTTGTATTAATTATATTTTTTTCATAATCAAGCAAGATAAAATGTTTTTTTTTTCAAATTATTCCTTTAGCTACAATCTTTTTGTTTATTTTTTAAAATTGCATTGTTTTTAATCAAGATAGGATTGACGTGTATTTTTTTGATTTCACTCAACACAACAATAAAATTCACATCTTTTTGTAAAATCAGAAAATTAACATAAACTACTCTTATGGATCTATGCTGACGAAAATATTCATTTCAAGTTATTGAATTAAAAAAAAATACGATTAAAAAAAACTAGATATTATCTTTCATTGAACCTAAAAGCTACCTCTAAATTTCTAATTAGCATGTTCCTTACATTTAGTCAAAGATATGTCACATAATAATACAATAATAACAAAAATACAAATAAATTAATCAATAATCGGCTTATCTAAACAATTTCGTATGAACATAAGAGGAACTAAATATTAAAATAGAGGCTAGTTATACCTACAATTACTAATGCTACAATTGATTGAAAGAATGTTGATAAGCATAAAAAGATACTTAAGTTGAATGTCAAGTATCTTTTTTTACTAGTCAAAATTAATAAAAGTACTATTATAATAAATGTATATATACAGGATAGTTTTATATTTTCTAAATATTAGCTTAACCTAAAAAAAAATATTTTAATTTCATACATAAGATACACATTTTGTAAAAAAATCAATAGCACATCTGTTTTTTCACAATTTTTTTCGCAATTTTACAAGTTATATTTTTACTAGTTCATAAGACATTCTGATGGTTGATAACAGTTAAACAAAATATATAAGCTGCTATATAATAGTCTAAAACTTTTTTATCAAGTAGCTTCCGTAATAGTTCAAAAATAAGTAATAGATGGCACTACAAATTATTAAACCATTGGTATCATTTCAAAACAATATTTTCAAATATCTTAGAATTATAAATAGATAAATATGATTAAAAATATATTTATCTATTTATAATTATAAATTGCTATATTGTATAAGTAAATAAAATCAAATAACAATAGTAAATGTTATTTCAAAAACACTGGATTTTAAGTTCATGCCATTTTAAAAAGTATAAAATGTTAATGATAAAAATATATAAAGTTTATATTCAAAATGGCGACGGTTTTTGTTTTTGATTGCGTATCATTATATGAATATTTGAGTCTATAATATTATATTAACTGGACGATTTCAGTAGCAATTGTATATGTTTTTAACCGACTTCAAAAAAGGAGGAGGTTATTACTAAATACATTTTCAATAACTCGTCTAAAGCAGATTATTATAAATGTGTATAATTGTATAATATGACAATCACCTACTTATTTTAATACATGATATGTTTAACTTACTTAATTCTTTAAAAAACTGTGATAGTTTTAAAACTATCACATTCTTTAGTTCAAGTTTCAAGTTAATGTATTTACTTACTATATGCAGAAATCATTGTGTATAGCACATTTTACTATAAACATTTACATAAGTGAAGAATATAGTTTATTCTTCACTTACTTTGACAAAGCCAAAGTCAAATTATATTTTATATCTTAATAAAAAATATATTTTTATCCATATAAATTGTTACATAAATCATTTTGTAACCATAAAAATTATAATTTGACTTCTACTATACCGAATTAAGTAAAGAAAATACTATATTTCTTATTTTTATAGGCTTAATGGCCTATAAAATGAAATCTCATTGGTTGCACATATCTCGATAGTCAAATAAATAGTTGTGTAAGTTTACAGAATAAATTCAGATTTGATCAACTGACTTACTAATAAAGCAAAAGCTCCTCGGCAAAAAGTGATAATCACAAATCTAGTGATTTAACATTTGCGAATTTTCTAGTTAAAAAAAGTAGTCCTAATTTTCCAAACAATAGGAGCTACTTTCATATGACAATTTAAAAAACAATTACGTTTGGGCACATATATATATATTTTTTTTGTATATTTTGCTTTCAACCCTCTGACTTAGGTCGTCGGAGACTTTGTTCAGCTAAACACAGTGTATTCTCTCACGATTTTACACATCATTGCTATGAATATTGGGCACATATTATTGGAACGAAGTTCCTTATCGCGCGTTATGAAAGGGTGCTAGAGGAAAAAAATCTTACGAAAAGTTGTCACGACACGTTTTGCGCACGGTATGGCAACGTCGCATCTCCAAAATTTGTTCGGAAGTCAAATACGGCTATCAATGAAAGTACATATTCACTAATTGACAACAGCGCCATTCGTTTCAGGTGGAGTTGCGATTGAGTCTACTGATTAAGTTTGTATTACATTATATTTGTTTTTATTTAAAAAAAATAGAATTATATTACAATTCCTTCACTAATTAATCGAAAGGAACTTCGTTCCATCGGGTTTCCCTTGACACCTCTCAAGTTTTATTGTTTTTCATTTACCTAACTCGATTCAATACATAAAACATTTGAATGTTCATGTCCACACCGAATGTATGAAGAAGAGGAAACCAATTTTCTAATGTTTTCTATACCTACCAACATTATAAAGAGGCAGAGACATTATAAAGAAAAGTTTGATTTTTTGTTTG
Organism: Mellilla xanthometata; assembly: GCA_035578125.1. Classification (NCBI taxonomy): domain Eukaryota; kingdom Metazoa; phylum Arthropoda; class Insecta; order Lepidoptera; family Geometridae; genus Mellilla; species Mellilla xanthometata. Next base: position 615,614 of record JAPUBQ010000045.1, read on the forward strand.
TTTGACGCGAATAGGCTCCGAAACTACTGGACCGATTTGAAAAATTCTTTCACCGAGGGAAAGCTACGTTATCTTCGAGTAACATAAGCTATATTTTTTTTGTGCTTTGCAACTTAGATTATTTTTTAGCCCGTGCGAAGCCGGGACGATCTGCTAGTCTTCAATAAATCGAGTTAAGTATGAAAAGAATAAGTGCCCATACGTAATTGTGATTAAAATTATTTGGCAAAGATTTTTCACGTAAGTAGTTTTTAGTTTTTTAAGTGTATTGTATATTCCTATATATATTATTAAGCAGGGGTTCTTCGCTTTCTTAAATACAATAAAATGGGGTACGCATCAAGGCACTTTAATAACTAATTATATATTAATAGTCCTGGTCATGTAAAAAGAACGCAGGAACACGAAAAAGCTGCACAGACGGCCACGAGGTGTTCTAGACTGATATACAGTGTAAACTCCATGTAACGTCACTCGATTTAACGACAAACTCCCTAAAGCGTCGAAATCAATTGGCTTTAGTTTGTTTAGCTTGTATACCATACAATGATACAATCTATCCAATTAACGACCACTCTCTATAACGCCATAAAAGGCACAGTCCCTTCAGTGTCGTTATATAGAGTTTACACTGTATATTTTTTAAATCTTAATGGTTAAAAATACCAAAGGTTTATTTAAAAGTTAATTTTAGCCAAGGACTTTCGTGTGCAAGTATAGTCTTCCGCAAAAAATGCCTTTCCATCTTTTTCCAGTGTTCTTTTCAGATGACATGGTTTCCAATATTTGACATTCTTTGTCCGAAAAAAGTAGCCTCTTATTTTAATATATTCATCGTAAAAGTAGCGCATGTATGAAAAATATTTGATACATTATAGTAAATGAAGTAGGTGCATATATTTCTACTTCATACATCAACACATACAGGGTTAGTAGACACTAATGCAAAACTTTCTAAATAGAGGACTAAATGAAATATTTAGTGTACTTCCGCTGTGTTTCAGATCACAGTGGACGTACACTAAATATTTAATTTTGACTTCTATTTACAATGGATTTCCGCAAAGTAACACCTGAGTCAATAGGTTATGTTAAAACTTTCTAATTTATTTTGTTATATTTCATTTTTAAAAATGCACTGAATAAAAACAGCTGTTCCGTACAAAACTATGCAAAAGCAAGCGATTTTTAAAAGAGAACAATAAAAAAAACAACTTCAATTTTGAAAATACGGAACCTATTTCTATAATTTTTACGGGATTTTTGAATCTGATAGTTTACCCTTAACAATAAAAGAGTCTAAATAGGGTCACAAGATACGATGGAGTTATGATAATAAACTTAAAAAAAAACTCATGTATATGGTCTCGCTGGTACAGTGTGGGTAAACGAAACCTTACGTTTTGAAATGATGATGTTTTGAAATCACATAGTGCACGCGATGTTTTAAATTCAAATTTACTTTAACCTTAAGAAGGTAAAACCAGCTTTTGTGCACAGACATTGATTTTAATAAGAGCTAAAACTCCTACAATAGTTAGTCATAAAATTAATTAGGTGATTTTAGCCTGTAAAACACTTTACTTCTAAGATTAAATGTTACATAAGTCATAATAGCGCTGTGTGAACATACTTTGCAATATTGTTTATGTAAATAAAGAATGGTGGCGATTTAGCGGCACACACGACTAAACTAAATTTAAAGTAGCTCTGTCTTTTTTCGTCATAAATGACCAAAAAGAGATGGTACGACTTAAACCATAGACAAAACATCTAAAATCACGTCAAACACGTCTGATTTAGAGCTGATACAATAGGGTGCGCTCTAAAATCGCTTACATTTTTCATATTTGACGTGATTTTCGTTGTTTTGTGTGTGGTTCAGAACGTGCCGTCTCTTTCTGGCCACCTTAGATGAAAAGAGACGGTTCTTCTTTAAATTTAGTTTAGTCGTCTGTGCCGCTGAATCGCCACCAATGTCCAAAATCAAAATCTACTGCTTATATAAGAAAAGACAGACACTAGTTTTGCGTGACAACTAACCCTGTACATAGAATTGATAATCAAGGCACTTTATTCACCGTATTTAGTACTCTGACCACTCTAATTCTGAATAAAACTTCCGTTTTCTTTCGTCACAGCTTACAGCCGTTTCTGTGTCCGAAGAGTTTTTTCAACTCAGGTCCTATAGTGTTCTTGATGTACTGACTCTGTCTCCTGGCTATGGTGTCTCGCTTAGCGTTCTTCACATAGTGCTTGATGCCGGGTTTGTGAGTGAGGAAAGCGTTGTTCAATATCATGAAGTCGTAATTCTTCACACATAGAACGTAGCCCTGGAATATGTAAGGAAGGGGTTATAGTTTTTTTTTTAGAAAATGTACACACATATAAACGAGTGTGGCTTGGTGGTAATAACGTCTGCTTTTCAATCAGACTGCCCCTGGTTCGATCCGCCCCCAACACCATTGACTCGTTTTTCAAGCTATGTGTGGATTTGCACTCGCTTTACGGTGAAGGAAAACATCGTGAGGAAACCGACACGTCTGAGGACTGCAATATCCGAAGACGTGTGTCATCTTTTTTTTTAAGATGAATAGGCAAGCGCTTGATCGAAACTCACCTGATGTTAAGTGATGTTGCGATCTAGGGTGGAGCGCGCTTGCCTTGAAGAAACCGATTCACTCTCGCCTTGAAGACATTGAGGTTATAGTTCAGAGGGAACAGGGATTCCGGCAATGAGTTCCACAGTTTAATGGTCCGCACAATGTATGAGGAAGCGAAACGCTTCGTGCGGAATTTTGGAACTTCAACTGTATAGCGGTGCCTCCTAGCCGTCTCCCTGCTCGTCCGATAGTGGATAAGGGGCCGGGAGAATAAAGCAAATAACAACCAACCCGCTTTTGGCCAACGTGGCGGATTATGGCCTATATCTCTCTCCTGTTGAGAGAAGGCCCCGAGTCCCAGCAGTGGGAACGTATAGTGGGCAGCTTTTGGTATGTTATGTGTACACACATTTTATCCCATTTTTACCTTTTAGGCACCTGAACCCTAACCTTAGAATTCTAAAAGAGAAGAGAGTGTCATACCTGAGTCATCTTATCCTGCTTGCCCTCCCAGCTGAGTCTCTCGTCGTAGTAGGGGTCCTGATGTGTACCGATGAAGATGGGCTCCCAGTGGAACTGTGCTCCGGTTCGCTTCCCGATGTGGAAAACGTCCATTTCTGCCGAAAACAAGTCAAATATGTAAACACATATTTATAGTATTATACTAATAATTGGCCAAGCGCGAGTTGGGCTCGTGCATCAAGGGTTATCTAAAAGAAAGCAATAACAGATTTTTGTATGGGGTAATGTTTTTATTTTTAGTTTTGGAACGAAATTCCTTATCGCGCGTTGTGAAAGGGGGCTAGACGGCAAAAAATCTTACGAAAAGTTGTCACGACACTTTTAGCGCACGGTACGGCAACGTCGCATCTCTAAAATTTATTCGGAAGTCATACGGCTATCAATGAAAGTATTTACTAATTGACATCGAAAGAAACTTCGTTCCATCCGGGTGTCCCTTGTCACCTCTCAAGTTTTTTTTTCATTGTTATAGCGGCACCGAATATACATTATCTGTGAAAGTTTCAGCTTTCTAGCTATTACGGTTTCTGAGATACAGCCTGGACACAGACAGACAGACAGACAGCGGAGGCTTAGTATTAGGATCCCGTTTTTACCTATTAAGGGTTTTAACATTTTTGCCCATATTCTGGCGGCGGCACTTCTATAAAAAAATAAACTGAATTTTTTATTCTTTTTTTTATTTTTTATTTTTTATATATATATATTTTTTATTATTTTTTATTTATCTTTTTTTTATTTTTTTTTAATATTTACATTCACACACCGACTCATAAACACTTATGTACACACACATACACACACACAGAAATAGACACGCCAAACTAATAACATCCTGACGTTTTTCCGTCGGGGTTTAAAGAGTTTGTAATAACACATGTAAATTACCAAGTTATTAAAGTTACGCAAAACGTTCTCAAGCGGAAACTCTGCTATTTTGCAAACTGTCGAAGCGCGTGGAACCGAAGCGTCTGGGGGAGTGTTATTAGTTTAGTTCTACGAGCAGTAGACGTATCTTAGCGATAAAGATTTGTTTTTGCATGTAAATAAATAACTGTACTATCTTTTAAATTAGTCAAATAAAGCTATTAATTTAACTAGTTATTTGTTTTTTTTATGTACAATTTTTGTACTTGGAACTAATTATATAAATAAAACACACACACACACACACAAACCTTACAAATAGTAGATTAAATCTAAGTTTGCTTGTAAATATACCGGCTCACTTCTCAAGTGTCGCGATAAATTGAAGAGATTAACATTATGATTAACTAGCTGACCCGGCAAACGTTGTTTTGCCTTATTAATTAGTGTGTTTTTTTTACGACCTCACATTAAAAACCTCAAAAATTGTAGCCTATGTGTTATTCTGATGTATAAGCTATAGCCTATGTGTTATTCTGATGTATAAGCTATATTGTGGTAAAGTTTCATTCAAATCCATTCAGTAGTTTTTACGTGAAAGAGTAACAAACATCCATACATCCATACTTACAAACTTTCGCCTTTATAATAGTAATAGGATATCATATACTATTGTAATGATATTATAGTACTAGAATATATTTGAACATTGACATGGATACATATCATATACTTTTGTAATGATATCATATTATTTGACTTGTAATAAATGATTTGTATTTGTATTTGATACTCGGACAGGGTGCATTATGAAAAACTTTTAAATATATTATAACACCATAATTAAGCATTCAATACTGTTATTTAACGAACTTAAAAAAGAAGGAAGTTATATTCGACTGTATGTATTTTGTTATTAAAGTGGCCTTTTCAGCTACGCACTACCGTTAGTCGGATGACACGTAAAATTGTAGGTCCCGGCTGTTAGTCTTAGTACAATCAGTCGTTAAGCCAAGAGAGGTCTTCGGGCGGCTTGGAATCTTTCGACACCAGAGCTCATACGCAAAATAAATAGACGTAAAGTGACATGAATTATGTGTAAATATGTTGTTATTTTCTATTATATTACTAGCTAACCCGGCAAACGTTGTTTTGCCTCACTTAGAGGTATGAAAAATAGATAGTGTAGCTTATATGACACGTTCGTAGATTTACCATAGCAGCGCCATCTATTGATTACTTACTCAACCCAGTCGAAAGGTATCGACATCTGTTAGAATCATTTGGAGTTAACAGATAATTGTGACTGTCAAATAATAACAGACAATAATTAGCAATAAATTAAAATTGCGACTATAATTTGAGATTAAAACTATCCTATCTCTCAAGTTGGATCGAACTGCACATGGTGTGCGAATTTTATTATAATCGGTTAAGTGGTTTAGGAGTCCATTGAGGACAAGCATTGTGACACGAGATTTATATATATTAAGATTATGATATTGTATGACTAATTATATTATTATGACATTGTACGATTGAGTAATTAATTAATTGTTGATGAATATTATGTAATATGTAAATTTGACGTGCCTAGTATAACGCAATGTTATAAAGTTCTATGATTTCTATGATAAATATTACTCGTATTATAAATTTCGCATATTGTTTCTCAGAAGCCTCGCTCCCTGCGATCGCTCGGGCGCACGGCGCGGTCATTGCACCGCCATACATAATTAGAATGCCCCGTACTCACGATGTTATAGACGACATACATATCTTGGCTAACAGAACGCTCAGAGATTGATTGATCACAAATACAAATACAAATCATGTATTGATAACACCAAAGTTACAAGTCAAATAATATAACATCACTAGCTGACCCGGCATTTTTAGCATATTTGTTTGAGCCGTTTGAGCATAAAGAAATCCAAAGCAGAACAAATTAAATTTCATAATATTTGTAGTGTCATCATCACGTGTGTGAATGTGTCCAAAACAAAAATTGTTGAAAATTTTTTGCTCATACGTTCGGGGTCTAGTTTATTAGTACATCAAATTTTATAGCTTCTTCTACAAATACAAATAAATACAAATACAAATCATTTATTGATAACACCAAAGTTACAACTCAAATAATATGATATCATTACAAAAGTATATGATATGTATCCATGTCAATTTTCAATTCTTATTCTAGTAATATAATATCATTACAATAGTAGGTATATGATATGAATCAAATGTCGATTTTAAATTCTAATTTTAGTAATACATTATCATTACAAAGGTATATGATATGATTTAATGTCAATTTTCAATTCTAATTCTAGTAATATAATATCATTACAATAGTATATGATATGAATCAAATGTCGATTTTCAATTCTAATGCTAGTAATATAATATCATGACAATAGTATATGATATGAATCAAATGACAATTTTAAATTCTAAATAATGTTTTATATTATAAAAAGTTGTATCTAATACCCAAATCCTGAGTGTAGTGTTAAAGCTGGCGGTGGAAGGTGCATCCCGGACAGTCGCGGGTACGCGGTTGTAGATCGCGGGCCCCAACACGTAAACGGACCTCTCCAATTTCACAAGTCTGAACCGGCGTTTTCAATTTCTTGATAGCTAATATACATTTATATATATTGTGAAAATGTTAAGTGTCTAGCAGCTACCGCTATTGATATATAGCAAACAAAAAATACGAAAAAAACACGTTTATTTTTTGGGGACCCCCTTTAATATATTTTTTTTAATTTTTTTAGTATATATGTTGTTATAGCGGCACCAGAAATACATATTATGATCTTGTGAAAGATTCAGCTTTCTAGCTATTACGGTTTCTGAGATACAGCCTGGAGACAGACAGACAGCGTAAACCCAACAATAGGGTCTCGTTGGTACCTTTTGGTTTGTACCCTTAAAAAAAAGAGACACTTAGCTCCAAATGAACACAAAACATGATGTGTTATCGCAGACTTGGTGTCGGTTGACGCAGACGCTAACGTGTTCCGGATGTGACATGCGCTCGTCAAACATGTGGCGGTTATGACCTCGGTCAATGGTAATGAAGTTGCGGCGGTCGTAATGTTCCCATTTGTGGACACATTATTTGGTTGCTGGTTTGCTTAGTCTAGTAGTAGAATATAAATTAATAATAGTGTGAATAAAAAATATTTTTTTTTTTATTTTAAAAAAAGCGTGGTGCATGGTATCAATGGTTATAGATATTTTATTGACAGATATGAGTAGAGTGATTATCATTTCGATAATATCTTAAAAAGCACCCTACGCTTTATTTAAAATAAAATAATTTATTTTTTATTTACACTATTATTAAATTAATTTATATTCATTGAAATTTTAAACACTATTTTTTCATTTAAATTTATTATTATTTATTTTCTACTTTTTAGTTTGGAATATTTATAATAGCTTGCTTTTTTAATTTTAAACTATTGCACGACTCAATCTGGCCTTTTAAAGTGGGTCAAAATCGCGCCCAAAGAAGTCGGTTACAAACAAAAATACAAAAAAATGGAATACTTAATTTTATCAAATTAGTGTATTGTCATCGGTCCTCAATAAATCTACAAAGTTTGAACGAAATCTGGCCGTTTCAAGTGGGACAAAATCGCGCCCAAAGAAGACGGTTACAAAACAGACATACAGGTAAAGCTAATATAAAGCGTGTAAAAAGGCATCTTGTGGAAACTCTTCGATAACAAAACCCTGAACTCACGCGCAGTTTCCTTAGCCTTCATCCACTGTTTCCCTTGCGGTATATTGTGGCAGTTAGGACACACGTATTTGTGGAACGGCACCGCCGTATTCTTCGCCAGCATCTGGAGTAACTCCGTTTTTGTTGACGGCACCTGGAAATTTTAGAATTCGGGGTTTAGCATCGAAGCAGAGGGACGTACTTCCGTACCGCATACCGTATCCGATCAGAAATTTGGTAATGTAACGTATTTTGACCTCTTTATTACGAATATCATAATGAAAATTGGCGCAAACGCCATTTTGAATAAAAAACGGAGGAGAAGCTGAGTTCGTTCGTTGTGCTTTACTCTACAGTTCCTAATCTCCACACATATTATAGCCTCCTTGAGATTTATTCCACGCGTGCTCCAATTTAGGTCAGAGTATGATTAGATAGATAGATAGATAAATTCTTTATTTCCCACTAATTACATTAAATTATACATAGAAGAAACTTATAACTAGTGCCGAAAATGGCGACCTTATCGCTAAAAGCGATCTCTTCCAGGCTGATTAAGCGCCCTGCTGGTCAAATAGTGTAAAAAATCTGCTTACTTGAACTTTCGCATCAACCTCGAATATGGTGATGGGGAAGACTCGAGGGTTCGTAGACGAGTCCAAAGGTTTCTGGTTTCTTGCGACCATGTTCAGGAACTTTGGTACTAGGTATGGACTAGGGTATAATTCGATGTCGGAAGGCAGTATGAAGTGGGTTAAGGCAGCGTCTCTCGCGATGTTCCTGGCAACATTCACTGGGTATAACAGGTTCTTTTCCTTCTTGTATGTGGAGGAAGAGTTGACTTGCTGGTAAGGAGGGGGTAAGGAACAGTTGTAGGGAGTCGATAGGAAGGTTTCTGGATCTGGAATCTGCAAATAAAAAAGGGTTTATTTCGATTTACTGTCGAAGTTCCGAGGATTCGCACAAACCGTTTTGCTTCGACCTTCAGTGTGAGAACTGCGAAGCTTTGGAACTCTCTTCCTGAGTCTCTGACTCCCGAGAAGTACAATTTGGGGGTCTTCAAATCTAGAGTAAATAGATTCCTTCTAGGCACGCTTTTTACATCTTAGACCACGGTCAAGCTTAACATCAGGCTAGCTGCGGTCAAACGTGAGCCATTTATCAAAATAAAAAAAAACAAAGATGTTGTGCAAAGTGATGACTTCTTTAGTAAGAATCAATCTCATCAGTATAGCGCCTGTAGCTTGGCTAAATGTAAGGGTCGATGTGGACCGTTTTTGGATTTGGCCGTTTGTGACCATGCAAAAAGAATGTTTTATGCTTCTTCAGTTCAGGCCCTTAATTTCTTGGCACAGGATTGGAATAAGTTCAACAAACTGACAGCCAAACTTCAGTAGCTATGATACACATATAGAAACTTTTAGAATCAAATTGCCAGAGTTGAAGAGTTAACGCTGGAAATGTTATTCAAAAAGTGGCCTTTACAGCTGGGGGCTACCGTGAATCGGCTGGCCACAGCCCCAGATGTGAATCGGTGAATCGTGTAGTCGGATGGAAGTAAGAGACTTTAAGCAAGTGGTGGTGGTAAAACGTCTGCTTTTTAATCTGACGGTTCCAGATTCAATCCCGTGACGTGTTTTTCAAGTTTAGTGTGGATTTGCACTCGCTTTACGGTAAAGGAAAACATCGTGAGGAAACCGACATATTTGAGGACACATCATCCGAAGTCATGTGTCATCCTCCAACCCGCACTTGGCTAGTTTGGTGGATTATGGTCTATATCTCTCACCTCGTGAGAGAAGGCTCTGAATCCCAGCAGTAGGAACGTATAGTGGGCTTCTTATTCTTATTCTATGATGAGGGCGATCAGACCTGCACTGACAACCTGAGGCGTATTGTGCATTTTCCCCTACCAGCCTATAGTGGGCTGCTTACGCAAAGATTTTAAACATTTCCTTTTTGAAGAGTGTGACGTACCTGATTGGGAATGTGTTTGGTGGGGAAGAAGACGTGGAAGGAGACGTACTGGCGCACGAGGTCGTTCCCGAGGCAGTCCCTCAGGTACCTGATGCTGTTCACGGTCGGAGTGAAGTCGGAGCCCGGAGCGTGGATAGCGAGACTCACAGGGGCCATCCATCTGAGGAAGATAGAAAATGCTGGTTTAGACATTGACCGTTTTGCTGTCTTGTAATCTATGACGTATACAAAGCCTAAGGTCCAAGGTTTAATTCTTCCAGCAGTAGAATAAGAATCTAGCGAACCAAACCCTATGCCATCTTTCAAGAATAGTTAATCGTACTTATAGAACCTGTCCATAATGGTGGCGATTCAGCGGCACACACGACTAAACTAAATTTAAAGAAGTCCCGTATCTTTTCATCTTAGGTGGCCAGAAAGAGACGGCACGTTCTGCGCCATAGTCAAAACAACTAAAATCACGTCAAATGTAGAAAATGTACTTTAGATATTATTATTATTTATTTACTTTAGAATGCACTCACTAGTATCACCTCTAAAACTGCCTGCATATTCCATATTTGACGTGATTTTAGTTGTTTTGTCTGTGGTTCAGAACGTGCCTTCTCTTCCTGGCCACCTAAGATGAAAAGAGACGGGGCTTCTTTAAATTTAGTTTAGTCGTGAGTGCCGCTGAATCGCCACCAATCTCAGCCAATGTCTCTTTGTGTGAATGCTTGTATGTATGTATTACCTAGTCGTAGCGAATCCCGAAAGGATAAAATATGTTTCGATTTTTTTTTGTTACAAATGGGTCTAATGTTTTTTTTTTAAATTGGTCCTAGACGGTCGAGCGCCGCAAAATAGCAGATTACATATTTTTCTCAACTCCTTCAATATGGATATCAAATGAAAGGGTTTGACTAGTAGAATACATGCATAATGATTAAGTTAAAATTCAAGATGGCTGCCAACTACTAAATAAGGAGTTTTTTTACTAAGTAAGGAGTTTTTTTAGTTTCTAATATAAGCTTCTAAAGACTTTTTTATATTGCAGGAATAAACTAAATCAAAATGAAATGCGTATTAAAAATGAAGCTCCATTTACAAATTTATTTTCGGGCGGTAAATTATATCCACCCATAAATTTTAAAGAAATTATCATCGCGTCTAGGGCTATGAAATATTTATTATCAGCGCCGTAAATAGAATAAAAATATCTTCAGCTACGGTGAAACAAATCTATGAATAGAAGTGTATTCTAATATTTAAGTATTCGTAAGTCGTCTTCCTCATTTCGTATTAGCTAAGGTCTTTGTCGTACTATTTAAGCGATGCGCGGTAGACTACGAAAAATTGGCCAAGTTAATTATTTTTAGTCTTTTAATATCAGAAGAATTTAATGTAGCTGTATTTAAATTCCTCCTTAATTGGTTTCCCAAAGATATTACCCAAAATAACCTTCCGATGGTCAGTTAGGTGTGGTAAGGCTTTACTTATAAGGGTCGATGACCTTAACATTAAAGTGGTATGGAAGCAAAATAAAATTGGTCAAGTGCGAGTTGGGTTTGCGCATGAAGGGTTCCGTACCATTGTTGTATGGGAGCCCCCCTTAAATATTATTTTTTAACTAAATTATTATATAAAAGCTAACAAAATTATTATATAAAAGCTAACAAAATTATTATATAAAAGCTCACAAAATTCATCCTTATTTAAATACAGTCCATGCTATTGGGACAGAATTTGTCAATTTGACAACCAGAGTTGTGACATGGTTGTCATGGTTACATTAAAATAATTAGTTTAAGTATTTATGTATTAAGTGCGAAGTTTTTAATCTACTCTCATATGTTTGTTGTATGGGAGCCCCCCTCAAATATATATTTTATTTAAATTTAATATGATAACTATCGTTATTGATATAGTAGCTACCGTTATTGATATATATAGCAAATAAATACGAAAAAACACGTTTATTATATGGGGACGTTTATCGTTTGAGGACCACAATATCCGAAGATGTGGTCATCCACCAACCCGCACTTGGCCAGCATGGTGGATTATGGTCTACATCTCTCTCCTCGTGAGGGAAGGCCCCGAGTCTCAGCAGTGGGAACGTATAGTGGGCTGCTTATGCTATGCATGCATCATACGAGCACGCTCATATGATGCGTTCAAAAATTGAATAAGGATATCTTATATATAAAATTTCCGTGTCACAGTGTTAGTTACCGTACTCCTCCGAAACGGCTTGACCGATCTTTACCAAATTTTATATGCGTATTCAGTAGGTCTGAGAATCGGCTGCTGTCTATTTTTCAAGGCAACACAACGTTTGCCGGGTCAGCTAGTTATTTTATAATTTTACTTTTTCTTTATTTATAATTATTTACTTTTCGACAAAGCTCCTATACAGCTACTACTACTACTATGATGGCTCGCTAACCCCAAAATGGATCCTGGCCTCCGACACCAAGAGACGCCACTTTTCTCTATCCTGTGCTGTCTCCTGCCAGTCTGTGGCATGAAGTGCGCTCAGGTCTTGCTGCACTAGGTCTTCCCAGCGATACTTGGGTCGACCAACCGGACGTCGGCCAATTGGTCGTCCCAAGTATGCTCGCCTCACATCCCGATCCTCCTATACAGCTGCTATTCTTTTAATTTAATTTATTAATTATTATTGAATGAAATACTGACGAGTCCATATTGATGATAGTTATGATTATGTTTGTATAATGTAAAAATTATTTGACAATATGACAATAAAGACATTCTATTCTATTCTATTCTATTCTATGGCAATTACTCAAGTTCACGACCTCTAGGGCCTGTAAAAGGGCAATATCTAACATGGTACCGTAACTTACCTATTACGGCGATAAATACATTGAGCATGGGGCTTGTAGGGGAACCCTGCTGTATACCTGTATAGGGGGCTACTTAGATTTATTTTATTTACTTATATATTTTATCATAATTAGCACCGCATACACGATTTATACTAATGATGTATATAAAAATAAAACACAAAACAATTAAATTAAAAATTAGGAAAAACAAAATTATGCCTTTCATTATCAATCACACAAAATTATCATAGAATTAAATTAAATGTCAATAAATATATATATGTATATACAATACAAGATGAAAAATTGAGGTTGAAGTTGAAGTCTTTTAACTTCAGCGGCACACACGACTAAACTAAATTTAAAGAAGCCCCGTCTCATTTCATCTTAGATGGCCAGATAGAGATGGCACGTTTTGAACCACAGACAAAACAACTAAAATCACGTCATATGTAGAAAATATAGGCGACTTTATAAACGCACTCACTTGTATCACCTCTAAAACTGCCTGCACATTCCATATTTGACGTTGTTTTGTCTGTGGTTCAGATCGTGCTGTCTCTTTCTGGCCACCTAAGATGAAAAGAGACGGGGGTTTCTTTAAATTTAGTTCAGTCGTGTGTACGGCAAAATCGCCACCAGTATTTATGTATAAATATGTAGTAACCAAAAAACAAACTAAACATTGTTTTGTGTGGATCTAACCAGCCGTGTGTGAAATGTGTCCTTATATTTATTTTATTTAGAATTATTTTAAAGGTATCCTTGTTTACGTTATCCTGGATACGCTAATGGTAGCCCCCTTCTGTGCCAGGAAGGATTACCGCACCACTGGTCTATCAATCAACGTCTGAACTTCCCAGCTTAGCTCAACTTTCAACTCTTTGGAGCTTTTATCAATGGTTTAAATATTGGAGCTTTTCAAAAAGCTGCGAAGCATTAATCTCTTCTGTGGTAGGTTCAACGGGAATTGTAAAACATAGCGCCTGTGGCTCGGCTAGTTAAGGTGATCTGACGCGATCATCGAAGCTAAGCAACGGTCGATGCGGACAGTGTTTAAATGGGTGACCATGCACAAGAATGTCGTTATTAAAGTGGAATTTCCATCTGGGCACTACCGTGAGTCGGATGACGAGATAAATTTGTAGGTTCCAGCTGTTAGTATAAGCAGTCGTTAAGCCAAATCAGAGGCCTTCGGGCGACTTGAAAACTCTCGATTAGGATCTAGGCTATTTGGCTCATACGAAGAAGAATGGGAATGGAAAATTCCCCGTGCTCTTAACAGTGGGTGGAATGGTGGGACAAACCTACTATTTGAGTCCAAAACTAAAAGCGAGTGTGGATCTTTGGGAAAACATCTACTTTCAATCTCACGGCCCCTGGTTCGATCAGGCTCTACACCAATAACTTGTTTTTCAAGTTATGTGTGGATTTTGACGACCTCGTTGGCGTAATGGTTACCATGCTGGATTGTCAATCAGAAGGTTCCGGGTTTGATTACCGGCCCGGCCAACATCTTTGTGCTGAACTAAATTTTGTATCTATATAAAATATCTATGTATGTATATGTGTTAGCAACCATAATAAGAACTAGATATGGTTCAGTATGGGGTTAACTAACCGTGTGAAATGTGTGCTAATATTTATTTATTTGCACTCGCTTTACGGTGAAGGAAAACATCGTGAGGAAACCGGCATGTTTGAGGACCACAAACTCAGACGTCGTGGATTATGGCCTATAGATATTTTCTCGTGGGAGAAGGCCCCGAGTCCCAGCAGTGGGAACGTACAGTGGGCTGCTTATGGGAATCCAACCGGCGTGAGGTGTAAATGTCGCTAGTCACGCAACAACGGCGCCGTGAAGCTAGTTTATTGATTAAATAGGGACAATAACTGGCCTGACGAGCCCGGGGCGCTTGGGTATTCCCTGCTTTTTGCTCGGGAATAATATACTTTGCTTACTTACTGAAATAGAAAATTTAAGACGTAGGAATATCAACCTTTTGACTCTGGCGTTACTTTGCGGAAATCTATTGTAGATAGATATACATAGATACATATACTGTGTTAAACACAGCGGAAGTACACTAAAATTATTTTATTTCTTCTACGTCCATAATTACTTTTGTATCTGCACTATATTTTTCTTTAAACAGTCTAAATTCTTATATATAAAATTTCCGTGTCACAGTGTTGGTTACCGTACTCCTCCGAAACGGCTTGACCGATTTTTTCCAAATTTTATATGCGTATTCAGTAGGTCTGAGAATCGGCTACTGTATATTTAGAAATAATTATTAAGACAAAACAACGTTTGCCGGGTCAGCTAGTAAATTTATATAAAACAACAGTTTACAATATTGTAATTATAAGATCTAACGATTCTAGATAATACCAATTGTAAGATTTATTAATTTTTTTAGTAGCACATGATTTTTAGGGTTCCGTACCTAAAAGGTAAAAATTGAACCCTATTACTAAGCCTCCGCTGTCTCTCTGTCTGTCTCTAGGCTGAATCTCAGAAACCGTAATAGTTAAAAAGCTGTAACTTTAATAAGTTATGTATTTCCTGTGCCGCTATAATAACAAATACTAAAAATTAAAATTACACCCTGACCCACAACCAACAAATAAAGTCAAGCACAAAGATGTTGGCAGTGCCGGGAATCGAACTCTAAACCTTCTGATCGGCATGGTAACCATTACGCCAACGAGGTCGTCAATTAATTAATCAAGTCAATTATGGCCATTTGGTTACGTTTATTTATAATAAACACAATAATCATATAAAACACTCAACTAAAATTTAACCTACTTTTTTTTTACACTTTCACACACGGCTGGTTAACCCCATACTGAACCATTTCTAGCTCGTATTATGGTTGCTAACACAACTGATATACTACATATACATACATACATATTATATATAAATACATATTTAACTTAAGTCCAGGGGTAGAAGAAAAGGTGCCCAAATGCTGGCAGCATTGCCATGTTGGATTAAAAAGACTGAAAAAATGTTATATGATCGAATAGTAAACTCAACCAAAATGACATAATATGAAAGGTTACGCTTACTCAATGTACTGAACATAATGGCAGTGTGTCATCGATGCAGAAGATAAAGTTAGCGGCGACCTACTTTCCGTATTGCCTAAACTAGGCATTCAAACAAGCACTAGACTTTGAAAAATATGCTAGATTTCACCTGAAATTTCTCATTCTTTTTCGGCGAAGTTTGAAACCGATTTTAACCGATTCTTAACTACAGTGGTATTGTAATAATTAACTAGTCGTACTTATATGCAAAACAAAGAATTTTCAAACTGAAACTGAAGGATTGAAATGATGTACAAACATAAATTATATATATACTCTCGCCTTGAAAATCGCTAGATTGTAGTCATTGGGGAACAGGGAATTCGGCAAGGAATTCCAAAGTTTGGCGGTTCCACCAAACTTTGGAATTCAAGATGGGAGCCCCCGTGAAAATACGTTTGACATTTTTTTATTTTCAAGTCACACTTGTATCGCTACTTTCCTATTTATTATACGTAGATATCATATAGAATGACTTGACGAGTAATTAAATACTATTTAGTTCAAACACATTCAAATTCAAAATGGCAGATAACATATATTTTATGACTTTCTTTCTCTAGATACCAAATGAGAAGGCTTGACATTATGGTTCACTAGCTACGCCCCGCGGTGTAACCAGCGTTAATCCGGGACATAAAGAAGTTAATCCGGGATAAAAAGTAGCCTATGTGTTAATCCCAGGTCTTACGAGTACCTACCTTCAGCCGTCGGAGCGTGAAGGAGTAACATAGATTTGGAAGTCATTTTCGTATCTCACGAGAACTATAATTTGTTTTTGGGATAAAATATAGCTTACTCGTATGTGTTAATCCAAGGTCTAAACTATCTTCACACTAAATTTATCAAAATCGGTTAGAGCCGTCAGCCGTTAGAGCGTGAAAATTAACAAACAAACACACTTACCAGCGAACTAGAATAAATAGAATAGTAAGTTGGCCGATAAAATGGGTAAAATACCGCGGTGGGCGGGGCAAAACAGATAACCACGCGCCCACGTTGCATCGACCGACAAAATGCGTGCGAGTTTTGTGTGTGTGTATCATTGGGATAGCAGTAGCATTGAGTGCGTAGAAGAATCCAAATTCTAAGTGGCAATTGTATAGAGTTACTCTTCCGTTTATTCTAGTTCCCTGACACTTACAAACATACGCATTTATGTATACTATCAGTAGAATTGCCACGCATGGTTAACTAGTGATAGTAACTTATCTAAAATATGCAAAGTTATGTGGTAACAGGTTTTCTAAATGTTCAGTAATGATAGCAGAAAAACCGTGTTTCGAAATGTCGCGTAGCAAATTTCGTGACCTAAAAACCTGCTTGTAAACTCGCGAGGGTTGTGGTGTCGTTATGAACGACGCCTGTTGTGGATCGACTTGAATCGATATGCGCCAAGGGGTTGGAGTACAGATGTGATAGCGTATGGATTGGCGATAGAACTGATAATTGAATAAATAATATAATGATAAGTCAATCTTCTTTTTCTTCTTTGCCCATACAATAAACATATTTTTTTTGCTATACATCAATAACGGTAGCAGCTAGACACTTGAAATTTTCACAATATATATAAATGTTTATTAGTTATCTAATTAAATTTAATAAAAATAGAATAATATAATATAATTATATATAATTTTTATTTTGTTATCATTTTTTTTTTAATTAATTAATAATTTTTAGTTTTTTTTATGCTTTGTAAATACGAGGGTGAATCAAAAAATTCTTGGAATCAATATTAAAAAATGCAAAGATTTAAATAATAATATTTTATTTTTCTACATAATCTCCCTCCAATGCAATGCATTTAGATACGCGTTTCTTACTTCCTTATTCCTTGTGAAAAAAAAGTTTTCTTGACTCTCGAAAAAGTCCTCTACGGCAGCTATAACCGCGTCATTATCGTGAAATTTTGTTCCACGAATTTCCTCTTTTAATTTTGGAAATAAGTGAAAATCACTTGGGGCTAAGTCCGGAGAATATGGTGGGTGGTCAAGGAGATTGAAGCCAGCACAGCGGATTGCGTTGAGCGCAACTTCCGATCGATGAGCAGGAGCGTTATCTTGAAAAGAAGCAACACGCCCAACGACAGTTTTCCACGACGTTTTTCTTTAATCGCTTCACGCACTTTCGGGATTAAATTTTCATCATAGGGTCCAGTAATCGTCTGGCCTTTTGGCATGTAATCAATAAAAAGGATTCCTTCACTATCCCAGAACACAGAGGCCATAACTTTGCCAGCATAAATTTCTTAATGGATGGAGAGGATGGTCGGTTCCAAGACATGCTTTGTCTTTTAGTTTCAGGATCAAAATGGTGGACCCACGTTTCATCCATGGTGACAAGACGACGGCAAAAATTATCAGAATCACGCTGGAACATTTTGAGATTACGCTTGGAAATTTCCAAACGTCGCTTTTTGTTTTCGTCGGTTAACATTCGTGGCACCCATCTTGCAGACACTTTTTTGAACCCCAGTGAATCAATTAAAATGGATTGAACGCTACCAAAAGATATCTTTAGGATCTCAGCTATATGTTTTATAGTCATTCTTCTGTCTTCCAAAAACAGATTCTCAACCTTTTTGACATTTTCTTCTGTAACGGAGGTTGAAGGCCGCCCAGAACGCGGGTCATCTTTACAGCTTGATCTACCTCTTTTAAATTCAGCCACCCAGTATGCAACCGTAGAATAGGGTACAACATCACCACTTAATGTCTGCTGAACGTCCAAAAAAATTTCCTTCGTAGACATTTTTTTCAAACTGAGATATTTTATCACCGCACGTAACTCACTTATATCCATAATTTTAACTTTTTAGCAACTCGTTGCACAAAAAAAATTATAACATGCGAACGAACTGACAAAAACAAGTGACAGTCTGCATAAATATAGTGTGATAGACACTCTTTAATTTTAATATCAAACTTGATCCAAAAAAGTTTCATATATATGCACTTCACCCTTCCACCCTTCACCTTCACTGATTCACCCTCGTAATATTATTCTTAAGTCCAGTAAATTTAATAAAAGTATCGTAGTTGTAATTAAATAATATAATATAAAAATAAATATAGGGGGTTCCCATACAACAATGGAACGGAACCCTTCATGCGCGAGCCCAATTCGCACTTGGCCAATTATTAATTTACACTACTTCCTCCAACAATGGTGGTGATTCAGCGGCACACACGACTAAACCTCAGGTGGCCAGAAAGAGACGACACGCTGTGCACTATAGTCAAACCAACTAAAATCTTCTCTAAAAAATTTTCGGCTTTTAGTTTAACAATGGTACGGAACCCTTCATGCGCGAGTCCAACTCGCACTTGGTTAACTTTACCTTTTAGGTACGGAGCCCTAAAAATGTAGAAAACTTCCAACTCAACATAAGCTACCTTTTATCTTTTTTTTTATCTTTAAGTCTATTTTAGAAGAAGAAGAAGATGGGCTTCTTAACTGCAGTCAATTTCATGTTTAATCTAAGGTTTGAAGAGCTCAATTTTCTTTGTGCGTGGCTATATATATAGGTAGATATGTATGTATGTATGTATAATATTGTATTGCGATCTTTTATTTGGGGTTCTTCAAGTCACGCATCTATTATGGCTTTTGGGTGTAATTTACTGAGTTAATTTCATTAAATAATTGGCTGAAAATGAGTAGGGATCGTGCATGAAAGGTTCCGCCTAGTTTTATGTAACGCCTGTAGTCCGAATATCTAAGGTGATCTGACTCGATCATCGAGGTTAAGCAACGGGCGATGCGGATAGTCTTAGCTTTCTTCCATGCTTGACGCGTTAAAAAGTGGCATTTTCAAATTAAACCATTTCTTAACCTAACGGCATGACACCGTACTGGGCAAGTCAATTTACAATTATTTATTACTAAAATTTAATTTATATGTGACTTTAATTTATTACGATTTTGTACCTTTAGCAGTGGAGACTCTGGGTAGTTGGAGCAGTGAGGAGAAGATATTTATCCACGAGCTAGGTCTTAGGATAAATAACATCACCGGTGACTCCCGCTCCGGGTCGTTCTTGGTGCAGAGGTTGGCCATAGCTATTCAGCGCGGTATTGCAGCGAGCGTGATGGGCACCTTTGCACCGGGGGCGACCAGGGGCGGGTTATTTGATTAGTATTAGTTTTAGTTTTTAATATGGGACATGTATTATAAATAATATATTGACAGTGTTCTAAAATAAACTTTACTATTTTTATACATACACGATATGTATATATTCTGTCAGTGGAGCTACTTTCAAACTATTTATATATATTTCCAATTAAAATACACATTGTAATATTATACGGTCGATAGAATAGGACCTGAGAATGTGAAATTTTGCGTAAGCAAAGCTAAGCCATTGAAAAAGAAAATATATTTCTATTATTTTTCGTATATTGCGTTTTTATTATCATTGCGTGATCCACGTCAAGTCATCAAATTGTAAAACTCCGAAGCTGTCAAGTGTAAAGTTGTTTAATGTCTCGTAAACTGTCGTTAACTCGTAAAATGACGCTATAGGTACATACAGGGCTATATACTTATATAAGCTGAAAAATGATAAAACTAAAAACTTTACATTAATTTGCAAAGATTCGGATTTTCTAACATGTTAGTGTGGTTTTTTATGCATTATTTTCAGAACAAGCAGAGAGTCACTGAAGAGACAGCGATACACACAGAGAGAGAGAGAGAGAGAGAGAGAGAGAGAGAGAGAAAGTACGATAGATGATATTAAGTAGGATAGAATTATATTAAGTAGACTCTTTGGGGAGTAGGACGATTAAATAAAAAAAAGCTATACAGAGTTTAATTTTATTGTAAACCTTTATTGTTAGGACTGCGAAGCTTTGGAACTCTCTACCTGAGTCTCTGTTTCCTGAGAGGTATAATCCGGGGTCTTCAAAAGTAGTGTTAATAGGTATCTTCAGAATGTTATTTGGTATAGAAACAGCTTAGACTCAGGAATAACCTTACTCTTAATAGGCTTTTTATCCCAGAGAAAGGCTAAGTGTAAAATAGTCCTGTATAAAATCGTTATATCGCAACTTTGGTGGCGATTCAGCGGCACATACGACTAACCTAAATTTAAAGAAGCCCCGTCTCTTTTCATCTTAGGTGGCCAGAAAGAGACGGCACGTTCTGAACCACAGACAAAACAACTAAAATTACGTCAAATATGGAATGTGCAGGCAGTTTTAGAGGTGATACACGTGAGTGCGTTCTGATATCGCCTATATTTTCTACATTTGACGTGATTTTACTTGTTTTGACTATGGTGCAGAACGTGCCGTCTCTTTCTGGCCACCTAAGATGAAAAGAGACGGGGCTTCTTTAAATTTAGTTTAGTCGTGTGTGCCGCTGAATCGCCACCAATAGGTATCTTCAGGATGTTATTTGGTATAGAAACAGCTTAGACCCAGGAATAATCTTACTCTTAATAGGCTTTATATCCCAGAGTAAGGCTAGTGTAAAATAGTCCTGTATGAAATCGTTATATTGCAACCCTGTCTGTCTGGGGGTAGTCGTTTGGCAGTCGCACCGGCTGTTTAATCAGAGGGGTGCGACTAACGATGCAGACTAGAGAGATTACAGAGAATTCAATCGACAAACAATTTTTCTTTCCAAATTCAAATACATCTTTTTAACTAAACATTTAAAACTTTTCACGTAAGGCATCTTAATTTTAAATGGTTGGACTCATTCCAAATTTTAAAATTAACTAGCGACCAGCTTATCCCTTTTATAATTTACGCGAATATATGAATATGGAGCTTGCAGAGTTGTTATTCACGTGTAAAAAATAGTATTTTCAATTTAATAGAAATGAAAAACAAATTCTATTGTGTGTTGTATTTAATGGTGTAGAATATTTATTTAATGAAATTTGTATGTTTATTTAATTTTATCTAACTAGTATTTTGAAGTATTAAGTAATTATTGTAGTGTGACTTGCCTTTAACGTACGTTATTTATGGCTGATAAAGTTCTGCACTTAAGTATTTATGTAATTAAATAAATAATAAAAATAATAAATAACTTTTAGGACACATTTCACACACGGCTGGTTAACCCCTTAATGAACCATTTCTAGTTCGTATTATGGTTAACACAACTGATATACTACATATACATACAAACATATTTTTATATAGATACGTATTTAACACCTAGACCTACAGCCAACAAATTTAGCTCAGCACAAAGATGTTGACCGAGCCGGGAATCGAACCCGGAATCTTTTGATTGGCAGTCGGGCATGGTAACCATTACGCCAACCAGGTCGTCAATTAAAATATTCTCTGTAATAGAAGCACTCTGCACCAAAAGGTACATATAGGTATTTGTCCATTGCTTATTGAATTATGGCATTTGATTGCACATTCTCATCGCCCTTTGTTGTCTGATGTGCAAATAGCAACCTTTTCCGAGGTTATTGCGCTGTGTAATGTTTTATAACTTTTTTAACCACAACACGCTATTTCGGGTAGCTGTTTTTGTTTAACCACAAAAGACAAAGTTCCAATCATTAGCTAGCAAAGCCGCGTCAGAGGCTTTGGGGCGGGTTGAAAACTCTGGACACCAGAGCTTGGCCACTTAGCTCATACGAAGAGGATGTTTCGCTAGCGCACCTAACGCTTTTATCCAAAACATTTAAATATAGTGAAAACTCCATGTAACGACACTCGATTTAACGACAAACTCTAGAGCGTCGAAATGAATTGGATTTAGTTGGTTTAGCTTGTATTCCATACGTACATTCCATTTAACGGCCACTCTCTATAACGCCATTAAATGCACAGTCCCTTCAGTGTTGTTATATAGAGCTTACACTGTATGGCAAAGCCAAAGAAAGCCAAGTCAGAGGTCTTCGGGCGGCTTGAAAACTCTCTACACCAGAGCCTAGCTCATACGAAGAAGTACTACATAGATGGCGATTCAACAGCACACACGACTAAACTAAATTTAAAGAAGCGGGGAAGAGACGGGGCGTCTCTTTTCATCTTAGGTGGCCAGAAAGAGACGGCACGTTCCGCACCATAGTCAAACCAACAAAATCACGTCAAATATGGAATGTGCAGGCAGTTTTAGAGGTGATACAAGTGAGTGCGGTCTAAAGTCGCCTATATTTTCTCTACATTTGACGTGATTTTAGTTTGTTTGACTATGGTGCGGAACGTGTCGTCTCTTTCTGGCCACCTAAGATAAAAAGAGACGGTGCTTCTTTAAATTTAGTTTAGTCGTGTGTGCCACTGAATCGCCACCAAGTTAGCGCCCACACGCTTGTTTGTAAAATAACTAAATATCTCACTATAGTTCGATCAAACGCATCAAGCTAACACGGCGATCAATTCCTGACACCTAGTTTGTAAAAAACATTTACATAGACAGCGGTAATGTCTTAGATATGTGGCGGTGTGCCTATGTGAAAAATTGGCCAATTGCGAGTTGGGCTCGCGCATGAAGGGTTCCGTACCATTGTTCTATGGGAGCCCCCACCCCCCCTCAAATATCTGTTTTATTATAATTTTCATAAATTAAGCTAATAGAGAATTCATTTATATATTTTGTGAAAATTTTATATGCCTAGCACCTACCGTTATTGATATATTATAGCAAAAAATACGAAATAAACACGTTTATTGTATGGGAACCCCCCTTAATTTTAATTTTTATATTTTCAGTATTTGTTGTTATGACGGCACGAGAAATACATAACTTGTGAAAGTTTCAGCTTTCTAGCTATTACGGTTTCTGAGATACAGCCTGGAGACAGACAGTAGAGTCTTAGTAATAGGGTCCCGTTTTTACCTTTTAGGTACGGAACCCTAAAAAGTGTAATAACAATACAAAAACCTACATCTTGAACCTGTTGTTATTTAAATAAACCTACAAGTTAAACCATAAACGTTATCCAATTAAAAACCCGTTTGACTTCTTACGCGTAATACTCTTAGTACAGAATATAAAATACTATTTTATTTTATTTTATGAGTATACAAATAGCCGAAGCGAGCCTAATTTAATAACTATGCAAGGTATAAGTGGTTGGTTATTCTTCTTCGTCATATGATCTAAGTGACCAAGCTCTGGTGTCGAGAGTTTTCAAGCCGCCTTAAGGCCTCTGACTTGGCTTAACGACTGTTTGTACTAAGACTAACAGTTGGGACCTATAATTTAACGTGTCATCCGACCCACGGTAGCACCTAAGTGGAAATGCCACTTGAAAAACGACAGTCTTGTGCATGGTCACCCATCCAAACACCGTCCGCACCACATCGCGTCACAGTGGTTGGTCTAAGTTACGCTCTATTAATTATGCTGGGGTGAATAAATCGATACACATTATAAATTCAAATTTATAACAATACAAAATGTTAAAACTTCTTTTACATACTTTGATGACCTCGTTGGCGCAACGGTTACCTTGCCAGACTGCTAATCAGAAGGTTCCGGGTTCAATTCCCGGCCCGGCCGACATCTTTGTGCTTAACTAAATTTGTTGTCTGTTGGTCTGGGTGTTAAATATGTATCTATATAAAATATATATGTATGTATATGTTATCAGTTGTGTTAGCTACCATAACACGAACTAAAAATGGTTCAGTATGGGGTTAACCAGCCGTGTGTGAAAAGAGTCCTAAAAAAAAAATTATAATAATATTCATGGAAAGTTATAGGCAAAGATTAGGATTTTCATCAGGTGAATTGTGGTCAAGCGCTGACTAATTTAGAGTAGAAAAAACTACAGATGGTAAGCATTCTAGTACATAACAATTCACAATGTTGCTCGATAAAAATCATAAATAAAAATGCCGAGAGAATTCCTTCTTGACATTAGTTCACATAATTATTATGTGAGCGTACAGGGTTACCTTTAACTGATGGAAAACTTCTTTTTATTTACCTTCGGCGCGAAAATCGATGGGGTTGTTGTTGATATAAGTTTGACATGTGTGTGAGTGTGTGTGTGTGTGTATGTCTGTCTGTCTGTCTGTGACATGGTAACTCTCGAACCAATGAACGAATTCTGATTTGGTTTTTGAAATTTGAAAGGAGAGTCAGTCGAGAGTGTTCTTAGTTATGTTTGATGAAAATCGGTTCAAGATATCCGGCGCCTCAAATGGCGGATTACATATTATTTCTTAACTCCTTCATTTACGATACTAGTGTCATATGAAAGGGCTTGACAAGTAGAATACTATACACTATGAGACATTTTAAATCCAAAATGGCGCCGCTACAATATGGTGGATTACATTCATTTTCATAACTCTCGGTATGGGTATCCAATTAAATACTTAAGCAAGTAAAATGCGCAGTTTTCAAATTGTTATCAAATCTTGATAAGAATAGTACAAAATATTCACAGAAATAAAGATAGTTTCACAATAAAAAAATAGGGTGACATTTATGCAAGAGTTGCGTTTGTTTCACGAAGTCCCTTTAATACCAATACCAATTTAAAAAGGTGAAGTAATAACAAAATTAAACTAAACTTACTTACTATAGAAATGTAAACGAATAGTTTAAGCTTAACTGTGCTAATAGTAAATATATGTATAATTTTAAATATTTACCACGTTTATTACTTAAACACTACATTAATAATTTAAGATAAGAGAGTAATATAAAATAAAGGCTAATTTTATTTACCAATAGGAAACACGGCTGGCATTTTAGGTACCCACTGGCACTGTTTCTTTTAGATTAGATATACTTTTACTTTACTAATTAATTAAAGCCCTGTATAAAAGCATTACCTAAATGAAGTAATGCATTAATACACTCACCTTGACATAACGTTACTTCATTGTTTTATTTTTTGGGTCAACATTCACACATAGACACGCAATTAATATGAGATGTGTACTTTTTGATAACACTCAAGAGTATTGTAAGTTTTATACACGGTTATTGAGAAAATTGAGTTTGAATTCAACCCTACACAGAAAATAGCCTGTCCTAGCCTCTAGGGAAATTCAGAACTTTTTAAAATAGGAAAAATGTTCTCCTTTTGTCTATATCATTTTGTAGCGCCCGTAGATCGGTTAACTATGGTGATATGACGCGATCACCGAGGTTAAGCTACAGTCGAAGCGCTCTTTGAATAGAAGGCCAGAATGATTTGAAACCAAGTAAAAAAGTTTTCTAATTGATTGCATGAATTTGTAGCACCCGTAGCTCGGTTAACTTAGATGATCAGACGCGATCGCCAAGGTTAAGCAACGGTCGAAACAGGCCATGCACGATGTTGTCTTTTAAAATATGTGTAGGTTTGTCAATCAGTACAATATAAAAATAGCAATGTATGTATATACTTAAAGTATAAAAGCCAAGTCAAAGTATATAATTTAATATTGTGTAGATAATAATTTAAT
Organism: Mellilla xanthometata; assembly: GCA_035578125.1. Classification (NCBI taxonomy): domain Eukaryota; kingdom Metazoa; phylum Arthropoda; class Insecta; order Lepidoptera; family Geometridae; genus Mellilla; species Mellilla xanthometata. The sequence continues at coordinate 641,650 of JAPUBQ010000045.1, forward strand.
TTTGGATTAAAAAACTGAGAAAGAAAATTATAATTGTATTTTGTACTAATTACATTTTGTAATACTATATTTGAAATGGGTCCAAACTTTTACGTATAATTTGATAATATTATCAATAAATGGTTTATCTTGTTAAAGTCTTTTTTACTTGCTAGTTACATTTAAGTCCTTAAAATGTGTCTATCTTCTACAGCCTCCGCTAGGTAATAGTAACTCTTTTCAAGTAATACCGAATACTAGAAAACGTATAGCATAAGCAGCCCACTATACGTTCCCACGGCTGAGTATCGTGGCCTTCTCTCACGAGGAGAGAGATATAAGCTATAATCTACCACGCTGGCCAAGTGCGAGTAAGCCGATGACACACGTCTTCGGATATTATGGTCCTCTAACATGCCGGTTTCCTTACGATGTTTTCCTTTACTGTAAAGCGAGTGCAAATCCACACATAAGTTGCAAAACAAGTCATTGGTGTAGGGCCGGGATCGAACCAGGGGCCGTCTGATGAAGAAACAGACGTTATTACCACCGAGCCACACTCGCTTTTTAAGAAAACGTATGGCGATGTGAAATGCCAACTTGAGATGCAAGTATGTGTGAAAAAGCTTTCCAAACACCATTATCATCGTCTTTATCAACACCAATCTGAATAAGTAGGAGTTTCTGAGTAACCCTGTACAGTTTACGTATAGACACCTTGATAAAGAGGCTTTAGGTGTAATTAAAGTGTCTGAGGCTTACGTATGACAATGCTAATATTTACATTATCCAAACGTACGAGTATGTATGTATGTAAATTGCGGATAAAACACCTTAAAAATGTACCTTTACTTTCGTAGAGACAAAGTCCAATATTCTTCGTGTGTTTCTAGTGTCCAGAGTTTTTAAGCAGCTATAATTCATACATAGAAATAGTAACATACATAAACAAGATAAACAAGATAAACCATTTATTGATAATTGTACAATTATACGTCAAAAATTAAAAAATGACAATATGAATATAAAAAAAAATGTCAATATGATATACAAATAAATTGTAATACATGTCACATAACATTTTTCCTGTCATACTTGTCAGAGACCTTTGAATGACTTCAAAACTCATAGCTTATTAAAATCGGCCAAGTGCGGGTCAGGCTCGTGCACGAAAGGTTCCATATCATCTTAATTAACAAATGCTAGTACTCACACTAGGATACATATTTTATGTACACTAGGTTCGGTGGCACATGTTTTTGATGTGAAACATCTGTAACCGATTTCCGACGTGGCGACGCATGCCGTGGTACCACGCTACTTGATAATATATAAATTATATATACAGTCTATATGCAGTAGTGTGTACGGTGTGGCGACGCGCCTTGTCGCCATGCGCTATCGACTGTGACGAATTAAGTAGTCACTATTTGGAATAAATTCGTAAATTTTAGTTTTTCCTGAAAATAAATGTTTATTCAATAAATAGTCATCGTTATCTGAAAGAAAAACGTAGTATTTTGTTTTATTATTCTGGCATATTTAGGTCCTATCACAATATGTTATTGTTGTATTACTTTTACAACATAATGTCGATGTTTCACATCTACTAGGCGTCCCGTGACGGCTCACATTTTTTTCATGTTTCATGTGTTTTGTTTCTTTCTTTATTGTTCGTGTCACAAAATAAATGTTTCTTTCTTTCTTTCTTTTTCACCCTTTGTGCACGAGCTGGCCCGCACTTGACCGGTTTTTATTAGCTATGAGTTTTAAAGTCATCAAAAGGTCCCTGACATGACTTGATAGTTGAATGATGTACTTTACTTATTGATAGATGCCTTGTCATCGCTTTTGTTCACCATATTGGGGAGAGAGCCAGGGTCGTATTCAGGACAGGTTTACGGGGTCAATCAAGCGTTTCTTTAAATCTGTGGTTTTCCTTGTTATTGAAGGTTAAAAGGAAAGGTAGACGGAGTTATTTATTACTTCAAATTAAAAAGAACCTTTATTTACATGACGGATATACATGACGGATACGTATTTACATAATATTAAAACTTTTACAATAATTTTACTTGTAAATGTTAATAAGAAAATAACAAGATTACAACACTTTGAAAATGAGAACTCAAAAAAATAGAAATCGTTATCTCCTAGCAGAGTTTTAACCACAAATCACAATACACGACTCAGTGACACCTTCAGTGTTTTGCTTGGCTTATTTCTTCTTAACGCTCAAACGACTATACCAATTTTGATGAAATTTAGTACGAAGATAGCTTTGACCACGGATTAACACCTATACTACTTTTTATCCCGGATTAACGCGGTTAACACCGCAAGGTGCAGATAATTTCATAATAATAATTAGCATATCATAAACAGCTTAACACTATACGTTCCTACTGCTGGGATTCGGGGCCTTCTCTCACTAGGAAAGAGATATAGGCCATCTTCTTCTTAGTCGTAACTTCATTTGAAGGTCCTTTCTAATACGCAGTGTAGATCAATCGGTTAACAATGGTCTTCTTTTTTCCTGTCCTCGGCGGTCTTAAAAGCTTCGGCAATAAGTAGGCCAGTGAGCGTTTTTAGGCCATAATCCACTTTTATTAGTGCTTATATTTTCCAACATACATTTACACGACAGGTCCAGCTGCCCCTTGATATTTCGCCCTGACTCCGCCCCTGGCGCGACGTGATCGAATCGAGTAGGATTATAAGTGATGGATAGGGCTTGGCCCCTGTCTCGTCTAGCGAGGAGCACCTCGACACCCGGGGGATTTTTATAATGGAGTGGAGTGTCTAGCGATGTTGAAAGCGACTGTGGCTCGGTGAGCAAACATCTACTTATCAATCTGACGGCTACTGGATCGATCCCGGTCCTACGCCACTGACTTTTTTTCAAGTTATGTGTGGTTTTTGCAGTAGGACTACAATAGCCGAAGGCGTGAGTTATCCGCCAACTCGCACTAGGCCAAAGTAGTGATTCCGGAAGAACCCGGAGACCTCCGTTAAGCACAGAGGCAGGTCACCGGGGGGGTTTTAGTGGGTACAAATCCCACATAACCTGGCTGCGCCCCATCGTAGCCAGGTATCTTGTCGAAGATTTCCCCCTCGTCAACAAAAAAAAAAAGACCAAAGTAGTGAATTATGGCCTATAAATCTCTCCTAGTGCGAGAAAGTCCCGAGTCCCAGCAGTGGCAACATATAGTGGGCTGTTTATACTATGCTTATTATGCTTATACTGCTTTGCAACGACACAGTCACCCGAGCGAAGTTTGCGTACTGGCCAATTTTGCTTTCGTCTACAGCGTAAACTCCATATAACGTCACTCGATTTAACTAAAAACTCTCTAAAGCGTCGAAACCTATTGGCTTTAGTTGGTTTAGCTTGTCGTCCTTACAATGATACATTTTCTTCATTTAACAACCGCTCTCTATAACGCCATAAAATGCATAGTCTCTTCAGTGTCGTTATATAGAGTTTACTCGGTATATGTTTGTTTACGTTTATATGTAGAGTTTACTCTGTATCTGTATTTGTTGGACTTCGCGTAAATACATAATTTTAAACCGAAGAACTAAACTACTGTTGTAGCAACAAACTATATTTTTGTCCATTAAAGGGTACAGTATTCATAAATAACAGTACGGAACCTTACACGCGAGTCTGACTTGCACTTGCCAATTATTAAAACCATTTATTGTTTCTCCTCTTAACTATTTAGAACCGATCCCGTAATGCATCTCTCGTTTGAAAACCGACTTTATGACTGATATTAAATGTATTGCAACAGATACATCACTACTCGTACTTGCATTTAGTTATGGGTATGACTTAATTGGGCAGCAAAATTGTAACATTAAAAAGGTGCTTTTATTTTAAACTTGTGTATTTTTGGTAAGCTAGTCTGTCGGTGTTTTATAGAATACATTTCGGGGAGTGCGCAACGGAGTTACATAATATTTTACAACCATCTCCGTTTAATTACAGAACAAGCAGAAACTCAGCGAAGAGACATAGGTAAACAATCGAAATCCCTAAGTTTCGCACAAGCCGATTCACTACCTTTCTTGTGAGAAACATTGGAATTCTCTTCCTGAGTCTCTGTTTCCTAAGAAGTACCACCCGGGGGTCTTCACGAGGGGGGAGTTAATAGGTATTTTCTAGGTAAGAGTGTAACATCGTAGGCCATAGTATTGTTTAACACCAGGCAAGCTATGGTCAAACGCAAACCTATAAGTTATAAAAAAAAAGCTAACGTAAGTTATTTGATTGCAGCTTACAGGAACAGAAAAAAAATTACTCTATATAGTATACGGACCGATCTTTATTTTGATACTTGCTACTCTGCTACTCTTTTAGCAGACATGTTCTATTAAATTATATATTTAATGAAAAAAGGGGAAGATCGCTTTTTTGATCCATTGATGTGCATATAAAATAAATAGTGTAACTCATATTAATTGCAATTGAAAAGAATATGCACTTTGAATAGTGTCAACACCAAATCAAGCTGACCTAAAATTGGTTTGACTTCGATTTCTTGCAAACCAAACCTCAAAACTGCTGACCAAACAATTACTTCCCATCAGCCAGCTTCGGAATTCCGGAACGTAAATTTAATTTGACGCCCGTTTCTGACCTACTTCTGACCGCATAAGTGCATAACAGTATGAGATGATTAGAATGGGCAGCAACTTTGGAGATTCTTTAATCTCAAATAAATGATGGTATTTAAACACGTTTTAATTAGATATTAAATATAAGTAAATTTGAAATATAAAGACATCAAATTATGTTATGATTAGAACCGGCAGGAAATTTTGAGATTAAAGATAAAAAATGGTCTTTTTTACTTGTTTTAATTAGATATTAAAGTACATATGATACATTTTGTGAAATAATCAACCAATAGGCTAAGAAAAAAATGTGTGTTCCTCCTGACGATCTCATACAACAAACATACGAAGATGGATTAGAAAACTTCGCAGCCTAATACATAAATACTTAAACTATTTTAATGTAACCATGACAACAATGTTACAACTCTGGTTGTCAAATTGTCAATTTCTATCCCAATGGACTGTATTTAAATTAGCCTGTATTTTGAGAGCGTTTGTTCAGCGTTTTTAAATAATTTAATTAAGATTTAATATTTAAGGAAGGCTCCCATACAAAAATGGTACGGAACCCTTCATGCGTGAGTCTACCGCGCACTTGGCTATTTTTTTAAACTGTTATCGCTTCAAAAATAAATGTCAGTCTTATATCTGCAATGCAGTAAGTCGTATCATTTAACTTGATTTCCGATGCTCTATAGTTAGTGGAAGTTAATTTCATCGCGTTTTGGCTGGAACTCAAATTCAAGTTAAAACATCGATTAAGGCAAAATGGCAAAAACAAGGGCATAATCTTGTAATTACTGTTTTTTCGTTTAGTCCATTGAAATGTTACATTTTTTAGGCCTAACCTTGCGTTTTTTAGAGGACGCAATTTTATTTTTTTGATGTGTAGGGGGGGTCAGTGTAAAGCTAAAACCAAGTTTGTGGGGTCACCACCCTTGTCCCACGGCCGCCATCTTGAAAATAGGGGTTGAAACGGTTTTTATGATATATCTCTTAAGCTATTTATTTGATAAAAAAAATTGTAACAATTTTTTGTTGCAAATTAAATTCTCTACAACTTTGGTTCCGTAACTTTTTATCGTAAAACTATAAATAAAAAAGTTATAAGCGAAAATCTTCAGAAATTCGAGGAAAAAAATTATATTTTTCGATATAACTTTTTTTTGAATCATTTTACGAAAAAATAATATCAGACCTTTTTTGTAGATCGTTTTTTGGGGAACAACTTTTATGTGCATCATTTTTTCATTAAGTTAATAGCTAAGGTTTTACAGCGCTCCGAAGTGAGTACTATTGTTTAGTACTCTTAACTATACCTATACGAGGGTGAATCAAAAAGTTCTTAGAAGTGCATATATATGAAACTTTTTTGGATCAAGTTCGATATTAAAATTAAAGAGTGTCTATCACACTATATTTATGCAGACTGTCACTTGTTTTTGTCAGTTCGTTCGCATGTAATATTTTTTTTTGTGCAACGAGTTGCTAAAAAGTTAAAATTATGGATATAAGTGAGTTACGTGCGGTGATAAAATATCTCAGTTTGAAAAAAATGTCTACGAAGGAAATTTTTTTGATGATGTTGAGTGATGCTGTACCCTATTCTACGGTTGCGTACTGGGTGGCTGAATTTAAAAGAGGTAGATCAAGCTGTAAAGATGACCCGCGTTCTGGGCGGCCTTCAACCTCCGTTACAGAAGAAAATGTCAAAAAGGTTGAGAATCTGGTTTTGGAAGACAGAAGAATGACTATAAAACATATAGCTGAGATCCTAAAGATATCTTTTGGTAGCGTTCAATCCATTTTAATTGATTCACTGGGGTTCAAAAAAGTGTCTGCAAGATGGGTTCCACGAATGTTAATCGACGAAAACAAAAAGCGACGTTTGGAAATTTCCAAGCGTAATCTCGAAATGTTCCAGCGTGATTCGGATAATTTTTGCCGTCGTCTTGTCACCATGGATGAAACGTGGGTCCACCATTTTGATCCTGAAACTAAAAGACAAAGCATGTCTTGGAAACGACCATCCTCTCCATCCATTAAGAAATTTCGCGTTGCTCCTACCGCTGGTAAAGTTATGGCCTCTGTGTTCTGGGATAGTGAAGGAATCCAGCCAGACGATTACTGGACCCTATTATGCAAATTTAATCCCGAAAGTGCGTGAAGCGATTAAAGAAAAACGTCGTGGAAAACTGTCGTTGGGCGTGTTGTTCCTCCAAGATAACGCTCCTGCTCATCCATCGGAAGTTGCGCTCAACACAATCCGCTGTGCTGGCTTCAATCTCCTTGACCACCCACCATATTCTTCGGATTTAGCCCCAAGTGATTTTCACTTATTTCCAAAATTAAAAGAGGAAATTCGTGGAACAAAATTTCACGATAATGACGCGGTTATAGCTGCCGTAGAGGACTTTTTCGAGAGTCAAGAAAATATTTTTTTTTCACAAGGAATAAGGAAGTAAGAAACGCGTATCTAAATGCATTGCATTGGAGGGAGATTAAGTAGAAAAATAAAATATTATTATTTAAATCTTTGCATTTTTTAATATTGATTCCAAAAATGTTTTGATTCACCCTCGTATTATATGTGTATGCTAATAATATATCATCAGTTTTTTTATTTTTATTTTGTTATTATAACTTTTTTTATTACAAATTTAGCAATTACCTGATCAGTATTCCCTGTAACGGCCATCAGATTTAAAATTATTTTAAAAATCAATAATTGTTAAATCCTAAATAATTAATTATTAATAATATTGCTAAATTTGTATGTAAAAAAGTTATAATAACAAAATAAAAAATAAAAAAATATAACTGATGACATATTATTAGTATACACATATATTATAGGTATAATAGTTAAGAGTACTAAACAATAGTACTCACTTCGGAGCGCTGTAAAACCTTAGCTATTAACTTAATGAAAAAATGATGCACATAAAAGTTGTTCCCCAAAAAACGATCTACAAAAAAGGTCTGATATTATTTTTTCGTAAAATGATTAAAAAAAATGTTATATCGAAAAATATATTTTTTTTTCTCGAATTTCTGAAGATTTTCGCTTATAACTTTTTTATTTATAGTTTTACGATAAAAAGTTACGGGACCAAAGTTGCAGAGAATTTAATTTGCAACAAAAAATGGTAACAATTTTTTTTTATCAAATAAATAGTTTAAGAGATATATCATAAAAACCGTTTCAACCCCTATTTTCAAGATGGCGGCCGTGGGACAAGGGTGGCGACCCCACAAACTTGGTTTTAGCTTTACACTGACCCCCCCTTCACATCAAAAAAATAAAATTGCGTCCTCTAAAAAACGCAACCCCAAATGTAACTTTTCAATGGACTAGTTAGAAATCAATTGAAATTGACAATATTTTTATCGTAAGTATATACTTACGATAAAAATAGAAGAATCAAGAATAGAACATCTTTAAGAATATTTATACTTATTTTGGTAGCTATCAAAAAATGCTATTTTAAAACTTGTTTTATTTCTGAATCATAAGTGGGTTTGGTAACCAAAATAAGTACAGTGTAAACTCTATATAACGACACCGAAGGGACTGTGCATTTTATGGCGTTATAGAGAGTGGTCGTTAAATGGAGAGTACAAAAATATAATTGTATGAAATACAAGCTAAACCAACTAAAGCCAATTGATTTCGACGCTTCAGAGAGTTTGTCGAAATCGAGTGACGTTACATGGAGTTTACACTGTATATAAATATTATTTGAGCAATTTTTGCCAATATTTTTTTCCGTTTACGATTTGTAACGATAAAACTGTAAAATCCAACATTTTTCCTTGTAGATTTAACGTATCATCCGACGCACGATTCGTTTGGGCGCTACCGTGGGTCGCATGACTAGTTTGTTCCAAGTAGTTAGTAGTTAGTATACAAAATACTTTCATAAATAAAATAAATAAATATTAGGACACATTCACACACACGGCTGGTTAGCCCCATACTGAACCATTTCTAGCTCGTATTACGGTTGCTAACACAACTGATATACTACATATACGTACATACATATAATATATAAATACATATTTAACACCCAGACCCACAGCCAACAAATTTAGTTAAGCACAAAGATGTTGACCGGGCCGGAAATCGAACCCGGAACCTTCTGATTAGCAGTCCGGCATGGTAACCTTTACGCCAACGAGGTCGTCATTATACAAGTATCTTGAGGTGGCTTGTGTTACAATAATACAAATTATGTTATCATAACAATCGCGGTGTTACGAATCAATGTGAGACGGTAAAAATGTAAATTTCCTTACAATTGTATAATAAAACATTTGAATTGGAAAATTAGTTTTTTATTTCTCGTGTGAACTACGCTGCTTGAATAACAAGAGTTTTAAACTTACGATGCAAAAACGACGGGGGATTATCTTGTCTCTAATATATAAAATGTCCATATCGCAATGTTAGTTACCGTACTCCTCCGAAACGGCTTGACCGATTTTTTCCAAATTTTATATGCGTATTCATAGGTCTGAGAATCGGCTACTGTATATTTAGTTTTTTTTTTATTAAGGTAAACAACGTTTTCCGGGTCAGCTAGTATTGTTATAAATGTATGTGCAGTATATCACATGTGTTAGCGACCATTATACAAACTTTAAGTACAGTTTAGGATGAAAAATGATTAAATTACTAAAATGACCATACCAATAGGAGGATGATAAAAAAGCAAATATTAAGTGTTGTATGTATATTTTAATGCCATATTATAAAAAAAAATACCTTGGAAAATAAAAAAAAAGGAAATACGGGTGATCAACCCTATTAATTAGGGGTATAAAAATAGATAGTAGCTGATTCTCAGACCTACTGACTACGCATATAAAATTTGGAAAAAATCGGTCAAGCCGTTTCGGAGGAGTACGGTAACAAACACTGAGACACGGAAATGTTATATATAAGAAGATTATAAAGAGGAAACAAAATATTTTTTGTTTGTTTGACGCGATTAGAATCCGAAACTACTGGACCGATTTGAAAAAATCTTTCACCGTTGGGAGGCTACATTATCCCTGAGTAACATATGTTATGTTTTGTTTCTCTTTGTAACTTCGATTATTTTATAGCCCGTGCGAAGCCGGGACGATCGGCTAGTACTTTATATAGATACATATTTAACACCCAGACCGACAGCCAACAAATCTAGTTCAGCACAAAGATTTGTCGTGCTGGGAATCGAACCCGGAACTTTCTGGTTGGCAGTCCGGCTTAGTAACCATTACGCCACCGCGGTTGTAAAGTATGACGCGTCTCTTTCTTTTTTGAAAAAAAAAACATACTCATATAAGAAATTTATCAAAAACTCTCGACAACTAAATCATTCCATGGAGCTTAAGGCCGCAGCGCTGCTTAACATCAGGCAAGCTGTGGTCAAACACAAATCTATACTATAAGACTCTTTGTCCTGACTCATTCATCTATAGGCAACGCAGAGCCCAAACGGCTGCTCCTAAGGTTGTGAAATTTGGAGGGTGTATTTGTTTTAGTATGTAAACGCGTACTAAGAACGGATTTTTGGAAATTCCACCCCTAAAACTTCTTTGTTTTTGAACTTCTAGCAATGAAATTTAGAATATGTATAATTTGAGTAAAATTAAAAATAATGGTATCAAGTTTTTTGCCAGGGGTGAAACTTCTTAATTTATCAAGTTGAAGTCTTGAAACTTGTAATGGTAGTAGTTTATTAAATGATTAAATTAAAATTGAAAACTATTGCCAAGGGTGCATTAAGGGGGATGCCGTTAGGGTCAAAAGATTAAAGGTTACGCGAAAATTAACACGCGGGCGGTGCCGCGGGCAACTGCTAGTGTATTAATAAAATCGAAGGATAATAGTAGACTTTAGATTGTAATTAATAACAGGCGCTCTACTTCGAGTTCATTAAATAAAACACGTTAATTTGAGTTATCTATAGCCCCGTAAGACAATGTCCGGCTAGCACGCGATACCCTCTTCCATCTAAACTAGACTTGTATCCCATTTCTTTCATTTGACGACCTCGTTGGCGTAACGGTTACCATGCCGGACTGCTAATCAGAAGGTTCCGGGTTCGATTCCCGGCCCGGTCAACATCTTTGTGCTTAACTAAATTTGTTGGCTGTGGGTCGTGGTGTTAAATATGTATTTATATATAATATGTATGTATGTTATGTAGTATATCAGTATGGGGCTAACCAGCCGTGTGTGAATGTGTCCTAATATGTATTTATTTATTCTCCTTACCTACTCCATGAGCGAGAGAGCATAGTAAACGAAGACTGCAATACAGGCCAATTTTGCTTTTGTCTGCCTGTATTTGTATTTGTTGACGCGTAGAGGCCGTTATTTTGAAACAAATCTAATCTCGACAAAGATACGTTTTGTTGGTACTAAATATTAGTTGAATATTTTTATTCCTTATAGTTATTAGTTAAAAATTATAAGTCATAAATAATGTTTGCGTATCTATACCAATATTAATAATTATTTATTATATCTTAATATATATAAATCTCGTGTCACAATGTTTGTCCTCAATGGACTCTAAACCACTTAACCGATTATAATAAAATTCGCACACCATGTGCAGTTCGATCCAACTTGAGAGATAGGATAGTTTAAATCTCAAATTATAGTCGCAATTTTAATTTATTGCTAATTATTATATGTTATTATTTGACAGTCACAATTATCTGTTAACTCCAAATGATTCTAACAGATGTCGATACCTTTCGACTGGGTTGAGTATGTAATCAATAGATGGCGCTGCTATGGTAAATCTACGAACGTGTCATATTATAAGCTACACTATCTATTTTTCATACCCCCTAGTGAGGCAAAGTTCTTGGTAAATAATTGTCAAATGTAAGTGTCATAAAATTCCGATACAAACGTGTTTACGGCATCTCTTCTTTTTTTTATCCTTGATAGGTTAGCGTTTGACTACAGCCAGCCTGATGTTAAGCTGCACTGCAGTCCACGGTGTGGCACGCTTACCTAGAAGATACCTATTAACTCTACTTTTGAAGGCCCCCGGATGATACCTCTCAGGAAACAGAGACTCAGGTAGTGAGTTCCAAAGCTTCGCAGTCCTAACAATAAAGGTCGACGCAAAGCGTTTTGTACGAAAGTTTGGAATTTCAACACTGTATCGGTGTCTCTCTTCTACTGTGAACTACTGTTTGTTATGTAATATTAAGTAAATAAAATCTCTCCTTACATAATATTATGAAAATAAACCTACCGATGACTCCAAAACAAACATCCGGGGTTCAGAATTTACCATAGTTTGTAACGTAACCAAGATTCGAAGCATTTTCACTTTTCGTAATGGAAATTTGGCTCGACCGGTCTGATATTTACATAGTTATTTGTGTAATGGGTTCGTTACACGATGGCCCATCGCAGTGTTATGGTCAATCGATTTGGGCCATCAATGGGACAGTAACGAAATAGGTTTTCAACATGAAGTGGTTGACAATTTACGAACAATTAGATGCAATACAACAAGAAATAGATCTAAAGCCATGTAATTGGCCAACAGCAAATTGTACTCGCACATGAAGTATTCTTAAAGATTATCTATTAAAATGGCAAAATATGTAGTTTTTTGTACAAAGTTTTTATTCATCTGCATTACATTATGATTACCTACTTCTTCCCTACCCTTTAAGGTAAGGAAGCCAAAAATAGGCCAATAATGAAACAAGGCTTAACGGGGTTTAAAGTATTTCTCCCCAAAGAAAGTTGACAAAATTAAATAATTTACAGGTCTTACTACTACTATTTCCTATAGAAAAATACAGGCTATTTTCATATTAATTTTGTCTTGAAGTAAGATGCAGGTAAAAAAACAGTTCGCTCTACTATTTTGATGGGCCATGGGCCATTGATAGTGGCCCATTGAGTAAAATTACCATAATATACCCGACATTGCGTGCTATTTGACCGTTCCTTAACGACTGTGATTATAAAAAGAGATTAAACTAAGAGCACTTCAAAGGCATGTTCCATTAGAGTAAGATTGGTTGGGATATTTGGACCAGTGACGAAAGTAGATAACTATAGAGAACAGCGCGGGAATGCTGCTAGCTTAATGTACACATAATATAAGCAACGAGCTTTACGATATCGTAAATTTAGTATGTACTGTATGACTACCTGAGTGATGACGTCAATGTGTGTGTGTGTGTGTGTATGTGTGTCTGTGGCATTGTAACACCCGAACGGATGAACCTTATTCTTCTTCTTTTTCATATCAGCTCAGTGGCTAAGTCCTAGTGTGGAAAGTTTTCAAGCCGCCCGAAGGCCTCTGACTTGGCTTAGCCACTGCTTGTGCTAAGATTAACAGCCGGGACCTACAATTTAATCCACGATAGAATCCATATCATCGAGGTTAAGCAACGGTAGATGTGGATAGTCTTTGGATGGGTGACCATGCACAAGATTTCCTTAGAGGCATTTTAATGAGGGCTCTACGAATTAATCAACTAGAATTTAATTTTAAGGCACATTTTCAGATTTCTAGCTTTTAAGGTTTCTGAGATGTATCCTGGTGACAGACAGACAGACATTGGAAGCTTAGTAATAGGGGCTTGTTTTCACCTTTTAGGTACGGAACCTTAAAATTCGAAGTAAAACGATATGTCTTATATATTTAACTAACCAATAAAAAAAATATTTTTGATTCGATCACAAGAAAAAAAACATTGAAAACCGTTTAATTTTCCGAAAGTGCTCGCTCCCCATTCAACCGTAAATCCACGCAATTCTAAAACTGGGGCATGCGCGTACGCAGACACTCGTACTCGTAAATCATTCTATTTTTAACCAGCCTTATTACCAAAACATAAAGTACATTTTCGCACGACATTTTCCGGCTCTGTATCTGTACAGATCGCACCGCATCCGTTTGATACGCGACGCGAATGAACGGTCTCTTATCTTACAGTTCTGTTTCACATTTGATATCATTTGTGGTATTTTAATTGGTTAACTACTTTTTAGGGCTATGTTCGTAAAAGGTAATAACTGGCCAAGTGCGGGTTGGGCTTGCGCATGAAGAGTTCGGTATGGAACTCTTCATGTTGTATGGGACCCCCTTAAATATTATTTCTTTAATTATTTTATAATTTATGTTTTTAATTTAATACATGTTTTTATATTCTGTGAATGTTTAAAGGGTCTACCAAATTTCGTTATAAAATCGAGTAAAAAATTACAAAAAAAAAAAATACGTTTGTTGGCTTGTGTTATTTTTTTTGTATAGTTTAATTTGAAAGTTAATATACATTTATGTATTTTGTGAAAATTTTTTGTGTGATACTAGACACTTAATGAAAATTAAGTGTCTAGTAGCTACCGTTATTGATATATAACGCGTTTATTGTATGGGGACCCCCCCTTAAAATATATTTTTTTAATTTTTAGTCCTTATTTGTTGTTAAAGCGGCACGGTAAATACATATCTTATGAAAGTTTCAGCATTCTAGCTTTTACGGTTTCAGATCTCAGAAACCGTCCGAACCGACAGACAGCGGAGGCTTAGTAATAGGGTCCCGTTTTTACCTTTTAGGTACGGAACCCTAAAATAAAACGTTCGATGGCTACGATACCACAGACAGACAAGTCAAACTTATTAAACCCCGTAGTTTTTGCGCCAAGGGTTAAATATGACCAATTTACTGTCTACCACCAACCTTGAAAGTCGTGCTGTAATATTTTTATACGTCCTGTCACCTTGCGGAGAACATTAAGGTTGGGGAAAGGACGTGGTTAGTGTCAAAGGCGGTGACTAAATATAATGCAGGTCACAAAATGTATCCTTGGTGCATGTTACTCAATGTGTTGCTGTAGATTGAAAGTTTTATTCATAATAACAGAAAAACAATTAAATAACTATATACAAACTTAACGATAACAAGAAAAATCAAAACACTACAATCAAAGTAAGCTCACATTTTTTTTTTTACATTAAATGGGCTTGCGCTTGATCATAATTCACCTGATGGCAAGCGACATTATGATCTCAGATGGAGCGCGCTTACCCAGAAAAAACCGGTTCACTCTTGCTTTGAAAACCGCCGGATTGTAGCTCTCAGGGAACAGGGAACTAGGCAAAGAGTTCCGTTAGCAGGGTGTAGTGCTCCCTACAGCGTACCAGTTAATCTTTAAGGTATCATGTAGACGTAAGACGTAAGACGTAAGACGTTTACTTACTTACCAGCCTACCCAAGCCAACCGAGCTCCTTGAAATAACGGAGCACAGCCCTGGGTCGCTGGCATACCTGTTCCACCCCTGTTGCGTCAGATGGTCTATTTGTCTGAAGATTAGCAATGGAAGGCGAACTTTCATCTTGAGCTGCTATCATCAGGCCGTAACTCCTTCTGGTTTGTTTGGTGGCCTCACAGTGCAGTAGCACGTGTTCTACCGTTTCATTTTCCTCCAGACAGCCCCGACATAGAGGGCTGTCCGTCGCCCCTATTTTATGTTGGTGGTAGTTGAGATCACAGTGGCCGGTAATGATGCCGACCATCATACGGAGATCCCCTCTTGTGAGTTTTAGTAAATTATTTGTTACTTTTTTGTTTAATTTGGGTAAGAAGAGTCTAGAGTTTTTACAATCAGTCCTTTTGTTCCACAGATTTTGGTGTTCTCGTTCAGCGTGTGCTCGTAGTGTATTTCTAGCTTCCATAGCTGTCGGCTTGCAGAGATCAGCTATGTCAGCGCTTTATGTGTTCGTAAGCCAAGCCAGAGGCCCTCGAGCGGCTTGAAAACTCACGACACCATAGCTAGGTTAGTTAGCTCACACGAAGAAATTTTCATTAACTTCTTTTATATGCTTGATTATACTAGATGTGAAGGAAAAGAAGAGATATGTAGGTATGTATGTGACTTTGAATAATTGATTTATGACTCAAAAGTTTAATCCTACTAATACTGTAAATACGAAAGGTTGTTTGTGCGTCTGTATGTTTGTTACTCTTTCACGTCCAAACGGTTGTACTGATTAGGATGAGATTTGGCGTGGAGTTAGCTTATACTTTGGATTGACACATAAGATACTTTTTATCCCCGATTCTAGATAGAGTTCAATATGTTCGTAATCAAATTAAATAGAACATCTTTTTTAATATTGAAAAAGTTATTACTAAGTTATTTTTTAGAATAAGGTTTTTGTTTAAATTTCAAAAAATGATTGTTGGAATAGTTATAAAATTATAACTTTAATATTAATTTGACTACTTATTTAACTAACAAAATTAGGTCAAATTAAAAATTACTGTTAAACAAAATGGAGGCCAGTGTTTAAAATAAATCCAAAGCTATTTAAACTAAGAAGACTAAAATATAATATTGTGTATTTATTCAGAAACCAAACGATATAAATGAACAATTTATGTTGCCATAAAAATTACATACGCACTCAAGTTTTTGTCAAATTAGCGTAAACTTAACAAGGACAATAATCAAAATGGCTGACGTTTCGAAACATCCGCATTGTTTTATCTTTTACAGTTTTTAACTATGATTAGCTTTTAGACAATACGTCAAAAAAAAAAGCAAATGTTTAAAAAAAGATCAAAACATATAGCTCAAGCATTATACTCCAAAAATAATTAAATAATTAAATAGTATACAAAATGACATATTTACTCAGGCGTGATTTTGCGGAATTGCATTGTAAATTGATCACAGCGGAAATACACTAAATATTTAATTTTGTCTTCTATTTATACAAAATATATTTATTTTCCTTTACATTGTGTATGTACATGTAATAATAAATGCAAAGAGTGAATAAGTAGATATTGGTGGCGATTCAGCGGCACACACTACTAAACTAAATAAAGAAGCCCCGTCTCTTTACATCTTAGGTGGCCAGAAAGAGACGGCACATTCTGAACCACAGACAAAACAACTAAAATCATGTCGAATATGGAATGTGCAGGCAGTTTTAGAGGTGATACAAGTGAATGCGCTCTCAAGTCGCCTATATTTTCTACATTTGACGTGATTTTAGTTGTTTTGACTATGGTGCAGAACGTGCCGTCTCTTTCTGGCCACCTAAGATGAAAAGAGACGGGGCTTCTTTAAATTTAGTTTAGTCGTGTGTGCCGCTGGATCGCCACCAATAACAATGTAAGGTACGTTATAGAGACGCTGTGCCCTACGCTAAGTATATCTTTCCATCCTGTGCTGCGGGCTATAGTTTTATCCGCGCCGAGTCATTTACCGCTTTTGTTAATACACTGTCATAACATATTAAAAAACGTATCGTAACACTGTAGCCTAAGATGGAGCATGCTAAGTCTAAAATAATTAGCCAAGTGCGAGTTGGACTCGAGCTTTGAGGGTTCCGTACCATTGTTGTATGGGAGCCCCCCTCCAATGTATATTTTATTTAAATTTTATATTTTAATTTGATACCTAATATACATTTATATATTTTGTGAAAATTTTAAGTATCTAACAGCTACCATTATTGACAAATAAAAAAAAAATACGAAAAAAACACGTTTATTGTATGGGGACCGCCCTTTGTATCTTATTTTTTTTATTTTTAATATTTGTTGTTATAGCGGCACGGGAATACATATCTTGTGGAAGTTTCAGCTTACTAGCTATTACGGTTTCTGAGATACAGCCTGGAGACAGACAGACAGCGGAGGCTTAGTAATAGGGTCCCGTTTTTACCTTTTAGGTACGGAACCCTAAAAACAGTCATTTAAAGAGGCTGCCGAAACGAACCGTTAGGTGATAGGCGACAGATTCATCAACTGCTAGCCAAAAGAGTACTAGAAAATAATAAACACCGGTATACCAGCAATCTACATTCTTTCGCATACTCACAAGTAATGATTTAGCAAAACGCATCATATTAAGTCATTAGTTCCAAGAGTGGTGTAATTAGATGTATGCTTTGGCATGGAAGAGTCTAGCTTGTGAAGTAATATGCTTGTTACACGATGGGCCAATGCCGTGTGAATGATGACACATAATGGGCCACTTATTGAATCAACACGAAGTGAATTGAAGTTAAATATATGTGTCAAAATAGCGATTATGTGAATAATGCAGTATTATAAAATCAGTAACATATACTCTATGGATAGTTTTTTTACTATAAGTGCAAAATTTGTATACGAGAACTACTAGAAAAAATGTCTACAAAGTTAATGGGCCAAATCGTAGTTCATCGAAATGTAATACTGTTAGCTGAGGCCCGCGGTGTTACCTGATACAATCCAGGACTTAAAGAAGTAGCTTAAGTGTTAATTTAGGGTCTAAAATACCTCCACAATAACAAGTTTTATAGGCATTAGTTCAACAGTTTAGGGTGTTAAGAATAAACAAACACACATAAACATAAGAACACACAAACGTTTAAAGCATTAGTAAAATTAAAAATGCATAACATCTGTGCAAAAAAATTATAAAATCAATGGGCCATGCCATTGGCCCTAGCATGGGCCATTCATGGGCCACTCATGGGTCATATCATGGGCCATCCATGGTCAATGCGCGTACACGTTATGGAGTATAACTGGAAAGTAGAGTAATTTGTCTAGATTCACATCTGCGAATGATCATGCAAGCCATCGCGGTTACGGGAACACCTAACGCTACCTTCCTCGCTATCTATGATTTTATAAGTACCACGCTATAAAGTCAGCCGGATTGTGGTCAAGCGCAAGCCCATTACGAGTACAAGTATAAATTAAATAATTAAAAACTTACGTCCTCATTTGTTTAATGACGGCCATTTTGGATTGTAAATATATCATCGTTATAAATGCGAAAGTTTGTGTGTAAGCGAGAGTGTATGTTTGTTACTTCTTCACGCTCCGGATGGACCGATTTTGATGAAATTTTGTGTGAAGATAGGCCAAACTTTTTATTAACACATAGGGTTGGGAAAAGCAATATTAATATCACAACTAGCGAGATTCAAACTTGCGTCTCTGGCAAACCAGGTCAAACGCTCTACCCATTAAGCTATGGTCAACTAAAATGAATGTAAAATCATGTTTTGTTTTCTTTATGTTTCTTGTGTATTGTTTTTCCTTTGTTGGTCGTGTCACAAAATAAATATTTCTTTCTTTCTTTCTTTGATTTTGCCCTTATCTTCGCCTTGACTACTTTTCGGAGATCTACTAGTGATTTTTCTTTACGAACATAAAGACATTTGCCAACCTTTTCAAAAGCAAACACGCAAACTGAATATCAATCTTATTTCCTGTGATTAAATTAAATATATAATAATCACGCCCAAAATACAGCCGGGTACCTAACTAAAACTAACTATGACGACCTCGTTGGCGAAACTGTCGGACTGGCAACCAGAGGGTCCCGGGTTCCATTCACGCTACGGCTAACATCTTTTTGATGAATAGAGATAGATTATTTAAGGCGAAGATAAGGCCAGAATCTATATTTTTTTCGCTATAAATCGTAAACAGAATAAAATATCGAAAAATATTTATACTTATTATATCGGTACCAAAACAAATTAATTTTAGATTTTTATAACCAGTTTTATTTCTAAATCAGTAGTTCGCTGTTAATTATACAGTCTAATTAGTATTCTAGTAGTTGAAGACAGTAGTAGTCTTTCATATCTTACCTAAGATTTCTATATATACATTTTTATATACTTAAAAAAAAAATGGTTGCCTGTAAAGTCGGTTTTACGGGCGAAGATTTTACGTGACAACGTCTGCCGCGTGCTGCGCGCGCGGCAGACCGATCATAGTTGAGTGGGAGAGAGACGCAAGGCATTCGGCGGGCCTCTCTTTCGTTCGGTGACTCGTCGTAACGTTACCGGGCGTTACACTTTTTCATAAGTGACTCCCAGCCGCAACCTAATTTAAGATGTTGTCACGTCAAAAAGATTTTTAAATATAAAAAAATGTGATTGATGTGTAAATATGTTTTCCTTTTTTTTTAATAGAATTGAAAGGTCAATTCTTTCTGTTCAGTAATGTTTCTTTTTCAAATTTGTTGTATATTTTCGTTGTATGTTTGTATTTTGACTAAAGTTTTGACTTGTCTTGATTTATTTAAGACTCACCCTTGACGGGTTTTACCAGTCATCCCAAACTAAGCTTTTCAAAATGTGTCTGATTTGAGTGGTTGCGCTCGCTACGCTCTGCCAATTACAAAGCGTTAGTAGAACTAATATTTACATAAACCAATTCTTATTGGTTAACAATGCTATGTATTGTGGAAAATCGATACAAAATCAATTGGAAAAGGAATTGCTTGTAATTAAATAAAAAACGACGGCCCCTGGTTCGATCCCGGCCCTACACCTCAAGTTATGTGTGGATTTGCACTCGCTTTACGGCGAAGGAAAACATCGTGAGTATACCGGCACATTTGAGGACCACAACATCCGAACACGTGTGTCATCCGCCAACCCGCACTTGGCCAGCGTGGTGGATATCTATACCAATATTATAAAGAGGGCAAGTTTGATTGTTTGTTTGTTTGTTTGACGCGAATAGGCTCCGAAACTACTGGACCGATTTGAAACATTCTTTCATCGTTGGGAAGCTACATTATTCCTAAGTAACAGAAGCTATATTTTGTTTCTCTTTGCAACTTAGATTATCTTATAGCCCGTGCGAAGCCGGGACGATCTGCTATTTTGACAATAAATTTGTTAGAATATCTGCACTGTTGCAAAACAAGCAACAATGTAACTGGCAATCTCTTAATGTGTGAGTATTGAATAATCCACTCAGTTGTTAGCAATAACGGTGATGTATCATTTAACTGTTTCAAGTAATGCATACAGCTCACTGTTCGTCGGAAGAATGGAGTGGATGTGATGCAATTTAATTACTCTTTGCAATATGGTTGCATACTTTGCTTTCTATCTGCGAATAATCTTTGAAAATAAATAACTAAAAATACTTCTTAACAAACTTTAAATATCTATCAAATTAAATTATAAAAATTACAAAGCATTACATGTCAATAAAATAAATAATAAAAGTCAAATTACAATGTCACAAACAACAAAAAAAGTCAGGACAGCCAGCCTATTAACTAAATAAATAAATGATTTATTGCCAAAGATACTTAAATCTAGGTTACATCGAGTTTAGTAATTATAATCTTCTAATATATAAAATGTCCATGTCACAATGTTAGTTACCGTACTCCTCCGAAACGGCTTGACCGATTTTTACTAAATTTTATTTGAGTATTTTGTAGGTCTGAGAAATGGCTACTATTTTTCATACCCCTCAGTGTTAGGGGTTGTTTACCCTTAAATTTTTGAGACAAAACAATGTTTGCCGGGTTGATAGTATAAGTATAGATTTTTACATATATGTAGGTACATATAGTCGTAGTGTTTGGTAAATTCGCGGGTAAAAATACTTCAACAAATTGCATATTCAAGAATTCTTTTATAGAATAAAATGGATTAATTTAAAAAAAAAAGTCAGTTAATCCAAGGTCTAACCTATCTTCACACAAAATTTTATCAAATCGGTTCAGCCGTTTGAGTGTGAAGAAGTAACAAAAACACACACATACACACACACAAACTTTCGCATTTATTATCTTATATATAAAATTTCCGTGTCACAGTGTTTGTTACCGTACTCCTCCGAAACGGCTTGACCGATTTTTTCCAAATTTTATATGCGTATTCAGAAGGTCTGAGAATCGGCTACTGTATATTTAGTTTTTTTTTTTATTAAGGTAAAACAACGTTTGCCGGGTCAGCTAGTATTAATAAGAAAAGGAAGTAAGATCATGACTTGTAAATTTTAAATTTATTAATTGCGAACTGACTTTGACTAGCCCTGTATAGATGATAGATCATAATGACTAAGCGAACTAAGGTGGGTGTATCGGCCTACTTTTACAAGCATCAAAATAATTTAGTACATCGCACTTTGAGGTCACATGTGTTTACCGCGTACGTACAAACACACACACACACCTTTGTTTTTGTTTATGTAGATTTCTATAATATTTTTTATTGATGTGAAACATCTATAGCCGCACGTTATACCGATTTCTGAAGTGGCGACGCGTCGCCACGCTTTATGATGGTATAATTATGTATATACAGTCCATATTTTATGCAGTAGTGTGAACGGTGTGGCGACGCGTCGCCATGTGCAATCGCCTGTGCGATTCTAAAAAACCGATATATTTTATTTTATCATTATGACATATTTATTTCCTATCACAATATGTTCTTTTTTGCATACTTCTTTACAAAATAATGTCGATGTTTCACATCTGCCAAGCGTCACGAAACGGTTCACATTTTTTTAAACCTAATTCAATCAATACTTAATCTGCAAAGATATCAAAGTACGATTTAAAATATTGAATAATTGTTTATTCATGCAAAAGTCAAATCCTTATTTTCTCTTAGATTCTAAAGTAAAATAGATATAAATTGTTAATTTGGATTCACTTGATTAAAAAAATAAGTTTTATTTTTTTAGATGCTGTGCTTCAGAAAACAATGAAGAAATTCAATCAAATATTACTTGTATTTGTAGGATTTTATATTAATATTATACAGAATGATTCTAGATAAGAGCTTATAATTTAAATATTGCTAATTATTGATTTATTATGAATTTATTTCGTGAAATACATACTGCCCTGAATCAATCGCTTCGCTCAAAAATTCAGTACAGCATCGGCTGAAATTACTTTTAACTAGAAATTATTTCAATGTAGCTCTAAAGATTTTCTAAAAATATTGTGAAGCACATCATGAGGTAAAAAAAGGGAGTATGGCTCGGTGGGAAAAACGTCTGCTTTTCAATTACGGCCCCTGGTTCGATCCCAGCCCTACATCAATTACTTGTTTTTCAAGTTACCTATGTGTGGACTTGCACTCGCTTTACGGTGAAGGAAAGAAAACATCGTGAGAAAACCGACATTTTTGAGGACTGCAATATCCGAAGATGTGTGTCATGCGCCAGCCCGCACTTGGCCAGCGTGTAGACTTATACCCTCTCTCCTCGTGAGAGATGGCCCCGAGTCCCAGCAGTGGGAATATATAGTGGGCTGCTTATGCTTTATCCTACATCATGAGGTCATCCTATTTACACACAAAAAAGATTGCTCCAAGATAAGGGAGGTCAGTTAATACTGGTTCTTTAAAGGCTTAATCTTAATCTCACTCGAAACTGCCTTCTAAAAGCGTATAAAGATATTTCCGACCACCTTACCTAGAAACGGTGTTAAATTTTGAACACCAATTTCCCAAAAAAGGTGACTCTTATAAGCTCAGTAATAAAGTCTGTTTTTGGGTGTTTTTATTGAAGTTTGTCTTAAGTTTTTTCTGGGTTAGACAGAAAGAGGTATGTTACTTACAACATTTATTACTCAAGTTAACTACGGAGATAAGATCTGTGCTTTTATTAAGAAGACCGAGTACGAAATATGGAGCGCCTGTAGCTCGGCTAGCTAAAGTGATCTGACGCGATCTTCGAAGCTAAGCAACGTTCCATGTGGACGGTGTTTGGATGGGTGACCATGCACAAGACTGTCGTTTTTCAAGTGGTATTATTATCTGGGCGCTACCGAGGGTCGAATGACATGTTAAATAGTAGGTCCCACCTGTTAGTCTTAGTACAAGCAGTCGTTAAGCCAAATCACAGAATAATAACTTGTACTTCGCCAAGTCAAAGTCCTTCGGGTGGCTTGAAAACTCTCGACACCAGAGCTTGGCCACTTAGCTCATATGAAGAAGAAGAACACCTTCTTTTTGCGCTTGACTACCACTCACCAGTTGTGGTCAAGCGCAAGCCTATAAAAAAACAAATAGAGTACTTTTCGAGCCGAGTGTACGCAGACGTAACCGCGGCTCGCTTAGTATAAACACTAATTAAAGGTAATTGAAATCATTTCATAATTTACGAGGCAAAATGACAACGGAATTAATTTATGAGGTTAAGTTTATTCCTTTCTGTTTTACTCTAATTTCGTTACTTTACAAAGAAGGAATAAGTATACATATTTACTAGCTGTTGCTCGCGGCTCCGCTCGCGTTTAGTTCGCTTTTTGCGTAACCTCGTAACTACAATTATCCAGTATTATAACAGACTTATAGTTATTTCTCTAGAGGGAGAGAGAGGGAGAGAGAGGGAGAGAGAGAGAGAGAGAGAGAGAGAGAGGGAGCGGGAGAGGGAGAGAGATCAGGAGAAGGAGCGGGAGAGGGAGAGAGATCGGGAGAGGGAGCGGGAGAGGGAGAGGGAGAGAGATCGGGAGAGGGAGCGGGAGAGGGAGGGGGAGCAGGAGAGGGAGGGGGAGCGAGAGAGAGAGATCGGGAGAGGGAGCGGGAGAGAGAGAGAGATCGGGAGAGGGAGCGGGAGAGGGAGAGGGAGCGAGAGGGTACCCAAAAAAGTACCTACACGTTGCGTAGCCGCGGGCAACAGCTAGTTTCAAATAAAATGTAAGATTTTTTTATAACAGTGTTTGTTAAAAAAAATCTCGATTTTGCGTGTAAGATACACGCACAAAGGCAAAAAACACAGTTAATTTTAACCCGTAATTTTTTACGAAACCAATACGCAAACTAAACCTACAGTTCAGCATAATACTCTAACCGTTGGAATACCGTTGCTAAACCTTGTTTTTATTTCCATTACTTGTTTATTTTTTGTCCCCTTCTTCACGCTTCAAAATCGAGCGAAAAGTAATTTTGATAAGTGTCACAGTTATTTGACGCGTTCTACTTTAGTTAAGATAGATTTAGAGGCTTAGTAATAGGCTCCCGTTTTTACCTTTTAGGTACTTTATTATCCTTGATAGGTTAGCGTTTGACTACAGCTAGCCTGATGTTAAGCTGCACTGCAGTCTACGGTGTGGCACGCTTACCTAGAAGATACCTATTAACTCTACTTTTGAAGGCCCCCGGATGATACCTCTCAGGAAACAGAGACTCAGGTAGTGAGTTCCAAAGCTTCGCAGTCCTCACAATAAAGGTCGACGCAAAGCGTTTTGTACGAAAGTTTGGAACTGAAAAACCTCACACACATTTGCGATTACAAAAATTTGTGTAATTAACTTTGCAGTCGTTAATGTCATAGTTATTTATGATTCCCATAACAACTATGAAATGTTGGATGAGTCACGGTAATCAGCTTAACTATATTGACTTTTGCTAATTCACTAATTGAAATTAACGTAGTACAACTTGTTAACACTCTGAAACCGCAATAAATTACAGTAGAACCTCGTTAAGTCGAACCTCGATAAGTCAAAAACCTCCGAATGTCGAAAAAATTATTTATTTTATAACCTTTACATTTATTGTTCGAACAAAAATAAGTTACCGACTTTAAGAACTTGCCGACAATGTGAGTACACTATTGTTTCTTAGAAAACATTTTAGGAATATAAGATAATAAGTTGATGGTGTGATTGAAGGTGTTTCAATTGATTTCCTTTGAAATTTATCAGAGTAAGTCATTTATTTTCGACTTAAATACTCGTACTGTCAGAAGTAGTTTGGTTCTACTGCAATACACATCAATTAGTACAACAGAACAACCAAATTAAATCCTCCATAAGTTGAAAACTCTATAACTCGAATTGTTTTGGCGTCTCCCTCGATGTTCGACTTATAGAGGTTCTACTGTATTTGACTTAGACTTTGAGTGGACGAGGGCTAGGAAGCAAAATACATGGATAAGATACTCAATCAGAAACAAATATAACTAAACTAGCTACGCACAGCGGTCTTACCCGCTTTAGTCTGGGATAAACAGTAACCCTTTGAGTTAAACCTAGGGTCTAAGCTATCTACACATAAAATTTCATGGAAATCGGTTCATTCGTTTGAGCGTGAAGAAGTGACAAACATACTCACTTACACATCAATTTAGCGTAAATCTTTGACAGTAATTATTTGCGTATCCCACAGAAACTGCAATTGTATTCGGAATAAAAAGTAGTCTATGTATTAATCCATGGTCTAACCTATTATCATATTACATTTCGTCATTATTGGTCTAGGCGTTTGAGCGTGAAAGACTAACATAGATTTTGAAGTTATTTGCGCATCCCTTGGGAAGCAGTAATTTTTTCAAGATGAAAAATAATCTTTGTATTAATCCAAGATCCTGTCTTCATATCGAATTTCGTCTCGCATTTATTATATACAGACGACTCTCGATAATTCGAAACTCGAGGGACTCTTAAAAAACGAACTCTCTCTCTAAAATATTACGAATTATCGAGTGTCTGAAATATCAAATGGTTCGAAATTTACGAGAAATAAATAAAACTTTGAATTCTTAAGTGTTGATCAATTATTTTTTATTAACTCCTATTCTATGACAATGACAAAAGTTTAGAGGTACTTTCGTGTTCATACATGTAATCATAACGTGAATTAACTAAGTTTTCGAAAGAATTCTGTTATACTGGTTTGCTTCAAACCAATTCGTTAGAGTGCGTGTCAACTAGTCAAACTAATCACAAAAAAACAATACACGTTTGAACTCTTTCCGCCTCTTTCTCTCTGCAACTTTGAATTGTCGAATGTTGAACGCCGATGAGTTCGAATTAACGCGTCGTTTTGTTATATAGCAATGATTTTTTCCTTTGAATTACCAAGTGTACAAAAATGTATGGATTTAGTTCGAAATATAAAGAGATTTCGTAGGGAACTCGTGATAACTTTGAATTAAAGAGAGGTTCGAATTATCGCAGGTTTGAATTAACGAGAGTCGACTGTAAATAGAATGCCCTACCACTATAGTATTATTCGGGTTTACTCGGGTCATTCCGCAGGGAACCGAGTTTTAAACAATTTTTTGCCTAATTGCCATGACGCTTTGTAATTTAGAGAATTAGCGAAACTAAAATCACTTAACTCCATTAGCGGCTTATTGTATTGTTTTTTACCGACAGACAAAGCAATTGTCTTGCTTATTAGTAAGCTAGGTTTGGGGGCGAAAGAATATGGTCTTTATTTTCAAAGCAATAAAGAACAAACTACTAATTACTATATTTCTTAAAATCATAACAGGTATACAATGAAAATTGAATCTTATTTCTAAGTGATAAGAGTCAATAACTATAATAAAAAGCTTTGATAATAAGTCATAGGTTTACTAAGAAAGACCAGTTACCAAAGTAAGTGACGTAATATGGACTTTATTACCAAAGTAAAAGGTCATAAAATAATTTGATCAATTATCTTAATTCATTACAATTGTGCGATGAAAAATGAACCTTATATTCAGGCAATAAGTATCAAAATAACATGTTCAAAGGAAATTGGTTGCCAAAGTATAGTGCGAGGTCTGAAATGGCGACATGGCTTAGCGTATTATATTATGAATATCGTCTAATGAAGATGAATTTAGAAGAAGAAGTATCAGCAATGTATCCAAGCAGTATTGCGCAACTATGTATACAGGGTAATGCTGCCAGCATATTTTTTTTTAATAATAAATGGGCTTACGTTTGACCTCAGCTAGCCTGATGTTAAGCTTGACCGTGGTCTAAGATGTATCACGCTTGCCCAGAAGGAACCTATTTACTCTAGATTTGAAGACCCCCAAATTGTACTTCTCGGGAAAAAGAGACTCAGGAACAGAGTTCCAAAGCTTCGCAGTTCTCACAATGAAGGTCGAAGCAAAACGCTTTGTGCGAATCCTCGGAACTTCGACAGTAAATCGGTGTCTCTTCGCTGTACCCCTGCTCGTTCTATATTGGGCAAGTAATCCTCGGATAGAGGGCATTTGGATTGAATATAGTTTTTAATGAAAGTGGTAGTAGAAAGTATTATCAGGAATCAGAATACTAGAGAGGATTGCTGATTCCTATACAATAAAGCGAGGCGCGGAAGTTTGCCATCATTACCGATGAATCCTAGATGGCGCTACAATATGTATGGGCACTGCTGTATCGATATAAAGTAATTATGTTTCTATATGTAGTATATCAGTTGTGTTAGCAACCATAATACAAAATACAAACTATCAATGGTTTAGTGACTAACCAGTCTTGTGAAAAAAAAATCAGTAGCGGGTTTCGAACCCATGTCCTGTAGGATGAAAAGCAACCGCAAATATTTATTAGCATAAACCACTCACCTTTCGACTAGCGGCAACACATTATCCAAGAACTCGTACCCAGCATGCGTGGTGTACGTCACTGTCTCATGGCACAGCACATTCCCATGGTCCGCTCTCACATAATTCTTCAGCACCCAGAACCCTTCTCCCCTCTGCATACTTTGCGGTAAGAATTCTCTTTCAGCACAGGCTAGTAACGACCTTAACCGCGCTAAGGTCGGCTCCGATAAGGCATTCTCATCGACTATATCTAGAGTCTCGTTCGAAATATCGATGTCTAATGGCACAACACTCATTTTCTTATCCGTTTCGACTGTCGAAGTGCTAGTCTTGTTGGACGCGGACGTGGTGGATGGAACCGAAGTTTTCTGAGACGTGGACTCTTCCAAGCGCACGTAATCGCTAGGTCTTGGCTCCGAGTAGTTTCTGAACTCCTGGTTGGGGTACCGCATTTCCAAGCGCTCGGTGCCTTCCGCAGAGACCGGTACCCATTCGACGCCCTGCGTCGAAGTTCCAAGATGCATAGCCGCGTACAACAGCACGGCTATGTTAATGAAGATGCTGACTCGGAAGATGAAGTTTATACGGTTCGCTCCGATCATTTTTGCACAGGCACTTTTTGTAAGGTTTCTAAAGTAGGTTAGTTTAAAACGTCCTCCGCCGTCCTCGTGGACGTATGTTTCTGTAAGGGCCGGTTGGAGGCAGCATCACAAACTATTACGGCATCGGAGATGGTCGGGAGAATGGCGCCGGGCAGGCGCCGCGGTGCGCTCTCGTTTCTGGAACAAGGAAATATAACTAAAGTCAAAGTCAAAGTCAAACCATTTATTGCAATATTATGTCACTTTACAGTTACATAATTACCCATAAGGCATTGCAATTATTTACTCGAGATGAGCAACCCTGTTTATTCATTAGATTTTTTAAGTGTTCCGTCAGTTAAAAAGTCTTCTATTTTATAATAACTTTTTGTTATGAGTAAGTTTTTTAAGTTTGTTAGGAAAGTTTTAATACTATCGATACGCTTTAGGTCGTCTGGTAATTTGTTAAATATTTTAAGTTAGAATATGTATTAAGCTGAACACATTTATTGAATGCAGGAACGTATGAGTCACGACGCTGGGGCACAGAATAATAACTTGTAATTCGTAGCTGACTGGGGTTACCGGAAGAGGTTCGACGTCGCAAACAGAGATGGCGTGACAAACTGGACTACTGGACTTCTTTCTGGTTGTTTTGTCGAATTTAAATTCATAACGCTCAAAATCAGAAAAAGGATACACAAAAATATTTAAAAATAAAATCTTTACGTACCGAAATTTAAGTACCGAAAGTTAGTCAAAAGGGACAGAGCAAAATCAAAGGGTACCTTATTTCAGATCTACATAACCTTAAAACAGTTATTTATGTGACTTAGCGAAGCTTAGAAAAAGCGAGAGTGGCGCGCCAGGGGCCGTTTGCTTTTGAATCGGACGGCCCTTGGTTTGATCCCGGCCCTACACCAATGACTTGTTTTTCAAGTTATGTGTGGATTCGCACTCGCTTTACGGTGAAGGAAAACATCGTGAAAAAAACGGCATGTTTGAGGACCACAATATCCGAAGACTTGTCCTATCTGCCAACCCGCACTTGGCCAGCGTGGTGGATTATGGCCTATATCTCTCTCCTCGTGAGAGAAGGCCCCGAAACCCAGCTGTGGAAACGTAAAGTGGGCTGCTTATGTTTCATGTGAATTAGGCGTAGAATTTCTTAGCGCTATAATCTTAGTTAATTAACTAGGCAATAATGAACTACTATAAAATATGCAATATGCTATCGAAAACTGAAGGATCCTTGTAATAATAAATAAACATCATAAAGCGATAATGATTTTATGCATGTTTTCCTGTTGCGTACATTACCTACAATCATTATTATTATGTACTTACTACATTGTTGCAAGATTCAGTATAGAATTTAATATTTACTTTTGTAAATATTCTTATACATATTCTTTCTCATGTAATTTAGATGTTGACTTTTTACAAGTGTCTTATTAACTGTTGTTATATATTCCTACGTGAAAAAAATAAAATGAATAGAATTGAATTGTTCAATTTTACAGCGGTCCAGTCGAGCATGTGGCCAATTTACGTTAAGCATGGCATGGGTTCGATCCCCACCAATGAGCTCGACCTAAGGTTGATGGAAAACCTCAAAAAAAAACAAAATTGGTTCATCCGTTCGAAAGCTACGATGACACAGAAAGTCACATGTCTAACTTACAACACCCTACTAACTACATTTCATATTAATCCATACTACAATGACAGTTACAATAGATAGATAGATTAACTCTTTATTGGGCAAAGTATACAAGGTACAACAAATAATGAGTAACAACATAAAAACATTTACAAAGTGCCACAAACGGCGGCCTTATCGCTAACAGCGATCTCTTCCAGGCAACCTTTGGATGGAAAGGAGTTGAAAGGACGAGAAAATAAGAAGGGTTGCACAATAAAGAATAGTAGGTATTACTTATAATTATGATGGAGGACTTAAAATAAACAAGTAAATAACGTTATAAATAAATAAATAAAATATTAGGACACATTTCACACACGGCTGGATAGCCCCATACTAAACCATTTCTAGTTTATATTATGGATGCTAACACAACTGATATACTTCATACATACTTACATCGATACATATTCTACACCCAGACCGACAGCCAACAAATTGAGTTTATCACAATAATAGTAGTATAAAAAAACTAAAAAAACCCGTTTATCTGGCCGTTTTAGTGGGTCAAAATCGCGCCCAAAGAAGTCGGTTACAAACAAACATACAAAAAATGTAATAATTTTATCAAATGAGTGTATTGTCATCGGTCCTCAATAAATCTACAAAGTTTCAACGAAATCTGGCCGTTTAAAGTGGGTCAAAATCGCGCCCAAAGAAGTCGGTTACAAACATAGAAACAAACAAAAGTGGTAAAGCGTGTAAAAATGTTGGCCGTGCCGGGATTTAAACCCGGTACCCTCTGCTTGGCAGTCCAGCATGGTAACCATTACGCAAACGAGGTCGTCATATATTTGATAAGGTATGAATGTAAATAAGCTTCGCTCACTTTGCGAAAAAAGTCTCAGTTAACGTGTATGCAATTCCGATCTATCCAAGATGTTAATTGACTACTTCTTCATTCAGTAACTGGCTATAATGGTTAATTTCGCACGCTTATCAACAGATCCACCGGTTCAGACCCCAAGTCCGGTGTTTAAGACACTGGCAACTCTAGTCACTCCCAATGGCAATAGCAACTGCTAATAGTAGAACTAGATAAAACACAAAATATACATACAGAATACTTATTATATTTTTTTTAAATTTATATTTTTTTTTTGGCATCGTAAATTGTTTATTCAAGCCTTATCATTTACACATAATGCATAAATTATAGATGTATTTTACAGGACTTAAGAATAATGTTTACAAAGCATAGAAAAAACGAAAATTTAGTAAACTAAAAAAATAATTACAAAAAAAATGGTTGCCTGTAAAGTCGGTTTTACGGGCGAAGATTTTACGTGACAACGTCTGCCGCGTGCTGCGCGCGCGGCTGACCGATCATAGTTGAGTGGGAGAGAGACGCAAGGCATTCGGCGGGCCTCTCTCTCGTTCGGTGACTCATCGTAACGTTACCGGGCGTTACACTTTTTCATAAGTGACTCCCAGCCGCAACCTAATTTAAGACGTTGTCACGTCAATAATAATAACAAAATAAAAATTAAGCCACCCAAACGTTGCAAGGGAATATATTTATATTTTTGGAATATAAATTTATTTAGTAATTTCGTACGTACACCACCCGCTACTTATTCTTGACCCTTCCAAATGTTAACTTGCAGAAATCGCCTTAGGCGATAAGGCTCTTAATAATTCTGTTTGTTTTATTTCATGCATTATTTTGTTTTGTAGTGCAATACACCTTTAAATTCTTATTTATTATTTATTCTGTCGGTATTTCAGTCTGTCTGTCATAATAATAAACAAGATGAAGGTATGTGATATGTGCACAATAAGTGTAAATCGAGTATAATTCTGAATGATTTCCACTAATAGTAGCACTAGTAGCTATTACCATTAGTACTGGTTAAAGTTGTCAGTGGCTTAATCACCGGACTTGGGAGGGATGCATTAAATTCCCATTTAGAAGGCGCCTATGAGACGGCCCATTCATCTAAGATAAGCATGATTATACAAGACTTTAACTAGCGGATTAAACTAGCGGAGGCTATAGAGGACAGACATATATTAAATGACTTAAATGTAGAACTATGACTAGAATGTACGAATAGCTTTTAATTCTATTGTAATTTGATTATTTTGTTCCTTACAAGCTAACCCGGTAAACGTTGTTATGCCTCACTTAGGAGTATGAAAAATAGATAGTAGCCGATTCTCAAACCTACTGAATACGCATATAAACTTTTGGTAAAAATCGGTCAAGCCGTTTCGGAGGAGTACGGTAACTAACATTGTGACATGGAAATTTTATATATTAGAAGAAAGAATCGATTGTATAATTTGAATTTTTTATATAAGTAATACTGATTAACGGAACCAAGTGCTTGTAACTAGCCTTAGGTTAATAAATATACTTTGATTTTGAAGATAACTTTCTGGATAGTTTATTGCTTCATTCTCGAAGTAAGCTAATTGAGAATGAGTTCAATCAAAACATTTTTAAACTTCCTATATCTTTCTCCTAGTTAGGAAAGGCTCTGAGTCCCAGAAGTGGGAACGATTAGTGGGCTGCTTATGCTATTATACATTTCAAATCGAAGATGGCCGCCATTAGCAAATATTGTGGTAGCTTTACAAAACTTTTTATTCAGGCTTGTTACTACGAGAATGTAAGATATTCTAATGCTAATTACCATTTTAAGTGCGACCTTCAAATATCTATTTGGTGCTTGATCGTGACGAAACGTCTCACATAGCTTAGTTATAGTTCCAAGGACTTCGTATACCAATTACTTATAACGTGGTATTTAAGTTGATAATGAAAAAAAAAATTAAAAATATTTATTTAATAACTTATTACTAGATTACATTATTCTCTTGAGACTACTTAACTAGGCAAGATCTGAATCTAAGTAGTCCAGATTAATCCAGTTCTTTTTAGATTCAGTTTCAGTTTATTTTATTCAATAAAGGTACAAAAGTACACTTATGAATGTCAATTTACAATATTAAAATGTCAATCTACAATATTACAATATTAAAATGTAAATTTTAGGGTTCCGTACCTAAAATGTAAAAACGGAACACTCCGCTTAGCCTCCGCTATCTGGCTGTCTGTCTCCAGGCTGTATCTCAGAAACCGTAATAGCTAAAAGCTGAAATTTTCACAAGTCATGTATTTTCCCTTTCCGCTATAACAACAAATACTAAAAATAAAAAAAAATAAGGGTACCCCGTACAATAAACAAGTATTTTACTCCATCTTTAAAACGACATTTGGTGTATATACACTCTATACATTCACAGAATATTTAATTATGTTGAACCTTAAATATACATTATAAAATAAAATAATATATAACTGTGGGGTTCCCATATAAGAAATATACGGAACCCTTCATGCGTGAACTCGACTCGCACTTGGCCATTTTTTTTTTCACATTTAACAAGTGCGTAGCATTTACTGCACGGAAAGAGTTGACGATGAATATGTACATGCAATATATCAGTTGTGTTAGCTACCATAGCACAAACTAGAAATGGTTCAGTATGGGTGTGAAATGTGTCCTAATGTTCTAATGACGTAATTGCTTACAATGCCGGACTGTCAATCAGAAGGTTCTAGGTTCGATTCCCGGCACGGCCAACATCTTTGTTCTTAACAAAATTTGTTGCCTGTGGGTCTAGGTGTACAATATGTATCTATATAAAATAGGTATGTATGTATATGTATAGTATATCTGTTGTGTTAGCCACCCACAAACTAGAAATGGTTCAGTAACCAGCCGTGTGTAAAATGTGTCAAAAAAAGTTATATTTATTTATTCAGTATACACAAAAAACTGTATAATTATGTTTCGATCCAAGAACCCGCCTTAGGAAATTACCTTAATAGCTTTGCTCATTTGTTTTCACGACCTTGAGATATAAGTATAAAAAGAAGTGAATTTGTGCCACTTACGCGAAATTGCTCCAAGAAACTATGGATTAAAGTCGATGATAAGGACAAATATTTGTTTTACACTTTTTTCACTATACAAACTGTACGTATAAACAGTAAAAAACGAAAAGATAGCTAAAAGGCTGTATAAAAGATCAGTCTAAGAATATTTATGCATATTTTGGTACCAATCAGACTTTATCAATATAGAATAATTGGCCAAGTGCGAGTTGGGCTCGCGCATGAAGGGTTCCATACCATTGTTGTATGGGAGCCTCCCATATTCATTTTACCTAAATTTTATAATTTACTAGCTGACCCGGCAAACGTTGTTTTGCCTTAAAAATATAGTATAGTAGAAGATTCTCAGACCTACTGAATACGCATATGAAATTTGGTAAAAATCGGTCAAGCCGTTTCGGAGGAGTACGGTAACTAACATTGTGTCATGGAAATTTTATAATTCTTTATTGGACATATAAATAAAAAAGGCACAGTAAACGACAATTAACTTAAAATTAGTGTACCACAATTGGCGGCCTTACCGCTTAAAGCGATCTCTTCCAGGCAACCTTTGGATGGAAAGGAATTTATAAACGACTAAAGAAGGACGTAGTGTACAATAAAGAATAATAAAAAACATACATATAATATTAATAATCTTATCTTAATTTATATAAATCTCGTGTCACAATGTTTGTCCTCAATGGACTCCTAAACCACTTAACCGATTATAATAAAATTCGCACACCATGTGGAGTTCGATCCAATTTGAGAGATAGGATAGTTTAAATCTCAAATTATAGTCGCAATTTTAATTTATTGGTAATATAATTTGTTATAATTAACTGTAAGTAACCTATCTATATAGTAATTGAATTATCAATGAAGTACCTAATTCGTAAAAATGAAGTATCTTTTAGTACGTGTAACTCCTAACCAAAAAGAAACCTGGCAATAACTAACCTTAGGCCTATATTACTTAAAGTAGGCGACCATACGTTTTTATCAAATCGCTAGTGCCTTGAAAATTCGCAAAACGGACACAACCGTCAACGACGTCTGCCCTCATGCGTCTGCCCGCGTTCGGGTCGCGCACTCAGCGATGAGCCACTTCTTCCCCACCGCACCTACCCCGCTCCCGCCACGCCCCGTTCGCCTGGCGCCGCTGCCTGTATTTATCACCGAAACGGTATTTATCGCCGAAATTGCTATGACTCTGCATTTTAAATCTGTGATATCTTCGAAAATATTTATTTAATTTACATGCTGTAAAAAGCCATATTGATCTTTATTAAATGCACAATGTATTTAAGATACTTAATTGGATAAGGATTAATACTGTATTGCTTAAAATCGCTTCGTAAATAAGCCATTATTTCTCGTACAAAGTAAAGGATAAAAAATGGTTATTGTGGGTTATTCCTAAGAGATAAACATATACCATCACGGACTTTTTTGTAGACCTTTTTAAGTTGTACAATACTGTAGTAAATTGTTTTGATCTATCTTGTAGGATTCAGTCAGCGTTTGCAATGTAAGCGCATAAAATGTGTTTTTTTTACGACCTCACATTAAAAACCTCAAAAATTGTAGCCTATGTGTTATTCTGATGTATAAGCTATATTGTGGTAAAGTTTCATTCAAATCCATTCAGTAGTTTTTACGTGAAAGAGTAACAAACATCCATACATCCATACTTACAAACTTTCGCCTTTATAATATTATAATAAGATATTGTTAGCTAATATAGATTTATATATTTTGTGAAAATTTCAAGTGTCTAACAGCTACCACTATTGATATTATAGCAAAATAAAAGGAAAAAAACACGTTTAGTGTATAAACCCACCTTAATATTTATTTTTTATTTTTTTTGTAGTTATTGATAGAGCGGCACGGGAAATTAGTACATAACTTGTGAAAGTTTCAGTTTTCTAGCTATCCTGGTTCTAGCTATCTGAGATTCAGACTGGAGAGAGACAAACAGACGTCGGAGGCTTAGTAATAGGGTCCCGTTTTTTACCTTTTAGGTAGGGAACCCTAAAAACAAATGAATTTATCAGTGAGTTAATAAATAACCTCAAGTGAATAGCTAGTCAACTATGATGTCGTACCTCAAATTGATATTGCGTAAATAATCTATACAATAGGTGATAAACAGACGTACAGACCTTCACACCAGCCGTTGACCATTTAACAACTAAATGAAAAAGACACTAACTTTTTATGGCTGTCTTCAATAAATAATTCAATTCTATTTGTCTCTATAGAAAAGAAGATCGTGAGCTTATACAAGGTGTTTTCGAATCTGATAAAGAAATATTACGACATTCCTCTTTCAAATTTGATAAATGTCTAGCTGTAATGTATTTAAAAAAAATTTGAGTTCAATATTAAAATTCTTTATAAATATAATAATATGTACCTTTATAACTTAATACAACAGTGTGAGTTCTTATCCTAGTGGTACATTATTATGACGATTTTTTTATTCTTTTACATCGTAATGCATTTAGAACTTTAGTCGTGGATAGCTTTAGATACATAGACACACTTTGCCGGAATCACTGTTCCCTCTGAACTATAACCTCACTGTATTCAACGCGAGATTGAATCAGTTTCTTCTAGGCAAGCGCACTCCATCCTAGATCGCAACATCACTTAACATAAGGTGAGTAGCGATCAAGCGCTTGCCTTTCAACCATAAAAAAAAAACACTATTTATATTTAAGTTTTACGTTTAACATAAGATTATTTACAAATGCTTTAGATCGAGCAATATGTTTTATAACTTTAATACACTAAGAAGAAATGACACTTACGGGTAGATTCTCGAGATACTGAGCGACCAGTCGACTAGGAGGAGGAAGGATATATTTTGACATATATATTTGACAGATAGATATATATAGATAGATATATTTTGACATATATTTGAGATATATGTGATATTGCAATAATTCAAGCATTGACATGATATAAATAGTAGTAATTAGTTCGGGCATGACAAGATTAATAAAACACCTTCTTGACATTTTTTGTATATTACATTCAGTGACATAAAATAGATTTTTCATATTAATAGAAATTTTATTTTTATTATTAATTTCAATTTTTGTGATTTAGTTCTTAAAAATTAAATAATCTTAGTAAAATGTTATTTGTAATTGACGTGCCGTGTATGACAAAAGTAGTCAAAAGCTTAATTAATGATTTGATTTTGAGTACACATTGTATAGAAATAGAAAACCACCGATGCGTGAGCTATCCTTGACTTGGTTTGATGCAATCGAGCGCGACAGGACACGACTCAGATGGACACCAAACTATCAGGTTTATATCATTTGATTTACATTAATTTATAATCCGATTTCTTGATACAAACTAGGTTAATGATATGTTTATCTAAATTAATCTATACCTACCAATACTATAAAATAATAGTTTAAAATAACTAAAAAACACGCTTATCTGGCCGTTTTAAGTGGGTCAAAATCGCGCGCAAAGAAGTCGGTTACAAACAAACATACAAACAAAAATACAAAAAAATGAAATAATTTTATCAAATTAGTGTATTGTTATCGGTCCTCAATAAATCTACAAAGTTTCTACGAAATCTGGCCGTTTAAAGTGGGTCAAAATCGCGCCCAAAGAAGTTGGTTACAAACAAACATACAAACATATAGGTAAGCTAATATAAAGCGTGTAAAAATAAAAGGTTTGTTTGTTTGTTTGACGTGAACAGGCTCAGAAACTACTGGACCGATTTGAAAAAGTCTTTGACCGTTGGGAAGCTACATTATCCCTGAGTAACATAGGCGAAATTTTAATTCTCTTTGCAACTTAGATTATTTATTTGATTACTTGATACAAACTAGGCTAATGATAAGATTATCCAAATAAATATTAATTAATTTGAATGTAGCGCCTGTATCTCGGCTAGCTAAGGTGATCTGACGCGATCATCGAAGAATGTATGTATATGAAGTAAAAATATGTATGTATGTGTATGTAGTAGGTATATCAGTTGTGTTGGCAACCATAACACGAACTAGAAATGGTTCAGTATGGGGTTAACCAGCCGTGTGTGAAATGTGTAAAAAAAATAAAACATCACGGATATGCGTGAATTACGACATTTACGCATAAAATTCCCTCGACAGGGTCGTAACTCATAGTGTTATCATCATATATCAGCGATTCCTCGGCGAACCGACATTCGAGATACTGACTGACATCCGGCCGTATATTGTGTTGCCACGAGTTGTACTAACATCTGCAGGTCAAGTCAAAAGATATAATAGCTCAGTTGGGCATGAGACTGCCTTACGTACCAAAGATCGAGGGTTCGATCCCCGCCAATGAGCTCAAGCTTTCAGTGAAGGAATCGTGAGAAAACCATAGCATGGTGGTAGGGCATTTTCTATTGCTCGTCTGGCTAGCAACCAACCACAGATTCGTAATTGTTAAAGATTATTAAAGAATTCCCCCTCACAAAAAAAAGGGGAACGAGTGAAAAAAAAATTAAAGATATCTTTGACGAGCGAAACGAAGACTCTGCTTTCCGCCATTTTGAAGCGACAGCCATCTTGGATCGATTTTTATCAAACATAGTTTATAAAACCGACTAAGAAAGACACCTTTCAAACAAAAAACCTAAATACAAATTGGTTCACCCAGTCAGTAGCTACGATGCTATTTTATTGAATAAATGAATTACTTTATTATTAGCTGTGGTGTTACCTAGCATGGGATGTACGTGATGTAATCCAGGTCAAAAGAAGTTAATCCGGGATAAAAAAAAATAAAAAAAAATGTCTGATCTATTTCCATACCGAATTTGATCAAATCGGTGTTATATTTTATTATAATCGATTTAGCCGTTTAAGTGTGAGAATAGTTTTTTTTTATAACTTTTAGGTTTGCGTTTTACCACAGCTTGCCTGGTTTTCAACAATACTATGGCCTACGATGTTACGTTGTTTGTTTGTTAGATTATGAAGTTATGATCTCAATCGGTCATCTGAATCGGTCCAGCCATTTCTGTATGAAGAAGTAACAAACATACACACACTCATAAACAAACTTTCGCATTTATTATATTAGTTGGATAAGATAATGGTACGGCCACAACCGGACAATATGTCGTAAGGCCTTCGTAAGGCCTCTTAGGAAACGTTTTGCAGAACGCATTTTCCAGGAATATGTACAGTCGACGTGTTACGTACTAGCGTACTAAATATGATACGCTAAAAAGTAGTAGAAATAAAAGAAAGCTATGCCCCATGAAAACAAGAACCCAATTATTTCATGGTAGTATTTTCTGTATGGGTGTAAAAATCTACAATAACTTGCCTCTGTCGATTAGAGAGACCAATTCTTTGATTGTTTTTTTTTTCACAAAATATATAAATGCATATTGGTGACGATTCAGCGGCACACAAGACCAAACTAAATTTAAGAAGCCCCGTCTCTTTTCCTCTTAGGTGGCCAGAAAGAGACGGCACGTTCTGAACCACAGACAAAACAACTAAAATTACGTCAAATATGGAATGTCCAGGCAGTTTTAGAGGCTTTCTCTGTCTACGTTTAGAGGTGATACAAGTGAGTGCGTTCTAAAGTCGCCTATATTTTCTAAATTTGACGTGATTTTATTTGTTTTGACTATGGTGCAGAACGTGCCGTCTCTTTCTGGCCACCTAAGATGAAAAGAGACGGGGCTACTTTAAATTTAGTTTAGTCTTGTGTGCCGCTGAATCGCCACCAATATGCATTTTTTATATTTTGTGAAAATTTTAAGTGTCTAATACAAAGGTACAAATCCCACATAACTTGGCTTCGCCCCATTGGATTGGATGAGAATTGTGACGGGAGAAAAATTATGACTGCTATTGAATTTGATTTGTATATTATTTAATTTAATTTGATTGTATTTAATTTATTTTGATTGTATGTAATTTAGTTTGATTGTATTTAATTTAATTTGATTGTATTTTATTGATATTTGTTTGAATTGTATGGATGGATTATTCTGAAATAAATGAGTTAATAATTGTGACCAGGTATCTTGTTAAAGATTTCCCCCTCGTCAACAAAAAAAGGTTAGTATTTGTATCGTGTAGTACCTATCAGTTTACCTATCGAATGACCACCGCAGTAAGGAAGGATAGCGCTATTAATATGACACTAGTGTTCAAGGATCGCAGAGTTACCCGTTCACTTCAATTGTCTACTGCCGGTCTGAGAAAAAGGCACGTTGGAGAATTATTCAACAGTAATTATTGCATGTTTTTTTTGTTATAAACAAATATTTATTCAATCAATACTTTTCACATTGTAAATTTATTTACAAATAACTATTACAGAAAAAACAATTAAAATGCTATATTCAAACTTAAAGAGAAGAAGAACAAGAAAACTCAAAACACTACAATTGAAATTAAAGTAGGTCAGCATTTTAGGCACCTTACCCGCGGACACTGACTTATTTACTATTTGTAAGTTTTTTTCTAATTATAGTGTATTTAGAATTTTATTTAATGAATTAATTATATTCTTTTTTTTATTTTATTTTTTAAATATTAGGACACATTTCACACACGGCTAGTTACCCCATACTGAACCATTTCTAGTTCGTGTTATGGTTGCTATCACAACTGATATACTACAAATATATACATACATATTTTGTATAGATACATATTTAACACCCAGACCCACAGCCAACAAATTTAGTTAAGCACAAAGATGTTGGCCAAGCCGGGAATCGAGCCCGGAACCTTCTGGATGGCAGTCCGGCATGGTAACCGTTGCGCCAACGAGGTCGTCATATTAGGCACCCTAACCACGGACATAGACTTAGATATTGTTTATTATCTGTAATTAAGGTATTAATGTAAAGCATTTTTTATAGCCAACATAATAATCATATGCAACTGAAAACGCCGGTACATAGACTTGTGAAATTGGAGAGGTCCGTTTACGTGTTGGGGCCCGCGATCTACAACCGCGTACCCGCGACTGTCCGGGATGCACCTTCCACCGCCAGCTTTAACACTACACTCAGGGTTTGGCTATTAGATAAAACTTTTATAATATTAATGATTATCTAAAATTGAAAATTGACATTTGATTAATATCATATACTATTGTAATGATATTATATAACTAGAATTGATAATTGACATGGATACATATCATATACTTTTGTATTGATATCATATCATTTGACTTGTAACTTTGGTGTTATCAATAAATGATTTGTATTTGTATTTGCATATAAAACACTAAACTAAAAATAAACTTAATCTACATAAGTCCAGGGTAGAAGAAATTAAATTAATTAAATTATTCATAATGCATAATAAAATAAATTCATTAATTATATCGCTTAGATACTTATCAAAAACAGTAAAAATAATTAAAATCAATTGGATATTTGCGATAAAAATTCAAAAATTACGGGTAAAAATACAAAACAGTACAAAACATAGTCATAGTAGGTCGGAATTAATTTAGATAAAACGTCTCAATGGTAGACTACAAATAATCCATTCAACTCCAGAACAATATAAAAACCCCGACGTGCCAACATCGTGTCAGGAACTACAGCAATGCCGTAACACAATACTAACTGCAGTCGACCTGTCAGTGCATTCGCGACACAAACCGACCTTCGAAAGGAAAAGTGTATCATTCAAACAGATATAACGATTACTAGCGCCACCACGCGGTGTTTCTCGGGATTAAAACCTAGCCTTTCAACCTTCTTCTTCTTCCATACCTTATCCCACTTAGGTGGGGTCGGCACAGCAAATCTTCTTCCACTCTTTTCTATCAGCCGCCGTCTCTACACTCACTCCTTTCCCTCTCATATCCTCATTCACACACTCCATCCATGTCTTCTTCGGTCGACCTCTTGCCCTTCTCCCTTGCACTACCATTTCCATACATCTCCTAGTAACATGCGTCTCCTCTCTACGCATCACATGCCCATACCACGCTAACCTTCCGTTCTTTATTTTCTCATTCTCTGGGGGGCTACTTTCACACTAACCTATTCTCAACTCAAAATGCAAATTCTAGTCCGTAAACGTTTATTTTCTTTTCGACTTGTATTTAAACCTCTCAACTCAAATTAAAGCCTCCCATTTTTAGGATGTTGGGTTTTTTTTCCAATTGTAACTGTTTTCCGCTTCGATAACAGAAAAAGGGTTAAACCCAACATTATCTGTAACAAATACCCAGATGTTTAGTACCTATTAAATACTTATTCATGCAAATCCAAAAGCAATGACTAATTTAAATCGACTTCCTGCAGTAAACTATACAACTAACAAAACGGTCACTTTATAATCTGAACACGTACTCGAATGTTTCTCTAGAGTCAATGCCAAATTGCGATATGACTCAAATCACTGTAGCGCTCGTGGCTCAGCTTACTAAGGTAATTCCCTGTTCTCCAAAGACTATATGTAGCTAGGCTATCTAAGATGATTCCCTGTTCCCCAAAGACTTTATGTAGCTAGCCTAAATAAGTTGATTCCCTGTTCCCCAAAGACTTTATGTAGCTAGCCTAAATAAGTTGATTCCCTGTTCCCCAAAGACTATATGTAGCTAGGCTTACTAAGATGATTCCCTGTTCCCCAAAGACTATACGTAGCTAGGCTATCTAAGATGATTCCCTGTTCCCCAAAGACTATATGTAGCTAGGCTTACTAAGATGATTCCCTGTTCCCCAAAGACTATACGTAGCTAGGCTATCTAAGATGATTCCCTGTTCCCCAAAGACTATATGTAGCTAGGCTAAATAAATTGATTCCCTGTTCCCCAAAGACTATATGTAGCTAGGCTATCTTATGAAAGTTTCAGCTTTCTAGCTATTACGGCTTCTGAGATACATCCTGGAGACAGACAGACAGCGGAGGCTTAGTAATAGGGTTCCGTTTTTACCTATTACGTACCGGTACGGAACCTTAAAAAGAAACTATCTGCCAAAATTGCATTTTGTTGTTTGTTATTGTTAAGAGAAGGTTTTAAACACAGAAAAAACTTAAACATATACATGTAGATACCAATTTGAATTAAATACTCGTAATCATATACATTTTACAAACATATTTTTGTCGACAACTTTAATGAGCATAAACAAATTCAGTTTGTAGATGAGGTAACAATCCATCTTGTCTTTCGGTTGAAGCAGCTTGTAAAGAGGCTGCTTCTCTACTAATTTTTATCACTTCACCTAAATTTGAATTTGTTTGGGAAGATGAACTCAGGTGCGTACATATTATGCAGCTATTTTCATCAGCCATGCTGTTAGCCGTTGGTTTATCCATTGTTCGAAATCTAATAAAAAAATAATAATAAATAATTAACTGCATTTGATTCGTTATTATCTTTTTTTGTATTGAAACTGATCTTTAATTTTTTATTTAATTATAATTTAATTAATTCAATAATGAACTGTAGTTTTCAATGTTATCACTTACCAAATTAAGCAATACAAAAGAATTTGTAATAGTTCAATATATAATTCCATTGTACATAGTAGCTGTTGCTCCGCTCTCCCCTCAATGTTTTTCTACCTGTTCGAGATCCCTACTGCTATTATTATACACAGATATTTTCGAAAAATGTTCCTAGATGTCTATTCGGGTAAGATTTAACAAATAAATAAAATAAAAATTAACTGCACATAAAAATTTTGGGTAAACATTGCAATGTATAGTTTAAAAAACAATATCCCATATCAATCATATTAATTCATTCACTATAACTCTAATCCGAGGTGAAAACCCCCAGGCGCTCCACTATTATTTGGGTGAGTTTGGCGACAGCGGTTCCCATAGTAATTTTGGTGCATTGCACTTAGTATATATATACATATATACTAGCTGACCCAGCAAACGTTGTTTTGCCTTAATAATTATTTCTAAATATACAGTAGCCTATTCTCAGACCTACTGAATATGCATATAAAATTTGGAAAAAATCGGTCAAGCCGTTTCTGAGGAGTACGGTAACAAACACTGTGACACGGAAATTTTATATATAAGATATATCGATATAAATTATGAAATATTTTATAAAAAATTATTCATTTAAATACAGTCGGAATATCAGATATTAAAATGTCAGATTACAATATAATGTCAAACACAAATAACTTAAATCTAATTAAATA
This sequence comes from Mellilla xanthometata, assembly GCA_035578125.1. Lineage (NCBI taxonomy): Eukaryota > Metazoa > Arthropoda > Insecta > Lepidoptera > Geometridae > Mellilla > Mellilla xanthometata. The sequence continues at coordinate 685,726 of JAPUBQ010000045.1, forward strand.
ACCCGCCCCTGATAGTTCCCGGTGCAAAGGTGCCCATCAGACTTGCAGCGTTCCCGCGCTGAATGGCAATCGCTATCCTTTGCACCAGGAAAGATCCGGAGCGGGAGTCACCGGTCGGTTTGTTAAGCCTTTGCCCAATTTCTTTGAGCAAAGTCCTAGCATCCTTGCTCCAACAGCCCAGGGTCTCCACGGCAATAGGCACTTATGAAATATGTATGTAATATGTATATTCAGTACCATAATACAAACAAGAAATAGTTTAGCATGGGGCTAACCAGTCGTGTTTGATATGTATCCTATTTTCTTTTATTATAGACTAGAGGTTGCCCGCGGCTCCGCCCGCGTGTAGATCGCTTTTCGCGTAACCTGTGAAAAAATTCTATTGAATCCCATTCCCGTGCCAATTTTATATAAACATTACATTGCTACGATGTCAAAATGAGTTCGATTATTATTCGATATCTAAATTACCAAAGTATTGGTTTTATTAGTTCGGTGATGATGAAAAAGATTAGATCGTGTTCTCCAAGCCATTTTTTTTTAATTTAAATAATTTGAATACGCGAACCATACCACCAAGTGGATCACATACTTAAATTCCAATTCAGAAGTATTTAATTTCAAAAACACAAAACTTTCCCTTTGAATTTTAAACCCCAATGGCATACCTTAATGCACTCCTGGCAAATATTTTTACAAATTTATTTTAACCATCATATAAACTACAACCTCAACAACTTTCAAGACTTTTACTTGATAAATAAAGAATTTTCCATACAAACTTTCACCCCCCATTACAAACCCTTAGTTCACCCCTGGCAAAAAAACTTGATACCATTATTTATAATTTTACATAAACTATACATACTCCAAATTTCATTGCTGTAAGTTCAAAAACAAAGAAGTTTCGTACAAACGGTTTTACCCTCTTTCACCCCCTTAAAAGTAGAATTTCCAAAAATCTATTCTTACTACACGTTTAAGTACTAAAATATATACATACTCCAAATTTTACACCTCTAAGTTCAAAAACACAAAACTTTCATTTTTAACTTTCAACCCCAATGGCATCCCCCTTAATGCATCCCTGGCAAAAAAAAAATATCATTTCAATTTAACCATTTAATAATCTACTACCATAACAACTTTCAAGACTTTAACTTGATAAATAAAGAATTTTCCATACAAACTTTCACCCCCTATTACAAACCCTTAGTTCACCCCTGGCAAAAAAACTTGATCCCATTATTTTTATTTTTAAATAAACTATACATATTTCAAAGTTCATTGCTGGAAGTTCAAAAACAATGAAGTTTCATTCAAACTGTTTTACCCCCTTAGGGGTGGAATTTCCAAAAATCCGTTCTTAGTACGCGTCTACATACTAAAACAAATACACCGTCCAAATTTCATAACCCTAGGACCAGCCGTTTGGGCTCTGCGTTGTTTATAGATGAATGAATGAATGAGTCAGGACAAAGAGTCTTATAGTATAAATTTTAATTTTTTAAATAGAGTATTTTAAAATGGCGGGCTCAGCCGCCGCCCGCCCGTTCAAAAATTCTTACGTGTTATTATGCGAAAACGCCACTTGTACACTCGACCAAGTACCATTTATTTAGTAAACTGGTACACTACCGTTTGCGTGTTTTAAGACGGAACAGCGACATCTAGCGGATCTGGTGTACAACAGTTCATGGTACTAAGAAGAAGTTTTTTTACTAATTTATAAGTCTGATTTGTACCAAAATTAGTATACAGTGTAAACTCCATGTTACGTCACTCGATTTAACGCCAAACTCTCTAAAACGTCGAAATCTATTGGCTTTAGTTGGTTTAGCTTGTATTCCATATAATGATACATTCTCTCCATTTAACGACCACTCTCTATAACACCATAAAATGCAAAGTCCCTTCAGTGTCGTTATATATTAGAATTTACACTCTTAGGTGAATTGTGGTCAAGCGCTGACCTATTCTGAGTAAAAAAATATATAAATATAGTTTTGTTATTTAGAATTTTCCATTAATTTTTTTAGACAATAGTATTTAATGAGACATTTTAATTTTCTATTAAATATGTATCAATATACGAGTATAGTGTTTATGTATATAATTGTAGTATATCAGTTGTGTTAGCAACCTTAATACAAACTAGAAATGGTTTAGTATGGGGCTACCAGCCATAATGAGAAGTGTATTAAAAAAATTGAAAAAAAATTGTGTCAGTCAAATATGACTCAGTCGAGTATGATTCAAAGTAGTTTCCTCTTATTGCATAACTAATTTTCGTTTTCTGCGTATAAATTAACACTTTTCCATATCAAAGTATGCTAATTGAACTAAAAGGAAACTAGATCTGTTATATCATTCTTTTTCACACATCCGAAGCGCTTTTGTATGATAAGAAAATTTACACGAAATATTTTTTTTAGCCCCCTTAAATATTAAATAGATTAAGATATTTGAGGAGTGATATTAATAATACATATACCTTGGATTTTTTCAAGCTAAGAGTGAACAGATTTCTTCTAGATCAACGTGTTTCATCTTCGGCCACAGCTTCGCTTACCATCAGGTGAGTTGGTGGCCAAGCGTAGATTAGGGGTCTAAGGGGTTAGATTTCCAGCACGGCCAACATCTTTGTGATGAACTAAATTTGTTTGCTGTCGGTCTAGGTGTTAAATATGTATCTACATAAAGTACTAGCTGACCCGGCAAACGTTTTTTTGCCTCACTTAGGGGTATGAAAAATAGATAGTGTAGCTTATATGACACGTTCGTAGATTTACCATAGCAGCGCCATCTATTGATTACTTACTCAACCCAGTCGAAAGGTATCGAAATCTGTTAGAATCACTTGGAGTTAACAGATAATTGTGACTGTCAAATAATAACAGACAATAATTAGCAATAAATTAAAATTGCGACTATAATTTGAGATTTAAACTATCCTATCTCTCAAGTTGGATCGAACTGCACATGGTGTGCGAATTTTATTATAATCGGTTAAGTGGTTTAGGAGTCCATTGAGAACAAACATTGTGACACGAGATTTATATATATTAAGATGTATGTATGTATATTTAGTATATCAGTTGTGTTAGCAACCATAACACAAACTAGAATAGTATGGAGCTAACCAGCCGTGTGTGAAATGTGTCCAAAAAACCCAAGACGCTTGGCCAAGCGTATTTAAAAAAAAATAGTAGGATTTAGGTTAATTACGGTATCAGTGTTGCCTGTTACAAATATATCCCGACGCAGCGCCCGGTCAGATAACAGCGGCGACTCATTAGCAGGAAGTATCGCTCGTGGTGCGCATACGCAATCGCTCGAGGAACTGGGCAGTTAGGGTTGCCATGGTAACCTTTTGAAACAAAATTCCTTATCCCCTTATGAAAAGGGGCTAGACGGAAAAAAATCTTACAAAAAGTTATCACGACACTTTTTGCGCACGGTATGGCAACGTCGCGTCTCCAAAATTTGTTCGGAAGTCAAATACGGCTATCAATGAAAGTGTTCACTAATTGACAACAGCGCCATTCGTTTCAGGTGGAGTTGCGATTGAGCCTACAGATTTAGTTTATATTACATTATATTCGTTAATAATAAAAAAATAAAATTATAAAACAATTCCTTCACTAATTAATCGAAAGGAACTTCGTTTCATCCGGGTGTCCCTTGACAGCTCTCAAGTTTTTTTTTATGATGAATATTGTTAAGTTTGACCACAGCTTACCTGATCTTAAGATTCATTGGTAATAATGGCAAACTTCCGCGCCACGCTTTATTGTATGGGAATCAGCAATTAAGTGATGAATGAGAAAAACCTTCTAATATTATTTAATGCAAAAGTTTGTGTGTATGTTTGTTAGTTTTTCAACGCTTAAACGGATTTTTATGAAATTTAGTGTGACGATAGGTTAGATATGGATTAACATTAAGGCTATTTTTTATAAGGAAAACAATTGTAGTTATGGGATACGCAAATAACTTCAAAATAGATGTTACTTCTTCACGTTTCAGCGGCTGGACTGATTTTAATGGGACTTGCTATGCAGATAGGTTAGACCTTGGATTAACACATAGGCTACTTTGTATGCCGAATTAACTTCTTTTGTCCCGAATTAACGCGAGGCGCAGCTTGTTAGTTTATAATAATAAGTTTAAGTTTAAGGTATACAACCCTAAAACTCAGCAGTGACAACCCTAAACAACCGGTCACGATATGCAAATATCCCTAGAAGTTGTACTCGGTCAGAGCTGTTCAAACGGGATGTAGCCTTATATACAGTTCTACTGCTGGGACTCAGGACCTTCTCTCACGAGGAGAGATATATAGGCCACCTCGCTGTACATTTGCCGGTTGGGAACCAACACAGGTCTTCGGATATTATGATCCTCTATTGTGTCGGTTTCCGCACGATGTTTTCCTTCAGCGAAAAGAGCGTGCAAAACAACAAAAAATAATCTAAAAAAAACTCTTGTATTGTATGGGGACCCCCAAATATTTATATTTTTAGTATTTGTTGTTATAGCGGTACGGGAAATACGTAACTTGTGAAAATTTCAGCTTTCTAGCTATTACGGTTTCTGAGATACAGCATGGAGACAGACAGACAGCGGAGGCTCAGTAATAGGGTCCCGTTTATACCTTTCAGGTTCATTTGCCAGCAGTGCGCGTAGCCACACGAGTAAGCGATACTCTGGACTAGGATAGAGCATGCCTAGTCTGTACTAACTAACTAAGAAGGCTATGGGAACACACTGTTAGGTACTTGGCGAATTTTAAACTTGATTTATTGGTTGCTAGCCAGGCGAGCACTAGAAAATGCCCTACTACTATGTAAGTACAGTGTAAACTCCATGTAACGTCATTCGATTTAACGACAAACTCTCTAAAGCGTCGAAATCAATTGGTTTCAGTTGGTTTAGCTTGTATTCCATACAATGACACATTCCCTCCATTTAACGAATGACCATCGGACTCTCTCTATGACCATTGGACGAGTAGGGAAACACCAAGGCGGCATCGTTATACTGTGGAGGTGCCTAAGTCGCGTACTAAGCGATTTGCCTCCACCTTCATTGTGCGTACCGCCAAGGTGCCAAATTCTTTGCCAAATTCCCTGTTCCCTGATAACTATTATCTAGCGGGTTTCAAGGCAAGAGTGAACCGGTTTCTTCTAGGCAAGCGCGCTCCACCTTAGATTGCAATATCGCTTACCATCAGGTGAATTGTGATCAAGCGCAAGCCCATTAAGAGTAAAAAAAAACGCTATTAATTGCACAGTCCCTTCAGTGTCGTTCATAGAGTTTACACTGTTGTAATAATAATACAGGTACTTATTGGATTTTAAATATTCTGATTTAAACCTGTACTGACTGAATTTACTAAAACCTTTTCCTTTAAATTGAAGGCTAACTGCTTTAAAAATAAACTTATTGGAATAAAGTATGTAGGTACCAATGCAATCAAGGTACCAAGTTAAGGAAATAATGATTTTTTCTTCTTTTGATATAAACCTATAATGTAAAAATCTAGATTACCAGTTGTTACATACTTATTTTAGACGACCTTGTTGGAATAATGGTTACTATGCCGGACTGCCAACTAGGGGTCCCAGGGGTTAGATTTCCAGCACGGCCAACATCTTTGTGATGAACCAAACTAGAAATGGTTTAGTATGGGGCTAATCAGCCGTGTGTGAAATGTGTCCTAAAAATCTCACGACCCAAAAATCTCGATGTGTTAGTATAAGTAAAGTTTTACGTGCCTTTGCTTGTTTGTAAGTGTGTAATAATAATAATATTTATTGTTTATTTTATTTACTTATTTATTTTATCTTACAAACAAAAGAATAAGAGTATTGATGTACGTCCCATCCGTTTCAGAGCTAAGGTGTCAAAGACACAGAGAGAGAGAGAGAGAGAGAGAGAGAGAGAGAGGAAAAGAGAAAGGGGTAGAGAGAGATAGAGAGAGTGAGAGAGAGAGGAAAAGAGAGAGAGGTAGAGAGAGAGAAAGAGAGATATAGAGAGAGAGACGTAAGTAGAGACGTCCAAAATATCAGTCTACGCAGAGTTTAGCATTGCATCACTCCGCCGCCAGCGGAAGTTTTCCGAGATGTCCAGAAATAACTTGTTACTGTTCTTCAGAGTAATCTTGCTGACTCATTCACTGTACCTGGCTGACTAATAAATTTTATAGACTCTCAACCTCTTGTTGAAAATCGTACTACGTGTATCATTACGATTATGATTACGATACCCGTAGTACGGTTCTGACGCGATCGTCGAGGTTAAACAGCCGTCTTTGGATTTAAATCTAATTTACAATAGGCTTACATCGCCCATCAAGTGAGATATTATCATTGGTCCTGCTCTACCGCACGGACACATTATAGCTCTGTCCTTTGCTAGCACCGCGTCCCGCGACCGCAGAGGCGAACAGCGCTAATATGAGACATTACTTACATCGCCCATCAAGTGGGATATTATCATTGGTCCTGCTCTATCGCACGCGCACATTATAGCTCTGTCCTTTGCTAGCACCGCGTCCCGCGACCGCAGAGGCGAACAGCGCTACTATGAGACATTGCTTACATCGCCCATCCAGTGGGATATTATCATTGGTCCTGCTCTACCGCACGGACACATTATAGCTCTGTCCTTTGCTAGCACCGCGTCCCGCGACCGCAGAGGCAAACAGCGCTAATATGAGACATTGCTTACATCGACCATCAAGTGGGATATTATCATTGGTCCTGCTCTACTGCACGGACACATTATAGCTCTGTCCTTTACTAGCACCGCGTCCCGCGACCGCAGAGGCGAACAGCGCTAATATGAGACATTGCTTACATCGACCATCAAGTGGAATATTATCATTGGTCCTGCTCTACCACACGGACAGAATATAGCTCTGTCCTTTGCTAGCACCGCGTCCCGCGACCGCAGCAGTGAACAGCGCTAATATGAGACATTGCTTACATCGCCCATCAAGTTGTATATTATCATTGGTCCTGCTCTACCGCACGGACACATTATAGCTCTGTCCTTTGCTAGCACCGCGTCCCGCGACCGCAGAGGCGAGCAGCGCTAATATGAGACATTGCTTACATCGCCCATCAATATGTATATTATCATTGGTAGATTGTCTGTCTCGTGGTTACAGGCAGCAATTTGTTCCAAATTAGATTCTCAAATTGCATACTTCGTAAATGAAAAGATGAGGTCATTCACGACATTTGCGGTCTGCCTTTCCATTCACGGGTTTGTTTGTTTGTTTATTTATCAACCCTTGACGCAATAACTTCTTTTTCGTAGGAGCTAAGTGGCCAAGCTCTGGTGTTGAGAGGTTTCAAGTCACCCGAAGGCCTCTGACTTGGCTTAACGACTGCTTGTACTAAGACTAACAGCCAGGACCTACAATTTAACGTGTCATCCGACCACTCATACGAAGAAGAAGAATACGCAAAAACTACTCAGTGTTATAAGTTTGACGTTTCTGTGTGTGTGTGTGTGTGTGTTTTCGTGAGTATGTGTGTGTGCATTGAAGCTCCTAAGCGAATTAACGTTTATATTGATTGGAATACGTTACTTATTTTGTTTGAAAGTTTTATTTGTTGGAAGGAGGAGACGAAACGCCTGTGGCTCGGCTTTCTAAGGCGTTCTGACGCGATCATCGAGGTCAAGCAACGTTTGATGTGGACGGAAAGTCATTAGATGGGTGACCATGCATAAGACTCTCTTTTAAATAATTGAATTTTCTTCTGAGCACGTTAAATTGTAGCTCCCGGCTGTTAGTCTTAATACAAGCAGTAGTAAGTCAGAGAGAGGCCTTTGAGTGGCTTGAATACTCTTGACACCAAAGCTAGACCACTTAGCCCAAAAAAAGAAGAAGAAAAAGCCAATAGAAGACAAAATTAAATATTTAGTGTACTTCCGCTGTGATCCGAAATCCAAATTAAGACAAGTAAAGGAAAAATTAACTAAGATTAACGTTACCTATCACAATTCGGAAATTCTTAACTCTACACGTGTTTCGCCTAACCACAAGGCATCATCAGGAGATGTTGACTCTTCGAACGACAAGTCGAGAGTCAGAAGAAAAAGTCAGTAGGGTCCTTAGCTATGTCTTGTCTGAAAATCAAACACAATTTCTTAATTTTAATTTTAAACTTGTGAAGTATTTGATTTATTCTTCTTAATTTTTCGGTAGTTATTTAAACAACTATTGTTTTGTATTAACACAGATATGCTTTTGTTTCAAGTTACAGAGAGAACAAAAGACGGTTATTATTAAGCATTCTGTTATTGTATTCCGAAATCAAATATTAATATTTACCGAACATCTGCTATGACGTATAAATCTTACTAATATAATAAATGCGAAAGTTTGTTAGTGTGTATGTTTGTTACTTCTTCACACTCAAACGGCTCAGCTAATTTTGATGGCATTTGGTGAGAAGATAGGTTAGACCTTGGAACAGATGGGCTACTTTTTATCCCGAAAACAATTGTGGTTCCCGTGGGATACGCAAATAACTTGAAAATCTATGTTACTCCTTCACGCTCAAACGGCTGAACCGAATTTGATGACATTTGATGAGAAGATAGGTTAGAACTTGGATTAAATGCTTTTTGTCCCAAATTAACGCAGTGCAGCTAGTAAAAAATAAAAATCACTACACTTGAGGAAAAAGTAGTTATTGTTTTAACGACCTCGTTGTCGAGGGTCTCGGGTTCGATTCCCGGTCCGGCTAACATCTTTGTGGTGAACTTAATTTTTTGGCTGTCCGTGTGAATGTTAAATTTGTATCGATATAAAGTATTTACGCGTGTAATATATGTAGTATATATATACGTAGATTATGGCTTGTAACTCTTTCCTAATGAGAGAAAGCCCCGAGTCCCAGCAGTGAGAACGTATGTGGGCTGTTTATGCTATGTAGTGTATCAGTTATTATTTATTTATATTATTATTAGCAACCATAATACAAACTAGAAACAGTTTAGTATGGGGCTAAAATGAGTATGAATATTTAAAAAAAAAAACTTACATCACGAAAATAATAAATCAATATGTAAATGATAATCCAAGGCTGTCGATAACCGGTTGTTTCTGCAAGCCTCATTTAAACTTATTTCCTTAAGAGTGGCCCGTAAAGAAGATCGCCATGACTCAGAGCGCCGAAGGTCGTCGCCCCTGACAGGGTTTCGACCGCCGGTGCAAATCGACGGATTCTCCCGAGGAAATTCTCGGAAGCACCAACACTTATTGAATAAGACCATCCAAACACTGACCGCATCGACCGTTGCTTGGCGATAAGGGCAAAGTTTTGATTTTACAGTTTTTTGTGCCGTTGTTGTATGGGATATAAATAAAAATAAAATAAGCCTTCACTGTATTAAAACTTTCGTAAGGCATATTTGAATAATGTTTGTATAACCGGCCCTAACGGGTGGCCCTGCACAGTGCAGGGCCACCCTGCACAGTGCAGGGCCACCCGTCGCCGGAGACGTACGTTGGCTGTGTTCCTGCCCTTGAGAATGGCACACTGATTGTGCTGAAACATGTCGGGCTAATACCGACAAAATAAACGTAAGTGATAGCCGGTTATACAAACATTATTAAAATAAGCCTTTATTGCTGATTACACTATTTTAACTTAAAACTAATCATTTACATGCTTATATTTCCAGCTTGTCTTGCGACAAAGGCCTCCTCCAAACACTTCCATTTTCCTCTCTCTCTCGCTACTCTCGTCCATGTAGTTCCTGCTATCCTCATTATGTCGTCTTCCCAACGTTTACGTTGCCTTCGTTGTTGTATGGGAGACCCCCTTAAATATTTATTTTATTAAAAGATGTATTATTAAATTTGATAGCTAAAATATATTTGGTATATATTTTGTGAAAATTTCAAGTGTCTAGCAGCTAACGTTATTGATATATAGCGAAAAACACGTTTACTGTATAAGGACCCCCCTTTATTTTATTTTTAGTATTTGTTGTTATAGGGGCACGGGAAATACATATCTTGTGAAAGTTTCAGCTTTCTAGCTATTACGGTTTCTGAGATACAGCCTGGAGACAGACAGACAGCGGATTTTTAGTAATAGGGTCCCGTTTTTACCTTTTCGGTACGGAACCCTGAAAATATCGAAAAATTACTTGAAGTCTCAAGAACCACTGTACGATTATTTATACTTAATTTGTAATCAGACTTATGAATATGAAATAAAACTGGTTAAATAAAATCTAAAATAAGATTTTTTGCAATATATCAATAACGGTAGCTGCTAGACACAAAATATATAAATTTACATATAGTTACATTATTTACATAATTTACGTATAGAATCAAATTAAATACTAAAATTTAATAAAAATAAATATTTAAGAGGGGCTCCCATACAACCATGGTACGTAACCCTTAAGGCGCAAACCCAATTCGCACTTGGCCAATTTTATTTTGCTTCTATACGACTTTAATGTTAAGGTCATCGACCCTTATAAGTAAAGTCTTACCACACCTAAATGACCATCTGAAGGTTATTTTGGGTAATATCTTTGGGAACCCAATTAAGGAGGAATTTATGTACAGCTACATTAAATTCTTGTGATATTAAAGGACTTAAAATAACCGTGAGGTTACTGGCAATATTATATTAATATATATAAATCTCGTGTCACAATGTTTGTCCTCAATGGACTCCTAAACCACTTAACCAATTACATATAATAAAATTCGCACACCATGTGCAGTTCGATCCAACTTGAGAGATAGGATAGTTTAAATCTAAAATTATAGTCGCAATTTTGATTTATTGCTAATTTTTGTTTGTTATTATTTGACAGTCACAATTATCTGTTAACTCCAAATGATTCTAACAGATGTCGATACCTTTCGACTGGGTTGAGTAAGTAATCAATAGGTGGCGCTGCTATGGTAAATCTACGAACGTGTCATATAAGCTACCCCTGAGTGAGGCAAAACAACGTTTGCCGGGTCAGCTAGTAACTTATGAAAATAAAAACATAATATTGAACGTCGCAAACATAATGCAGTGACAATCAATATTGGTATTGAAACCAGTAATTACGGCAATTGAAATGCGGCCGCTGTCCGACACGGTCGACTTGTTTTCAAGGACAATGTTACATAATGCAGTTAAACGTTTAACGGTTAATATGGACAACGTGGTTAAGGCGCGATTAGCTTGCAAAATGTTAAGTCGAAGAAAGAAAACGTAAGAAATTATAATAGGTCGTTTGAAGAGTCCAACACTTTAGAGAGATACGAAGTTTTTTTTGCCTTTTTATCACCCCCTCTCTCCCTTGGTGATACATAGTGAGGTTTAAGATTACCTCTCCCCCCCCTCACTTCCTATATCCTATATCACGAGCAGAGAAACATGCGCACGCCGCACAGCGTACAATACTAACATACAATACCTACATAGCTTACTATAGCAAAAAGTGTCGTGACAACTTTTCGTAAGATTTTTTTCCGTCAAGCCCCCTTTCACAACGCGCGATAAGAAACTTCGTACCATTTTGTTTATAGACCGACTAAAGAAATGAAGACTACTAATTAAGACTAATAATTAACATTAAGGTGAATGTACGATTAAAGTCATTGAATTTACAAATAGTATGAACATTTTCCAACCATAAACCATAGGCAGAACATAGATAAATACTAGCTAACCCGCAAACATTGTTTTGCCTTAGTAAAGTTAAAAACACTATAATAGATCAGTTATAGAGCGGAATGAAATTAAATTACATTACTAAAATCGCCATAAAAAAATAGGGGTTGGTGATAAATAAGTAAAAATTTATGTAATATGTATTTTTCATGCCACATCGAAAAAAAAATTAAGTACTTATTAACAACCCTTATCAGTTAGGGGTATGGAAAATAGATAGTAGCCGATTCTCAGACCTACTGAATACGCATATAAAATTAGGTAAATATCGGTCAAGCCGTTTCGGAGGAGTACGGTAACTAACATTGTGACATTGAAAAGTGGAGTGCGAAGCTTTGGAATTCTCTGCCTGAGATCTTCAAATCGAGAGTGAATAGGTTCTTTCTAGGTAAGCGTGCGACAACGTAGGCCGCAGCGTTGCTTAACATCAGGCAAGCTGTGGTCAAACACAAACCTATTTCAAATAAAAAAATTATCTTATAATATAAAATTTCCGTGTCACAGTGTTTGTTACCGTACTCGTCCGAAACGGCTTGACCGATTTTTACCAAATTTTAAATGCTTATTCAGTAGGTCTGAGAATCAGCTACTGCATATCTATTTTTAAGGCAGAACAACGTTTGCCGGGTCAGCTAGTATATATATATATATATATATATATAAGAAGATAAGATATAAATTAAATTAGAATGTTATAAAATTACGCCATTTACGTGATATTTTTTTTACATTTTTCTTTCCATAGAGTATATATGAGTGCGTTTATCCAACAATATTACTCGTATTTATCATTCTGAGATATCAGTGTATGTACGTCATGACCTACACAAGGTGGTCGGAAGTTGGCCATTATATTATTGTTCCATTACGTTGCAAGAGACCTGACTCATACACTGGACTGGACATTTTTAGATCTACAGATGAAAATAATGTTGGCTTCTTTATTTCTACTCTACCGACTGAGTGAATAAATAAATATTAGGACACATTTCACACACGGCTGTTTAGCCATTTCTAGTTTGTATTATGGTTCCTAACGCAACTGATATACTACGAGTACATACTGGTTGATAACATAGCTGATATACTACATATACATACATATATAGGTACATACTTTATATCGATACATATGGAACACCCAGACCCCCCTATTGTTGTTGTATGGGGATAATTAATAATATTTTCATTTTATTTTTAGTATAATGTTGTTATAGCGGCAGGGGAAATACAAAACTTTAGAAAATTTCAGCTTTCTAGCTATTACGGTTTCTGAGATACAGCCTGGAGACAGACAGACAGCGGAGTCTTAGTAATAGGGTCCCGTTATTACCTTTTAGGTTTGGAACCTTGCAATGAAGAATACCAATCACTATAAATACATCCAAAGGTAATAAACATACAGAATTACCGTATTTTGTATCAATTTGGCACGTCCCGTTGCGGCTTTAAAAGATGTGATTGTATTTTGAAAGCATTGTTTACGTCGGGCACTTTGCCAAGTGTGTGCGCATCTTCAAATGCAAGTGCAGTTCTGTTTGACAATCGGATTGGATTGAGACTTCTATACGAAGTAGTACTCTAGAATGCTTAAACAAGTAAACAAGGTTAATGTAAAGAAAAACCAAAGATAAGTACACAAACTTGAATTTACAGTTTTTCTTTAGACAGTCATTAAGTAATTTTTTACACGCTTTATATTAGCTTCACCTGTATATTTGTATGTTTGTAACTGACTTCTTTGGGCGCGATTTTGACCCACTTTAAACGGCCAGATTTTGTTGAAACTTTGTAGATTTATTGAGGACCGATGACAATACACTAATTTGATAAAATTATTTCATTTTTTTGTATTTTTGTTTGTTTGTAACCGACTTCTTTGGGCGCGAATTTGACCCACTTAAAACGGCCAGATTTCGTTGAAACTTTGTAGATTAGATTTATTGAGGATCGATGACAATACACTAATTTGATAAAATTATTACATTTTTTTGTATTTTTGTTTGTATGTTTGTTTGTAACCGACTTCTTTGGGCGCGATTTGACCCACTAAAAACGGCCAGATAAGCGTGTTTTTAGTTTTTTTAAACTACTATTATTTCGATATGTTCTAACGTTTCTGATTAGCATAAGCAGCCCACTATACGTTCCCACTGCTGGTACTCGAGACCTTCTCTCACGAGGAGAGAGATATACTTAGGCCATAATCCACCACGCTGGCCAAGTGCGGGCTGGCGGATAACACATGTCTTCAAATATTGTGGTCCTCAAACATGCCGGTTTCCTCGCGATGTTTTCCTTCATCGTCAAGCGAGTGCAAATCCACACATAACTTGAAAAACAAGTCATTGGTGTGGGGCCGGGATCAAACCAGGGATCAAATCTGATTGAAAAGCAGACGTTATTACCACGAGCCATACTAGACTTTTTTTCTGATCATAAACTGTAAAACATACCGAAAAAACAGCTAAAAGACCGTCTCAAAAATAACTATGCTTATTTTGGTAACCATCAGACTTTTTTTACCCTTGATAGGTATGCGTTTGACTACAGCTAGCCTGATGTTAAGCTGCGCTGCAGTCTACGATGTGCACGCTTACCTAGAAGATACCTATTAATTCTACTTTTGAAGGCCTCCGGATGATACCTCTCAGGAAACAGAGACTCAGGTAGAGAGTTCCAAAGCTTCGCTTCCCTCACAATAAAGGTCGACGCAAAGCGTTTTGTACGAAAGTTTGGAACTTCAACTTTGTATCTTCAGATATCTCAGAATGAAAAAGAAATTGGTACAAAAAACTTAATTTTCGTTTCTTTTTAACCATTTTACTTCTAATTCATAAGTCTGATTGTTAACAAAATAAGTGTATATTCTTAGAGTGACTATTTAGTCGGCCTTTCATACTAAATAATTTATTACCGTTTACGATGTATACACTTTTTAAAAGTCTTATGCATGGTCACCCATCCAAACTGTCCGCATTGACCGCTGCTTAACCTCGATGATCGTGTCAGATCACCTTAGTGAGCCGAGCAACAGTATTAAGAACTACTAGTATGAAATATATCTGACGAAATTTGGCATATCTTAGCGTTACAGTTCAGAAATCAAGGATATCAGGCTTTTAAATATTTTTTAACTTTCGATCGATATACATAAAATATTGCACATACTAAAAGCATTCAGAGGTCAAGTTTTTTGTTGGTGACAGGGGATTTTTTTTCGACCAAGCGAGTGAAGTGTGCATCTATAAGGGTAACCAATGTTTTTCATCTGTCCATTTCATATGTCCGCTGTAATTTTGAACCATACAAGTTTATAACAATTATTATAATTATGTATTAAATGTATTGTTACAAAATGTTAGTTACCGTACTCCTCCGAAACGTTTTGACCGATTTTTACCAAATTTTATATGCGTAATCAATTGGTCTGAGAATCGGCTACTATCTATTTTCCATACCCCTAAGCTTTAAGGGTTGTTCACCATTAGTTTTTTTTTATTTATAGAAATATTTTTTAAGGCAAACAATGTTAGCCGGGTCAGCTAGTATAATATATAAATATAAATTATATCCTATCTACCAGTAAATAATATCCTATCGTATTTTCATAATATCACGAATGCGAAAGTTTGTTTGTTACTTCTTCATGCTCAAACGGCGGAACCGAATTTGATGAAATTTGGCATGGATATAGATTAGATCTTGGCTTAACATAAAGCCTACGTTAGATCTTGGATTAATTCATAGTTTTTTTTAATACCGGATTAATACCGGTAACGCCAAGGGGAGCAGCTAGTATAACATAACATATTATGTTTTTTACCTTGGTACACAGATTAAAAAATTCACAACATTTTTTTTTTAAATAAGCCTGTAAATATAGCAAAATATCAATATTTTTTCTTCTACATTTCTTTTTCCACACCACCACAAACTATCCCACGATATAATACCTCTAGGGCTCAATTAAACTTAATGTTATACCTTTTTAATGACCGTAGTCTATCTTAGATTAGTTTTATTTTAACTTAAGTGGAGTTCAGTTCTTGGAATATGTTCGGTTTATGACTAACACTAATCATTACGGTCAAGATGGGAGTCAGAACGTAAAAAATATAAGGAAAAATGAAGCACGATTTTCTAAGGTAGATTTCTTAATGGACTAATTATAGAGCGAGCGAAGTTTTTGCGTTTGCTGGCAAATTTTTATTTCGTCGGTTTGTATGTATAAGCACGAACAAACGGTCACATAATTTTTTTACACATTTCACACATGATTGGTTAGCCCCATACTGAACCATTTCTAGTTTGTGTTATGGTAGCTAACACAATTGATATACTACATATGTATACATACATAGTTGGCCATACTGGGAAACGAACCCGGAACCTTCTGATTGATTTATTTAATAAATACACCCTCCAAACTTCATACCCCTGGGTCCAGCCGTTTGGGCTCTGCGTTGCCTATCGATAAATGAATGAATGAGTCAGGACAAAGAGTCTTATAATATAGTAGATAGTAGATGTTACTGGGATATAATGTAGCTTCCCAACGGTGAAATAATTTTTCAAATCGGTCCAGTAGTTTCGGAGTGTATTCGCGTCAAACAAACAAACAATCAAAACCTCTTTATATTATTGGTATAGATCAAGAACCTATACGCAACACATGCTCAAAACCATCGCATGTCCACAATCTTCGCTGATAACTTAAGTACCATTTAAATCACCGTCCAAAACAAAAAGTTGGGTAATTTTTTCTTACCAAGTAATCTAAGTGCACATTAAGTTAGGAGACACGCGATGGGCGGATGCGGAATGCACTCGTGATACCGCTCGTACGGTATCCAGTAGAAGTTGCGTCCATTCAAAGATTGTGTGGTATTTATTGGTTGTACATTCTTTGGTTATTGGTTTCTTTAGTAACATATTCATTTATAGTTACTAGCTGCCCCAGCAAACGTTGTTTTGCCTTTATAATAAAATGGACATAAAAATAGGGGTTAGTGATAAATAAGTAAAAATTTTAAGTTGTAAGTATTTTTAATGCCTATCTATATATATTCTATTTCAAATTTAGTTTTTTTTTTGTTAGATTTTGATGTGCTAGTCGGACTCTTTGCCAGTTTGTTTGTTTGACGCGAATAGGCTCCGAAACAACTGGACCGATTTGAAAAATTCTTTCACCGTTGGAAAGCTACATTATCCCCGAGCCCGAGTAACATAGGCTATATTTCGTTTCAGATTCCTTGAGGACGAGACTCCTTGTTAATTCAGACTAGGCTTACTCCACTTTACTACTTCACTTACGAAAGAAAGAAAGAGAGAATCATTTATTTTGTGACACGAACAACAAAGAAAAATAATACACAATAAACATAAAAGAAAACGTTTACGTGTCACAAAACCGGCCCCAGCTCAGCGTGTGCTGACTGCAAGCAATCAGCGCTGGTCTTCCGCTGGAGCCGACCGGTGACCTCACATACGAAATACAACACACGGCACTTACGTGTGGTTACGCGCCCTGCTAGTCAAATGCCTAGCTTCTTCTTCTTTTTCATCGTATGAGATAAGTGATCAAGCTCTGGAGTCGAGAGTTTTCAAGCCGCACGAAGGCCTCTAACTTGGCTTAACGACTGCTTGTGCTAAGACTAACAGCCGAGATCTACAATTTAACGTGTCATCTGACCCACGGTAGCACCCAGATGAAAATGCCACTTGATAAACGGCAGTCTTGTGCATGGTGATTCATCCAAACACCGTCCGCATCAACCGTTGCTTAACTTCGATGATCGCGTCAGATCACCTTAGCTAGCCGAGCTACAGGCGCTACAAATGCTTAGCTGTAAAGAGTAAAAAACTTGTCTAATCTAAACTAGCCCCTCTGTTACTGTAAACCAGTAAAAAAAATTGTATGACTAACCTATTGTCTCTTGATTTGTAAATTTTTCGCTCCATTTTAGATTGTAACGAAATACCGCTAACGCCGAATAGCGTGGTATCACAGACGGTAAGTGGAATGCATTTGGGATTCCATTCAAAAACAACATGCGACCGTTTACGGGGAGCGAATACTGCAAATTTTAGTATTTCATCCAATGATATTGGTGGCGATTCTGCCGTACAAACGACTAAACTAAATTTAAAGTTGTCCTATATCTTTTCATCATAAGTGGCCAGAAAGAGACAGAACGTTCTGCATCATAGTCAAAACAACTAAAATCACGCCAACGGTCGCGGGACGCGGTGCTGGCAAAGGACAGAGCTATAATGTTTTGGGATTGAGCGATGTTCCCTTATTTATAAAAAAAAATTGATACAATTTTATGAGAACTGTATTGGTATTTATATTATGAGGATTGTAATGTCATTTTATTTTTTTATGCTTCTTTTGTTAATGCTTTTACTACCCTAAGGCAGGCAGAATTTGTGTTCAATCCGGGGGTACAAATACAAAATACAAAATCTTTATTTGAAATGGTAAGTAAATATAAATCAACAAAATTTTATGGAATCCAAAGGCTTCCAAACTAGTTGTAAGAACTGTATATTGGCAGCCAATGTCTTCACCCAAAAAAAAAATTAATATATCCATATAAGTACATAGGATGTATTTAAAAACTAAAATATAATTAATAAATTTACAAGTTGTTTGGAAATTAAACAATAAAATTTTGAAAATTGGAAATACAAAGTTAGTTTATATAAATCTATTCATCAAAGTACTAGTAACTGCAAATCTAAATATAACTAGATTTGCAAACATAGTTAACTTTAACTAAGTCTGAAATAAACAATTTGAATAAAACAAAAATTTAGCCTGCTAAGCTAATAAATAGTATTACTTTAACATAAACGACTAATTACGTAAAGTCTCTAAGAATGTGTTTATTAGCACATTTTTTAAAGCCTCTATTAAGTCGAGTACACTTTGTTCATTATGTGTTCTATTTTCAGCACTAGAAATAATAGTGGCAAAAAAATAAGGTTTTTTTTTCATTTATTTCAGACATAGTCCATATTACACATAATCAAAATCATAAAAACCAAAATCATAAAAATCAAAATCATAAAAATAATAATACTGATTCAGGGTCATAGATAAACAAAATCAAATAAACTTAAACGTCAAACGGATTAATTACAATATAATAATATTGATAAGTCTTCTTTTTATATATTTCTTATTAAGTATATTTCATATTGATAAGTCTGATTGGAACCAAAATAAGTATAAATATTCTTAAAGCTATTCTTTAGACGGCTTTTTAGCTATTTTTTCGATATTTTACCGTTTAAGATTTAAAGCGAAAAAACTATTCAAGATTTTGCTTTTATATACGCCTTAAGGGTGGTTGCTAGCCAGGCGAGCGCTAAAAAAGCCCTACCACCGTACAAACGTATATTGTAGTTATGGTAAAAGTGGAACGTAATGTGGTAGGAGTGCCATTACGTCAATAGGGAGGGAGGACCTTGACACGTCTGTGTTGACTCACCTACCTTTCCTATATAGACACAGTTTTTAGGGTTCCGCACCTAAAAGGTAAAAACGGGACCCTATTACTAAGCCTCCGCTGTCTATCTGTCTGTCTGTCTGTCTCCAGGCTGTATCTAAGAAACCATAGCTAGAAAGCTGAAACTTTCACAATATATGTATTTCCCGTGCCGCTATAACTAAAAATAAAAAATTAAAATATTAAGGAGGATACAATAAACGTGTTTTTTTTTCAAATTTTTTTGCTATATATCAATAATGGTCACTTAACATTTTCACAAAATATAATGTATATTAGCTATCAAATGAAATTATAAAATTTAAATAAACTACATATTTGAGGGGGGCTCCAATATAACAAACATACGAGGGTGGATTAGAAAACATCGCCTATTTTAATTTAATTTTACTTAAACTATTTTAATAATGTGTGTGTCTATATCATTATAGCTCTCAAGCGGATGGTTATTTTTAGGGTGCCGTACCTAATACAGTGTAAACTCCATATAACGACACTGAAGAGACTGAGCATTTTATGGCGTTATAGAGAGCGTTAATTGGAGAGAATGGATCCTAGTATGGAATATAAGCTAAGCCAACTGAAACCAATTGATTTCGACGCTTTAGAGAGTTTTTCGTTAAATCGAGTGACGTTACATGGAGTTTACACTGTAAATAAAAATTAAGATAAATTTCAATTGATAACACAAAAATATGATCGGTGTTTTTCTAAATTTTTAATTAATACTTATTATTGCCTCGAACCATCGCAAGCAACACCGCGGGGTAAAGCTAGTTCTAAAATAAATACACCTGTGCAAATTTGAAGTATCCATTCTGAAATAGCGTTGCGAATTTAATTTCTTTTCATCAATATAACCAATATAGACTTTGTACAGACTTTTTTATTTATTGTCATTATATTTGTTTTTATATTAAATCAATAATTAATTCTTTTGCTCAAAGTCGTCTTTTGTTTCACGACAGTCAAGGCCAAATTTCGTTGGAATTTTCTATGGAACTCTTGTTTTTTAGGGTTCCGTACCTAAAAGGTAAAATCGGGTCCCTATTACTAAGACTTCGCAGTCTGCTCTATGAAAATATATATTTCACTCGTGTTATATTTCTAGTTCTGTAGAACAAAAATGTTTGTTTATTATTTACTAGCTGACCCGGCAAACGTTGTTTTGCCTCACTTAGGGGTACAGCGCCATCTATTGATTACTTACTCAACCCAGTCGAAAGGTATCGACATCGGTTAGAAACATTTGGAGTTAACAGATAATTATGACACAATAATTAGCAATAAATTAAAATTGCAACAATAATTTGACATTTAAACTATCCTATCTCTCAAGTTGGATCGAACTGCACATGGTGTGCGAATTTTATTATAATCGGTTAAGTGGTTTAGGAGTCCATTGAGGACAAACATTGTGACACGAGATTTATATATATTAAGATTACAAATATGTCTTTACATATAATTTCATATTTCTTCACGTGTCATAAAATTAAATAATACAATTAAGTCTAAAAGACTACGCCAATGCTTGTCGCCCAAACGTACCCTCCTGGTTGGCTGGCAGCATTTCCTCGCTGAATCGCGAGAGAAATTTGCTGCCGCAAGTATTCCCCAGCCCGCGGATCTCGCCCCCTATCTTATTTATTTGCATATACAGTGAAAACTCTATATAACGACACTGAAGTAACTGTGCATTTTATGGCGTTATAGAGAGTGGTCGTTAAATGGAGAAAATGTATCATTGTATGGAATACGAGCTAAACCAACTATAGCCAATTGATTCCGACGCTTTAGAGAGTTTGTCGTTAAATCGAGTGACGTTACATGGAGTTTACACTGGACTTATATTTTAGCTGATCCATAATAGATAGATAGATAGATAAATTCTTTATTGGACACATAAATAAAAAAGACACAGTATAAGACAATTAACTTAAAATTAGTGTGCCACAATTGGCGGCCTTATCGCTTAAAGCGATCTCTTCCAGGCAACCTTTGGATGGAAAGGAATTTATAAACAACTAAAGAAGGACGTAGTACCTGTAGACTTAATGTTAATAAGCTTTTTATGCAAAGCTTGGGTTCATGAGATTTTATAACTACATACAAAGTCGCATAGCGTGAGGTCAATAGCGCGTGTGCAAAAACAATACATTCCTAACTCTTTAGAGGGTCCCAGCACAGGGACGTATTCAGGACAAGACAACTCTGGCTCATGGGGGGAAATCTGCAGGGCGTGGGAGTTTAAGTCTGAATGGAAACTTTGATACGTGAAGACATTTAATTACCTCTTAAATATAGTGTAAATAAATAAAATCACTTATTGGCCTTGCAACATCTCATCGCATTTGGCAAGTCATTTACATACGGTTATTGTAATATAGACTAAATAGTAGATATTTAAAATTAGGGTTGATAATTCAAAATTATGTCAGAAGAAAATGAAGATTCAACAAGTTGCATATTCAAGAGTTTTTTTTTATAGAATAAAATAGATTAGTATTAAAGAATTTGTTTTAACGTTCTTTTGAATTGGATAACTGGTAATTCAATAATTTTAAGTGGCAGTTTGTTAATCATTATTATTTTGTTAAACATTCCATGCTTTTGTACTTTGGCTAGTTTGTTTGCTGTTTTTTTCAAATGATCCTGTTTCCTTAAGCTTTTTTTCGAAGCCAGTTAGTCCTTCTCATCGTTAATTGCTAATATTTTTGTTCACAACTTTTTGATAGGGTTAGCACGGTAAGTTTTCTTTCATTCAGCTGTCATTTCTTTATTAGTGTCTCTCTATTTTATATATTTTATCTTACTAATATTATAAATGCGAAAGTATGTGTGTGTGCGTGTCGTAATGCGTTGAAGTGATTTTATTGAATTTTACGGAGTTTAGACACAGAATTAACACATAGGCTACTTTTTATCCCGAATTAACACGGTTGACAACAGCGGGACGCTACTAGTGACATATTAAAATCTTTTATATTATAAGCAAGCAAGTGTGTGTGTTTATAACTAAGTAAATTTGACTTTGAAAATAATAAATTATTACAATAGATAATTCTCACGAACAGTAAAAAAGTGACACATCGGCATTATAAAATAATTTGTAAATTGCACACCACAGATTAGTTTAAAATCAGACAAACAGGGAAGAAGTTACGAAATTGTACCCCATTTTAACCGAGTTTGAATAACATAACTACAAGAGGATCAAAGTTTGCCCCCAAGGGCCATTCCTTAATTACGCCCACTCTAGCCTACGTGTGTGAACGATAGGGCTCTAAAATAAGTTATGGCTAATTCCTGAGAAGGACTACCAATGACCTGTGATGTAGGCCAGGCGTAATCGGCACTGTTTCTATACTTAATACGTAATACGTAAACTTTAATACCGGCCGACGCATTTTAAGGGTTCAAACGGGACCCTATTACTATGCCTCCGATGTCTGTCTGTCTATCATCAGGCTGTATCTCAAAAACCGTGATAGATAGAAAGCTGAAACTTTCACAAGATATGGATATATCCTATGCCGCTTTAACAACAAATACTAAAAGTAAAATTAAAAAATATTAAAGGAGGTCCCCATACAATAAAAGCATTTTGGCACGGGAAATACATATCTTGTGAATGTTTCAGCTTTCTAGCTGATACGGTTTCAGAGATACTGCCTGGAGACAGACAGACAGCGGAGGCTTAGTAATAGGTTTCCGATTTAACCTTCTAGGTACGGAACCTAAAAATGATAATCAGTTTATCCGTTCGGGACGATGCCACACACACACACACACACACACACACACACACACACACACACACACACACACACACACACACACACACACACACATGGACACGTTAAACTTATACTTCCCTTGGTTTTTGCATTTTTTTTATGATGGATAGGCAAGCGCTTGATCGAAACTCACCTGATGTTAAGTGATGTTGCGATCTAGGATGGAGCGCGCTTGCCTAGAAGAAACCGATTCACTCTCGCCTTGAAGACAGTATGGTTAGTTTAGAGGGTACAGGGATTCCGGCAAAGAGTTCCACAGTTTAATGGTCCGCACAATATATTTGGAAGCGAAACGCTTCGTGCGGATTTTTGGAACTTCAACTGTATAGCGGGAACTAAAAATGTCGTTATAGCGTAAGAAGTGCGGAATAAGGACCGAATAAGTCCGGTTTACGTTCAGCTTACAGCGGTAGCCGTGCAGGTTTCTGGAATGCAGTTTGTGCAGAGTTAGGTTATCTAAACACTGGGCCAATGTACTGTTAACTATTCTGTGACAATAGGCTTTGAACTGTAGGCTTTATAACACTCACTTGTGAACACTCACGCATTGGTTCAAACATGTTAAACCGAGCGAGCCAAGTAAGCTAAGTCTCTCGTCTGTCGAGAGGGAAGCGTGTTCAACAAGCTGGCAGCATTACCACGTTGAATGACAATGGTGGCGATTCAGCGGCACACACGACTACACTAAATTTAAAGAAGCCCCGTCTCTTTTCATCTTAGGTGGCTAGAAAGAGAGGCACGCTCTGAACCACAGACAAAACAACTAAAATCACGTCAAATATGGAATGTGCAGGCAGTTTTAGAGGTGATACAAGTGAGTGCGGTCTAAATATTTTCTACATTTGACGTCATTTTAGTTGTTTTGACTATGATGCAGAGCGTGCCGTCTCTTTCTGGCCACCTAAGATGAAAAGAGACGGGGCTTCTTTAAATTTAGTTTAGTCGTGTGTGCCACTGAATCGCCACCAATTATTCTTCTTGTTCGTATGAACTAAGTGGCCTTTATTAGTAACTCTGGAGTCGAGAGTTTTAAAAGCCGCCCGAAGGCCTCTGACTTGGCTAAACGACTGCTTGTACTAAGACTAACAGCCGGGACCTTCAATTTAACGTATCATCCGACCCACAGTAGCGCCCAGATGGAAATGCCACTTGAAAAACGACAGTCTTCTGCATGATCACCCATTAAAACACCGTCCGCATCGACCGTTACCATTGGAGAATGAAGTATTATAACCATAGATTTTGAAGTTATTTGAATATCCCACGTGAACTACGATTGTTTTCGAATTTTCCCCTTCCACTATCGGACGAGCAGGGAAACGCCAAGGCGGCATCGGTTTATGGTTGAGGTGCACAAAGCGTTTTGCCCTCACATTTGTTGTCCGAACCGCCAAACTTTGGAATTCCTTGTCGAATTCCCTGTTCCTCAATGACTATAAATAATCTAGCGATTTTCAAGGCGAGAGTGAACCGGTTCTTTCTAGGTAAGCGCGCTTCACCGTAGACCTTAATATTACTTACTATCAAGTGAATTTGTGGTCAAGCGCTGACCTATTTAGACGAAAAAAAAGTAACCTTTTGTGTTAATCCAAGGCCTAACCTATCTTCACACTAAATTCCATCCAAAAATGATTCAGCCGTTTGTGGGTGAAAAAGTAACAAACATACACACAAACTTTGGCATTTATAATATTAGTGAGATTTTAATGGCGTATGGTACTTATGCCAATTATCAGGTTCCATACTCATTAAGCGATAAGAACTAATGAGCTAATTAATTAAAAAATATGAACTACGAAATAAGCAACGCTTAAAACATTAATAATTTAGTTGTTGTGTTTTGTTTAGTTTACAATCTAAGTCAGATGACTTTAAGCGTGTTGAAAAGTGTAGACACCGGAGTTAAGCTTAGCTCTTTAGCAAGAGTAAGTTAAAAAATCACAAAGCTATGAGTAATGTTGGAGTTTTTTATCAGTTTGTAAATATTTTTGTGATTGTGCGAGTAGAACCTATGACTGAACCTATGACACTGAAGGGGCTGTGCATTTTATGGCGTTATAGAGAGTGGTTGTTAAATGGAGAGAATGTATCATTAAATTTAAATTCATTTATTAATTTCAATTTAATTTCGATAATTTAATTCTAGTTTATAATTTAAGATTATAGGTAAGCTATGTCCGTGTAATTCTAGATTATAAACTATGTACGTACCAAATTTCATCAAAATCAGTTCAGTTCACGTTAAAACGGCTGATTATCTTTTACACAGAAGCAATCTCCGCTCGATGAAATTTCGAATACTACGTTAGTTCTAAATGGATAAGACATACCGTTCATTAATGGAGTTATTGAATTATCTTATATTATTCACTGGACGTTATAACTTTAAATATTATGACTAGAATTGCTTTATACTACCATAGCTTTTGCCTGCGGCTCCGCCCGCGTGTAGGTCGCTTTTTTGCGTAACCTGTGGAAATTTAACTATCCAGACTTACATATAATTGATTCATCAATCATCAATTTTATATAGCCATTACATTGCTAAGATATCAAACTGAAAATAATAACATACATACTATCGCTTCTTTGTCACGCTGGCCAACCAAGTGCGGGTTGGCGGATGACACACGTCTTCGGATATTGCAGGCCTCAAACGTGTCGGTTTCTTCATGTTTTTTTTTCATCGTAAAGCGAGTGCACATCCACACATAAATTGAAAAACAAGTCAATAATATTTATTTTTATTGATGAATAGGCTTATGTTTGACCGCAGCTTGCCTGATGTTAAGCTTGACTGTGGTCTCAAATGTATCATGCTTGCCTAGAAGGAACCTAGTATAGGGCCGGGATCGAACCAGGGCCCGTTTGATTGAATAGCAGACGCTATTACCACCAAGCCACACTCGCTTTTAATAAAGAATTAGCTGACCAACTAATTGTTTTTTTTACACGCTTTATATTAGCTTCACCTGTATGTTTGTTTGTAACCGACTTCTTTGGGCGCGATTTTGACACACTTAAAACATGTTTTTTAGTTTTTTTAACTATTATTATTATTTTCTTTAGTAAAGTTGTAAGTACATTTTTCTTCTTTACAAGAGCTAAGAAGCCAGGTTCTGGTATCATAAGTTTTCAACGCAACCAAGTTAAAATAAGTTACGATTAATTATTTTTTAATGTACTCGTACTTACCAAGTACAAGCCCCTTATTAATATTCAAGAGGAAAGTAAAAAGGGTGCGGCGTTTCAATTCACGTCAAAACGTTTCCAGTCCACTGAATTTTCAAAAAGCTTTGCTATTTCTTACCTTAACTGTTTGTAATATGGTTCAAAATGGTGTGGTAAGTTTAAACGCGGCCAGGTTTAAATAAAATAAATAAATAAAATAAAAAGTCTTTATTGCAGGCTAATTGTACCCATATGATTGCTTAAAATAAAATTAATATTAAATTGTTGACACTGTAGAGGGGTGCCAGTCAAATTTTAAATGTAGGTATAAAATAAAATAAAATACAATAAAATACACAACGGCACGAATATGGTGCCAGGTCACTTTTTGTTCTGGTCTCTGTGAGCAGAGATCCAGCGGTTATACATTGGACTCTGGACGTCGTCAGACACAGCCATGAGAATTTTATTGTCAGAACGGCGCAGCCCTTGCCAAAATGTAGCAATGCGAGATCTGAGCACTGCAAAAAAGTCGGGGACCCCTGCGTCCGCAAACATAGTGGACGCGCTGCAGCACCGCGGGAGCCGCATAAGAGCTCGGAACGCATCATTGTACTGAACTCTTATTCGACTCATTGTTTTCTGCGTGAACGTTATCCACAGCTGGCAGGTGTACATGCCAAGGCAGTATGCCTTGAAAAGTGTGGTCTTTACATCCTTACTGCATTTTGAGAATCTCCGAGCGAGCATGTTGCCTCTGACTGCAAGGGCCCTCCGCTCGCGCTCTATGTCATCATTATCGTGCAGCCGTTCTGTCAATATGTGTCCTAGGTACTTAAACTGCTTAACAACATTAATTTTTGAGCCATTCAGGTATACCTCAGGTACCTTCTCCGGTCCTGCACCCGACGTGAACACCATCATTTCGGTCTTTAAAACATTATACTTCAATCCATGAGCATTACCATAATGCTCACAGACTGAAAGCAACTTCCGTAGCCCTTTGATAGAAGGAGAGAGGAGCACCATGTCGTCCGCATAGCTTAGATTATTAATACAAACATTTCCCATATGACAGCCGACTTTGGTGCTCCTCAGCTCCTCAATCAGACCGTTCACGTATAGGTTAAACAGGTCCGGAGAGGTGACCCCCCCTTGGCGAACCCCACACTCTAACCTATACCTGCTAGAGGTTGCGTCGCCCCATTTTACAGTATTGGTTTGGTTTCCGTACCAGAATCTCAGCAGATTAACCACTTCATCAGGAACCCCAGACTCACGTAGCTTTTTCCAGAGAATTCCGTAATTGACGAGGTCGAATGCGCGGCTGAGGTCTAAAAAGCATGCATAAACTGATGTACTACGCCTCGTATAGTGACTGACTGTGCTTTTTAGACTAACAATAGCGGCATCTGTCGAGAGACCGGGACGGAAACCAAACTGTGCATCATCAATATTAATGTTCTTAAGCAGTTCAGGATGAAGTAGACGCTCCAAAATTTTCCCCACTATTGTACCTAAGGAGATCGGACGGTAATTAGACGCAGAACTCAGATCGCCAGTCCTGTTTTTGACAATAGGTACGACAATTGTGCGCATCAATGCCTCCGGTAAATAACTGTATTTAATGCACAGATTAAATAGACAGCAAAGATGGCTATATATCTTGTCACTAGCCCAGAGTATGTGCTCAATACTGAGCCCGTCATGTCCCGGTGATTTACCACGTTTCATACTCAGTATGACTTTCGAGATATCCTCACGTGTAAATACTATGACGTCATCGCTGTGACTGGCTTCAGTATCAGGCACACACTCCGCAGCTAGGGGACTGACTCGGAATCTCTGCGCAAACAACTCAGCGATACCGGACGGTTCCTGGCAGCCCTCCACGGATACAGGTAAGCTTTGTTTATGATTTAATTTCTTAGTTGCGTTCCAAAACTTAATAAAATTTTTATTCTTTTTATGTAACGCTAAGATGTTCATTTTGATACTTTCCTCATTTCTTTGACACCATTTAAGTTTATTTTTAAATACCGTTCTGCTTTCCCGCATTTTTTCAAACTCAGTTCCGCTGGAGGGCCTTCCAGCAAGCGTCCAACACCTTAAATAATGCCGAGCTTTCTCGTGGCTATCTCTGACGTGGTAGTTCCAACCAGCCACCTTCTTATGTTTTCTCTGCTCACAAACACCAGAGCTCACAATTGCCGCGTTCTGGAGCACATCTATTATATGCATGTAGTAATTATCAATACAATCATAATAATTTTGTAAATGAACACAATGTAAAATATTAATACAATCACAAGTAAATACATTCGAGCATAAATCTAAATTATTAAAACAAAATTCACCATATGTGTTTATTTGACTAGTAGATCTCTCGCCCCATTTCACATATTTGAGCATATCAGATCGATATGAATTATTTAAACCCATTGTTACACCTGAGATATTACAAACAGTTTAGTCTGTCTGGAGTATTGTGTACCCTCTATTGATTCAAACATGTTGGGACAGTGTCCAAGCTTTTTAACCTTCGATCTAAAATGTACTAGATTTAAGGTGATATCTCTAAAAAACGGCAAGGAAAATAAGACCACAAGTAAGAGTGTGGTATAATGGTAAGCTTACACGCTTGCCAAGCCTTGGCAAACTGCAAACAGTCCCAAGCCTCCACAAATCTATACAAAACGTTTAAAAGGCGTTTATACGCTTGTGAATACGTCAGTCTGCAATATACATCCAAGCAAACGCCCTTTGATCTGCGTAAAAAACCGACACTCTACTGGATCGGAAGCAAGCAGGCACAAGCCCACGCAAGCCAAGCCAAACGCTTTATTTACATGCTTGCGATTGTCGATCCTTGCCAAGGCTTGGCAAGCGTGTAAACGTACCTTAAGAGTGGCCACCAGGCAAGCTGTGGTCAAACGCAAACCTACCTATAAATTAAAAAAAAACAGTAGTGTACAACCACATTGATGCTTCTTCTGATTACTAGTCTTGATCCATTAAATTGAAATTGAATTGAGCCGTTTTGGAAATAAGTATCAAAATTGGTTTGCACAAACAAACATCCTCTTACTTAAATGTATATTTCAGTGTCCGGTATCTCTTGTATATGTATGGAACAATTTATTATTTATTTATTACAAGGTCGCACATCAATAATGAATGAATGAATAATGCTATTATTAAATAATTAAATTATGAGAATTCATAAAATAATGAGAAACATATACAACAGTGGCAAGCCACATAAAGTAAGTATAAAATATGAAATTGAAGTTTCCCTTTCAATTATAGTTAAGCGCATTCGAAGAAACTTATAGGTAATAGCCTTACGGAACCCTAAAAATGAATGAAAGTCTAACACAGAGGTCAGGTTTAAAACCAGAATCCGATTCCAAAGTCACGACCATAATCATATTTAGGGTTCCGTAGCCAAAGAATACGAACAAGAACCTAATAGGTACTAAGACTTTGCTGTCAGACTGTCTGTCTGTAACCAAGCGTCAAAATTTTATGTTAGAATTTTAACAGATGATGTTCCTAATGATTTTGCCGATACCAACAAATTAGATTTTTAAATTAGAGTAAAATAAAAATAAGGAGGACTCCCATACAACAAACGTAGGTACCAAATTCTTCTAAGTCACAATTATTGCTAACTAAATAGCTTTATTACTTTGGTGTCAATAAATTACATTGTTTGAAGTGAATAAAGATAACAAGTTTCTACACTTCTTGATTTTTTTTCGATCTTAGTAACGACAATTGGAATACGATTCACTAGAAATATTTAAAAAAAAAATCAGTTACTATATTGAAAAAAATATATACCAATAACTACCTATATTTAAGATTCAATCCCATACAAAAACGTGTTTTTTGCCATTTGTACGGAACCCTTTATGCGCGAGCTTTGCGTGTCCAATGAAATAAGATATAGTACCTACTTATGAGTAGGTTTTATTTTTACTTATCTACTTACCTACCTAGTTAAGTATTTATCCATTATTATGTATGCTTAGCCCCTTTACGTTTCGAATGTCGTAACGTGATCTAAAAACTTGTAAATCGATGCTGACAAATCATAGAACCGGTTATTGCATTACTAATACAATAGCTGACCAACTAATACCTAACCTACCTACAAACTTATGTTGATTCTTTTTCACTTAAAACTTAGAATCATGGGTTAAAATAAAAACTAATTAGAAAAAGAAAGATACCATAAAGACAGTTAAACCGTGTAAATGTGAGTTAACTTTCACTGTTAACCAAATTTAAGTACCAGGAAAGCATAAAGTCTAAAACATTATTAACAAACAAAGTCGCAACACATAATTTCTCAACGCCGCAGGATTCTGAGAACGAATCTCATTCAAAGCAATAGACAAACCGTTTAAAAGATGAAATACATATTAAACTCACCGAAGTGCTATGTTTATTTTGCCTCCCACAAACGTAAAAACTGACAGTTTGCGTACAAACGCACGCAAATCACGAGGTTTTTGCACTTTTATCTCAAATTTTTGCACTTTGTGTTAATTTTGTTTGTGTTTTTAAGCTTTTAGAGGAAGCACTGGTGTATTCACAGGCGGGTTTTAGAGGGGCGTGATGTAAAAAAACACGAAGATACGATACGTGCGTCGCGTCGAAAAGCACGCGCTAGACTGGCGACGGATAGTTTGTGGCTCTGATTGGTCTCGCTTTAGCCGTACTACAGACATTCGGCATTTGTTTTAAGCGCTAAGCTTAAAGTTTATTGCTTCTTATTACCTTCTAATAAGGTTCAGGGTCGCATGTCATGTAATCTTGTTATCTGTACATGAGACAGGTAAAGAGATGTTAGTAAGAAGTCAGCTAGCCCTCTCAATATATTTGAAGTTCGTTCAAACCTGTGGGATGAAATGAAAGGAATCTGTCTGGTTTTTTGTCCCGTCTTAGATTACGGGCACGTTCAATAGATGAATAGGATGTACTGTTAGCTAACAGAGGGAACTATTATTTATACTGTGCGCTCTGTTGCTGACCAATTTAAAGGAACAAGGTCAGTGCAAATTGCTGACCAAATAATGGGAGTAATAATATATTAAGAAGGCGAGAGTATGAGTAGTGTATTGAATTTATTGTGAAGTAGTTTAATATATATTTACCAAATATTTAATTATGTATTAAAATTAAAACAGAATGAATAACGATGGCCCCCATAGGCCTTAGTACCTATGGAGCTGGCTTATCAGCCGTGTGTGAAATGTGTTATGATATTTTTTTTTATACATACATTTTTTCTTACAACCCATATATATGTAACGAATGCAAGGGTTTGATTAGTAGATAGATAAATAAATATGAATATATTTTTACGACCTCGATGGCGTAATGGTTTAACATGTCGGACTGCCAACCAGAGGGTCCCGGGTTCGATTCCCGGCACAGCCAACATCTTTGTGGTGAACTAACTTAATTGGCTGTCAGTCTGGGTGTTAAATATGTATTGAAATGTATGTATATAAAGTAAGTAAGTAAGTATTTATGTATGTAGGTATATGTAGTACCTACCTATATCAGTTGTGTTAGCAACCATACTACAAACTAGAAATGGTTTAGTAAAAACAAAATCAAAATCCAAAATGGCGGCTACCGAAAATGTGGTCAAGGCTTTTCTATTTTTTTATTTACTCTTAGTACCTAACGCATAGTTTAACACGTGTGTTTAAACCCAAGAAAAATGTGTTAGCAAGATGTATGTCAGATAATATAAACATAGACTTTTTTATGGCCACAGAGTTTAAGCGAAAAATATTCGCAGGCAATTAATTTTTATTGAGCGTGTTTTAAATCACAGTATGTTTGTTTTCAACTCATTCGTTTACGATATAGTAGAAGATCCGAGCCTATATATCGACCTTCACCGATGTGATAATTGAATAAAATTAATTTTATAATAAATTTAGTATATTAGAAAATATATTAAAAATGGGTTGCCTAAAAAAATTCTCGACAGAATATTTTAAAAAAAAATTAAATAATGATTTATTATAAAATTTTGAAAATTTTAAAAAGAACTTCTGGGTTCATATGTCAAAATCAGCTACTTTCAACTCCCCACTGCTGGGACGCGGTGCCTTATCTTACATACCGAAGAATAGGTCATTAGACCGTTGCTTAACTTCGATGACCGCGTCAGAATATCTTAGATCGTAGACTAGCTCTGGTCTCGAGAGTTTTCAAAATATATGACTGCTTGTACTAAGACTAACAGCCGGGACCTACAATATAACGTTTCATCCGACCCACGGTAGCGTCCAGATGAAAATGCCCCATTATTAAACGACAATCCTGTGTACGGTCACCCATCCAAAGACTGGTCGCATCGACCGTTGCTTAACCTCGATGATCGCGTCAGATCACTTTAGCTAGACGAGCTACAGGCGCTATTTTGTGGATTCCTTCTTGTTCTTCGTATGAGCTAAGTAAGACACCAGAGCTTAGCCACTTAGCTCATACAAAGATTTATAAGAGACATGGATCTTGGTAAACACTTAATATCTATTATGAATGTTCAGGGAGGTATTGACGACCTCGTTTGCGTAATGGCTACCATGCCGGACAACCAATCAGAAGGTTCCGTGTTCGATTCCCGGAATGGCCAACATATTTGTGCTGCACTAAATTAGTTAACTGTCGGTCTGAGTGTTAAATTTGTATCTATATAAAATACTAGCTGACCCGGCAAACGTTGTTTTGCCTCACTTAGGGGTACAGCGCCATCTATTGATTACTTACTCAACCCAGTCAAAAGGTGTCGACATCTGTTGTGATAATTGTGACTGTCAAATAATAACAGACAATAATTAGCAATAAATTAAAATTGCGACTATAATTTGAGATTTAAACTATCCTATCTCTCAAGTCGGATCGAACTGCACATGGTGTGTGAATTTTATTATAATCGGTTAAGTGGTTTAGGAGTCCATTGAGGACAAACATTGTGACACGAGATTTATATATATTAAGAAGATGTATTTATGAATATGTAGTATATCAGTTGTGTTAGCAACCATAATACGAACTAGAAATGGTTCAATATGGGGTTAACCAGCCGTGTGTTATCAGGAAGAACAAAGTAATGTAATAGAAACATATTGCATCATATCCCCTGTGAGGCCAGATGGGAGACTGCTGGGGGATACCATGATGTTTAACTATCATGGTTTTATTTTTTAATATTTTTTTTACTCTTAATGGACTTGCGCTTGATCGCAATTCACCTGGTAGTAAGCGATATTGCGATCTAAGGTGGAGCGCGCTTGCCCAGAAGAAACCAGTTCACTCTTGCCTTGAAAACCGCTATAGATTAAAGTTATCGGGGAACAGGGAATTTGGCAAAGAATTCCACACCTTTTTAATACTACAGATTTTTACAACAATAGGTACTTTAAGATGCAAAACTTATTATTACTATGTGTTTTTAGGGTTCCGTACCTAAAAGGTAAAAACGGGACCCTATTGCTAAGACTCCGTTGTCTGTTTGTCTCCAGGTTGTATCTTAGAAACCGTTATAGCTAGTAAGCTGAAAATTTCTAAAGATATGTATTTTCCGTACCGCTATAACAAAAAATACAAAAATAAAAAAATAAAAAATATTAAGGGGGTCCCATACAATAAACGTGTTTTTTTTTGGTATATATCAATAACGGCAGCTGCTAAACACACAAAATACATGAAAGTATTGGCTATCAAATTAAATTATAAAATTTTAATAAAATAAATATTTAAGAGGGGCTTCATGCAACTGTCACTTGGCCAATCATTTAGGTTAAGTTTTAGTTAGTAATGTTTAATGTAGTTTTATGTTTTTAATAAATATCCTTGAAATGTTTATACCTAACTTTTATTACTACTATTCGTGACTTGTAGTAGGACCCCAAGTGACATTTGCGTGGTATTTGCTTCAGCATTGCTGTAGGAAGCTATGTCACGTAATGCTGGCATTTGACGATGTCACTGGATGCAAAATAACGTTACATTGCTTCATAGACATGCCACACCAGAGAGAGAGAGAGAGAGAGAGAGAGAGAGAAAGAAAGAGACACACAGCTGGTTAACCCCATACTGAACCATTTCTAGCTCGTATTATGGTTGCTAACACAACTGATATACTACATATACATACATACATATTTAAAACCCAGACCCACAGCCAACAAATTTCGTTAAGCACAAAGATGTTGGCCGGGCCGGGAATCGAACCCGGAACCTTCTGATTAGCAGACCAGCATGGTAACCTTTACGCCAACGAGGTCGTCAAAAAATATCAATATCAAAAAATAATATTTGTGAAAAACATTCTTATACATAGTATAAACAAATATTCTGACACATAAACTAGTCACAATTATTGTTTCATCCTTTCTTAAACTTAATATAAGTTAAAATAGAAATGATCACTCACAATCCGGTCTACTTCTTCTTCTTCGTATGAGCTAAGTGGCCAAGCTCTGGAGTCGACAGTTTTCAAGCCGCCTGAAGGCCTCTGACTTGGCCTAACGACTGCTTGTACTAAGACTAACAGCCGGGTCCTATAATTTAACGTATCATCCGACTCACGGTAGCGCCTAGATGAAAATGCCACTTTAAAAACGACAGTCATGTGCATGGTCATCCATCCAAACACCGTCCGCGTCGACCGTTGCCGAACGTCGACGATCGCGTTAGATCACCTTAGCTAGCCGAGCTACAGGCGCTACTAAAGCATAATCAATTCGATAATAATTTTATTTCCATCAAAACGGGAAAGTTTTCTAAAAGCAAACCAAACCTTAATCCCACAACTTAATCTGAGATTCAAAGTTTAAAACCATGAGAATTTGATCTTCGTAGCAAATTGAAAATGTGACCTCACGCCTTAGGCAGTGGTCCCACCAACGGCGAGTAAACGGTTAACTATCGACTATTTTCTCGCTCAAGAAACGTTCAATAGATATAACATTCCGTGTAAATAAAAGAGATGCACATACAAATAGTTGATCGCTGGCTGTTCACACTGCCGGCGACGACTCGCTTTACTAGTTTTATTGCTTAAGCGACGAGCTTGCAAAAATAAGCTCGCTCAGCGATACTCGCCCGCTTCATCGTTTCTATACAGTGCGGCATTGAATGGCGCACGAGGCGAGTGGTGCAAGTAATCGCTCGTCGCACTTACTCACTCGCTTATAGCCCGGCGACAAAACTATCGAAACTACACTCGCTTCCCGCT
The DNA here is from genome assembly GCA_035578125.1 of Mellilla xanthometata. NCBI lineage: Eukaryota > Metazoa > Arthropoda > Insecta > Lepidoptera > Geometridae > Mellilla > Mellilla xanthometata. Next base: position 721,208 of record JAPUBQ010000045.1, read on the forward strand.
GATCGCCAACTCGTTTATAGTTTCTAGTTCTACTCGTTTCTCGTTCATCGTCGCCGGTGGGACCACTGCCTTAAGGTTGTTAGAAGATGTATGTCACAGCGTCACTGATATTCCATTCATTGCACTGCTGGGAAAATGTCAAGCTATTACGTCAGCTATGGAATTTTTAAACCTGGCATTGATATTAAAGAGACGGATATTTTTTTACTCATTACAAGCAAGCTCAATATCCAGCTCCTTGACAATAGACATTCGCGGACAGTTGGTACCAGTTCTCTAAAAGTACAGATAAACAACTTTATTGGTAAAATATTTCATTTACAAGTCAAAAGTAGATATTAAATGTCACAATGAAATAAAATGTACACAATGTAAACAAAAAAAATTACATTAGATAATAATGGCTATTATATCTTAATATATATATAAATCTCGTGTCACAATGTTTGTCCTCAATGGACTCCTAAACCACTTAACCGATTATAATAAAATTCGCACACCATGTGCAATTCGATCCAACTTGAGAGATAAGATAGTTTAAATCTCAAATTATAGTTGCCATTTTAATTTATTGCTAATTATTGTCTGTTATTATTTGACAGTCACAATTATCTGTTAACTCCAAATGATTCTAATAGATGTCGATACCTTTCGACTGGGTTGAGTAAGTAATCAATAGATGGCGCTGCGCTATGGTAAATCTACGAACGTGTCATATAAGCTACACTATCTATTTTTCATACCCCCAAGTGAGGCAAAACAACGTTTGCCGGGTCAGCTAGTATAAATATATTTTTCTTGTATAGTACCTACTTATAGCGAAAGCTTTTCATTTGGCTACAAAAAAAATCGTCAATTGAGTAAAACGTAGGTACTTTGGACGAGCCAAATTTTTAACTTACTTTTAAATATATAAATATTATCGCTTCAGACATTAGTAAGTTCTTCCGGGAGACTGTTATACACCTTCGGCCTTATCACGTGAGTAAGGTTCTAGGCGCGAGTGAGGCGCACCAGCAATTTTTTTTATCTTAATTTTTATAATACGGCATTAAAAAATACATATAACCCAAAATTTTTGATTTTTTATCACGAACCCCTATTTTTTATGGTCATTTTAGTAATTTTATTATTTTTCATCCCGCTCAATAACTGATTGATTATAGTTTAAGGCACAACAACGTTTGCCGGGTCAGTTTTTTTTTTCTTTTTATCCATGATAGGTTAGCGTTTGACTACAGTTAGCCCGATGTTAAGCTGCACTGCAGTCTACGGTGTGGCACGCTTACCTAGAAGGAAGGCCCCCGGATGATACCTCTCAGGAAACAGAGACTCAGGTAGTGAGTTCCAAAGTCTCGCAGTTCTAACAATAAAGGTCGACGCAAATCGTTTTGTAGGAAAGTTTGGAACAAGTTAGTCATAGTTTAAACGTAATGCCTTGAAATAGGGTTCACAAGGTCTACTGTACGGAGAATCTGTATTTATTAACTTTATTATTCACAAACTGTAATTAACTCATAACTAAACGTGACGAAAGGAAGCAGGAAATCTTATTATAAACTAAGTATAATCTATTCAATGGATATTGTATGGTTAATAAATGAATAGGGACCATAAAATCTAATTGCTTACCGTGAACGCAGCTATTAAGTTTTGACGTACCATTATAATAATAATAATAATAACTGTTCTTTATTTCAGATAACACAGATCCATATAACAAATATTAAATAAAGAAACAAAGTCAAAAAAATTATAACATAAAAGTTAGTTAAAAGATAATAACATAAAAGTTATAAAATAGTTATAGCTAGTTGAGTTAGACAACGACCTTTGGCGTAATGGTTACCATGCCGGACTGCCAATCAGAAGGTTCTGGGTTCGATTCCCGGAGCAGCCCACATCTTTGTGCTTAACTAAATTTGTTGGCTGTTGGTCTGGGTGTTAAATATGTATCTAAATAAAATATGTACATACATATTGACAGACAGACAGACAGCGGACTCTTAGTAATAGGGTCCCGTTTTTACCTTTTAGGTACGGAACCCTAAAAACAAATCATTGTTGTAGTGCTGGGATCGAACCAAGAGCCGTCTGATTGAAAAACAGGTGTTTGAGGACCGAGCCACACTCTTTATTAGCTTATTTTACACATAATCGACAGAACTCCTTAATTTCCGTATCAATATTAAGATCTTCCTTAAATAATAACCGAAGGTTGTTAAGAAATTAATTAGTAAAGTTTGCAGAAAAAACATCGAAACGTGAGTTGAAGTTTCCGTGAATCTTCGTCACGATTATTAAACACGATTGATTACTGAACGTATTTGCATAATTGTATTATCTACCATTACATCATCAATAGGTAATCTATAGTTTTCTTCTTCTTCACTGTCTTTAACTATTCAAATAAAAATAATATCTAACGGGGGCTCCCATACACTAATGGTATGCAACCCTCCATGTTTAGGGTTCCGTACCTAAAAGGTAAAAACGGGACCCTATTACTAAGACTCCGCTGTCTGTCTGTCTCCAGGCTGTATATCAGAAACCGTTATAGCTAGAAAGCTGAAACTTTCACAAGATGTGTATTTTTCGTGCCGCTATAACAACAAATAGGTACTAAAAATAAAAAAATATATAAGGGGGGTCCCCATACAATAAACGTGTTTTTTTTCGTAATTTTTAGCTATATATCAATAACGAGAACTGCTAGACGCTTAAAATTTTCACAAAATATATAAATGAATATTAAATATCAAATTATAAAATCAAATAAAATACATATTTGAGGGGGGCTCCCATACAACAAACGTGCAAGGGTACCTGAAAGTTCGCAGCCTAATACATAAATACAATGCATAAATACTTAAACTATTTTAATGTAACCATGACAACCATGTCACAACTCTGGTTGTCATATTGTCAAATTCTATCCCAATGGACTGTTTTTGAATTAGGCTGAATAATGTGAGCCTTTTTGCAGCGTTTTTAAATAATTTAATTAATAAATAATAATTAAGGGAGGCTCCCATACAAAAATGGTACGGAACCCTTCATACGCGAGTCCAACTCGCACTTGGCTAATTATTTACTTTTACCATGGTTGACATGATAAGACAAGTTAGTCATTCATTTAAATTTAGTTTGATTAATGTTAGAATTTGACTATCAAGTGTCTTATGAATTTGATAAAGCGGTGTTAAATTTACATACATCAAGTTAAAGTAAATTAAGGTTCTTCAACTTAGATTCTGTCATACAATTGACTTTTATTAATATCTTTTACTAATTTTACAAATCTTTCTGAGTGATTAATTGATTTTTCATAAAAAGAAGTTGTTTTTACTGGAAAGGAGTTTATTGACCGTTGAAATTTTTATTCGACATTGTCTTCAACGCTTGGCCGCTTAACTTCTCATACGCAGAAGATGACCAGACCAATCTTGATAGAGCGGTCGTGGTCATACGAAAGTTAGTGTCTGTGTTATTGTTACAAACATACACACACATGTATGTTTGTTACTTAAATGATTCAACACATCAAAAACAGTCTCTACATTATTCATCAATGCGCCTTTTTAGATTAAGTCACTTTGTAATACTTATTTTAGTTCAATTAAAAATTTAAACAACTAAAAATAAACAAGTACGTAAAACAATTGTTCTGAGTTTACATTAAATTTAATACAGCTTGCCTGATGTTAAGCTTGACTGTGGTCTAAGATGTACCACGCTTGCCTAGAAGGAACCTATTTACTCTACATTTAAATGACCCCCAAATAGTACTTCTCGGGAAAAAGAGACTTAAAAAGAGAGTTCCAAAGCTTCGCAGTTCTCACAATGAAGGTCATTTTAAACATACTTCTTTTTATCCTTGATAGGTTAGCGTTTGATTACAGCCAGCCTGATGTTAAGCTGCACTGTAGTCTACGGTGTGGCACGCTTACCTAGAAGATACCTATTAACTCTACTTCTGAAGGCCCCCGGAAGATACCTCTCAGGAAACAGAGACTCAGGTAGTGAGTTCCAAAGCTTCGCAGTAATGTATCTATTAAAATCTTTTATCTGCAAAAAACCTAGGTCAGTATGATTCTCAGTCGTGACTCGTGGCAGCCATGCTTCGTAGATTATGACGTGATTATCCCATAAGTACTCAATTTGTGAACAAAACATCCATGAGATGATACATGGATGATCTCAGACGATTAATTACTTATATCCGGTAGTAGTTTACTATTAACATTCTTTAAAAAAAATGCTTGGAGGAAAAAGAATTCAGATTCAGATACATTTATTGTCAAACTGTACATACTGGTGGCGATTCAGCGGCACACACGACAAAACAAAAGTTTTGTCCTTACGAACATACAATATTATTAAATTAATTATATTATTACTAGAGGTTGCCCGCGGCTCCGCCCGCGTGTAGGGCGCTTTTCGGGTAATCTGTGGAAAAAATCATTTTTAACTTTCAACCCCAATGGCATCCCCCTTAATGCACCCCTGGCAAAAGTATTTTTAATTTTAATTTGACCATTTAATAAACTACTACCATAACAACTTTCAAGACTTTAACTTGATAAATAAATAATTTTCCATACAAACTTTCACCCCCCATTACAACCCCTTAGTTCACCCCTGGTGAACTTGATACCATTATTTTTAATTTTTCATAAACTATACATATTCCAAATTTCATTGCTGGAATGTCAAAAACAAAGAAGTTTCATACAAACTGTTTTACCCCTTTTCACCCCCTTAGGGGTGGAATTTCCAAAAATCCGTTCTTAGTACGCGTCTACATACTAAAACAGATACACCTTCCAAATTTCACAACCCTAGGACCAGCCGTTTGGGCTCTGCGTTGTCTATAGATGAATGAATGAATTAGTCAGGACAAAGAGTCTTATAGTATAGAAGATTACTAAAATACGTATGCGCTTTTTTTGACGACCATGTTGGCGTAATGGTGACCATGTCGGACTGCCAACCAGAGGGACCCGGTTTCGTTTCCGGCACGGCCAACATTTTTGTGATGGACTAAATTTGTTGGCTATCTGGGTATTAAATATTTATCGATTTATGTATGTACTAGCAATCCCAGCAAACTCCGTTTTGCCACAAAGTTGAAATTTTCAATTGTGTTTCACAAACCTCACGGAGCCCGAGACCTTTCTTCCAACGAATGCTGTATCGTGGAAATCGGTTCGTGCGCTCTGGAGCTAGTCAGGAAAGAAAACCCGACTTATTTTTATATTATAGATATTTAGTATATGAATTGTGTTAGCAACCATAATACAAACTAGAAATGGTTCAGTACGGGGCTAACCAGCCGTGTGTTTAAGCGTCTATCAGTACCCCTTATTGATATTGTAATAAATTTCGTCAAGTCAAGTCGTTTATTGTATTTGTTATATGTTCGTTAAGTCGTCTATTGTATGAAGACCACACTTATTTTTATTTATAATATTTGTTGTCATAGCGGCACGAGAAATACATAACTTGTAAAACTTGCAGCTTTCTAGCTATCACAGTTTTTGTTTCTAGTTTCTGAGATACAGCCTGTTGACTTACAAACAGTAAGACAGACAGCGGAGGCTTAGTAATAGGATCCCGTTTTTACTTTTACAAAATACAAAAATATATATTGACGTAAAGGTACAGATACACAATAATAATAACGAAGCTTCTGGTCTCGTGCTTGTCGTTAGACTGTGTTACAAGAACAGATTCCTCTCACAAAGTTTCAGTTTACATATTTTTTACGGCTAGATTTATGAGTAATATGTAGATATATATCTAATCTATTAAATATACAAGTTATTAAACAATAATAATCTTATCTTAATATATATATATATAAATGTTTGTCCTCAATGGACTCCTAAACCATTTAACCGATTGTAATAAAATTCGCACACCATGTGCAGTTCGATCCAACTTGAGAGATAGGATAGTTTAAATCTTAAATTATAGTCGCAATTTTAATTTATTGCTAATTATTGTCTGTTATTATTTGCCAGTCAAAATTATCTGACGGTTTCTCTGTCTACGGTTAACTCCAAATGATTCTAACAGATGTCGATACCTTTCGACTGGGTTGAGTAAGTAATCAATAGATGGCGCTGCTATGGTAAATCTACGAACGTGTCATATAAGCTACACTATCTAGTTTTCATACCACTACGTGAGGCAAAACAACGTTTGCCGGGTCAGCTAGTATATTATATAATTCCTAAAGAAAAATAGTAAAATCCAAATAATCTAATACATACTAGCTAAATGCATACGTTAGAAAAAAACTATTTAGAAAAAAATATAATTATTATATTTTAGGTACGGCACTCTGAAAAAAACTGTTAGTTGTCTACTGTTCCGTGAAGTAACTACAGTAATACCCCGGACTTACGCGATAGGTGGGACCGAGCGCTATCCGCGTAAGTCGAATTCGCGTAAGTCGGGGTACTATTTTGCGTATACATACCTATAAAGTCATACAAAGAATGTTTAATTGGGACCGGAGACTATAATTTAGGAAATATAAAACAATAATTTAGGAAATAAATTTTAATTTAATTCTAGATAATATGACAAACTACTTATATTAATAAAATGTATAAACACAATCTGAAGTGCGCGGCTTTCAAACAAAAAACGTTAAAATAGACGAGAAAATTAAATCGCGTAACTCCGAATTCGCGTAAGTCGAGGTAGCGTAAGTCGGGGTATTACTGTACTTAATATTGCTCATATCTATGAATATTAATCACTTAGACTGCGGCGTAATTATTCACTGCCTTTTTTGCGTCTTTGTTTTTTTTGCTTTGACCGATGGCGCCTCTCTTATACCGCTACGTCTGTCAAGCTATAGATGGATACTAGTAGGTATTGCAGGCATACTATTTTTTATTTAGGTTCCGTACCTAAAAGGTAAAAATATCAAGTGTTTAGCAGCTACCGTTATTGATATTTAGCAAAAAAATACGAAAAAAACACGTCCTTAATACTTTCAAAAACCCCTCAATATTTACATTTTTTTATTTTTAGTATTTGTTGTTATAATATAGAAGCACGGGAAATACATATCATGTGAAAGTTTCAGATTTCTAGCTATTACGGTTTCTGAGATACAGCCTGGAGACAGACAGACAGCGGAGTCTTAGTAATAGGGTCCCATTTTTACCTTTTAGGTACGGAACCCTAAAAACGGGACCCTATTACTAAGCCTCCGCTGTCAGGCAGTATCAGAAATACAGAACTTTATTAGCCATAAATAACATACGTTAAAGGCAAGTCAAACTACATACTTAAAATTACTTGTTAGATTAAATAAACTTACAAATTTCATAAAATAAATATTCTACATCAATAAATACTACACAAAATAGCACCTGTTTTTCATTTCTATTAAATTTAAAATACTACTTTTTTCACGTGAATAACGATTCTGCAAGCTCCATATTCATATACTACTTGCTCAAGCCGTGATAGCTAGAAAGCTAATATTGATTCGTACTTGGCCATTACATTAAATGGGCTTGTGTTTGATCAAAATTCCTCTGATGGTAAGCGATATTGTGGTCTAATGAGGAGCGCTTGCCCAGAAGATAACCGATTCACTCTTGCATTGAAAACCGCTTAGTTATTGTTTTCTTTGCCAGCAAACCACAACTACGAGTACATATAATATTGGGGAACAGGGAATTCGGCAAGGAATTCCAAAGTTTGGCAAAACGCAAATGTTATATTTCAGCGTATATTTTTGCAAATTATTACTAGTGCTATTGGCGTCACGGCCCAAGTCGCATATCATTTGAAACAGATTGTATTAGTTAATATATTAAGCATAGCACCTGTTGCTCAGCTAATTAAGGTGATCTGACGCGATCATTGAGGTTAAGCAACGGTCGATGCGGACAGTCCTCGGATGGGTGACAATACACAGGACTGTCTTTTAAAAGTGTAATTTTCGCCTGGGCTACCGTGGGTCGGGTGACACGTTAAATTGTAGGTCCCGGCTGTGAGTCTTAGTACTAGCAGTCGAGAGTCGGGCGGCTTGAGAGCTTTTGACACCAGAATTTCGCCTCTTAGCTCATACGAAGAAGAATAAAAGAAGATAAGTTTATATGTTTATCTAAATTAGGCACACTGATGTTGTCTGATGTTTATTTGTTTATCTAAAAAAATACATAATACAAAATATTTGTATTGGGCCAACTTACATTCTATACAAACATTAAATACACGTTAAATAAAATAATTAATTGTAAAGGCAATGTTTATGTAAGTTTGGTGGCTAGCTTCTGCAGTAGGATACCCTGTGTTTGCAGGAGCTAACTCTCTTTAGAGATGCTAAAAATCAGAACGAAAAAAAATTCCGAAGCACAGACGTGTGGTCTGCGTTTGAATTGTATAAAAACTGCACTGGTCTGCCAAAAACACCAAAAAAACGTATTAACCTGAATAGACGATGAATTCCAATTAGATTACTGAGAGCGCGTGATATCTGGTAACTACTTCTTCTTACAGGGTTATACAGAACGTATGTCAATATTTACATACTAGCAGATCGTCCTTTCGCACGGGCTATAAATAAATAATCTAAGTTGTAAAGAGAAACAGAATATAGCCTGTGTTACTAAGGGATAATGAAGCTTCCCAACGGTGAAAGATTTTTTTAAATCAATCCAGTAGTTTTGGAGCCTATTCGCATCAAACAAACAAAAAATCAAACTTTTCCTGTTTGTATATTATTATTGGTATAGATATAGATAATATGACAGTACAATGTTAGTGTCTGGTCTGTACATTAAATATTTGCCAAAAAACCTGATAGAGGTTGTAAAAGAGAGACAAAAACAAAAAAAGTTAAGATTTTTTGTCTGTCTGTCTGGTACGTTATAACATCGAAACTACTCAATAGTTCACGGAGTAACGCCAGTGACACCGCAAGGCACAGTTAGTATGTGAATACATAAACAGTAGAAACTCCATGTTACGTCACTCGATTTAACGACAAACTCTCAAAAGCGTCGAAATCAAAAGTGAGCTATTGTAAGCTGTGCGGCGTGCGCATGTTTCTCTGTCTGTCTGTCTCTCTCTCTCTTATAGAAAGGAAGCCAGATATTTTCATTTGTCGCGACAATTATTTTTGTTGAGTGTATACAGGTTTTTGTAAATAATAATAATAATGAATTCTGTCAGTGTTTCTGGAACTTTGTTCCATCCGGGTGTCCCTTAACTGTATACTGATATTAATTCAAAATTTACTGGAAGAGACTGAAAAACAATTCTATATATTAAAAATCTAAAATGTGTTTAGTAAAAAATGAGTCCATTTCATTAAATTAGCCGTGATTTTTTACCACAAAACCCTGTATAGTATTCGTCATAATACCTACCTAAATACTATAACTAGGTAGTTATATGTACGTAGTGCCAGCAGTTTGGTGTAACTGTACTCATTCTCTGAACTATAATTGAAACTGAGTAGGTATAAAATAACGTTGTCTTCTTGATTCCTGCTCCCTTATAGAGGTCTTTTTACGGTTCCGTACCTAAAAGGGAAAAACGGCATCTTATAAGCCTTCGTTGTCTGTCTAAAAAGTTTGTCCGTGCCGCTATAACACCATATACTAAAAAATAAAATATCAATATCCCCTTACAATAAACGAGTTTTTTTGTATTCTTTAGCTATGTATAAAAAACGGTAACTAGTAGTCGCTAAAAATGTTCACATACATATTATATAACCTTTTAAATTAAATTAAAATATTTCAAAACCACTAGGCCGATTTGAAAAAAAAAAAGCACCGTCGGGAAGCTACTTATAGTAAACATATATTATTTCTGAGAAAATTGTTACCAATATTCAATAATGATTTAGTTAATCTCAAATTATAGTCGCAATTTTAATTTATTGCACATATATTATTGTATAACGTATGTAGGTATATTTTTTTATTTCTTTTTGCAACTTATTATTGTAAAGCCGGGACGATCTGCTAGTACAATATATATGTACATTCATAAGTACTTTATATTGATACAATATTGAACAACCAGACCGACTGCCAACAACTTTAGTTATTTTTAGTCTGAGCTAAGTGGCCAAGCTCTGTTGTCGAGAGTTTTCAAGCCTCCTGAACTGATCCACCTTATCACGGCAATATTTTAGCTGATAGTTTCTCATTGACAAATCCTTGAATAAGTAAACAAATAAAAGAGCAAACAAAAATTACTAAAAAAACTGGTAAATACATCGTAAAGTAAAGCGCGTTACATTCACACCATTATGCTAATTTACAATGTTAGGACACTAAGATACTAAATGTGCTAAAAATACAAAATACTTAAAAAAAACACACTAAAATATTACAAAAACTAAAGTCTGTGAATAAGTAAAATAATTGATAAAATAACTAAACACATATCATATACATACATGTGTTTAGTTATTTTGTAAATTATTTCACTTTTTCTTCGTATGAGCGTACTCGTAATGTCCAAGCTCTGGTGTAAAGAGTTTTCAAGCCACCCGAAGGCCTCTTGGTTTAACAACTGTTTAGTACTAAGAATAACAGTCGAGACATACATTTTAACGTGTCATCCGACCCACGGTATCACCGGCAAAATGATAGCTTTCTAGCTATCACGGTTTCTGAGATACTGCCTGGTGACAGACAGACAGACAGACATACAGAGGAGTTTTAGTAAAAGAAGCCCATGTTTACCTTTATTGGGTTCCGTACCTAAAGAGTAAAACGGGACCCTATTACCTACTAAGCCTGCTCTGTCTGTCTCCAGGCTGTATCTCAGAAACCGTAATAGCTAGAAAGCTGAAATTTTCACAAGATATGTATTTCCCGTGCCGCTATAATAACTAACACTTAAAATTAAAATATTGAATATTAAGGGGGTTCTGATAGAATTAACGTGTTTTTATTTCGTATTTTTTTGCTATACATCAATAACGGTAGCTGCTAGACACATAAAATTTTCACAAAATATATAAATGCATATTAGCTAAGTAATTACATGATAAAATATAAATAAAATAAATATTTAAGAGGCACTCCCGTACAACAATGGTACGGAACCCTTGATGCGCGAGCCCAACTCGCAGTTGCCCAATTATTGGTTTCCATTATTCTTTTCCAATCGTCCCCTATCCGTTTTTTGGAAAAAATATTAATGTACAGACACTCTATTTTACTGACTTATTTTATGTACTTATTAATAAAAAAAAAATCTCTACTATAGTCTGAGACTTGCATCAGTGACGGGGCGAAAGTAAACGTTTTGAACTGTATTGTGACATAACAATTAGAGCTATTAGATGTATGTTACTTACTCGTGTTGTATGAAATACCTGACTTTTAGTTTCGGATTAGGTCAGTGACAAAGAGATCTTGCGTAAACAAACTTTGTGGCGATGACAGCTCAGTCTGGTGTGCCATAAACCCCGTAGGACCTGGATTCGATTCCTACTAATAAGTTACTCCGTAAAATCCTTGGGCCGGCACGAAGAGATGATGGGAGTATACGTGTGCGGAAAAATGCCGAAATAGAACAGCTAGTGGCCGAGCCTAACATAATAGGCGAAACAAAATCCCACAGACTCCGCTGGCTCGGTCACTTGGAGAGAATGGAATCGGATCGTGCAGTGAAAAGAGCTTACCTGGGACGAGCGAGCGGTCGTCGACCGGTCGGACGTCCCAGGTATCGCTGGATAGACCAAGTGGAGGAGGAGCTGCGCAATCTTCAGGTCACGCAGTGGCAGGAGAAGGCTCAGGACCGAGAACAGTGGCGTCTCCTAGTATCGGAGGCCAGGATCCGATTCGGGTCGACGCGCCAACCCAGATAGTTAGTTTATATATAAAATTTCCATGTCACAATGTTAGTTACCGTACTCCTCCGAAACGGCTTGACCGCTTTTACCAAATTTTACATGCGTATTCAGTAGGTCTGAAAATCGGTTACTATCTATTTTTCATACCCCTAAGTGAGGCAAAACAACGTTTGCCGGGTCAGCTAGTAAATAAATAAAAGTACTAAGTGCACCAACTGAATTGCGTAAAACCACATCGATCAAATTTCCGATGTGATTGCAATATTTGTGATGGTCGGATAATATTGAACAGGTTTTGCAATGCATGATGTGCGCGTGCATCGTTGGCCCACATCTATTGTTTGCATTCACTCACATTTGGTACTCGCTTATTATGTTCATTGACAAGAAATAGGTATCTATTTGGCTGTCGTAAGATTAATTAGAGTTGCTTAAGATATTTAAATAATTGGCCAAGTGTGTGTTGGGCTCGCGCATGAAGAGTTGTATTAAATATTTATTTTATTTAAATTTTATAATTTAATATAAGATAGCGAATATACATTAATTTTTTTGTGAGAATTTTAAGTGTAGCTCCTACCGTTATTAATATATTATAGCAATAAAATAGGATAATACACGTTTATTGTATGGGGACTCCCTTTAATTTTATTTTTATTTTTAGTATTCGATGTTATAGCGGCACGGGAAACACATATTTTTGTGAAAGTTTCAGCTTTCTATCTATTGCGGGTTTGAGTGTATTCTATTTATTACAGCCTGGAGCCAGACAGCGGAGGCTTAGTAATAGGGTTCCGTTTTTACCTTGTAGGTAAAGAACCCTAAAAAGTTAGTGTGGCTCGGTGATAATAACGTCTGCTTTTAAATCCGACGGCCCCTGGTTCGATCCCGGCCCTACACCAATGACTTGTTTTTCAAGTTATATGTGGATTTGCACTCGCTTTACGGTGAAGGAAAACATCGTGAGGAAACCGGCATGTTTGAGGACCACACTTTGCGAAGATGTGTGTCATCCGCCAACCCACACTTGGTCAGCGTGGTGGATTATGGCCTATATCTCTCTCTCCTTGTGAGAGAAGGCCCCGAGTACCAGATACTATATACGTTATGTATGAACTTATGATTAAAATAATCTATCACTTTTCGCAACATTGTTTAATGTATACACAGCTCTACAAAATTCAATTTTTTTTTTGTTGCCCTCTTTATCATCGCAAATTGTTACGTTTTTAAGTGCCCAGATTACGAATATATTCGTAAAATTCCTTAATTTGCTCGTTTTTACAAATTGAATTTTAAACGATTTATCGTCAAAATTTTAATTTTCAGTCATTTGTTGAAAAAAAAACGAGCAGATCTTACAAAATCATTGTTATTTTCACGAATTGCGTGTATAAATAGACCCAAAATCATCATCATATCAAAGGCAACAAAACCACTGTAGATCAGTGTATTAATGGCGATATTTTCGTTAAAACCAGTAGTGAAGGAGCATCGACCTCTTTTTTAAGGTTCAACGGAAGACCCTCGAAGGCAAAGACCTGCAATTTAGCAGAATAAATTTACTCAACTATCATTTATTATTGTTATAAAGCGTATTAAATAACTTTTAAGTTTTATTTTTCGTTGGACTTATTCCAACTTTTAATAATAAGTAAAAGAACACATCGATTGGTGCTTGAGGACAAATTTTTGACGTGACAACGTCTTAAATTAGGTTGCGGCTGGGAGTCACTTATGAAAAAGTGTAACGCCCGGTAACGTTACGATGAGTCACCGAACGAGAGAGAGGCCCGCCGAATGCCTTGCCTCTCTCTCCCACTCAACTATGATCGGTCTGCCGCGCGCGCAGCACGCGGCAGACGTTGTCACGTAAAATCTTCGCCCGTAAAACCGACTTTACAGGCAACCATTTTTTTTATCGTAAGTGTGGTACCTAACCAGGCCAACACTAGAATATGCGACAGACCCTTTCATAGGTCTTCGAGAGGCTTGGACACTTTTGACCCCAGAGTTTGATTATTTAGCTGTTAGTCTTAGTACAAGCAGTCGTTAAGCCAAGTCAGAGGCCTTCGGGCGGCTTGAAAACTCTCAACACCAGAGCTTGGCAACTTAGCTCATACGAAGAAGAAGAAGATTACTTAGCTTACAGTAAAAAGGATAATAAATGCTTTCTTTCGACTCTATGGTTTTAAAAAATAAGTAAATAATAAACTGTCATCACTGTCATTAAAGTCATGGCCGCTGAAAGTAAAATAACAAAAACGATTCTTCAAATCAAAAACACAATACTATACATCCAAAATGGCAAGAATTATTCGACAAGCTTTAGATGTGACATTATGTAAGTACGTTTTAATCGATCACATTTGTTAGTATTCGAACTGTTGCAAAGCAAACGCGGATTATCTTCCTATTTAAACAAACATGTCGAAAGGAAACTGTCTATTTTCAAATTGTCTACTAAACTAAATTATTGTTAATCTGCCTCTAAAGTCCCCGTTTGTTTTGTTGCAGATTCCATTAGAACAGCCAGACCAGTTATCACAAAACTATGGAATTCAGCCAAAACCTCGTTATCCACAACAAAGGTGTCCCTCGCAATCAATAATCCAGTTGTGTCAAAGGCTGAATCGTTTCTAGACTTTGCCACTTCATTAGTGGAACAAAAACTGGTGTCTTTTAGAGACCAGCAGTTGCCGGCAGAACTTAAATATTTAGAAGAAGAAATTAGGAAAGTCAAAGAAAGGATGGGAGAAACTAGGGGTGCATCCAGCGGCAGTGCAGGCTACAAATGCTAAGACTGAATTCCTTGAAGATTCTTCTTCTTTCATAAGAAGGCAGAGCTAATATTGTGTAGGAGCTTAATAAATGTTTTTGTCTTTAAAATAGAGGTCCTTGTTAAGATTTTTTTGAACTCCAGTCTTCTTCTGTGCAGTCATAATAAATGTTTTTAACTTACGTTTGTGTTCTTTTATCATTTTAGTGACCTGCCAAATAGTGCAGTCTAATATGAGAGTAGCATGGCCTTATATTAGGTTTGAATGCGTGCCTCCAGGAACAATGGAACTGTTTGATGGTCCATTTGGAAAGTCACTAGAAAGTATGGCTTCTGGTCTTCTAAATACTGTCATGAACACAGCTCAGTCTCAGATAAAGAGTATGGAAGCTGCAGCAGAACAGAAGAAACGCGATGCGGAAGCGAAGATCCTAGCAGCTCAGGAGAAAGCCAAGGCAGAAGAATTGAAGAAGAAATTGGAGGCTGAGAAGAAAATGCTCGATGAAAAGCTGAAAACAGCGCCAAAAGAAAAGGGAGATGCAAAAAAAGGAGCGCCAAAGAAAGATGCTAAGAAAGAACCACCAAAAGCACAAGCAGCATCAGCATCACCAGCTAAAAAGGATACTCCTAAGAAAAAGCCACCTTCACCACCCCAAGCAAAGAAAGATGACAAAAAAGATCCCAAAAAGAAGTAAACTCTTTTTAGATTAAAACCTTTTTCATTTGGCTTTAAATAAAATGACCAGTGGCAACCTGTCAAAAAATCGTCCTGTCAAAATAGTTTTGTGTTTTTTGGATTTAAAAACGAAGTAAATATTTGTTGAAAAAAAATGGACCCGAGTACGAAGGCGTTCAGAAGAATTTCAAATATATTTCGTAAGTTTCGTAATAATATAATAAATAATAAGTAATTAGAATAGAACACATTTATTTCGGATGCAAACATTTCGGTTTCCTCACGATGTTTTCATCATTCACTATAAAGCGAATCACCATCTTGAAAAACGGTGTGGGGCCGGGATCGAACCAGCTGCAGTTTGATTGAAAAGCAGACCTTTTCTCACCGACACACTCGCTATTTAGCTGCAATCGCTTTTTCGTTTCGCTATATAATTAGGTCAGTGTTTGACCACAATACACCTGATGGTAAAAGATATTGAGATCTAAGGTGGCGCGCGCTTACCTATAACGAAACGGTTCACTCACGCCTTGAAAATCGCTAGACATTGGGAAACAGGGAATTCGGCAAGGAGTTCCAAAGTTCGGCGGTATTTTTTTTTAGTATGTGTTGTTTATAGCGGCACAAAAATATATATATTTTGAAAGTTTCAGCTTTCTAGCTATTACGGTTTCTGAGATACAGCCTGGAGACAGACAGACAGACAGCGGAGGCTTAGTAATAGGATCCCGTTATTACCTTTTAGGCACGGAACCCTAAAAATAGATGTTAATATGTATTTTTACATAATTAAATAATATAATATTACAACAAAAATATATAAAAAAACGATATTAAAAAATCAACTATTGAATAAAACGTCCTCTGAAAGAGCCAGTTCTTAAGCTTGTTTTGGAAAATACTGTCATTAGATAGATGCATTCATTCATATCATTATGCTATTAAATACATATTTATTTACATTCCAGGCAAACGATTGGCCTCCACATATGGCCTGGCGGAAATGTACAGACCATCAATAAATAGAAACAAGGACAGACTAATAGAATTGATCAGAGGTTAGCAAATACGTACAATATACCAGTTAATTCAATTATAGTTTACGCAATTAATAAATATCCTCCTCCATTTCATCCTCCTCGAGAGCTACTGAAGACGTAAAGCTTCGGTCTGGTGATCATGACGCACAACGCTGCGGTATGCGCCGCAACGCAGCGTCACGACGCAACATTTAGCGTCCCTGCAGAGAGGTGGTCAGTTGATTTTGCCGCAGCTCAACAATTCCATATTGACTCAGTGACACACACCCGTGACGCGCACCGCACACCGCAGCGTTGAACCGAGAATGACGCCGCGCTGTGCGGCAGTACACCTCCCCACTTTACCGCGCTGCCCCTTGCCGCTGACGCATACTGCGACGGAACAAGAGAACATTCTCGACGTTTTTCATATTATGATTGAGTGTC
Organism: Mellilla xanthometata; assembly: GCA_035578125.1. NCBI lineage: Eukaryota > Metazoa > Arthropoda > Insecta > Lepidoptera > Geometridae > Mellilla > Mellilla xanthometata. The sequence goes on from JAPUBQ010000045.1 coordinate 737,986, forward strand.
CGGCAACGCATACCGCATACCGCAGCGTTGTGCGTCATGATCACCAGACCGAAGCTTTACATAGATTTTGAAGAAATATGCGCATCCTACGGGAACTAGTTACGTATTCGGGGTAAAAAGTATTTTTGCAAATCCAAGGTCTAATCTGTCTCCATATCAGTTTTTATCAAAATCGGTCAAGGCGTTTCAATGTCAAGGATTTTAATGTTATTTGGACATCCCACGGAAACCAGTAATGTTTTCGGGATATATATATATGTGTTAATCTAAGGTCTAACCTATTTTCATACCATATTTCACAAATATCGAGTTAGCCGTTTAAGCATGCAGAAATAACAAACACACACAAACTTTAGCATTAATTATTATATTAGTATGATTATTAATTTAAATTTATTATACTCGGATCAACGCGTGTAATACCGCGGAGCGCAGTTAGTTTAGTGTGGCTCGGTGGTAAAAACGTCTGCTTTTCATTCAGACGGCCTCTGATTCGATTCAAGCCCTACACCAATGACTTGTTTTTCAAGTTATGTGTGGATTTGCACTCGCTTTACGGTAAAGGAAAACATCGTGAGGAAACCGACATGTTTGGGGGATCACGATATCCGAAGACGTGTGTCATCCACCAACCCGCACTTGGCCAGCGTGGTGGGTAATGGCCTATATCTCTCTCTTTGTGAGGGAAGTCCCAGCAGTGAGAACGTATAGTGGGTTGCTTATGCTATGCTTATAAAAGATATGTCGTGATTCCAGAGAAGCTTGAAATAGCATCTAAATCGCAGATCGCACACAAGTTGAAAGTTTTCAAAGGCTATTACAAATTAGAGATGGCGCCACCGACAAGTGCTCAGGAAATCACTGTGAGTTGAGAAATGATACACCAACGATGAAATAGATACACCCAAGCTTAAAACTTAAACTTGACTTAATAACGTGAACGTAAACTTTTATTTTTACGTTTACTTTTACTTTTACTTTTATTGGAACGAAGTTCCTTATCGCGCGTTGTGAAAGGGGGCTAGACGAAAAAAAATCTTACGAAAAGTTGTTGCGACACTTTTTGCTATAGTAAGCTATTGTAAGCTGTGCGGCGTGCGCATGTTTCTCTGTCGGTCTCTCTCTCTCTCTCTCTCTTATAGAAAGCAAGCCAGATATTTTCATTTCTATTTCACATTGAACAGTGTGGTGTCGCGACGATTATTTTAGCTAAGTGTATACAGGTTTTTTGTAAATAAAAAATAATAATAAAGGAACTTTCCATCCGGGTGTCCCTTGATACCTCTCAAGTTCTTATTTTACCTTTACTTTTCCTTTTACTCTTATATTTACGCTTACTGTATCTTTTACTTATAATTTTATTGTTACTGTTACTTTTACTTTATATTACATTTGTGTTAGCAACTATAATAATACAAACTATTAAATGATTTATTGAGGGGCTAACCAAAAAAAGTATTACAAGCTATTTTAATAAACTTTTCCTCCATCAGAAATTGAAAGCGGATCTCGCCCTTGCAATAGAGTTCTTCAGAAGTGGTTGCTTCAGATACCTCACCGTTAGACAAGCCTGGCTGCTCTTTTTAGTCGCTACTGAAGTTGGACTGTGGTTTTTTTTAGGTGAAACTATTGGTAAGATGCATATTGTCGGTTACCAAGTTTGATTCGGAGATATTTTATTTGAAATAAAAATTGTTAATGATATCTATGGTTTTATTTGTTTACAAGCTCTTAGTTCACCTCTGGTATAAAGAATTTGATACTTTTTTTTTAATTAACTATACATATTCCAAATTTAATGCGAGAAATGAAAAACAAAGAAGTTTCATACAGGCTGTTTTACCCCCTTTCACCCCTTTCAAAATCCGTGCATAGTACACGTCTACAAACTAATATAAATACACCCTTCAATTTTTATACCCCTAGATCCAGACGTTTAGGCTCTGCGTAGCCTATAGATGAATGTATGAATTAGTCAGGACTAAGATTCACATAGTATTCAGTAAAAATATTGATTTACTGGTATTTTATTATTTTTACACACGTCAATTGAAACACGAAATAATAAATGCCCACAAAACGAATTAACACTATTTTCCAAGCGTGGAGCTAGTCAGTCGTTTCCCCGCTGGATGGAGATGTTGTACTCTTTCGAAATCAGTGGAGATACTAATTTCTATCTTACAAGATTTTATATTGCATAATAAATACTTATTTATTAATACGTTTCAATGACACTTCCTTTATCCAATACATTGGGGAATTCTAAAATTAAAGAAGTACCTAGCCAAGTATTTAGTGTGCTAGAGTAGTAAATCGCAAACCGCCATCCATCTTCATTATCAGATCAAATGTAGGTCTAATGACAGAGCTGGAAGGTATTCATGGGATCTCTAAATCTCCTACTGGTGCAACTACAGATTGCGTTCTTCGTGACGCTAAATAACCGTCCGATTGTTTTTGACTTTGACAGCCAAAATATTGCAACATAAATACATCAATGTCATCAAATTCAAAATGGCGGCGGAGGTGCAATGCGGTGTTTCCGCGGAAACGCAAACTATAGAATTATGATTTATACGCAATCAAAAAAACTTTAAAAAAATGTTAATTACTGTGTCTTTGTAGTGCTCGTGCTTAGTTAATTAACTCCAGTCTCACAATTTGTTAGAAATAGTTAAGTCGTGTTAGAACGTGATGCTACGGCGAGTCAACTTTTACTCAATATGTTTCGCGTTTGGCCTGAGCGTTTTACTAATCCTAGCTGGAAGTCGATATACAGATAACGTTAACTATCGTCCGTCCGCCGAAACCCAGCGAACTTTGAAGAATTATTTGAAAACTGAAGACGGAGAGGAGAGCCTGTACCAGCCACTACCGACCAACCCTGACGATGGGTCACCGAACATTGACAAGATTCTCGAGAAAACTCGCTCGAAAATTAAATCCGAGCTTGCCAACTACAACTTTACATATTCAGGTGTTCATAAACTAGAAGATTTACTCATGGAATTTGGTGGCAAACCTGTGAGAAACATAATATTCTCTACATGGAGATCTGGTACTACTTTTCTCGGGGAAGTTCTAAACGCAATGCCTGGAAACTTTTACCACTACGAACCGTTGCTAAACTATGAAATTATACAAATAAGAGGCCCTCCTCACGCTGATAAGGCTTTAAGAATAATTAAAGATATGCTCAAATGTGACTTTAGAGATATGAAAGAGTATTTCGAGTATGGCAAAACGCATTTGCACCAATTCAGCCATAACACAAGACTGTGGGACCATTGTAAATATAAGAAGGAATTATGTGAAGATGCAAATTTTACAATGAGGTTTTGCAAGTTGTTTCCGTTTCAAAGCATGAAGGTTGTCCGTGTGAGATTACGCCTTGTTAAAGAGTTGCTGGATGAGAAGGAGTAAGTTTACTTTTTAATATTTTACTTCAGAGCAACCATTTCCAACACACAATCATACTATACTATTTTTGGGTTCCATAAATAGATGAATAGAATTCTAAATTCTAATGGATACAAAATACTAAACTAATAACATAATTTTATAATAAAACTAAATTTTTGTAATAGGCTCCATTGTACCATAACTATTAAGTATACATTTTTAGAGTTGTTCTTCAGACGGTCTTCAAGCTAGTTTTTCGATATTTTTCCGTTTAAGTTGCTGTACCCTATAAAATATGTTAAACCGATATAATAATTGGCCAAGTGCGAGTTGGACTCGCGCATGAAGGGTTCCGTACCATTGTTGTATGGGAGCCCCTGTATTTTTTTTTTTCAATTTTATAATTTTATTTGATAGCCAATACTTATATGTATTTTGTGAAAATGTAAAATGTCTAAAGTGTCTAGCACCTACCGTTATTGATACATAGCAAAAAAATACGAAAAAACGCGTTTATTGTATATTAACTAATATTTTTATAGCGGCATGAGGAATACATATTGAAAGTTTTGATACTTATATATATTTGTTTAAATACTTATATGTATTTTGTGAAAGAAGACAGTGGAGGTTTAGTAATAGGGCCCCATTTTTACCTTTAAGGTACGGAGACCTAAAAAGTAGCCCATGTATTAATCCAAGGTCCAATAAAACCTAAGTTTCATAGTAAATCTCATTAAAATCGGTCCAAAATCGCTTTTTTATCAAAATTGGTACAGCCATTTGAGCATTATTGCCAATCAGCTTCTAGGATTAGATTTAGATCCACTAGGTGCATAGTCATGTATTCCTTGAAGGAGTACAGTGGATGACCTTGAAAAAAATGTTTTAGTGTTGTTCTGAATTTAGTTCTGTAGTTTATTAACCCCATAAGAACACTTGCAGGCTGAACACGCGAGTGGTCCTCCTGATCCGCGACCCGCGCGGCGTGATGCAGTCCAGGCAGCACAGGGACTGGTGCCAGCCGGCGGCGGACTGCTGGCGCCCGGACCTGCTCTGCGCGGACATGATCAGCGACTACGTGGCTGCGGCTCGCCTGCTGAACACCTACCCTGATAGGCTCATGTGAGTGATCAAGTGAGACAACATGGGTGGTGTAATTAAAATATTTACACCACCAAAATGGGTGGTGTTATTAAAATAAATAATAATATTAAATATTATTTATTTATTTATTTGATTTATAGGCGAGCAGCAAAATGCTGATATGCCTTTATCACACTGAGTTGAAATTAAATTTTTAACAGTTCATAAAATGTCTATTGTTCTATGTCAATGTTTAAAGTCCACTGGTGCACTGATCACAGGTTAGCAAGAGATTTCACACACATTTCACACACGGCTGGTTAACCCCATATTGAACCATTTCTAGTTCGTATTACGGTTGCTAACACAACTGATATACTACACATATATACATACATATTTTATAACGATACATATTTAACACCCAGACCAACAGCCACAAATTTAATTCAGCACAAAGATGTTGGCCGCGCCGGGATTCGAACCCGGATCCTTCTGATTGGCAGTCCGGCATGATAACCTTTACGCCAACGAACAACACCAACACACCGTTTTGGTGCATATTTTCTTTTGATAGTAGCTTATTTATTTTGATAGTAGCTAGAATTTGAAAATGCTTAACCACCATGCTATGGTTTCCTTCACCGATAGCTCTAGCTCATTGGCGGAAATCGAACTCACGCTCTACAAGATGTAAAGCGACCACACACCCGCCTGAGCGGTCATTGCTTTAATCTTCCGCGTATCTATCCTCTTTTCCTTCTTAGCTAAGTGGCCAAGCTCTGGTATCGAGAGTTTTCAAGCCGCCCGAAGGCTTTGTTGGTTTAACAACTGCTTGTACTAAGACTGGGATCTCCAATTTAACGTGTCGTCCGAGCCACGGTAGCGCCCAGGTGAAAATGACACTATTAAAACGACACTCTTGTGCATGGTCATCTATCCAAACACCGTTTGCTGATTGCGTCAGATCACCTTTAGCTAGCCGAGCTACAAGCGCTAATTTCCTTATTATATTTATTTATTTGATTTATAGGCGAGCAGCAATATGCTGATGTGCCTATATTACACTGAGTTCAAATTTAATTTTTAACAGTTCATAAAATGTCCATTGTTCAATGTCAATGCTTAAATTCCATTTATATCCTTATTTCCAGGGTTCTCCGTTATGAAGAGTTAGCCCTGAATCCGAATACAACCACACAGCAGCTCCTCAAGTTCCTCCGACTCGGATCCACGCAGTCGGTTGAGGAGTTCCTCCACACTCACACCAACGTGGAGGTGGCCGGTGTCAGTTCCACCTTCAGGGTGTCCCGGGACGTTCCTTTCAGGTGGAAGAATGTACTCGACTACGGATATGTCGAGGAAATTCAGGTAAAATAGCTTGTATTTTTTTTATACGCACATAATTATACTGCTATGAAACGAAACACACACACAAAGCTCGCACGCGACTGGTCGTATCAAGGTCACGCCACCGATACTAGCCGCGCGGGTAGATGTTTTGCCCCGCCCACCTCGGTATTTTACGCGTGGACGGTGGAACCATTTTATCGGCCAAGTTAATGTTTTATTTATTCTAGTTCCCTGCATTTATTGCATTATTAAATGACAATATCTATGTTTAAGTAACACTTATTATACTCAGGATGAAGCAATGTAGGTTTGGAGCGGGCTGATTTATATTTTATCCGATAATTGTTTTTATGTCATTAAAATTAATAATTAATAATATTATTATTATTAATATAATCCTGTCCGTCATAATAACATTTATATAATAACTAGCTGACCCGGCAAACGTTGTATTGATTTAAAAAATAGATAGTAGCAGATTCTCAGATCTACTGAATACTCATAATATAAAATTAGGTAAAAATCGGTCAAGCCGTTTCGGAGGAGTACGGTATGTAAGTACATGGCGACATGGAAATCTTAATATATATAAATCTCGTGTCACAATGTTTGTCCTCAATGGACTCCTAAACCACTTAAGTGAATGTGCAGTTCGATCCAACTTGAGAGATAGGATAGTTTAAATCTCAAATTATAGTCGCAATTTTAATTTATTGCTAATTATTGTCTATTATTATTTGACAGTCACAATTATCTGTTAACTCCAAATGATTCTAACAGATGTCGATACCTTTCGACTGGGTTGAGTAAGTAATCAATAAATGGCGCTGCTATGGTAAATCTACGAACGTGTCATATAAGCTACATTATCTATTTTTCATACCCCTAAGTGAGGCAAAACAACGTTTGCCGGGTCAGCTAGTTTTCTATATTTTTCAATCTGTCAGGTAGTTTATTGTTTCTGTATTATAATGTTTGTATCTGTTTGGAAGCTACTATGCTACAGACAAACACATACACAGACATATAAAACTTAGGCCGCCCCGTCGTTTTAGTGTCGAAGTTTAAAAATACTCATAATTATTTAGTTATCTGATTCCGAAGGTTTCTGTATTCATCACAAAAAAGTCAGACACATGATTAGATGAGCCATTCAAGGTTACATATACAGAGGCTGCTTGTTAAGGCGATGGCATGCGCAAAATCTTAAATTGAAAGTTTTATCGTTATTAATGAACTTTAAACGTTGACATCGAACAGTGGACATTATGTGATCTATTAAAAAAAATATTTCAACTCAGTGTGATATAGGCACATCAGCATAATGCTGCTCGCCTATAAATCAAATAAATAAATAATCATGGACTGGTGAAAATGATTAAACAAATAGCTTAAAGACCATCTACAGAACAATCTTAAAAATATTTATAGAACTACTTATTAAAAAAACTTGTCCATAAAATTTGTTATTTAAATTTTGTATACAAGATTTTTTTATTGATTGCTACCAATATAAAATTGTTACAAATATTCTTAAGATGGTCCGTAAGTAAGTAATTATTTCGACAATTGAAACCGTTTATCCTACTATTATTATATATGCGAAAGTTTGTGTGTAAGCGTGTATGTCTTTGTTACTTCTTCACGCTCAAACGACTGAACCGATTTTGATGAAATTTGCAGTGAAGATAGCTAACACCCTGAATTAAAACATGGGCTACTTTTTACCCCGGGGTTAACACATAGGCTACTTTTTATCACGGGATTAAACATAGGCTACTTTTATCCCAGAATCAAAACATAGGCTACTTTTATCCCAGAATTAAAACATAGGCTACTTTTATCCCAGAATTAAAACATAGGCTACTTTTTATCCCTGGATAAAAACATGAGCTACTTTTATCCCAGAATTAAAACATAGGCTACTTTTTATCCCTGGATAAAAACATGACCTACTTTTATCCCAGAATTAAAACATAGGCTACTTTTTATTTCTGGATTAAAACATGGCTACTTTTTATTTTATATCAACGCGGGTAGAATCGCGTTGCGCAGCTAGTAATTTTTATAACCATAAAACTGTATATTAAAGATTTTGGCCATGTCATAGCCTTAAAGCGAGACATTCTTACGTGAATCAAGTAATATGCTAGTACATAACAAACATACATACGCCCTTGACATATGCCTCGGTACATAGAAATATGTGAAATATTATTTCTATACGCTAAATTGTTTCGCAAGTCAATTCGAATAAGGAATGATTGGCTCTAAAAACATGTTTAATTCAAAGGCGTCGTTAGTAATTAAGGTTCCGTACCTGAAAGTTAATTATTTAATTTATTCATTTATTTCTTATTTCAGAATAATCCATCCATACAATTCAAATAAATATCAATAAAATACAATTAAATACAATCAAGTTAAATTAAAATAATATACAAATCCAATTCAATAGCAGTCATAATTTTTCTCCCGTCACAATTCTCATCCTTTTAAAATCTATAGGGCAATCTAGACGCTCATGAATCATGTTCAGGACGGGACCCTATTACTAAGACTCCGCTGTCTGTCTATCTGTCTCCAGGCTGTATCTCAGAAAACGTAATAGCTAGAAACTTGCACTAGATATGTATTTCTCGTGCTGCTATAACAACAAATACTAAAAATAAAAAACAAATATTAAGGGGAGTCCACATACAATAAACGTACAATAAACTGAAGAAGTTTGTCAGCCGCTTAAATGCACTTGGCCAGCATGGACTATGGCCTAATCTCTCTCCTTGTGAGAGAAGGCTCCGAGTCCCAGCAGTGACTTATAGTGGAATGGCTTACGCTATGATCTCTTACCGCCTTAAATATCGTTACATCGCAGCACTCGTTATTATTTAGTTATTTTTAACCGTCTGTTTAGAATTCGCGTAGTTTTTGCCGGATGTCTGGTTTGTATACTTATCCACCTAGTTTTTATGTACAGTTTAACTACAATATGTCTGTTTAATCTTATTGGAAATGTAACACAAACTAAACTTTATAAAACTACTAGCAAACCCGGCGAACTCTGTTTCGCCACAAAGTTGAAATTTTCCCTGAATGTTGTTTGCTACAAACCTCACAGAGCCCGAGACCTTTCCGACGAATGCTGTACCGTGGAAATCGATTTGTGCGTTATAACATCTGGAAGGAGAAATTTTATTTATTCCTTTATTTCAGGCAACTAGAGGCCCATAAAATACAAAACACATCTTATCTTAATATATATAAATCTCGTGTGACAAAGTTTGTCCTCAATGGACTCCTAAACCACTTAACCGATTATAATAAAATTCGCACACCATGTGCATTTCGATCCAACTTGAGAGATAGGTTAGTTCAAATCTCAAATTATAGTCGCAATTTTAATTTATTGCTAATTATTGTCTGTTATTATTTGACAGTCACAATTATCTGTTAACTCCAAATGATTCTAACAGATGTCGATACCTTTCGACTGGGTTGAGTAAGTAATCAATAGATGGCGCTGCTATGGTAAATCTACGAACGTGTCATATAAGCTACACTATCTATTTTTCATACCCTTAAGTGAGGCAAAACAACGTTTGCCGGGTCAGCTAGTAAGATTATATGAATTGTGGTATGATGAGCATGGTGTGGTGATGGTTTCCAGGAGGCGTGCAAGGAGGCCATGGAGCTGTGGGGGTACCGGGCGGCACACAACGCCTCCCACCTCGCCAGCAAGGACTTCCTGCCTCTCCAGCCTTACACCATCACTCAGTGACGACCACGTTTACATATTGTGAGTATGCTTTACATAACTTTAGATGGTAAGCTGGTAGAAAATGAAGACATTCCTGATGATTTTGAAAATGACAAAACCTCAAGCACTTTAAAAATGGACGAAATATGTATGGACAAACTGTTGTACGTCGCGGAGGATTCTGAGAAGCATCTAGGGAAGTTCCACCTATTACAGAACCGACAACTGGTAAAACCAGGTTCATAGAAGTAGGAACAGTCTAACTACAGCCGCTCATGAAGAGCAAAGAACAAACGTTGAAGCTTGAAAATTCTTGAAAATTGTTATGACTGGCCGAAAAAGGAAGCAGTAAAAGCTACCATTGAATAAAGCTGTGTCCGCATTTAGAAGAAAAAGTGCTGCCAATAATAGTTTTAATAAATTATATTAGTATTAGTATTTTAGAAGTTATAACGTCTTATTGCAGTGTTTGTGAAACAGTATATGTGATCTATTTGACCTTTCATTACCGATTTACCGATTTTCATGAAATAGACTACTTAGAATAAATACTCTAGACTTTCAAATACATAAAACTACATCAAAATAGGTCTATAGGTTTAGGAGCTTCGGTGTCACAGAGAGACACTCACACAGACACGTCAAACTCGTTGGCGTAATGGTTACCATGCCGGTCATAATCAGAAGGTTCCGGGTTCGATTCCCGGCCCGGTCAACATCTTTGTGCTTAACTAAATCTGTTGGCTGTCGGTCTGGGTGTTAAATATGTATCTGTATAAAATATGTATGTATGTAAAAAAGAACATCAGTTGTGTTAGCAACCATAATACGAACTAGAAATGGTTCAGTATGGGGTTAACCAGCTGTGTGTGAAATGTGTCCTAAAAAAAAAAATACTTATAGTACGAGATCCCACTGCAGGATAGGTGTGCTCATCGACTATTTGTTTAAAACCAAATTTTTATGTTTATTTATAGTTAAAAGAATATATATTTACTAGGGTGCCTATCAAAATTTGGCCGCTATTATTTTTTTTTAAATTATTTTTAATTTATTTTTGGTAAAAAATTTAGTTTATATATTATTTAAATAAAATAACGTCTACATCACAGCAATTAATATGAAGATTCGAAAAAATCACGGTTGCCGTTGCTTACCTGGCCGCACTTCTTAGCAGCCTGGTGTAAACAGGTATGATTTCGATAAATTTATACGTTCATAACCTATTTTTATGAATTATATGTCAAATTAAAGCTAATTTTTTTCTATTAATTATCATATAAAGTTGCTTAATTAAATCTGGCCGCAAATAAGGGTTGCTGGCTGTTAAAGATAATAAATATTTAAGGTAGAGTGAAATTTAGTTAGCGCGTAACATCATTTGTCAGACGAGGACAGCGATTACAGACTGTGCGACGCTTTTAAGCCGTTGCGCTTGCGTCGAACGTTAGTGTTCTCAACCACCGGGGAAAAATAGAGACGACTTATAATAAATACTCCAAAAAATATGTAATTTTTTCAAAATGATAAATTTATAAATTGCAACAAAAAATTAAACTCTGAATGATATCCAAAATCATTAGTAGAGTCAATTGTAAATAAAAGGCCATGATATTTACATTTTTTTTTACGACGAAACAATAACATTAGCAAGCACTTTTGGCATGATATATTATTAAAGTCAAGTACATTGCTTTTTTCGTTACACAAAAAACACGACTTCATCTTTATCAATTCTATTTTACGTTAATTAATATAATAATTTTTAGATGCACAAATAAAATAACAATGTAAATATAAAACATTGTTTATTACGAACTCGAAGAACCAGAAGCCGCGTAAAACAAAACACTGCCCCCCGCCCGCGTCATTTCCCACCCGCGTAATGTTGCTAGCTCAGGCATTATGTGTCCGTTTTTAGCGTAAAATTTGGGAGTCCAGGAGGTGAGATAATAATAGAATAAAAATTGTCCTAATCTATATTATTATTATGTACCAACCTAATTGTCTCAATAAATTGATAGATTTATTTAATAAAAGACGCTTTAGAAAAAAATACATTTAATTTCCTTTTTGCTGAGTAAGCTTTATATAATATTGTCTCTTAGAATTTGAACTTATTAACAAAAATTTAAATTTAGATAAATGATGAAATATTATGTCTAGGTATTTGTCATAGATATAAACATACTATTTAATAGGACTATTGGTTATGTACACACGGGCTGCGCTGATGTGTAATACTTTCTTTTTTCAAGTCGGTTAATTTTTATTAAATTAATTATTAATATTCTACAATGAATAAAAGCCCTCAAGAGGTAATAAAAAGTAGGGTAAATCAAAACTCTTATACTGGCAACACTAACAAGATGAATGCCTCATTATCTATGACAATTTTAAAACTGAGAAATTTATTCAATAATTAAAAAAGTTGATACTTAAATACGATACTTACCTACACGTGAAATGTGATCCCATCGGATCGGATCGGTCGCGCGTCAAACTACTCTATTTAAGAGTAGTTTTAGTAGCTTCAGTATTAGGCGCGCTCACGGTTTCTGGTTCTTTCTGTATTCTGAGCATTCGACGCATGCGCAATGGCTTAAAAGCGTCGCACAGTCGGCAATCGCTGTCCTCGTCTGACAAATGATGTTACGCGCTAACTCTCTTTCACTCTACCTTAAATATTTTTTATCTTTAACAGCCAGCAACCCTTATTTGCGGCCAGATTTAATTAAGCAACTTTATATGATAATTAATAGAAAAAAAATAGCTTTAATTTGACATATAATTCATAAAAATAGGTTATGAACGTATAAATTTATCGAAATCATACCTGTTTACACCAGGCTGCAAAGAAGTGCGGCCAGGTGAGCAACGGCAACCGTGATTTTTTCGAATCTTCATATTAATTGCTGTGATGTAGACGTTATTTTATTTAAATAATAAATAAACGAAATTTTTTACCAAAAATAAATTAAAAATAATTAAAAAAAAAATAGCGGCCAAATTTTGATAGGCACCCTAGTAAATATATATTCTCTTAACTATAAATAAACATAAAAATTTGGTTTTAAACAAATAGTCGATGAGCACACCTATCCTGCAGTGGGATCTTAGGCTATTATAACACTTCGTCGTTTTTGCATCGGGGGTTTAATTTAGTTAATAATTTTATGAAGCCTGGATTAAACACAATTTATTCTGTCAATAATAAAGAAATATTTCTTTTCTTTTTCAGGTTATTTACCATTTTCCAGTTCCCAAGCTCCTTAGGTGGTTGCTATTGCAAGGTACATAAAGTAATAAACATATATACATTTCATATGAGACTTAACTAAAACGCCGTAATTTTAAGATTATTGTAATATATTACTGAGCGATGGAACGAGCAATCTATTGGTCTGATAGTAAGCATCAACTGATATTCTTGTAAACAATAAGTATTACGATGTTTTAGACGATTTCATTAATTTTATTAATTTGGTACTGCAGTGTGATTGTTATCTTTTGAAAATAGTTACTTAATTAGCATAGTTGCCTTTTAGTTTAATAATAAATGATAGACCAATAAATATAATAGATGCTCAACCTCTTGGTGTAAAATCGTACGTGTTACGTGAGCACACGTAACGCCATCTATTCGTATTTTCTGAAACGACTTCATTCGGGTCATGCAATCTACTATCGTTATATCACTATGCGACTGCAGCGCGTTGCGGAATTTGGCGGCAGCTAGGCTGCACGCTCGATTTGCAGCGCCATCTAGTCGGTAATTATGGCAAACTTCCGCGCCACGCTATACTATGATATCTCTAAATGATATTGATATAAATATGTCTATGATATTACTAAACAAATAAGGCAAATATAATAATTAAATTGCTATTTCAGTATGGGAATAGTAGTATGATTGGTAACACAACTGATATACGACACACACATACATATTTTATATAGATACATAACAGATACATATTTAACACCCAGACAGACAGCCAACAAATTTAGTTCATCACAAAGATGTTGGCCGTGCCGGGAATCGAACCCGAAACTTTCTGATTGGCAGTCCGGCATGGTAACCATTACGCTAACGAGGTCGTATTGATTGCGAGAGAAATCGATCATTCAAATGTTTTCTCTATCGAGTTAAAGATGAAAACTAGAGATGTCCTATCAGTTTGCTTACCATCAGAGAGTAGATTTGCTCGTTAATCGTTCGGTATAGTAAGGAGTAGTTAAGCGACGCAGAGCATGACAAAACACCAATAATAATTTAAGTATTATCATTAGCAAAATATATAACTATATTAAAAGGCGGAATTAAAAAGCAATCGTGAATTTTAGTACATAGCTCAGTGGCTTAGAGCGTTTGGCTCCGTAGTTCAGAAGACGCGGGTTCGAATCCCGCTACTTGTGATATTTTCGATTGCTATTTTTTTTCATAAAATTTGTTTTGAAATTATTAGTTACAAAGTAATCAAAATACTCATCCAAAATACTTAATTTGTTTAGACGCGAAATATTTGCTTATCGTAGAAAAAAGGTTGGCTTGAAAAGCATTTTTTGTTGACAGTATTTTAAAATAAAAGTATTGTTAGGAGACATCGAACATTAGTAAAGCGTAGAAACGAAAAATGTAGAAAAAACCGTTTATTTAAGACTGATATAAAATTCCATTGCTGAAAACTTCCAGTATGTGTATATTTAAATAATAAATCACTATTTTTTTTTAGTAAGCAATACTTTGTACTGTGAACCTACCCAACTAAGCAACTTTTCATAATAATGCCATCATCCATAATTTACTTGCTTAGATTTGAAAAGTTGTTTATATTCATAGGTAGAATCGCAAAAGTATTTTCCTCTTTTATTAAAAAAAAAAAAAATAACGGTACGGTAAAGTAACTTATGGGACAAATTCTATCGTGACACTTTTCTATAATGCGAATGAATCCGGCAAATCGGTTTGCAATTTCTATCTCTTTTCAATTCCTTAAGTAAGAAAGAGATAAAACATATTTCTGAAAGTGAAAATAGGTGTCCGTAGAATCGGTCCCGTTATTTTGTTTTTTACCACTGTGCGTATATAATTTTATCCACCTTCTTCGTCAATGCGTAAACTGTAGGAATATTTAGTGGATAAAACTTTTATCCCATATCGAAGCAAAGAGGCCTTTTTATAACATTATATTTCTCTTAAGCACTATGTATACCTATATGTCATTTTACAAAAGCATTCAAATTTTGATTAATAATCCAATTATATTATCATCACAAATAGTTTTCAAAATAACAATTAATTTTAGGCACTTATTCTTCGGCAAAAAAACTTAATTGTGTTCTTGGATATATTTTAACTAAATAAAGCAAAATACATCTTGAGTCAAATCATCAAACCTTAAATTTATTACAAAATTATGAGGCTATGAGGCTTTAACAGATTCCACTGTTGGAGCTCTTTCTATAATATTTCATATAATAACTTATGAATAACTAGTACAACGTGTTTTAGAAAAACAACAAAAACATGAATAGTTTTGTTTTATCAGGGATGCTATACTAAACCGAATGCAAGACAATTCTCGCAACAAAGTATAAACCAATTTCCTTAGTCCGGAATCAAGATGCTATAAAACGTATTTAAAATATTTTTTTTATTTATCGAAAAAAAAACATCATGCTAAAAGTTTAGAGCTTTTATAGCTATCGAGTAAAAGTTGCCTATTTTTAGGGGGCCTGCTTAAAAACTCATTATAAAAGTTGTTTTTATCGACTAAAGGATTTACTTAGCCGATAATAAAAAAAAATGTAAAAATATATTACACATCGATATAGAGATAGTGAGTTGAGGTTGTGTGCACAGAGTGTTATATCAATTCGTAAAAGGAGGACCATTATAGAGGCCGAAATCGTTTAAAAAGCGCGCTACTTCAGTGTTAATACACAAAAAACTACAAAAAAAAGATAGCAAAAATAATTGCTAAGGGTGAGATTCGAACTCGCATCGCTGGGGTTATAGCTATATCCAGCGACCGCCAGTCTTTCGTGATTTTATAAAATCTGAAAGTACTAAAGATAGCCCCTAATATAGCAAATAATATAGGGTAGTTAAAGCCGGGCTAATGACTGCCTACAAAATGCGAGTTATGATTCCTCATATTAAAAATTCGCGATGAAATCTTCCGGCTTAAAATGTACACCCTTTCCATTCCACCTTGTATTACAGTAAAGATTTCGGCCTCTTTTTTCAAGGCGTATAAAATTAGCTTAGGCCTTAGCACTAAAGGAATTGAAGGATTGAAGCTTCCCTACTTTAATATGTACATATTAGGTACAAGATAACTTTTCGTCAAAATAACGCACAAAATCGTTGAAATGTTGTTAAAAGTTAGGTATGGCTTTAGCACCATGAAAGCAGCCATTTAGCTTAACGGAACGTGTAACAATAATTTATCTAAATCGTAATTCAATTTAGAAGTAACGTCGTTTTATCGGGAAATTAATTAATTTGAAATTGTGTTCCATCATGACGCCGATTGGTTGACACATAATTAATAAGTTTCATTGAATAACTTATTGACTCAGGCGGTACTTTGCGGAAATCCATTGTAAATAGAAGACAAAATTAAATATTTAGTGTACTTCCGCTGTGATCCGAAATCCAAATTTAAGACAAGTAAAGGAAAAAGTAACTAAGATAAATTAAGATTAACGTTACCAATCACAATTCGGAAATTCTTAACTCTACACGTGTTTCGCCTAAACACAAGGCATCATCAGGAGATGCTGACTCTCGACTTAATAGAAAGATATTTAATTTTGTCTTCTATTTAGGTTTCATTGAATTCATCAAAAATATACAAACAAAAAAACACAATCAGTTAGTACCACGAAAGCGTTTCCTATAGTTTATCCTAGTGCCTGAGAATCCGTTTTTCGGAAAACCAAAAATAAGAGACGGCTTATACTTTTGACGTCAGAGCTTTAGTCGCTTGATTCAGATAAATAAACAGAAACATTAAAAAAGGATATTTTATCCACTGCTTTCGTATACAACCCATACTCCGTCCATGATGAAAAAAATCACAAGCGGAAAAAATCTTAAACGAAGACGCAATAACTTAAATCAGTTTATCACTATGACACAAAAAAATGCCTAATCCCAATCTCAGTAATGAATTGTAACAAAGCTTTAAAAATGCTAATTTCAATTAATTAAAAATCAAAGTATTTGTGCTAGTAAACAAACCAGTTGCGAATCTAAGACATATTATCAAATTAATACATATTTATCAAAAAAGGGCAACAAATAAATACATATATACTCATTTAAAAGTTCCAAATAATTAGACTATACCAGTCCATTTATCATAAACATACTGAATAGGTTTTGTGTAAGCATAATAATAATGAAAGCTGTAGAGTAGAAGATAAGAATCGCTCTACGTTGTCATAAAGTTAGAGTGAGATAGGAATCATCGTCTTTCTCGCTTGCACTTGTAGGTCTGTTATCTGTATTATGTTGATGTCGGTCGAATCGATGTAATTTATTATTCTAAATCAAAATGAAATCAAGACAATTTATTCAGTTATAATTCAACATGTTTGTCAAATAACAAAAATATTACAGTATATCTAAAAGTAGAACAGAAGTTTGCACGAACAAACGGTCACACTTATTTACTCCGTGTGATGCTCGTCCCCGACGAAGACGCTCGTAATGTGTCGAAACCTTTTGGACGTACGGGTATATCCAACGTTTTTAAGTAAGTGTGACTGTTTGTTTCGTATAAATATATATTATGCCTTACGATAACAGTTTACAAAATACAGAAAATAAGTTAGCTATGTTTTAAAATAACGCATAGCCATATGCTTGTATTCTTTTGTTTAATAAAACCTTACTTGCAGATTAATAGATACCCATAAGAGTAAGTGAGATAACGAGATAATTATGCTATCTCACTCTAACTTTACGACTCCAAATGTAGTATTGGAAGATTTAAATGAAATTCTAATCAATGAAACGATATGGTAGTGAGAACACATTAAGTGCACTTGAATATAAGTTAGAGGAGATTAGTATTAAAAAAAAAACTTTTATTTATACATAAAAATATAAATAATTAGGATACGATTTGTGTGTATTTAGTTTTTGCAATCGTTCATGTGTATTTTTTTTAATAGCCATGTATTAAAGGTTAGGGTATGGTAGTTTTAGTAAAAAAATACATTATTAATGTATAATACATTTTACATTAATAAATATACGCTCTTGTTTTTGTAAGCGTATATAAAGCAATGCTGTTTAGTTGTTAACATCATTTTAAGACGGATCGAGGAGGCTTGATGCGGAAAATTAAATATTTAAATGTATTTTTTTTGTCATCTGTTGCTAATCAAATTTAAAAGGATTTTCGGATAGTTCGTGAAACAATAAATTGATATGAAATACGTGATAAAATCATACATAATCTCAGACAGTGTAATGTTTGGTAGCATTTTAGTCATTCAAATAACTGTAATGTAAAAAGTTATTTTTTTTTTGTTGCGTCCACTCTGCTCGATCCACCTTTACGTGTATTCTCTGGCAAATATGCAAAAGTGTGATATCAAATTAAAAAAAAAACTATTAAAACAAAACTACTTGCCTCGTTTTGAATTTGCGTAAATGCTAATATTTTGCATACATAAAATTAATTGGCATTTCGAATAGTTGCTTAAAATCACTATTTGACGGCTTTAATGAACTATAAATTTTACGCGTTTTCTTATAAAAGTCATAATTCAAGATATAACATATTTCGCATATTTTGATATATGCATTTTTTAATCAATGGTAATTAATAATAAGACCTCATAAGTATAAATATGGATACAATAAAACGGATATACTACAAACATTTTTAAATGGCGTCACACTTTTGCTGTCAAATTAATAGTTGACCTTATTGTGTAAACAATAACAGTGTATGTTAAAAAATAAATATGTTCCTTATCCCAGAATTACGTATTATGGATACGAGAATACTCCAAAATATTACCAATGAAATTAATACTTGAACAAAGTACCTGTTTTGTATATAGGGAAAGGTTAAATTAGAAAGGGTATGTTATCCCGAATAATCAGTTTTGACAGGTTTGCTTCACTTATTTTACAAGTCAAACCTCCAAATAAAAAAAATATATAAAAATTTGCGTATAAGTAAAAATAATAAAGTAACGAAAAAAAACCATACTCAAACGAAAGTTTTAGATAACACAAAAAACACCGCAAATGATGTTTTTTTTCGTAATTTATTCAATTTCAAAAACGTTTTTCGAGATTGAAAAAGTCACTTGATAAAAATCACGTTTTTCGTGAATAATTCGTACTGTTGATTTTTAGTTATATTCGGCCTATTTTCGGTTTTACATACCCTTTACTTATAAACCTGATGGCGTTTGTATTATACATCTTAGACATGTGCTATAGCTCATAAACAATACATGACATTAATATTACTCATAGTTACATATACTCAAATAGTATGTTTACAATTAATATATTTTTTTTATATTTTAAGACATAAAAACGTTGCCTACAGGTATTTCTGGAAGTGGTATAATACATAGCCAAAAAACTAAGTACAACTTTTGCAATAAAACCCAACTCTTAATAAAGAGAAGGGTAAAGAAGTAATAATAGATTCGCGGAAAAAAGACATTCTATACAAGGTGTTTTTGAAAAAGTAAAAAATACGAAACAGAATCAGCTCGGAAATAATAATTAATAAAAACGTAGAATAATCACCTTGTGTCCCATACGATATATTTCGCACGTGGATTTCGAAGCAAATGTGAAGAATATCGGAATTTACTTGTGATATCGGAATTGTAATTTTTTTTTACATATTATAGCTAGGAATTTGACCAGAAAGATGTGGTATCACACGATTCAGCGACACAAACAACTCTGTCGAAAATTAAGCATAGCTAGTATGAAATTACATTCTTAAAGCGGTGTTTTTAATTGATTATATACACTTATTTTACGTATATTATACCATTTCCAGTATAACCTGTAAAGTTTTGGATAAAATTACTATTACGAACTAAAAACCAATCTTCGTGTAATAATGTTTAATTCACTATGATTATTTAGGAAACTGACAAAATTATTGATCTAGATTTAGGAACGTTCGGTATATAATAAACAAATAGAATAAGCACGAGTTGAAATAATATCACCAGTAATAATTATATACTCGATATTGTGACAGCAATGTAATCAATAGAATTATTAGAGCAAGGTCAAGCCGAAATGAGGTAATTGTACTAAACATTTTGGAATTCCTCAGATACCGTTTAAATTAACAACCAAATATAAAGGTTGTAAGGGATGTATCAGTTCGTTATGCTAGCTACCACTCTCATGCGTAAACCTATATAATTGTAACAAAAGTACAGTGACCTCTTTTCGGCTTAACATACCAATTTCATAACACTACAAATAACAACAAAATAACAAACCATAAAGATGAATAAATTAGCTTTTTTGAAGCTTAATGAAGAGAAAGCTTAACTGCTAGCATAGGCGAGCCTTTTTGTCTCAGGCTGTATCGAGTATTAGTGTAAAGTAGATAAGATGATAAGCAATGGTGCTAGAATTAGTAGTTCTTAATTTTGTGCGATACTTGAATGCAACATCTCAATAATGTGGAGTTTTACTATATTGAAGCTGAAAATATTTTAGAAAACCTCTGACACTTTGTGGTGATACCCCGTTTTATATGAAATGTATCACGGGTATGTATTATTTTAATCAAACCCTTTCATTTGATACTGATATTGAGGCAGTTGTGAAAAATATATGTCATCCGCTGTTTCGTCAGTGGCCATCTTGAATGGGTTTTCATCAAACATAGCTAAGAACATCCCCACACACACACAAACAGACACGTATACTTGACTGTCGAGTGTTTTGTCGTATATCGTGGCTATATTTATTCGACAATGATTCCTTATTCACGGTGTTGTGTTCAAGTATTATGCACACTTATTATGCTATTTCTGCTGCAACATATTTTTATTACCAATCAAAGAAACAATTAAGAGGCTAATTAGAAACAGCTAATTTAAAATGGTATTTTCAATATGGTACAACGTGGTACTTCTGATATGTATCATTTAAAATTAAATAACGAAAATGTATGTTTTTCTTAATTTTTAACGAAAAACATTTGTTGATAAACAAAAACACACATCAGTGTTACAACATGAGACACTGTTCAATTCCACGTTGTATAAAATGACTTAAAAAAAATGTTGCAGCAGACGTGGTTTTAGGGTATTTAATTTAAAATCTAGTAACTAAATGACAATTACGCAATATTTGCTTACGATTTAAACTTAAAGTCAATAAAAATCAATTACTAATTAGATGTAAGAAGACATGCTTCCTGATAGATCTGACAATATTATATATTCAGTTATATGCCTTATATTAATACTGGTAGTGATGTAGGTAAGAATTGCATGTTACTTTGTACAGGGTTAGTAGTGAAGGGACAGAAAACTTGACGAGTGAAAAATCGTGAACTCAATATTATGAACAATGACTAATTATTATTGATAATAAAATAATAATTATATTGGCTATCTCGAAATTATCAATCGTTTTTAATGAAGGGAGCGATTCTCAATTCGTATGTATGTTTCTGTGTTGTTGTGGATACGTCAAATATGGACCGATTTTGTTTTTTTTTGCACACGGGAAGTATCTCCTTAATTTACATTAAGGAGATACTTCCCGTGTGCTCCCATGTATATTTTATCATAATCGGTTCAGTATTTGTACTTGAAGTCAAAGTTTTCAATTTTTTATTGATGATTATGTTCAACAAATATATCGCGTTTCGTGAATTTCGGGTTGACGCTGCGTTTAAATTGTTCACAATAATGAGTTTGGCGCGTATTTCGGGTTAGCTGGCTCTTTACTTCTAACTCTGTACAAAAATATTTATATGGTATCTGGCTGGTACCAGGGTAGATTTTTTTATCATATCATATCATTAGCATATCATAAGATATCAAATTAAAATTGTAATAGCGGAAGTTTGGATGTATGTATATTTATTTATATGTATAAGTTGCTAACTATTTTACGCGCCTGAACCGTTTTGAATAATACAGGCTTACGGGAAAATAATGCAAAAAGAATTAAGGATGGCTTTCGTATATATAGCAAAAAAGCTTTTGATCAAGAAAAGGTATTATTGTAAATTAATTTTGTCTTCTTTGTACATAAAGTTGGTTGTCGGCAGCAAAATGTGAAGGAAAAGCGATTTTTTTTATTAATAAAATGTACTGAAGCCGTCCTTAAAACTTTGCGCTAAATACAGCAACAGTAAACCTGTTTACGGAAAGATAGCTTAGAAAACATGTAGGCTACTCTAAGGGCGCGGCTAATAATATTATAAAATAATTATTGTCAAATGTTTATTTAGTTATTAATACAATTTATTTTTTAGAATTTATTTAAAGTTTTTTTGTGTATAATCAAAAAGTTTTATTTACTTCGTAAATGTATACTCAGATAAATTGCTTTTACGCTATTTTATAGTTATCTGTAGTCATCTTTAGAAAGAAGCAATTTTATTTATTTGTATATTTTTTTTATAGATTGTGTTATAGAAAACAAGGAATTGAAAAAGTTAGAAGAGATTGGCCATGTTATAATATTAAATTTTAATATATATTTTTTTTTACTTTTTAGCAACCCTTCAGGCATATATTAAGAAGAAAATTAATTCTTTATAAACATTAGTTTAAAATCTTTTACTGCTACATTATTTTTTCTAAAGCAAAATTTGTATTTTGTATATTTTTGGTTAGAATCTCGCTCTTATTGTAAATTTTATTTGTGTCGAATTGTATTATTACTAATGGAATTGTATTATATTGTAGTTATGTGCATATTTTTTTGTATTAATGTACCAGTGATATATTTATTGCGCCTTTAATTGTTATTCATAATAATATGGACTAAGGAAACAATTGAAAAGCCGCAAGCGCTATTTTTAAAAAATTAGAAATTCATTTATTTTTTTAATTACTTAAATTTTGTGAAAAAAACAAATACAGGGCTGGTGAAAAAAACTAAAAATATTTTTTAAACTTTCGAAAGAAAGAAAAATTAAAAATGATTTATAAACAAAATTAATAAATACATACCAACAACAAATTTAATAACATTTTGGTAGCGACCATCTAATACATTTCAAATTTAGTAAAATGTATGTATGCAACTAGTGAACACCTTTTATTTGATACCCATATTCAAAAAACAAATCTAATTCAAATTTGTTTATTGTATGTATACATCTTAGAGTTAGGTACATAAAGTAATGAATATAGCTATATGACTAGAGGGCTGTGTCGTACCTGGGGAAGTCGCTGTGCTCTGTGCTAGGTACCTCAAGGGCCCTTTAATGCAGAGCAGCAGAGATAGAGATCAACGATCCTATTTATATTGAGGGAGTTGTGTTAAGTAATCTGCCATTTTGGGAAAGTTGTCATCTTGGCCCGATATTCACCAAAAAAGAGCTAAGAACGTGTCGCGCCTTTAAAAAAAAAACTTTTAGTAAAATCAGTTCACTGATCCGAGGGCTACTGTGTCAAAAATAGACACACTCCGTCATTTCAAATCTATAACACTTTATAAAAAAAAAATTGATAATAAAAAAAATCACCACAACGTAATGCCAGTAGCCCTGTATAGCAAAGAAATGTTTTTATTTTTCAAAAGGGAATTTTAATTGCAATAATTTATTACAACAACAAGACAAGGACAAGACTTGTAACCCGCTCTCTAGGTCGTACTTGGTACAAAGGATAGCGCGGTTATTGCAGCCAGCATTATGGGCCTTTGCACCAAGTACGATTAGGGGTTGTTTGTTTTAGTCTAATAAAAAAATAATTAAAAAAAGAAGCGATATGACGAGCAATTCCTTGTGATTAATTTTCTTTTAATAATATGAGCATGTATCGAAGCTTTATTTTATTAAATGAAGTATACCAACATAGAATAGCCGCTAGCGGGGAATCGCCTCACCAATGTCCATATTTTACAAGTACGATCAAAATGTATGAGCAATAAATTTTAACGCATTTGGCCAATCGAGAGGTAGAATTTAAGGGTAGCCTTATTAGCGAATAAGAGTTGAGAAAGTTAAAGAGTGTTGAAGTTTTTAATACTGTAAGAAGCACGGCCGCGTTGTAATGCAAAACATTGTATTGTCTTTTTATTTGAAGTTAAATAAAAGTACTTGAAATATTGATTTGATTGTTTTTTTCAAACGCACATCTTAATAATATGTCGCGTGAGAGCCAGACATGTCGAAGACTACAGGATGCCGGTGTGAAGAAATACGACAAGTGATGCTTGTACAAACATTTATTACACAATTACAAATTATAAGTCCGAGACGTGCGCACACGGCGAGCGCTTCTAGTCGACTGTCCCTGCGGCGGCCGAGTGCAGGCGTTATATAGTGGTCGGGGCGCCGTGACTCACTGCGCGTGCGCTGGCGCGTGATTCAACCGCACGTTGTCATTCGCAATAGGCGGCTGACGCCGACACGGCCATACTGACATAAGCTCGTCCTCGAGCGCTATTAATTTCCTGGAACAACAGAAACGCTCGTTCATCCTGACATATAAGGAATGGACATGAAGGATCCTTTGATCCATAACTCGACTGAATTTGTACTAGACATTCATTTAAGCTAGCCTGGATTGACATCCTTTTAGCAACAACATTGGACCGGAATAATTTATTTAAATGCACCCACAACTTCTTTTTTCTCTTTTTTTTTATTCTAGACCGGACAAATCATAAGTCTTAAATCATGAGAGACTTTTTGTTTTCTCTCTCTTTATAGTTATCCCTTTATCAGTGGCAATGGACCGGAAAATCCCTTGAAAGCCATTATGAAACTCTTTTTTTTTTTCTCATGCTAGACTGGATAAGTCATAATAAATCAAGTCATAAGTCGTGAGAGACTATTGTTTTTCTCTCCTGTTTTTTGATGCTAGACCGGATTGTTATCCCTTTAGCCATTGTGATACCATAAGTGATAAGTCGTGAGAGACTATTGTTTTTCTCTCCTGTTTTTTGATGCTAGACCGGATTATTATCCCTTTAGCCATCGTGATACTATTTTTTTTATCACGGTAAGTCATAATAGTCATCAGTGTCATGAACATCAGTGTCTGTCGTAAATTCATCATTTTCATCCAGTGAAAATCATATGGAACATCAAATTTAAGGATCTGTACTCTCTTTTAGCCCCAAAACTAGTGGTTTCTGTTACCTCCGCTTATAAGAAGGGCGTGATCATGAAACTGCTCACAATGTTATTACAAACTGATACTGTTTAATTAATCTTCATTCAAAACTAAACTCAAACTAAAAACGATAATTAAATGTTACTCATCTGTAAAACACCATGCGAAGCTCGGTATCACACGTTGCACTTGTAAGTCATTGTAGAAAACTTTGTTTAGTTGGCGCCGACCTGGCCATTCTGCAAATAGGTCGCCCTCGATCTGCGTTCTCTGGTGTACAGTCACTTAGTTGCCTCGATCCAAGACTGATGGGTAGTGATTGGGCGCCCCGCGCCTGATTACTCTGCTACTGCCAAAATTTAAAGCTTTAAGTTAAACAGATAGTAAAAGATAGATGACATAGACTCTCACTTTGAAAAAGGACAAAATACCCAAATCCTTGAAAATTCTAATTCACTATACAATATGAAAGGTACCTGCAAGATAATTTTGAATTTACGTGTGTTTTTGTCAGCAGTAATCTAAAGAAAGTTCTGTTGTAGGTATCTGAACGTTAAACCCCATTTAAAACCTCGTAATCTATTAAAACGTCACTCCACAATTAACGGAAAAATAATTAAAACTATCGTGGCAATAAATGTAGATCAAGAAAATTGAAATCTATTCTGTACTCTATACTCGCAGACACTCATTATTGTCGCAACTTTTCTACATAGTTTGCCATTCTTTGAATAACGAGTATTCCACGCCAAAACAAGTAAAACTGATACATTCACCCAATCCGACGTCTCCAATAAGGGTAGCACAACACAGATATCTACGCGTCGTTCGCCACACGCTGTTACTTGCGCACACTATGCGCTGCAGCCGCTGTCACCCGGCTGCTTGCCGCTGCTACTGCTGCACCGTACAGCGAGGTGGTCTGGTTTCTGTCATCCACAGCACATCGAAGAACTTGATGCTGGCTGCTGGTTCTGCAACGTAACATCAGCTTACGAGAGACGCTTTCTTTAATTAGGGAACAATCTGCTCCGCAATCAAACCAAATTGAAAACTGCTCACCAAATTGCATAATTAGTCCGGCGACAGGTTTCATACCGCATACGTCCACTCGATTTACGACGCTGAGTGCGGTGGTGATGGGCTGTGTACTGCTACTCGCAACTGGCAGTGTGTTGGAACACGTGACCCTCAACACCATACTTCAAGTCACAGGGCCCGCGCAGCAACTGCCGTGTTGAGGTGCTGTGAGCTTCGAATAACTTGCTGCGTCCGCCGTAGCCAGCTGGTCCGGGCGTCCATGTCCACATCCTCTGGTACAAATGTAGGTAGCTTGATGGCCTTAGCTGTGGTATTTGGCGGGTTGGTCAGCGCCTCCACGAGCAGCCTCATGTTCTCGCGCCTCACACGCCGGCGCCGTCCGTCGCATGCAGTTGTCTGCTCGCTGGCGTTGCGTCTGGACTCAGTGTAATAAACTCGTGCTCTCACAGTGATTATCTCAGTGCCAGTCTGGGCCCCCCTCCGACGCAGGTACTCAGGGTTGCATCCTCCCCAAGTAGGTGCTCGGGTTAAGTCATGTGTGTCTTCCTTATGTGGGCGTTTTTAGGGTTGTGACCACTTCTGATGTCGCGTGAGAGCCAGACATGTCGAAGACTACAGGATGCCGGTGTGAAGAAATACGACAAGTGATGCTTGTACAAACATTTATTACACAATTACAAATTATAAGTCCGAGACGTGCGCACACGGCGAGCGCTTCTAGTCGACTGTCCCTGCGGCGGCCGAGTGCAGGCGTTATATAGTGGTCGGGGCGCCGTGACTCACTGCGCGTGCGCTGGCGCGTGATTCAACCGCACGTTGTCATTCGCAATAGGCGGCTGACGCCGACAAATACTAGTTTATTTGTTTAGGGAATTTTTGAAATACCTTTCTTAAATACAATGAAATGGGGTACGCATCAAGGCACTTCATTAACTAATTATATTAATAGTGCAGGTCACATAAAAAGAACGCAGGAGACACGAAAAAGCTACGCAGACGGCCAGTTACGAGGTATTCTAGACTGATATACAGTGTAAACTCCATGTAACGTCACTCGATTTAACGACAAAGCGTCGAAATCCATTGCCTTTAGTTGGTCTAGCTTGTATTCCATGCAATGATACATTCTCTCCATTTAACGACCACTCTCTATAACGCCATAAAATGCACAGTCCCTTCAGTGTCGTTATATAGAGTTTACACTGTATGTCGAGCGCGTCAGATTATGGAAGATACCCTGAACACATTTGAATACTACCACTAAATACAAGCTTTCCCCGTTGGTAGGTTTGTCTGTAATAGCGGCTGAAAAAACAAGTCGAATGACAGATATACACCAAATAATTGTCAGATTAAGCTAATGTACATTGGTGGCGATTCTGGCGTACACACGACTAAACTAAACTTAAAGCAGCCTTGTCTCTTTCCAACGTAGTAATTAGAAAGAAACAGCACGATCTCAACATAGACAAAACAAGTAAAGTCACGTAAAATATGGAAAATGGAGGTAGTTTTAGAGCTGATGTATTTAAGTGCGTTCTAAAAATGTCCACATTTTCTATATTAGACGTGACTTTAGTTGTTATGTGTGTCGCTCAGATCGTGCCGTCTTTTTCTAGTCACTGATGATGAAAAAAGACAGGACTACTTGAAATTTGGTTTCGTCGTGTGTTTACCTGAATTGCAACCATTATTATCTAACGTCAAAGTATAAATATTTTAGTTTTATTTGATTAATTCACCTGATGGTAAACGATATTGCGATCTAAGGTGGAACTTGACCAGAAGAAACCGGTTCACTCTTGCCTTGAAAACCGCTAGATTATATTTATCGGGGAACAGAGAATTAGGCAAAGAATTCCACACCTTGGCGGTTCGCAAAATGAAGGTGGAGGCAAACGCGACTTAAGCACCTCCACAATATAACTTTGCTGCCTTGGTGTTTCCCTACTCGTCCAATGGTGGAAAGGAGCGGGGGGGATCAAATCATGCCATTCCGTTGCACACTCACCGAAATGTAACCTATAAAAAACCGAAAGGCTGGTCACCATGCGGCGATGCTCAAGGCTCTGCAGCTTCGCCGTGCAAAGAGTATAATACTAATACTTAATACTAAAACAATACTTAACTAATTTTAATTTAGATTGTTGTCGTGTCATGGCGTTATTAGGACGTGTTTTAGGTATCTAGATAACTAGTTTTTCTATTTTTGTCTAGTCTCTATCAGGTAATTATTAAAATACAAAATACCTACTTTACTTGTACAAGACTACGATGAAAAATTTTAAAATAATAATTATCCAAGTGCGAGTTGGACTCGCGCATGAAGGGTTCCGTGCCATTGTTGTATGGGAGCCCCCCTTGAATATTATTTTTAATTTATTTAAAATTCAGCTTAATTTGAATACAGTCAATTGGGATAGAAATTGACAATTTGACAACCAGAGTCGTGATATGGTTGTCATGGTTACATTAAAATAGTTTAAGTATTTATGTATTAGGCTGCAAAGTTTTCTAATCCACCGTATGTTTGTATAATAATAATATTTTTTTATTTTTTATTTTTAGTATTTGTTATTATAGCAGCACGGGAAACACATATTTTGTGAAAGTTTCAGTTTTCTAGCTATTACGGTTTCTGAGGTACAGCCTGGAGACAGACAGACAGCGGAGGCTTAGTAATAGGGTCCCGTTTTAACCTTTTAGGTACGGAACCCTAAAAATGGAAATAAGTAGGTATCAACAAACTTTTTTATTTAGATCCTTTAAAGGTGGTTACAACTTCTAAGTGACCTTGCTCAGACCCCTTAGCACAGCTTCGGAAAGATATAATTATATTATAGTTATCGTATGTTTAATGTTGGTTTAGAATGTCAGTTGGCGCAATTATTTTTAGTTTTTTAGGACACATTTCACACACGGCTGGTTAACCCCATACTGAATCATTTCTAGATTGTGTTATAGTAGCTTATGTAAATAAAGATATTTTTAAACTCACTAAACTAGTAACATCCACAGTTAATGATAAAATGAACATGATAAATAAGCATAAATAAAATCAAGTACTATTTATTAGCATACAATATTAGAAGAATTAAATTTATCACTTATCCCGCCCTGCACAATTAATTTCTTAGCTGAGTTAAAGTTCCGGGCGTTCTTGGTGCAAAAGTTGGACATAGCTATTTAGCGTGGTAATGCAGCAAGCGTAATAGGCACCTTTGCACCGGGGGCGAACAGAGGTGTCAAAGTCAAATACATTTATTGCTTTATTATGGCATAATAGATAGATAGATAAAAAAAAGACACAGTAAAAGACAATTAAATTAAAAGTACCTATGATGTTATATATTTAAAAGGTAGGTATCTCATAATGGACCCTGTTCGGGTATCGCAACACAAGAGGAGTGAGCCGGTTTATTTGCATGCAAATCCTTATCGTTTAGAAATTCGACAATAGAGTGTAATAGCATTTAAGCAACAATAATAGTTTTAATTTATTTTCAAAAGTACTGTCTTTGTCAATTTCCTTTAACTTTTCTGGTAGCTTATTAAATATTTTGACTGCCTTTGAGTTAAGGTTAGAACTATGTATTTTTAACCTACTTTTTGGGTGGGTCATGTGATTAGTTTTAAATTACCTTTATTTTCATTAAAATTTCGATGATAATTAAATTCGCCAAGTGCAAATGAGAGCAAGAAAGATTCTATACCAGTTAACAAACTAATTAATTGATACGTGATGCTTAAAAATAAATTAATAAGGAAATTCTGCCCTTGCCCCTGCTTCATTGCTATTGGCTTGTTGGGATAATTGAAATACCAGTTCAATAAATTTTGCTTGTTAAAAGACGGACTATAAAAACCTATTTGTGTAAAAGATCAGTTTGCCTTACGCAATTTAACTTAATAGACGATTCTAATTTTATTTTATTCGAAGCCATAATCTTATTCTTTAAACTTTTATCACTCGAGTGATATAGTGTCAAATTATATTCGTCTCGTTAAAAGTTTTGAAGAAACAATTTTATATTTTCTCTTGCTATGCTAAGGGGGTGTAGTGATTTAATTAATTTATTCATTCTGCAATCGAAATGCATTCTAGACAGAAGCTTGTCGCAAGCCGCAACAGAATTTTTGACTTCGTGCAGAAATATCTGTGATATCTAATATTTACTTTAATTATGTATTAAAGTTAATATAATAAACAATAGTTAATTTAATTTGGTGATATTAAATTTAAAAAATGTCGCGTCGATTGAACTTTATACTCATTTGTGTGGTCATTAGTCTTTCTATCACTTTGGTTGTTCAAAACAATCAATGCAAAATCCTCTCAGACATCATAACTAGAAGAATTCAAGAAGATGCAGAAAAAGAAGTTCGACATGAACCAGTGAAAAGTACCAGTGAATATTCTACTCTGGTTGAAACAATTTTAGAAAAAACTCGATTAAGAATACGAAAGGAACTCTCAGATTACAATTTCACACAATCAGGAGTGAACAAACTGGAAGATCTCGTTTTGGAATCCGGTGGATCACCTATTCGGAGTTTTGTGGTAACATCCTGGCGTTCTGGATCAACTTTTTTCGGGGAACTTCTGAACGCAATGCCTAGCAACTTTTACCATTACGAGCCTCTGTTAAAGTTTTCCATTCGTCGAATAAGAGGACCTCCTTTAGCGGCCGAATCCACAAGCCTTTTAAAGAGCATGTTGCATTGCGACTACTCCGGTTTGCAGGATTATTTCGAGTACGGACGGAAAACTTTGAACTATCTGAATCAATTTGAGCATAACAAGAGACTTTGGGACTTTTGTAAGGAGAGGATTGAGTTGTGTTTAGATCCAGACTTCATGAGGCGGTTCTGCAAGCTGTTCCCGTTTCACAGTATGAAGGTAGTCAGATACAGGCTGGGGCTTGCGGAAAATATGCTGGAGGATGAGAGGTAAGTACTGTATTTAAATAATTAAAGCTCATTTAATTAAGTTTAATTATCTTAATATATATAAATCTCGTGTCACAATGTTTGTCCTCAAACTCCTAAACCGCTTAACCGATTATAATAAAATTCGAACACCATGTGCAGTTCGATCCAACTTGAGAGATAGGATAGTTTAAATCTCAAATTATAGTCGCAATTTTAATTTATTGCTAATAATTGTCTGTTATAATTTGACAGACACAATTATCTGTTAACTCCAAATGATTCTAACAGATGTCGATACCTTTCGATTGGGTTGAGTAAGTAATCAATTATAGATGGCGCTGTACCCCTAAGTGAGGCAAAACAAAGTTTGCCGGGTCAGCTAGTTATTTAATATTTTTTCTTTATGTTACAAACCTGCGAGAATCCTTCACTTTATTTAAGTTTATTTTAATTTCTTGATACAATGTAAAATAAATAAATAATCGGCCAGGTGCGAGGTGGATTCGTGCATGATGGTTTCCGTACCAGTATAAGTAAATATCAAAAAAATATTAAGTAATTGGTGACCTGGTGACAGATGGACAGTGAAGTTTTAATAATATTTTATAATTGAGAGGGTTCTGTTAAGATTAAATAAATTAATATTATACAATCCTTCAGCTCCAAACGGCTGAACTCATTTTGATGAAATTTGGTACGGTCATAGTTAATTTAGACTCTAGATTAACGCATAGGCTACAAGGATACTATGTTTTATCTAGGAATAGCGCGTGTGACACCGCGGGCTGCAGCTAGTAATTAATTAACATGCATAGACAGTGTAAACTCCATGTTACGTCGCTCGATTTAACGACAAACTCTCTGAAGCGTCGAAACAAATTGGCTTTAGTTGGTTTAGCTTGTATTCCATACAATAATACATTCTCTCCATTTAACGACCACTCTCTATAACGCCATAAAATGCACAGTCCTTTCAGTCTTGTTATATAGAGTTTACACAGTATTTTGCAATTCACCTGTGAATATCGTTCAAATCCGTTGAATAGTTTCAAAGTTATAACGAACCAGGCAGAGAAGAAAAATACTAAAGTTGTTTTTTGGTGTCTGTTACTATTTATTATTATGAATTAGGCTTGCGCTTGACCACAACTCACCTGATGTTAACTGACATTGCAGTCTAAGATGGAGCGCGCTTGCCTAGAAGAAACCGGTTCACTCTCGCCTTGAAGACAGTTAGGTTGTAGTTCAGTGGGAACAGGGATTCCGGCAAAGAGTTCCACAGTTTGGCCGTCCGTACTATAAACGTGGAAGCGAATCGCTTAGAACAAATTTTTGTAATCTTAATTCATCTTGAATCAGTTTTTTAGAAAAAAATATGTACAGACATTTGATTTTTGCTGCCTTGTTTATTACTAGTTGCGGCCTGTCGCCCGCGTTGTTCCGGTACAAAATAATTGAATCCGGGATAAACAGTAGCCTAGTGTGTTAATCCAAGGTCTAATCCATCTTAATAATACATTTCATTATAATCGATCCAGCCGATGGAGCGTGAAAGAGTAACTAACTTAGATTTTGAAGATAGTTGAGCATATTTATATTTATTTATTTGGGATCTCATGGGAACCTCATGTTTGCGAGATACAATGTCACTTACCATCAGGTGAATTGTGGTCAAGCACTGGCCTATTTAGATTTAAAAAAAAAGCTAACCTAACCTATTTCCGTACCAAACTTCATCAAATAAATTCGGTTAAACCGTCTGAGCGAGTAACAAACACACGAGTACGCATACACACACACACACACACTTAGGCATTTATTATATTAGCAGGATATGTATTCATTATTCGCCTGTCCGCCATATCCTGGTCTACATTTTATCATTAAAAAACTTTACCTATTCACTGAGGCGGTACTTTGCGGAAATGCATTGAAGATTTCCGCAAAGTAACGCCTGACTTCACGAAATATTTTAGATTTTCTTAAATGAAAATTAGTTTTCCACCGACTCCAATACAACTGGAAGGGTTGAGTCTCACACTTATGTTCCCGTACTTTATAGGTTTACGTGACTTGGCATTATAGCATTTCTGACAAAAACGAGGCACGTCTATTTCATGTTTCATCTTCACGCGTATATTTTAGGGTTCCGTACCTAAAAGGTAAGAACGGGACCCTATTACTAAGACTCCGCTGTCTGTCTGTCTCCAGGCTGTATCTCAGAAACCGTAATAGCTAGAAAGCTGAAACTTTCACAAGATATGTATTTCCCTGCCGCTATAATAACAAATACTAAAAATAAAAAAAACACAATATTAAGGGGGGGGAGGGGGTGTCCCCATACAATAAGTATATTTTCCTATTTTTTGCTATATATCAATAACGGTAGCTGCTAGACACTTAAAATTTTCACAAAATATATAAATGTATATTAGCTATCAAATTAAATTATTAAATTTAATCAAAATAAACATTTAAGGGGGCTCCGATACAACAATGGTACGGAACCCTTCATTGGCGAGTCCAACTCGCACTTGGCCAATGATTTGCTTCCACACTCTTCTATCAGCCGTCATACGAGTATCTACATTCACTCCTTTCTCTTTCATATCTTCTTTTCCCGTTCTCTTATCTTATAATTTCCTCGCTCACATGATCACTCCAACTTATACTTTCACTCATCGTTTACTGTGCAAGGTGTGAGACTGTGGAATGCTCTGCCTTTGAGTATAAGGCAGGCTAAATCCTTAAATATATTCAAAATTCTAGTTTATAATCACTTTTTGGCCATTATTTAGATTTTATTTCATTTCTTTCGTGTGGTATATTTATGTTTGTATAGCCAGTCTTCTATCTCTACTATCTCTCTCCATTCCCGTTTTTTTTTTACTCTGAATAGGTCAGCGCTTGACCAATATTCACCTGACGGTAAGTGATATTGAGGTCTACGGTGGATCGCGCTTACCTAGAAGAAACCGGTTCACTCTCACCTTGAAAATCGCTAGATTGTAGTAATTGGGGAACAGGGAATTCGGCAAGGAATTCCAAGAAGGTTGCCTGGTAAAGATCACCATAGGTGATAAGGCCGCTTTTGTGCTTCGTTTAACTATTGTATTTACTTAATATAAGTTGTTTTTTATGTGGTTGTACAATAAAGTTATATTCTATTATAATCTATCTTCGCTCCGTTCAATAACAATAATGTTTATCATTGTTCCAGGCTCAACCTAAAAGTAGTATTACTAGTGAGGGATCCCCGAGGAGTCCTGCAGTCCCGCAGGAACAGGAACTACTGCCAACCCTCGCCGGACTGCATCGAGCCGGCCGTGGTCTGCCGCGACATGGTAGACGACTATACTGCAGCTGCTCATCTTATGAACAAGTTTCCTGGAAGAGTTATGTAAGCACACCTTCGATCACAAAATGTATTATACGTGCCAACTAAGAATAGGATCGCGCTTGCTTCAACTTCACACGATAACTGTCAAAATAGTAAATACTGCCAGCTAAGAAAGCGTAAAAAAGTTTTTTTTTTGGTTCATAGATATACATTTAATTATTGTATAACTATTATATTCATGTAAAAAAATTATTCTTGAATTTTATAACTGAATAATTTTGGATTAATTATACAGATAAGAAGTACCCAAGACAAATTAACAACACCTAAAAAAAACGTAACGAGACATTGGTTTTGGATTGTTTCGACTTAAGTGCTGTAAGCAGTATAATAAACTCTTTTTATTTGGTACCTTCTTTTTGTACCAAATAAAAAGAGTTTATTATCAAAAAAATGCCATCAATGAAAAAAAATTTTTTTTTTATAAATATGCTTTTACTTTCAAATTCTACTCATTTGTAATTGTTTGCCGTAATATGTATAAGAAATAGCAAAACAGCGTAAAAAACATAATTTGTTAACAATTTTTTTGCACACCATACACTTTGGTAATGACGTTAGCGCGTATTATTGAGCAAGATGGCGGTTTGACAGTCCTATTCTTAGTTGGCACGCATAGTACTAGATAATAAGATGATGTCTCTAAAAACGGCAATTATTTTACTTACGTTACGACTTATCATTAGAAATAGATTACTTTCACTGTAAATGTTAAAATTAATAATAAAAACTCTACCTTAACAAAAAAAACATAATTTTAAAAAAATATATGCATGATATTTTTTATTATTCAATATATACAATACATTTAGTCAGACTCAAACCAAACGTAAGTCTACGCGTGGTCGCTTAAAATGCCACCCCGAAAAGCTCCCTGTTCAAAAGTAGGTACCCAGTGGCCGCGTTCCCGCGCTGAATGGCTATTGACTCTAAACAATTAACAAGATTTAGATTCAGATACTTTTATTGTTTAACTGTACATATTATGGTGTTACAATAAGGTAAATTAAGTCCCAACTGTTTTGTCCTTATGAACATACAATATTATTAAATTAATTATATTATTATTATTATCTTATTATTTTACATGTCAAATAAAATATAACATACGAGCAAAGAGGCACCGAATTAAATGTCACGATATTAAATAAAACAAACAACTATACATTTTCAATTTTATCGGTAATAAATAATTTCAAACTATAATAACATTTGGATGTCAAAAAATCATTAATAAGCTTTTTCCGAAATATAGTCACATTTTTACATTTTCTTATTGTTTTTGGCAAGTGATTGTAAATGTCTTGAGGGAACAATTGATGATTCCTTCTGACTTCTCAGGACACTCCGTTTTGAAGACCTCGCATTGAACCTGAATACGGCCACGCCCGTCATACAAGAGTTCTTAAAACTGGGCCCTACTAAGGAAATCACAGAGTTTCTCCACACACACACCAATACTCTGAAGGGGGGTAAAGACTCCACATTTAGAGTCACTTCCAACGTACCTTTCAAATGGAAGAAGGTATTGGATTT
The DNA here is from genome assembly GCA_035578125.1 of Mellilla xanthometata. Lineage (NCBI taxonomy): Eukaryota > Metazoa > Arthropoda > Insecta > Lepidoptera > Geometridae > Mellilla > Mellilla xanthometata. The sequence continues at coordinate 773,829 of JAPUBQ010000045.1, forward strand.
TGAATATGTGAACAAAATTCAGGTTAGTTTCATTCTGTTTTTAGATTTTCAGTTCCCTACACTTAAACAGATACAAATACAGTATCAGATTTTTTTGATTTGTGGCACAAAGAAAAGGTAACATTTATAAAAATAGAGTCAAATTTTGAGTTTTGCTTATTCGTAGTTGGCTATTCTATTCTATATTAGTTTCTTGTATAAAGATCCCAAATATTCTAACGGTTCCGTACTATATATAGGCTTAGTAATAACTAAGCCTCCGCAGTCTGTCTATCTCGAGGCTGTATCTCAGAAACAAAAAAAAATAAGGTGAGTGTTTCTTTCGTAAATTTTTGCATGAAATTTTATATAAAATATTAAGGGGGTCCCCATACAATAAAAGTAAATTTATCGTATTTTTTGCTTATATCAATAATAACGGTAGTTGCTAGACACTTAAAAATTTCACAAAATATTTAAATCAAATTAAAAATATCAAATTCAAGGGCTCCCTCACATTTTATTAGGCCTTTAACCTTTTAAGTATTAAAAAGACTGATCAATGTCAAATCCAAGATGGCTGACAACTAAAAAAATATTGTTGCAGGGGATTTCAAATTTTTTTCTTTTGCGTTTCAGGAATCGTGCAGACAGGCCTTAGAGCTATGGGGTTACCAGCTTGCCCATAACGCTTCCCATATGACAAGCGATCAATTTAACCCTGTCCAGACATATCATGTGCCAGGGACAGAACGTGAAACATACTCCTTGATTTTATAAACAACTAGCAGATCGTCCCGATTTGAGAACCACAATGGTGGCAATTCAGCGGCACACATGACTAAACTAAATTTAAAGAAGCCCCGTCTCTTTTCATCTTAGGTGGCCAGGAAAAGACAGCACGTTCTGAACCACACACAAAACAACTAAAATCACGTCAAATATGAAAAATGTAAGCGATTTTAGAGCGCACCCAATTATATCAGCTCTAAATCTGACGTGTTTGACGTGATTTTAGATGTTTTGTCTATGGTTTAGATCGTACCATCTCTGTTTGGTCATTTATGACGAAAACAGACAGAGCTACTTTAAATTTAGTTAAATCGTGTGTGCCGCTGAATCGCCACCACTATCCGAAGACTTGTGTCGTCCGTCAACCCGCACTCGGCCAGCGTGATAAACTATGGCCTGTACCTCTCTCCTCGTGAGAGAAAGCGCCGAGTCCCAGTAGTGGGAAATCTGTATCATGCAACACGGAAAATATTATTAGAATGCATGTTGTTTGTCTGTGTGTGCTTGCGCTGTGTATTGGTTGAAAAATTTTGGTTTATTATTGCGACAACTTTATCTTCAGATTTTACCAGACCTTACAGTTTCTAGATGATTATAATGCATGATATTTAGTAAAACACGTTTATTACGTAATAGCAGATCGTCCCGGCTTCGCAAGGGCTATAAAATAATCTAAGTTGCAAAGAGAAACAAAATATAGCCTATGTTACTCGGAGATAATGTAGCTTTCCAACGATGAAAGAATTTTTTAAATCGGTCTAGTAGTTTCGGAGCCTATTTGCGTCAAACAAACAAAACGTTTTTTTCCTCTTTATATTATTGTTGTTTAAACATCATCATTTATTGATAATGTTTAGTTTCCTGAAGGCGTCAAATGGAACTAATGCTGTACCTATGTACAACTATGATTTACAATTTTTATAAGAATTGTATTAATTTTTGACATTATTCTAATATATAAAATATCCATGTCACAATGTTAGTTACCGTACGCCTTCGAAACGGCTTGACTCTATAGTTACCAAATTTTATATGCGTATTCAGTAGGTATGAGAATCGGCTACTATCTATTTTCCATACCCCTAAGTGATAAGGTTTGTTCACCCTTTTTTTTTAAATCTTTGACGAATTTTTTTGTTTTAATATGTAAAATAATGCAGCATTAAAAACACATACAACCCAAAAATTTTACTTTTTTATCACCAGCCCTTATTTTTTATGGCCGTTTTAGTAATTTAATCATTTTTCTTCCCGCTCGATAACTGATCAATTATAGTGTTTTTAACTAACTGTAAGGAGAGGAAAGATGGTTGGCCACCTTATACGACATGACAATTTCATTAAAAATATCGTAGAAGGAAAGATAGAAGCCAGGAGAGGAAGAGGAAGACCTAGAAGATTATATTAAGACCAAATTAAGGAGAAGGCGAAAGTCATGTCGTATAGGGAGGTCAAGGATTTGGCCGAAGACAGAACTACCTTGGAAAAAACTCCACAGACAAGAGCCCAGGCCCTACACCAATGACTTGATTTTCAAGTTTTGTGGATTTGCACTCGCTTTACGGTGAAGGAAAACATCGTGAGGAAACCGACATGTTTGAGGACCACGATATCCGAAGATTTCTGTCATCCGCCAAGGCGCTCAATCAATCTCTCTACTCGTTAGAGAAGGCTCCTAGTCTAAGAAGTGGGAACGTATTATAGTAGGCTGCTTACGCTATATGCTACGTAATCTTCTTATTATCCACAAATTCAAAGCCAAACAATTAATTATAAAACACCTGTGCAAACTGGAACTTAAATAGTTTTAAATACATTTTACAGAGTATTTAAGTACGATATTATTTGTTTTACGACTACGCTCGGCTGGACAAGTCTGCTAATGACATTATGGTAGAAAAATCGTTATGGTCAATGTGTTTTAACCTTGGACTACAAAACGACGGGGTTGTTATAAGTTTGACATGTCTCTCTGTCAGAAATATATAAATAATTACATGTCACAATAAAATAACAGTTACATAATTAATAAATTAAACAAAAAAAATGTGTCACATTCACACACGCACAAAAAGAGAGACATTTGTGTCCGTCTATGGCATTGTTGCCGACGAACGAATGGATCGTTGATTTACCATTTTTTTTTGTTTAATTAATTAATTATGTAACTGTTATTTTATTGTGACATGTAATTATTTATTTATTTCTGACATTTAATTACTTTCTTCCGGCATCTCGAGTTAGGGCTGGTACAGCGGCAAAATCTGCAGAGAATCTCAAAAGGCGCAAATATAGTAACCTGAATAGTGGTTATTTATTTGTACCTTTCGGGGTAGAAACTTTGGGGCCGTGGGGACCGGGAGCTAAATCTTTATTCAATGATTTAAAGAAGCGCTTGGTCGACGCTACTCGTGACCAAAAGGCCTCTACTTTGCACAGCGAATTAGCGTTGCTAAGAGGCAACTCGGCTGGCATTTTAGGTACTCTTCCCACTGGCACTGGTTTTTTAGATTATAAGTTATAATTTTACTTTTGTAAGTGGTTTAGTTTTTAATTTTATAATATATTGTAAATTGGATGTTCTGTCTGTAAATATAATAAATATTGTTTTTTGCCTTAAAAAAAGTAGTAACTCTTTACCAAAATGTATTAATCTACTTCTGACATATATTTAAAAACCATTTACGCAATCAAAAATCAACGCTTACCAATATATACTCAATATAGTACCAGTATACCACGACTCGTCGAGATCGTTACGAATTTACGGCCTCTACGTGAGACCAAACATACAGACATACGAAAGCAAAATATGGCCAGTCATTGCAAAAACTTTGTTCACTTTGCTCGCTTGGTCAATTATCTGACTATAATAGCGATTATTCTGCCATTAATTAGTGGACTAGTCCAACTGATAACTGAATGGTTTGTGACTTATAATTATAAGTATTTATGAGTACAGTAGTAACCTCGACGAATAGATAACACAAAATCGTACGTACTAATGAAATGTGAAAAAAAAATTTGAAATACTTAAAGGTGGTAGGTGAGACCGGCTTGTTCGACCGTTCCTATTTAAAAGTAGCTTATTGATACATGTGCTGCCGTGTTTGTTAATTAAATAATTAGTGTGACGAAGAGTGTCAAAGCTGCTAAGTGAGTCCAAGAGCTAGGTTTTGGCTAAAGGACACCGGTATTCTGTTATACCTATTACAGTAAACAGTTATAGATATACATAGAAATTACTGTCATTATATGTCATCATATTTTTCAAACTAGTTAAATAGTTTTGGCGTTTATTCTTGTCAAACAAACAAACAATCAAACTTTTTCTTTTTATAATATTAGTATGGTATATAAAAAACTGTCAATTCAAGATTTTGCCGTTGTCATATTTGCCTCAACACATTTCAATTTCAATTCTTAAATGTCTATGACTTTGAAATATACTGGAAAAATGGCTCGAACTAATCTAAGCACAGTAATAATTATTGTCGTAGTGATTTGCGGACTCGTCATTCTTTACCGACACTTAAACGAAGAACCTAAAGCAATTACTAAATGCGTACACGATATCCCATTCACGGTACACGATGAAGAAGTCTCAAACGATTCCGAGATCTATTCAAATGTTTCCGAAGAAACTTTGGAATCACGTCAAAAAGACTTACTTACCGAAGTTACCAGAAGAATGATACGGAAAGAGATGAAAGATTACAATTACGATCATTCAGGCGTGAAAACTCTAGAAGATTTGCTCTTAGAAAAAGGAGGAAAACCTAAAAGAAGTATCGTTATATCTTCTTGGAGATCAGGTTCATCATTTTTTGGGGAGTTACTCAATGCTATTCCCGGAAACTTTTACCTTTATGAACCTTTAATGAAATATGGCGCACATACAATCAGAGGACCTCCTGATGATAACGTTTCCACGAGTATTATCAAAAATATGCTACAATGCAATTTCACAGGTTTGAAAACGTTCTATTTTGACTACGCTAAGAAGATTCGAGATGTTGTGGATATGATGAAAATGAATGAAAGGCTCTGGAATATATGTTTAAGTTCTTACGACCAGGATCTGTTTTGCTACGATCCAGAATTTGTGTCGAAATTGTGTACTTTATTCCCTTTACTGACAATGAAGATGGTCCGGTACAGGCTGCCAGTTGCTAAACAAATTTTGGATGATGATAGGTGAGTTTTTGATATTTAATATCTTTCTTCATTATATATAGGTATTCTAGTAATTATAAATTAAATTATTATTAATAATAAGATACAGTAAAGACTCGTCAAATAACCTACGTACAATATATTGATTAAAAATTCAAATAATATTATTTAGTTATAAAGGTACCTGTATTATTTATGTATTATTTATAGACACACGAGTACATACACAATCACATTATAATCCATACATTTATATTATTAAATAAATCTTACTTTGAAAACTATAATGTTACAAATCATATAAAATAAACAACAACAGTAGAAACACGGAGGAAAATTAGTTATTAAAAATACTAAAATAAAAATATCAGCTGCAAAGGGGCTTCGTCAGTACAGTAGTAACCTTGACGAATAGATAACACAAAATCGTACGTACTAATGAACTGTGAAAAAAATATTTAAATAATTAAAGGTGGTAGGTGAGACCGGCAAGAGGCTTCGTCATAGTTTAAATAAAATGATAAGTGTTTATGTCAAAAGCATAAAAATATAGTGCCTAATGACTAACACTCTGGTCCTGGCTGAAGTATCAGTACAAGCAGTCGTATATCACAGTACAAGCCATGCCTTGTTGCCCAAGAGCCTCCATTGGCTGGAAATTATTGGTCACCAAATCCCCAGTACAAACATTTTGCGACAGCAATGTGAATTTCTGGATAAAATTAAAAATATGTCCAAAAATCCCCATTGATGGGAAAATCAATGGAGTTATCCTGCTGATACGTCTTACGCCGACGATGCTGCATAAAATATTAATATTTTTTATTTTCAATTTTCAGATTAGACGCAAGAATAATACTTCTAGTCCGCGACCCTCGCGCTGTACTCAGATCAAGGGAATCTCTCCCAGGCTGTCACAATAAAGACTGTTCCGACGCTGTGACAGTTTGCCAAGACTTAGTCAGAGACTTTGATTCCGCCGTAGAACTGAGTGGGAGATATCCTGACAGATTCATGTAAGTTCCTTATAAATATAAAATGAATTAACAAAATCGACGACCTCGGCGTAAGCACGCTATACCTTAATTACAAAATCATTTAGCTGTGAAGCGCAAGCCTTTATTTTATTATACTCGTCTGTCCAGTATTCACCTTCAAGTTTGGGATGGATCGGCTAAATACCATCTTGAGGCGTTGGAGACGATTGAGCGGCGAGCAAAGAAGCTCATTGGTAACGATGCTCTGTGCAAGGCAAAGTTGCAGAGCTTTGAGCACCGTCGCAAAGCCAGCCTTTCTGTTTTTTATAGGTTACATTTCGGAGAGTGTGCGACCGAATTGCACGATTTAATTCCCCCGCACCTTTTACCATCGGACGAGCAGGGAAACATATATTTATATTTTGGTCCTTAAACAAGTCGGTATCCCAAAGCGGGTGCAAATCTATAACATCATAATCAGCGGCCTATGCTTATCGTCCACTGCTGGACATAAGCTTCTCCCAAAGCACGCCCCTTGACCCTATTCTGTGCGTCTCTTCACCAATCTCACGCATAAAAAAAGCCAGTCATTGGTGTAGGGTCGGGCACGAACCATGGGCCATCAGATTGAAAAGCAGACGTTTTCCCCACTGAACAACACTTGCTTATTAACTCCCCGGTCAAATGCCTAGCTGTAATGATTAAATAAAATCGTTTAATTGTTTCCAGGGCCATTCGGTATGAAGATTTAGTTCTTAATCAAGACATAACGGTGGACCAGATTCTAAGTTTGCTGCAACTCAGTCGAACCCCATCCGTGAACAGGTTCCTTCTGTTGCATACGAGTAAAAATGATACGAACCCATTCTCTACATACAGGCTATCCAGAGACATGCCATTTAGATGGAAGACGGAGATGACATTTGAGAAAGTGGAACTGATTCAGGTTTGTAACATTTTACGATATTTTATAAAGCTTCTGTATCTAGATGGTAAAAATAGGACTATATTACTAAGATTCCGCTGTCTGTTTATCTATCACTAGGCTTTTTTTTACTGGTAATGGGCTTGCGCTTGACCGCAATTCACCTGATGGTAAGCGATATTGCAATCTAAGGTGGAGCTCGCTTGCCCAGAAGAAACCGGTTCATTCCTGCCTTGAAAACCGCTAGATTATAGTTATCGGGGAACAGGGAATTTGGCAAAGAATTACACCTTGGCGGTACGCACAATGAAGGTGGAGGCAAACCGCTTAGTACGCGACTTAAGCACCTCCACAGTATAACGATGCCGCCTTGGTGTTTCCCTACTCGCCGGATGGTGGAATAGCTGTACCTATCTAATAAACCGTGATAGCTAGAAAGCTAAAAATTACACTTTAGATTATTATGTATTTCCAGTGCCACTATAAGAACAAATACTAAAAATAAAATATGTGTGTTTAATTAATAAATAATACAAAACCAGGGCCATATTAAGTTAACCCATAGGAAACAAAATTGAAATATAATATGCACTGTTACTGTGATAGATTTGAAATAACCATATGATAATTAATTGTATGATAACTAATGTTCGTCCACTGCTGGACATAGCCTTCTCTTCGCCATGCACTACCCGCTACCTTCTTCAGATCATCGCTCCACCTGGTTGTAGGGCGTCCTACACTACGTTTGCCGAGACGCGGTCTCCACTCTAGAACTCGTCTACCATAATGGTCGTCGGTTCTTCGGCAGATATATCCGGCCCATTGCCACTTCAGCTTGCTTATGCGTTGAGCTATGTCGGTGACTTTGGTTCTCTGTCGAATTACTTCGTTCCGGATACGATCCCGTATAGTCTAAGAGCCCGTGAAGATCGTCCTTCACCGATCTGATAACCAGATGAGACGTATTTTTTATTAAGTAGTTTTTATAAACAAATATGCCTAAAATTGCTTGCCTATCGAAAAGTGCTCATGGCTTTTTTTTTTGCGTATGCTCGTGTATAGTCAAATGATAATTTAGCTACAATTATCAAAAATAAAAATAAAATTCTAACTGTTCAGAATCGTTGTTACTCCTATGAAGCGCATCAAAATCGAATGAGTCACCTATTTTGACTTACCTGTTTACACCTGCTTGCCAGGTAGTTATACACTGAAATGAGTAGGCAAGCATACCGAGGCATATTCTGTGTATTAAAAACTATCAGTGAAATAAATTTCATTTGGTTATCAAAAGTATGAAGGTGATGAAAAAAAAAGTCAATAAAAGTTTATTTAATTAAAAATAGCCATGAGCACTTTTCGATGGGCAAGCAATTTTAGGCACATTTGTTTATAAAAAATATTTAATAAAAAATACGTCTCATCTGGTTATCAGATCGGTGAAGGACGATCTTCACGGGCTCTTCTACTATAGAGAAACACCGAGCATAGCTCTTTCCATAGCTCGCTGAGCGACTTTGAACCTTTGAACCAAACCTGCCGTAAATGTCCACGTTTCGGCTCCGTAAGTAATAAAGACCTAAGCCGTATTCTGTTTGTTTTCCAGGAGCAATGTCAACTAGCGATGTTAAAGTGGGGATATGTGTTAGCTGACAACGCTTCGCACTTGGCCAGCTCAGAGTTTTATCCGCTGAGAGATTATTATATCCCATTCAAGTAAAATACACTTTGGATGCGTTGAAAAACAGGAGGAAGAAATAAATATTTATTTGTATTTTTTTAATTCGACTGTAGCATAATATAGGTGTAAGTTTTATTATAATTAGTGTTAATAAAAACATGCCCAAATTTTGCGTTGCAACTTTTATTTAAATTATATTCATAAACTGGTTAACCCCATACTGAACCGTTTCTAGTTCGTATTAATAATGGTTGCTATATACATTTAACATAATAATATGGCTCCATATTTAACCATTCCTAGTTTGTATTATGGTTGCTAACACAACTGATATAGGTACTACATATTCATTCATTCAATATTTAAGATCTGGGCTTGTCGGTGGAGTTTTTCCAGGTAGTTCTGTCTTCGGCCAAATCCTTGACCTCCCTATACGACATGACTTTCGCTTTCTCCTTAATTTGGTCTAAATATGATCTTCTAGGTCTTCCTCATCCCCACCTGGCTTCTATCTTTCCTTCTACAATGAAATTGTCATGTCGTATAAGGTGGCTAACCATCTTTCCTCTTCTGTTGTCTATTGTATTTATTATGGTTCTTGGTTCTTGTACTAGGCAGAGTACCTCTTCATTAGTTAATACTACTAATATTAACACTACATATACATACATAAATACTTTGTATCGATACATATTTAACACCCAGACCGACAGTAAAAAAAAAAAAACAAAGATGTTGACCGTGCCGGGAATCGAACCCGGGATCGTCTGGTTGACAGTTCAGCATGGTAACCATTACGCCAACGAGGTCGTCATGTAATTTTAATAGATAATAATCTAATAAATAATAATGATATTTTAAGAAATATATTTACCATTAAAGATAATAGTTATGCTAGCCATAACATTGACATTGTAATCTGGTGAATAAATATTCTATTTAAAATAATTATTAAGTACAATTATAACGAACGAAAACAAAGCATTAATTTACGATCCTAGATCTACTTCTTGAAACTAGGAGAGATTTTAAAAACTTAGTGAAAATTTATAAGAATAGAATAGAATATTTGTTTCAGCATAACATGTATAAATGAAGTAGTTGTAAGTAAATAGAAGATAAAATTTAACCACGTGTTATATTTAGTGTACTTCCGCTGTGATCTGAAACCCAAATTAAGATAAGCACAGGAAATTAAAAAAAAAAAAAAATATGTGTGTTCCTCCGACCGACCACCACACCTCCACTACAACTCACACCAGTAAACTAATCCCTAAACTACCCTCCTAACACACCTAACTTTTTTAAATTTTTCCTTTGCTTATCTTAATTTGGGTTTCCGATCACAGCGGAAGTACACTAAATATTTAATTTTGTCTTCTATTTATAATGGATTTCCGCAAAGTAACGCCTGAGTCAATAGCTTATTTAGTAATAAGTAAGTTTTGTAACATTGAATCGAACTCTGGTTGTCTCTTTCCAAAGATCGTTGGCCAATATTTATCACAGTACACATACACGTGGTCCAATACCTTTTATCTTCACGGACCAGTAAGCGCAAGTTGTCTTCAAATTATCACCAACATCCGGTGCCGATGGAAAATGGCAGCTGACACTCGAACATACTGGAGTTATCTTTTTAATTGTTTTTAGGATTCCGTATCTAAAAGGTAAAAACGGAACCCTATTACCAAGACTCTGCTGTCTGTCTATCTGTCCAGGCTGTATCTCAGAAACCGTAATAGTTAGAAAGCTGAAACTTGATTGTGCCGCTACATAACAACAAATAATAAAAATAAAAAAATATTAATATGTGGATATTAAAGTGTAAATAAACCGTATGGGGACCCAAACGGTAAACGTGTTTTTTTTCGTATTTTTTTACTATATATCAATACCGGTAGCATGTAGATACCTAAAATGTTCACAGAATATATTATAAATGTACATTACCTTTCAAATTAAATTATAAAATTTTAATAAAATAAATATTTGAGGGGGGCTCCCATACAACAAAGGTACGGAACCCTTCATGCGCGAAGCCAACTCGCACTTGGCCAATATTTATAACTTACGTGTTGTAGTTTATCTTTGAAACAAACGAGTTCTAGTAGCCACATATTACATACCTACGTTACAGAAGTCGTGTATATAGTATACTTGTAAATTAACAAGGCTAACTAAAGAGATCTGACACAATCATCGAAGTTAAGGCGATGCTTTACAGAGTTTAGCCGCGCCATTAATATATTAGGTACTAGTAGACCGTCCCGGCTTCGCACGGGCTATAAAATAACCTAAGTTGCAAAGAGAAACTAAATATAGCCTATGTTACTCAGGGATAATGTAGCTTCCCAAAGGTGAAAGAATTTTTCAAATCGGTCCAGTATTTGCGGAGCCTATTCGCGTCAAACAAACAAACAATAAAACAAACTTTTCCTCTTTGTATATTGGTAAAGATATCACGAAATATATTCATATACAATCAACGATTAATAATATTGTCGTTATAAGGTACAACGACTCAAGATAGCATCATGACCTACAAAAAATAGTAAGATTGGTTTTTATTTCCTTATAACTTTCAGAAGCACACACCATTTTTGACGTGACAACGTCTTAAATTAGGTTGCGGCTGGGAGTCACTTATGAAAAAGTGTAACGCCTGGTAACGTTACGATGAGTCACCGAACGAGAGAGAGGCCCGCCGAATGCCTTGCGTCTCTCTCCCACTCAACTATGATCGGTCTGCCGCGCGCGCAGCACGCGACAGACGTTGTCGCGTAAAATCTTCGCCCGTAAAACCGACTTTACAGGCAACCATTTTTTTTATTTCCTTATAACTTTCAGAAGCACACACCATTTTTAATATTAAAACTACAATTTTTCCATAAATATTCAAACAAATACTAAATTTATTGTAAATCATTTTTCAAAACATATAATTGCAGCATAAATGTCACATACTAAAAACTAAAACGAATACTAATCAAACAAATTATACATTAGTTTCAAACAAATTATACATTAGTTTATAAATATAAATATATAAATAAATATTAGGAAACTTTCACACACGGCTGGTTAGCCCCATACTGAACCATTTCTAGCTCGTATTATGGTTGCTAACACAACTGATATACTACATATACATACATATATATTATATAAATACATATTTAACACCCAGACCCACAGCCAACAAATTTAGTTAAGCACAAAGATGTTGACCGGGCCGGGAATCGAACCCGGAACCTTCTGATTAGCAGACCGGCATGGTAACCTTTACGCTAACGAGGTCGTCAAAGTTTCTTCTTAAATACGTTCATGTAAACCACATTCAACTCTGATGTTAACAAAAGTGTTTTTAACTGACCGCAACTATTTTTCCATTTTCCGATTTTGAACGCCACCGTGGCAAAACCGAAGGCCGAGCCGCAGCACTCGAGTTTCAGTAGAAAAGAATAGACCAGAAGATGTTGGAAAAGAACAAAAATGTTTGAAGGTGGAACTGATCCTGGTGCACCCAAAGGGATCTCTGGAAGTTTGATAGTTAGAGGGCGGTGCTGGAACAAATACTGGTGGCAATTCAGCGGCACACACGACTAAACTAAATTTAAAGAAGCCCCGTCTCTTTTCATTTTAGGTGGCCAGAAAGAGACGGCACGTTCTGAACCACAGACAAAACAACTAAAATCACGTCAAATATGGAATGTGCAGGCAGTTTTAGAGGTGATACAAGTGAGTGCGCTCGCAAGTCGCCTATATTTTCTACATTTGACGTGATTTTAGTTGGTTTGACTATGGTGCGGAACGTGTCGTCTCTTTCTGGCCAACTAAGATGAAAAGAGACGGGGCTTCTTTAAATTTAGTTTAGTCGTGTGTGCCGCTGAATCGCCACCATTGTTGGACTTCTCGGGCCTATCGGTGATCTGAGGAAAAAAGCATGGGGGTGAAGCGATGCCGGAGGCTGAGCTATACACGTCCTACCCAAGAATCATCATAATCATCATCAACCTAACCTGACTGCATATTATACAAACAGACAGCGTTTTACCAACGTTTCTCACCTGTCCCACTTTTCTTGGCCTGTTCTCATTTTTAACCGACTTCAAAAAAGGAGGAGGTTATATATTTGACTGTATGTATATTGTCTTTCAAACACCCGTTCACAAGATTGCCTCTTTTTTCGGGTTCAAAACAATAAACCCACGTTTCGTCTACTGTGACAATGTCATAAATAGCATTAGAATGTCAACTTCAGTAGCATCTGTGAGCACCATTTCACGCGAGTTTGCTGTTTTTTTCTTTTCTTTCTCTTTCTTTCTTTCTTCTTTTTTTTTCATCATCATTTTGCTTCGCTGTCAGTTCATGAGGGATCCAATGACAACAAAGTTTCCGTACTTTCAATTCTTATCAAATTGATAGTTAGTACTTAACGTTAGACCTTGGATTAAGCTAAGGCTTCTTTTTATCCTGGACTACCCTATTTATGCCTCGGATTAAAACGAGCAACACCGCGGAATGCAGCTTGTATAGTGCTAAATATAGTTAAAATCGTCAATAAATTGTTTATTTTTGTGTAAACTCCTTACGCAATCAAAAATCACCAATTACTCAAAAAAAATACAGTAATTGGTTATCGATTGGTGTATCGAGATTGGTAAATTACGGCCTCTACGTGGAACCAACATATAGACAGACAGACAGACAGACAGACAAAAGCCAACTTAGCCAGTCACTACAGAAACTTCAATAAACAAATTACAATAGCGATTTTTCTGCCATTAATTAGTAGACTTTTGCTACTGATAACTTAATGGTTTGTGACTTTAAATAAGTCTTTATGAGTACAGTAGTAACCTGGGCGAATAGATGACATAATCGTACGTACTAATAAACAGTGTTAAAAAAATATTTAAAATTATTAAAAATAATGATTAAGGTGACCGGCTAGATCGACCTAAGGAAGCTTAGTGATAAATGTGCTACCGTGATTGTTAATTAAATAATTAGTGATTGTGAGGCGAAGAGTTTTGTCCTAGAGCTAGGTTTTGCCTAAAAGACACCGGTGACTCTCGCTCCGGGTCGTTCTGGGTGCAGAGGTTGACCATAGCTATTCAGCGCGGTAATACAGCGAGAGTGATGGCCACCTTTGCACCAGGGGCGAGGATAGGCGGGTTATTAGATATTTTTTTAATATTTTGACATATTAATTTTGTATAATTTATATATACATTTTCCTAGTAATATTATAAATGAGAAAGTATGTGTATGTACATGTATAAGTTTTTTAAATACTTATTTATTAATTTTGTAATTGCGTTAGCTATTTATACCCCGATTTAAAAATGACGGGGTGTGTTTGTGTGTCTGTCTGTGAGTTCGTTACTACAGAACGGTATTTGATCAAAAAAAAATTGTTCTGCGAGAGTGTTCTTAGATATGTTTGATGAAAATAAATGAAAATATATCCAAGTAAAACTATCATTGTTCTTTAGAGTGGCTTTAAGCTATTTTACAGTATTATTCAGTAACATTAATAAATCATTAATGTTACTGAATAAGAAGAAAAACTGAATTCAAGATTTTGCTCTTGTACTTAACACAAAGAGTCCTTAGAGAGAGAGAGAGAGAGATTATGACTTTGAAATATACTGGAAAAATGGCTCGAACTAATCTTAGCACAGTCATAATTATCATAGTGATTTGTGGACTTATCATTCTTTACCGACACTTAAACGAAGAACCTACAGCAATCACTATATACGTACACGATAACCCTTCAACTTTACACGATGAAGAAGTCTCATTCGATTCTGAAACCTATTCAAACATACCCGAAAAAACTTTGGAATCACTTCAAAAAGACTTACTTACTGAAGTAGCCAGAAAAATGATACGAACAGAGATGCAAGATTACAATTACGATCATTCAGGCGTAAAAACTCTAGAAGAATTGCTCTTAGAAAAAGGAGGAAAACCTAAAAGAAGTATCGTTATATCTTCTTGGAGATCAGGTTCATCATTTTTTGGAGAGTTACTCAGTGCTGTTCCTGGAAACTTTTACCTTTTTGAACCTTTAATGAAATATGGCGTGCATACAATCAGAGGACCTCCTGATGATAACGTTTCCACGAGCATGATCAAAAATATGCTACAATGCAATTTCACAGGTTTGAAAACGTTCTATTTTGACTACGCTAAGACTCGAAATTTTGACGATATGATCAAAAAGAACGAAAGACTCTGGAATATTTGTTCAAGGTCTTACGACCAGGATTTGTTCTGCTACGATCCAGAATTTGTGTCGAAATTGTGTACGTTATTCCCTTTACTGACAATGAAGTTGGTCCGGTATAGGTTGCCAGTTGCAAAACAAATTTTGGATGATGATAGGTGAGTTTTTGATATTGAATATCTTTATGCATTATAAGGTATCCTAGTTTTAACAAATTATAATTAATATTAAGATACAGGACTCGTCAAATAAGCTACGTACAATATATTGATTAACAAAATAATATAATTTAGTTACTAAGGTACCTTTATTATTTATCTATACACTTCATTATTAACTTAATCTAACTTCGAAAACTATTATCTTACAAATCATATCATACACATTGAACAACAACAATAAAAATACAAAGGAAATTAATTCAAAAACAGACATAGTTTAAAAATAATGACAAATGTGTATGTCAAAAGCATTACATGTACATAATATAGAACCTTGACGAGACTTTTACTCTCTGGTCCTGGACAGTACTGAACTAGCAGTCTACAGTATGTATAGCTGCCCAAGTGCCTCTCTTGGCTGGAAAATGTTGGTTACCAAAAACCCCCATTACATGTATTTCGAGAGAGCAATGGGGATTTCTGGAAAAAAAGCTAAAATGTCCAAAAATCCCCATTGATAGAAAAATCAATGGAGTTAGCCTTCTGATACGACTTATTGTACGCCGACGATACTGCAAAAAATATTAATATTTTTTTTTCTCCAATTTTCAGACTAGATACAAGAATAATACTTCTAGTACGCGACCCCCGCGCTGTACTCAGATCGAGGAAATCTCTTTTAGGCTGTCGCAATAAAGACTGTTTCGACGCGGCGACAGTTTGCGAAGACTTAGTCAGAGACTTTGATTCCGCCGTAGAACTGAGTAGGAGATATCCTGACAGATTCATGTAAGTTCCTTATAAAAAATATAAAATGAACTAAAAAATAGAAAACCCTATTGGCGTATTGGTTACCATGCCGGACTGTCAACCCGGGCTCGATTCTCGGCCAACATTTTTGTGATGAACTAAATTTGTTGGATGTCGGTCTGAGTGTAAAATATATATCGATATAGAGTATTTATGCATGTAGGTATTTGAGGTATAACAGTTGTGTTAGCAACCATAATACAAACTAAACATGGTTTAGTATGGGGCCAACCAGCCATGTCTGAAATGCGTCCTAATATTTAATATTTCATTTAGCGAGAAGATTAATGGTGAAGAGACGACTGCTTAGTCGGAAATGCGGATGCCTTACGTCCTTCCTAGATCGTGGTTTCGATCCACGTCAGCTGAGCTTTTGCTTTAACCCTCTGGGGTTTTTAAATCTAGATTAAGCTTTTTCCTTTTATCTATATAATATTATTAAGTTAATTCAAATATACCTACATATATGGGTTTATTCTTTGATCAATACTGAACTTTAAGTTATTTCAATTCTACATCATGGCTGTATAGAAAGTAAAACTATTTTTTTTACTACACTCTCTATTTTTGTAAATAAACTGACAGCTTTCAGTTGAAAGCGATTCTCCTTAGGGATGAAATGTCTTACTTTCATCCCGCTCCTCAGGCAACTTCAGATCTACTTTCAGAGTATGAGTAGTGAAAATAAAATTGTTTAATTGTTTACAGGACCATTCGGTATGAAGATTTAGTTCTTAATCTAGACATAACGGTGGACCAGATTCTAAGTTTTCTGCAACTCAGTCGAACTCCATCCGTGAACAGGTTCCTTCTGTTGCATACGAATAAAAGTGATACAAGACTATTCTCTACATACAGGCAGTCCAAAGACATACCATTTAAATGGAAGACGGAGATGACATTTGAGAAGGTGGAATTGATTCAGGTTTGTATCACTTTAACGAAATTTTTTAAGTGTCCGTCCCTAGACTTTAACTTGATAAATAGAGAATTTTGCCATAAAAACTTTCACCCCCATTACAAACCCTTAGTTCAACCCAGACAAAAAACTTGATACCATTATTTTACATAAACTATATCTAACTAACTATGATGGCTCGCTAACCCCAAAATGGATCCTGGCCTCCGACACCAAGAGACGCCATTTTTCTCTATCCTGTGCTGTCTCCTGCCAGTCTGTGGCATGAAGTGCACTAAACTATATCTACATATTCTAAATTTCATTGCTGGAAGTTCAAAACCAAAGAAGTTTCATACAAACTTTTTTACCCCTTTTCACCCCCTTAGGGGTGGAATTTCTAAAAATCCGTTCTTAGTACGCGTCTACATACTAAAACAAATACACCCTCCAAATTTCATACCCCTAAGACCAGCCGTTTGTGCTCTGCGTTGCCTATAGATGAATGAGTCAGGACAAAGAGTCTTATAGTATAGAGTAGCATAAATTAGCATAAGCAGCCCACATTACGTTCCCACTGCTGAGATTCGGGGCCAACAGTGAAATAAGTTTTCAAATCGGTCCAGTAGTTTCTGAGCCTATTCGCGTCAAACAAGCAATCAAACTTTTCTTCTGTATAATATTGGAATAGATAACTTTTGTGATAATCTATCTACTCGTATCTATTATGCGTGCCAACTAAGAATAGAATCGCGCTTGCTTCAACTTCACACGATAACTGTCAAAAAAGTACTACTAGCAAAGAAAGCGTATAAAAGAAATTATATTTTTTTTTTCGGTTCATAGATATAAATTTAATTATTGTATAATATCTATTAATGTAATAAATTATTCTTGATATTATTACTGGATTATTTTGGATTAATTAATTCTACAGGTAAGAAGTACCCAAGGCAAATTAACAACATCTATAAAAATCACGTGACGAGACATTGGTTTTGGACATAAGTTTTGACTTAAGCGCTGTAAGCAATATAATAAACTCTTTATATTTGGTACAATAAGAAGTGCCAACAATGAAAAAAATTTTTTTTGTAAACATGCTTTTAAAATGTATTCATTCATTCAATATTTAAGAGCTGGGCTCTTGTCTGTGAAGTTTTTTCCAGGTAGTCCTGTCTTCGGCCAAATCCTTGACCTCCCTCCCTATACGACATGACTTTCGCCTTCTCCTTAATTTGGTCTAAATATGATCTTCTAGGTCTTCCTCTTCCTCTCCTGGCTTCTATTCTTCCTTCTACGATATTTTTAATGAGATTGTCATGTTGTATAAGGTGGCCAACCATCTTTCCTCTTCTGTTGTCTATTGTATTTATTATGGTTCTTAGTTCTTGTACTAGGCAGAGTATAGAGTAAAATGTATAAGAAATATCAAATCAGCGTACATTAAACATATGAACTTTTTGCACACCATACACTTTGGTAATGACGTTAGCGCGTATTATTGAGCAAGATGGCGGTTTAATAGTCCTATTTCTAGTTGGCACGCATAGTATCTGTAAACACCTATAACCTGATCTGTTTGTTTTCCAGGAGCAATGTCAACTAGCGATGTTAAAGTGGGGATATGTGTTAGCTGACAACGCTTCTCATTTGGTCAGCTCAGAGTTTTATCCGCTGAGAGATTATTATATCCCATTCAAGTAAAATATACTTTGGGTGCATTGAAAAACTGGAGAAAGACTTTTTTTTCAACTAATTGGTTTGCGTTGTACCACAGCTTGTCTGATGTTAAACAATACTATGGTCTACGATGCTACACGCTTACCTAGCAAATACCTATTAACACTAGATTTGAAGAGCCCCAGGTGGTACTTCTCAGGAAACAGAGACTCAGGAAGAGAAAAATATTAATTTGTAATTTTTTCATTGGGTTGTACCATAATAAAAGTATACGTTTTATTATAATGTGTGTTAGTTAAAAGATGTCTGAATTTCACGTTGCTACTTCAGTTTAAATAATATTAATAAATATTAGGACACATTTCACACACGGCTGGTTAGCCCCATACTAAACCATTTCTAGTTTGTATTATGGTTGCTAACACAACTGATAATCTACAATGTACTTACATACTACTTTGTATCGACACATATTTAACACCCAGACCGACAGCCTACCGGGAATCCAACCCAGAATCCACGAATAGCTAATGGTAATTTAAAGTAGTGTAGTTCATAAGACAAGTAACACCCTAATATTACTTAATTATAGGGTACATGTAACTATATTAATCTAATTTGTACTGTACATATTGTTATGCTGAAATAAATAAAAACGCCTAGCCAAACCAAATCCAGACAAACGTAGGGTAGGTTGCTATTCAGTTTCTTACAGGCGTTTGGGATAACATCTTATGCGTTCAAGTCGATGCATATAAACAGAGAGCAAAATAAGACGAAAGATTATACTAAGTAAACTAATTAGTCAAGTGCGAGTTGGACTCCTGCATGAAGGGTTCCGTACTATTGTTGTATGGGAGCCCCCTTCAAATATGTATTTTAATTACATTTTATAATTTAATTTTATAGCTAATATATCCTACTACTATTATAAAGGCGAAAGTTTGTAAGTATGGATGTATGGATGTTTGTTACTCTTTCACGTAAAAACTACTGAATGGATTTGAATGAAATTTTACCACAATATAGCTTATACATCAGAATAACACATAGGCTATAGCTTATACATCAGAATAACACATAGGCTACAATTTTTGAGGTTTTTAATGTGAGGTCGTAAAAAAGACACATTTTTTGCGCTTACATTGCAAACGCTGACTGAATCCTACAAGATAGATCAAAACAATTTACTACAGTACTTTGTAAACTGTTATCGTAAGGCATATTATATATTTACACGAAACAAAACGGTCACACTTACTTAAAAAACTTTTTTAAGTAAGTGTGACCGTTTTGTTTCGTGTAAATTTACTACAGTATTGTACAACTTAAAAAGGTCTACAAAAAAGTCCGTGATGGTATATGTTTATCTCTTAGGAATAACCCACAATAACCATTTTTTATCCTTTACTTTGTACGAGAAATAATGGCTTATTTACGAAGCGATTTTAAGCAATACACTATTAATCCTTATCAAAATAAAATTATTTCATCAATAAGAACAGTTTGTGTTGATAATATTTGGTCTTTGAATGATTAAAATTGGACGTTTGGTTTTGAAGTTATGGTGAAATTAAAATATTACGATTTCTGCTGCACGGCCCGTTGCGAAGAGGGCGTGTGCGGGGGAGGGGTGTTTAGATCTATGAGTAAGGTACCCGCGCCGCTCAGTCGCGAGGTTGGCTCCCATCGCAGCGGTCGTGCGCGAAGTCTAATAATTTTCGGGTTTTTTTTTTGATTTTGTTCTTTTAACTACACATACGCAAAAGTTCTTCACAGAGCTAAATTGTTGTCTAATATATAATACTAGCTGACCCGGCAAACTAGGTTTTTCCTCACTTAAGGGTATGAAAAATAGATAGTGTAGCTTATATGACACGTTCGTAGATTTACCATAGCAGTGCCATCTATTGATTACTTACTCAACCCAGTCGAAAGGTATCGACATCTGTTAGAATCATTTGGAGTTAAAAGATAAAATTGTGACTGTCAAATAATAACAGACAATAATTAGCAGTAAATTAAAATTGCGACTATAATTTGAGATTTAAACTGTCCTATCTCTCAAGTTGGATCGAACTGCACATGGCGTGCGAATTTTATTATAATCGGTTAAGTGGTTTAGGAGTCCATTGAGGACAAACATTGTGACACGAGATTTATATAAATTAAGATAAGATTATTAATATTATATGTATGTTTTTTATTATTTTTTATTGTACACTACGTCCTTCTTTAGTCGTTTATAAATTCCTTTCCATCCAAAGGTTGCCTGGATGAGATCGCATTAAGCGATAAGGCCGCCAATTGTGGCACAATTGGCGGTTTTTTTTAAGTTTATTGTTTTTTACTGTGCCTTTCTTATTTATGTGCCCAATAAAGAATTATAAAATTTCCATGACACAATGTTAGTTACCGTACTCCTCCGAAACGGCTTGACCGATTTTTACCAAATTTCATATGCGTATTTAGTAGGTCTGAGAATCAGCTACTATATATTTATAAGGCAAAACAACGTTTGCCGGGTCAGCTAGTATAATATATAATGTGAAAATTTTATGTGTATATCAGCTACCACCGTTCTTGATATATAGAAAAATATACGAAAAATACTTACACGTTTATTGTATTTTTGTTATAGCGGCACGGGAAATACATATCTTGTTGTTTCAGCTTTCTAGCTATTACGGTTTCTGAGATACAGCCTGGAGACAGACAGACAGACAGACAGCGGAGTCTTAGTAATAGGGTCCCGTTTTTACCTATTAGGTACGGAACCCTAAAAACATTCCAAAGTTCATTACCTTTCACTCGCACACTTTACGCAAGCGAAAGGAAAAACTATATTATATACTTATTTACATAACAGAATAAATGAAAGATATTAATTATTTACCATGTATTTATTCAGAACTAAAACTAAATAAAGAACTTATAATTATGTATTGACAAACAAGTTACTGACCTAACGAGCTAAATGAGTGGAGTTTCTGTATTAACTAGCTAATAAATTTAAATTATGCTTTGCCTGCCTGTATGTATGTTTCTAGTTGCCCGCGGCTCCGCCCGCGTGTTATACCAATTCTGAAGTATTTAATTTCACAAACACATTACTTTCAGTTTAAACTTTCAACCCCTAATAGTATCCTCCTTAATGCACCCCTGGCGAATGTTTTATAATTTTATTTTACATATTTAATAAACTCCTATCATAACTTTTAAGACTTGATAAATACAGAAATATACATACAAAATTTCGCCCCCATTACATATCGTTTGTTCACCCCTGGCAAAAAATTGATACCATTATTTTTCGCTAGAAATTAAAAACAAAGAAGTTGAAAGTAAAACTAGAAATTAAAACAAATACAGCTTCCGAATTTCGTACTCCTAGGATCAGCCGTTTGGGCTCTGCGTTGCCTATAGATGAATGAATGAGTGAATGAGTCAGTACAAAGAGTCTTATAGTATAGTAGATAGTAGTATTAGTTCTCTGAAAACATCGTGAATAAACAGATATGTTTAAAAGATTGCACCATCATGAATAGTTTGGTAGATTATGGCCTATATCCATGTCTTCGTAAGAGAAGGCCCTGAGTCCCAGCAATAGGAACGTATAGTGGGCTCTTTATGCTATGTCGTAATGCAGAGACAATAAGTAACACAATATTATAAGACAAATAATTCAACCTCCCCCCCTTTCCCAGCAGCGGCGGGTCCGTGGTGAGGTTCCCTAAGGAACCTCTCCTTTTCCTTCCTTATGTATCCCAGCACAACAGGGGAGAGCAGGCCCGGAGTCCCAACAGTGGGAACGTATAGAGGGCTGCTTATGATAAGCTATGCCGTAATAGAGAAACAATAAGTAAAACAATATTATAAGACAAACAATTCAAACTCCCCCCCTTTCTCAGCAGCGCTGGGTCCGCGGTGAGGTTCTCTGAGGGACCTCTCCTTTTCCCTCCTTATGTATTCCAGCACCACAGGGGAGGTCATCGGCTCTTGTATCAAATCGACTGGAAAAGATTGACTGGTTTGGTCAAAAGTACAAAGTAAACAAGCTAAAATTAACCTTTAATTTTTTTTTTACTCAGCATTAGTTAGTTTGCGCTTGACCACAATTCACTTGATGGTAAGTGATATTGAGGTCTACGGTGGATCGCGCTTACCTAGAAGGGACCGGTTCACTCTCGCCTTGAAAATCGCTAGATTGTAGTCATTGGGGAACAGGGAATTTTGCAAGGAATTCCAAAGTTTGTCGACACCAAGCTTACCCTCTTAGGTCATGCATTTTTACTTTTTATGACATTTTATAATACCACCTATGTATGTACCTAGTTTTATGGACAATAAATCATTCAGCGCTGATTGCTTTGCAGTCAGCACACGCTGAGCTGGGGCCGGTTTAGTGCCACCTAATTTTTGTTTTTTATTATTGTTTAATATGGTTTTTATTGTCTTTGTGTCACAAAATAACTGTTTCTTTCTTCCTTTCTTTCATTCATTCATTCATTCATTAAAAGGAGTGGTACTTACATTTAGCCCACCAGCAAAGCAAAGCAGTGACCAGGACACAACAGATGGTTCCAAATATGTTCAAAGCATAAAGAATACTCGTCTTTCTATCATTATTGCCGCGTCTGCAAACAGAAGAATCCTTTTAAGACGAGCAAACAAAACTTGCGAAGCAACTGGCTTCTTCTTCTTCTTCCTTGCCTTATCCCACTAGGTGGGGTCGGCAGCAAATTTTCCTCTTCCACTCTCCTCTATCAGCCGTCGTCTCTACACTCACTCCTTTCACTCTCATGTCCTCATTCACACACTCCATCCACGTCTTCTTTGGTCGGCCTCTTGCCCTTCTTCCTTGCACTTCCATTTCCATACATCTCCTACTAACATGCATCTCCTCTCTACGCATCACATGTCCATAGCACGCTAACCTCCCACTCTTTGGTTTCTCACTTGACATTTTAATATTGTATAGTGACATTTATAAGTGTACTTTTGTACCTATATTGAATAAAATAAACTGAACTGAACTGCTCAAAATGCAAAAGGATCACAAAAAAAATTGCCAAGTGCGCGTTGAGCTCGCGCATGAAGGGTTCCGAACCATTGTTGTATGGGAGCCCCCCACAAATATTTATTTTTACAAAATTTTATCATTTAACTAGCTGACCCGGCAAACGTCGTTTTGCCTCACTTAGGGGTATGAAAAATAGATAGTGTAGCTTATATGACACGTTCGTAGATTTACCATAGCAGCGCCATCTATTGATTACTTACTCAACGGCCGTCCATACGTCATGCACTGTAGCTAGGAGTAGTCGTACGCGCGTTGTAAATACCGCGCGCGCGATTCAGAACGAGCGTTCTGATTGGTTGCGGGCGATGAAGTGTGACAGTGGCGCCACAACCCGATAAGCAAAGTCAAGTGTCGGCATATATGTACATAGCATAAGCAGCCCACTATACGTTCCCACTGCTGGGACTCGGGGCCTTCTCTCACGAGGAGAGAGATATAGGCCATAATCCACCACGCTGGCCAAGTGCGGGTTGGCGGATGACACAGGTCTTCGGATATTGTGGTCCACAAACGTGTCGGTTTCCTCACGATGTTTTCCTTCACCGTAAAGCGAGTGCAAATCCACGAAATCCACACATAACTTGAAAAACAAGTCATTGGTGTAGGGCTGGGATCGAACCAGGGGCCGTCTGATTATAAATATTATGTACATACCGTCTAATAATTGCTTCTTCCATATTCATGTTTGTCTAAAGTTTTATTTATCTTCGCTATTTCTTTATTTCCATCTATTAGAATTATATTTTTTTATGACAAATTGTGACAGTTGTCTAGTTTCTTAAGATCTTAAAGCTGTCAACAGAATTACCTAAGAAGATTTTATGTTTTTTAGAAAAATAATGGAAAATATATAATAATTTAATAAAATATATTAACATACTAGCTGTTGCCCGCGGCTCCTTACTAAGTAATGAAAATAATATACCAAACTAAAACATAGCAAAGCATTTGGACAGTGTAGCCAAGTTACGTTTACACGCTTGCCAAGCCTTGGCAAACTGCAAACAGTCCCAAGCCTCCACAAATCGTTTAAAAGGCGTTTATACGCTTGTGAATACGTCAGTCTGCAATATACATCCAAGCAAACGCCCTTTGATCTGCGTAAAAAACCGACACTCGACTGGATCGGAAGCAAGCAGGCACAAGCCCACGCAAGCCAAGCCAAACGCCCTATTTACATGCTTGCGATTGTCGATCCTTGCCAAGGCTTGGCAAGCGTGTAAACGTACCATTAGGGCCAATATAAACAAACGGATGGAAGGTGAAGTTTTATGAATCCCTAGTAGCATAGTTTTTTAATCTGACTTTAAAATCAGAGGAGGTTATAAACACTTCGAATTGAAAACCTCCTATTACTCTGACATTTTAAACTGATTAAAAAAAAAGTTGAAAGTTATTTCCGTATAGTCCTATAATAAATATCCTATAAAATAGTCCTATCCTTCTCCTACTAATATAATAAATACGAAAGGTTGTGTGTTTGTGTGTTTATTACTTCCTCACGATCAAACGGCTGAATCGATTTTGATGAAACTTGGTATGAAGCTAGGTTAGACCTTGGATTAACACGTAGGCTGCTTTTTATCCTGAAAACAATAAAATTGTGGTTCCCGTGGGATACGCAAATAACTCAAAAATCTATGTTACTCCTTCACACTCCAACGTCTGGACCGATTTTGATAAGAATTACTATTACTATTAAAGCAATCACATTAAATTATAAAATTATAATAAAATAATTATTTGAGGGGGTCTCCCATAGAACAATGGAACGGAACCCTTCATGCACGAGCCCAACTCGCACTTGACCATTTTTTTAAAAGAGCCAGTTACCAATTATCAATTATTTACTCGTTCTTTAACGTACTAGTTAAATATTAACCCATATTTTAAAGCTTTGTCATGGAGCTATAATTAGACATAGTGTACAGAATATTTGTCAGTTTGTAGTATGTATAGGTGGGTCACTGACTCAACCAACACCGATGATTATATCTCCCTTGATAGCGCATAACTTCTTCCCGCTCCCGAAACACGTAAGTGATTCATCACTTCTTCTTCGAATGAGCTAAGTGGCCAAGCTCTGGTGACGAGTGTTTTCAAACCGCCCGAAGGCCTCTTGGCTTGACGACTGCTTGTACTAAGATTGGCAGCCGGGAACTACAATTTAACGTGTCATTTGACCCACGGTAGCGCCCAGATGAAGATACTGGTTAGCCCCATACTAAACCATTTCTAGTTTGTATTATGGTTGCTAACACAACTGATATACTACATATACATACATACATAAATACCTTATATATCGATACATATTTAACACCCAGACACCGACAGCCAACAATTTAGTTCATAACAAAGATATTTGCCGTGCCGGTAATTTAATCCGGGACCCTCCGTCTGACATGGTAATCATTACGCCAACGAACGTCAATGAATAAGAAATTATAAAGTACACGCAAAAAATAAAACAAAGGCACTCCGTTGAACTGTATAGTCCGTCCTGCTCTACCGCACGGATACATTATAGCTCTGTCCTTTGCTAGCACCGCGTCCCGCGACCGCAGAGGTGAACAGCGCTTACATAAGACATTGCTTACATCGCCCATCAAGTGGGATATTATCATTGGCTTACTCCCACATCTCACTGCATCACAGTAAACTTCATTGTTTGTACGGAAATTACAGTGTTGCCATACGTTCACTAGTAGGGAAGAAGAAGATTTATAAAATAAAAAAAAAATCTATCATCTTCTAATCTATTATCTAATGACGACCTTGTTGGCGTAAAGGTTACCATGCCGGGCTAATCAGAAGGTTCCGGGTTCGATTCCCGGCCCGGTCAACATCTTTGTGCTTAACTAAATTTGTTGGCTGTGGGTCTGGGTGTTAAATATGTATTTATATATAATATGTATGTATGTATGTATATGTAGTATATCAGCTGTGTTAGCAACCATAATACGAGCTAGAAATGGTTCAGTATGGGGCTAACCAGCCGTGTGTGAATGTGTAAAAAAAAAAACATAAAATTTCCATGTCACAATGTTAGTTATCGTAGTCCTCCGAAACGGCTTGACCGATCTTTACCAAATTTTATATGCGTAATCAGAAGGTCTGAGAATCGGCTACTATCTATTTTCCATACTCCTAAGTGATACGAATGACGAAATTTTTTGCTTATATTTTTTTATAATGTGGCATTGAAAATACATACAACCCTTAAATTTTTATCACAAACCCCTATTTTTATGGTAATTTTAGTAATTCAATCATTTTTTATCCCGCTCGAAAATCGATCAATTTTAGTGTTTTTAACTGTACTTAAGGCAAAATAACGTTTGCCGGGTCAACTAGTATAATATGTATTTTAGATGAGTTCCCATAAGAGAAATATATTTTTTGTGATATTTTACTTACCAAGTCTTAACTCGCACTTGGCTAATTATTATTTTCTTGAAGCGGCAACACTGGCGTCTGCACTAAACTCATTAGTCGATGCGCGGGCGCAGTTTGTGACAGTCGTGTCTTCTCGAGAACTGTCAAAGAGATACGTCATTGCTACATTGTTTACAAACAAACTTCAATAACCTTGAGAGATATACGGATTAGAAGGTGAGTTTTTATTTGCAATTGCGTTCTTCCATTAATACTCGAAGTGTGATTTGGTGTTACTGAGATTCTGATCAGTTTTAGAATGTAAGTTTATTTATATCACGGATAAACGCATGCGTAGTTTTAAACCAGTATTGTGTGCTTTGTTATCGAATGGAGACAAGTACTTCGTATAATTTTATTATGATGTTGTACGTGCGTGCGTGAATACAAGCTTTTTTATCTATACAATCTATACCAGTATTATAAAGAGGAAAAGTTTGATTGTTTTTTTGTTTGTTTGACGCGAATAGGCTCCAAAACCACTGGACCGATTTGAAAAATTCTTTCACCGTTGGGAAGCTACATTATTCCCGAGTAACATAGGCTATATTTTGTTTCTCTTTGCAACTTAGATTGTTTAATAGCCCGTGCGAAGCCGGGATGATCTGCTAGTATATCACATATTAATGATATTAAGCGCCCGTGGTGTTACCCTCGTTAATCCGGGATAAAAAGTAGTCTATGTGTTAATCCAAGATCTAACCTATCTTCTTAGTAAATCTCAAAAACCAATCCAGCCATTGTAGCGTAAAGGCGTTACATAGATTTTGAAGTTATTTGCGTATCCCACGGGAACCAAAATTCTTTCCGGGATATAAAGTAACCTATGTGTTAATCCAAAGTCTAACCTATCTTCACACCAAATTCCTTCAAAATCAGTTGAGCGTGAAGAAGTAACAAACATACAATTTTATGCATTTATAAGTATTAGGAACTGACCATAGCTTGCCTAATGTTAAGCAGTGCTGTGGCCTACGTTATAGCACGCTTACCTAGAAATAATAATAGTTAAAAAAAAATAGTGTATTGTCATCGGTCCTCAATAAATCTACAAAGTTTCAACGAAATCTGGCCATTTTAAAGTGGGTCAAAATCGCGCCTAAAGAAGTCGGATACAAACAAACAAACATACAGGTGAAGCTAATATAAAGCGTGTAAAAACCTATTCACTCTCAATTTGAAGATCTCAGGAAGCTACTTCTCAGGAAACAGAGCCTCAGGCAGTGAATTCCAAAGCTTCGCAGTCCTCACTATGAATGTTGAGGCGAAACGCTTTGTGCGAATCTTCGTTCGATTCCACTGTGTATCTGTGGGTTTAATAAACGCGACAAAGGTTATCTTATTTGTAAGTAACCCCTGACAAAGTTTAGTGTGTAGTGGTAGCGGTCATCTTGAATTTAAAATTTATCATATTGTATGTTAAATTAGTATTTATCATTAAACGTTGATTTTTATCTTATAGGCAATGTCTTTTTATTCAATTTACATAATGCATTATAACCTTGCTAAGTAAAAAAAAAAACAAAATAATCCTTTAGATTATTATCCGATTTATTTCGCAGGTATTTTCGAACACAGGTAGGTATTTTTGTAATGGGTATAAATTATATGGTAAGCAAAATTTTTATGATTTTGCTGAGTCGAATTAGCTTTTGGTCAGCTGAACAATAAAACTTATTGCTAGAGCAAATATGGTCAGCAAACTAATGTTATTGGGCAGCATAATTAACTATATGGGTATAATTGTCTTTGCAAATTTTTAAGACAGACGAGGTATTTGTGGTATGGCATATTCAAATAAAATACAAATTTGATTAGTCGCAAAGTTATGAGCCCGAACCACGACTTAAATTATATTATGATGTTAAGAGTAAATATAATTAGTTCTTTGCTGCAACTAAATTACCCACATTAAGGTCTGTGATTACCCATTATTGATATTCTATTTCTTTTTATATACTAGCCTCTAAAAACAGTAATTAATAGAAATAAAATTCATTATTTCTTTACTAAAGTAACTTTATTCTATAAAATTATTGGACATTTATCTGTTATGTAAAAACCGATAAAATTGCTATCACTCGTATAAACATTAATATTTTGTTTAAGTAACTGTCGAATAATCGGGTCTTTAAGAAATATCAGCCGTATAAACACTATTAGTTTGTTTAAAGTAGCTATCTAAAAACCGGGTATTTACGTATTGAAATAATCTGTCATATTAAAAATCGGTATTGATTCAAATAGTTTTCTTGCTGTCCTAACTAAAAACTGCTGATCAAATAAACGAATGCAAAAGCTATTAAATAAAATAAAACGTAAAAAAATAAAACTCGTTATTAAGATCACACTGGTGACCGGTTGTTAATTATTTTTTGTTTGTGCAAAATATTTTTTGCGTAGGACATTTTTAATGTTGTAGAATACTAAAGTGATCCATGCTACCGTTCATAAAAAGTGCCACTATTTTATTTTTACAATCTAGGTTAAATAAACTAGACCAGAGTTATACTGGGTTACAATCTAAGCACCTAAACAAATGTGACCAACGAAAAATCTACTATACTACTAGCTGACCCGGCAAACGTTGTTTTGCCTCACTTAGGGGTATGAAAAATAAATAGGGTAGCTTATATGACACGTTCGTAGATTTACCATAGCAGCGCCATCTATTGATTACTTACTCAACCCAGTCGAAAGGTATCGACATCTGTTAGAATCATTTGGAGTTAACAGATAATTGTGACTGTCAAATAATAACAGACAATAATTAGCAATAAATTAAAATTGCGACTATAATTTGAGATTTAAACTATCCTATCTCTCAAGTTGGATTGAACTGCACATGGTGTGCGAATTTTATTATAATCGGTTAAGTGGTTTAGGAGTCCATTGAGGACTAACAAGGTGACACGAGATTTACATATATTAAGATATAAGACTCTTTGTCCTGACTCATTCATTCAATCACTCATATTTTATTCATTCATCTCTATAGATGAATGAATCTGCGTTGCCTATGCAACGCAGAGCCCAAACGGCTGAACCTATGGGTATAAAATTTGGAGGGTGTCTTTGTTTTAGTATGTAGACGTGTACTAAGAACGGATTTTTGGAAATTCCACCCCTTATGGGATGAAAGGTGGTAAAATAGTTTGTATGAAACTCTTTGTTTATGACTTGGGATAGGGGGAGGTTACAAAAAAGACCTACACGCGTAACAGTCAACCAATTTAGTTCATCACAAAGTTGTTGGCTGTGCCGGGAATCAAACCCGAGACCCTCCGATTGGCAGTCTGGCATGCCGACCATTACGCCAACGAGATCATCAATCAAAATAATGAAAGGGCTTGACGTATTTTGACTTTAACATTTAACTTAGATAAATTCATATCAAAGATGGCCGCCATTATATTGGTACGGGTTTTTAGGATTCCGTACGCAAATAGTACCATCGGGAAAGGGTTTATGTATTATTAATGACTATAATCTAGCGATTTCCAAGGCCAGAGTGAACCAGTTCCTTCTAGGTAAGCGCGGTCCATCGTAGACCTCAATATCACTTACCATCAGGTGAATTGTGGTCAAGCGCTGGCCTATTCAGAGTAAAAAAAAAATACTAAAACATCGATGTCCGTCCGATATTATTAACGACACAAGTTAGACGCTGGAAATAATCACATAATACTTATTTCACTTGCTTTTTACCAATTTTTATGGATTTCTGATACGGAACTTTTCATGTGCAATTCTGAGTCACACTTGGCCCATTTTTTACTTATTTTGAATTGTCACGCGAAGTAAACTAACCCTGTACAACTTAGATGCCTATGGTAATAGACTAGTCAGACATAGTAAGACCATTCTGGTACATAGATTGAATGACATTAGCCGCTAGGTGCAATACGGTAATGTAATACTTACATACGTTATATTCTAGAGGCCTTATAAAGGCAGTTGAGTGTCAGGTTACAAATGTGGTTTAGTTGTAGAATGGTGGCGATTCTAGCGTACACATGATTAAATGAATTTTATTTAAAATAATCGTAGTACAAACGAACTAGGATTGTGATAGGTAACGTTAATCTTAATAAATATTAGTTAATTGATTTTAGTTAAGTTTTCCTAATTTGGGTTTCGGATCACAGCGGAAGTACACTAAATATTTAATTTTGACTTCTATTTACAAAAAAAAAAACTATCAAATTAGTGTATTGTCATCGGTCCTCAATAAATCTACAAAGTTTCAACAAAATCTGGCCGTTTAAAGTGGGTCAAAATCGCGCCCAAAGGTTACAAACATACAGGTGAAGCTAATATAAAGCGTGTAAAATATATATTTTTTAAACATAAACTACTTACAAGTAGTTTTTGTGCTGATTTACAGTGCGTTCTAAATTTACTAACGTTTTCCATATGTGACGTAATTTTAGTTCTATTTAGGGATCCGTAACTAAAAGTTAAAATAGGGGCATGAACCGTCCACTCACCACAAGCGAAGTAGATACTTTTACTAATTTTAAAAATAGAAATAAAATACTCTTTTGCTATGACTCCGATGTCTGTCTGTGTATCTGTCAGTCGCCAAGCTGTATGTCAAAGCTGAAACTTGTGCTACTTGATGTCTTTCCCGTGCCGCTAAAAAATATATATATATATATCTATTAAGGGGGGTCCCCATACAACAAGCGTGTTTTTGTCTAATCCAAACGTAATTCTTAAAGAATATACTCGATCTTTATAACGATATTTGGTAGACCGCCTAAACATTCACAGAATATTTAGTTATGTATTAACGTCAAAAGTGATTTATGAAATAAAAATAAAACTGATAAATAAGAAGGGCTTCCGTACAACACAACAATCATTTTTCATTTTTTATAAATAATTTATTTATTTATTTATTTACTTCAGATTGTCATCCATATTATACATAATTACAACAAATAAATTTAAATTCAATACTTACAAATGTCAACAATTATTAATAATCAAAATCATAATAATGGTACGCACTTTACCAAATTATTCTTTAGTTCAAATCGTGCCGTCTCTTTCTTTTCACTTACAGGACAGGACTAGTTTAAATTCAAATGAAAAAGGTTTAATTGGGACAGTTTTAAATACAACTGATTTAAATAATTAATCAATTGAATAGAAATTATAAAATAACCAAGTGAAACTATTACTGAGTTTTAATTTTTTTATCGTAGCACATCAGAATCGCCACCTATCTTAATTTACATAATACATTGTATATGAGGCATAGAATAGGTAGGTAGGATAGGCATTTTACATTTTACAACATTACGTTATAATTTTTTTATTTAGCAAAGCTCGTTTTTATTTCAAACTCTAATAATATATTCTTTTTAGAGTTCAACAAATACTAAAAATAAAAATATTTAGGGGGGCTCCCATACAATATACGTGTGTTTTTCGTATTTGTTTGCTATATATCAATAACGGTAGCTTGTAGACACCTAAAATTTTCACGTAATGTTTAAATGTACCTTTCAAATCTTAATATAGGTATATAAATCTCGTGTCACAATGTTTGTCCTCAATGGACTCCTAAACCACTTAACCGATTATAATAAAATTCGCACACCATGTGCAGTTCGATCCAACTTGAGAGATATGGTAGTTTAATTTTCAAATTATAGTCGCAATTTTAATTTATTGCTAATTATTGTCTGTTATTATTTGACAGTGAAAATTATCTGTTAACTCCAAATGATTCTAACAGATGTCGATACCTTTCGACTGGGTTGAGTTAGTAATCAATAGATGGCGCTGTACCCCTAAGTGAGGCAAAACAACGTTTGCCGGGTCAGCTAGTTAAATTATAAAAAATAAATTAAATTGAAACCCAAGGGGGACTCCTATACAACATACGTATAATTTT
Source organism: Mellilla xanthometata (assembly GCA_035578125.1). Lineage (NCBI taxonomy): Eukaryota > Metazoa > Arthropoda > Insecta > Lepidoptera > Geometridae > Mellilla > Mellilla xanthometata. Next base: position 806,584 of record JAPUBQ010000045.1, read on the forward strand.
TAGCATTTTTGTACTCAATCTTTATAACGACATTTAGTAGACCCTCTCTATATACATTCAAGGAATATTTAAATATGCAATCATTTTCAAAATAAATTATAATATTTATAGTTAAGGGGGGGGGGGGGGGGGGCATAATTTATATTTCCATACAACATTAGTACGGAACCCGTTATGCAAGAGCCTGACTCGCACTGGGTATTTTTTACACGCTTTATATTAGTTTCACCTGTATGTCTGTATGTTTGTTTGTAACCGACTTCTTTGGGCGCGATTTTGACCCACTTGAAACGGCCAGATTTCGTTGAAACTTTGTAGATTTATTGAGGACCGATGACAATACACTAATTTGATAAAATTATTACATTTTTTTTGTATTTTTGTTTGTAACCGACTTCTTTGGGCGCGATTTTGACCCATTTAAAACGGCCAGGTAAGCGTGATTTTTAGTTTTTTTAAACTATTATTATTTTATTTACACTTTACTTTCCTACGATATCTTAATCTCCTATAGTATATTTTCTAGGTCTTATCTAAAAAAATCTGCCGCAGAACCGATAACCGCTGGGGTAGACGAGTTCTGGAGTGGAGACCGCGTACCGGCACACATAGTGTAGGACGTCCTGCAACGAGGTGGAGCGATGATGTACGCAAAAAAGCGGGCAGTGGATGGAGACGATATGCTCAGGATAGGGTCGCGTGCCGTGCCTTGGGAGAGGCCTATGTCCAGCAGTGGACGCAGACGGGCTGCTGATGATGATGATGATGATCTAAAAAAACAAGTCAGGAATGCCAAGGAAGAATCCATTATCAGTTAAACTACTCTTATTACTTTTTAATTTGACTCACAAATGATCGTATTTAATTACGCTTCTGTCGAAGCAAGCGACTAATTGTTAGTGAAATAGACCCAATGGTTTTTCCTCTGACTTTCCAAAGTAATTAACTATCTTAGATGCAATTTGAACAGCAGAAGGTTAGGTCATCTATACTATAAGACTCTTTGTCCTGACCTATTCATTCATTCATCTATAGACAACGCAGAGCTCAAATGGCTGGTCCTAGGGTTGTGAAATTTGGAGGGTGTATTTGTTTTAGTATGTAGACGCGTACTAAGAACGGATTTTTGGAAATTCCACCCCTAAGGGGGTGAAAGGGGGTAAAACAGTTTGTATGAAACTTCTTTGTTTTTGAACTTATAGCAATGAAATTTGGAATATGTATAGTTTATGTAAAATTAAAAATAATGGTATCAAGTTTTTTTGCCAGGGGTGAACTAAGGGTTTGTAATGGGGGGTGAAAGTTTGTATGGAAAATTCTTTATTTATCAAGTTAAAGTCTTCAAAGTTGTTATAGTAGTAGTTTATTAAATGGTCAAATTAAAATTAAAAAACTTTTGCCAGGGGTGCATTAAGGGGGATGCGATGGGGGTTGAAAGTTCAAACTGCGAGTTATATGTTTTTGAAATTAAATACGATAAAAAAAATTGGTAGAGGGAGAGAGATATAGAGAGATTTCGCAAAAAAGGGCGGGCGAAGCCGCGGGTAAAAGCTAGTTGTTTAAATAAAATTGGGATTTTACTTGTACATTTTAGAAGTTCAAAGGCAAAGCAAATATTATGTATATCGCATCGTTATGCTTACATTATTATTATCTAATCTTCTAATATATAAAATGTCCATGTCACAATGTTAGTTACCGTACTCCTCCGAAATATCGGCTATACCGATTATTACCAAATTTTATATGCGTATTCAGTAGGTCTGAGAATCGGCTCCTATATATTTTTCACACCCCTAAGTGATAAGGGCTTTTCACCCGTTAATATATTTTTTTTACTTTTTGACAAACCTTTGGTTTTTTTTTATAATGTGGCATTAAAATACACAAAACCCAAATTTTTTACTTTTATCAACATCTATTTTTTATGGCCATTTTAGTAATTTAATTATTTTTCATCCCGCTCGATAACTGATCAATTATAGTGTTTTAAACTGTACTTAAGGCAAAACAACGTTTGCCGGGTCAGCTAGTAATTATATAGTTTTACAAATATAGATTTCATAATATATTTTGTTTCATATACATATTTTGTAATGACGAGACCAAGCAGTCTTTTGTTTCTTCATACGTCAAATCTAACTAAGGAACATAAGACTTTATGTTGATAAATAAATAACATTTCATTATAATTGACTATGATCAAGACTAGCGAACAGGTAAAATTTTATATCAATAAGAAATCCCAAGAACAGGGCAATTATGGCTTAAATAACACAGTTCTAAAAGAAAATCTTTTTATATACCAATATTATAAAGACGAAATGTTTGATTTTTTGTTTGTTTGTTCGACGCAAATAGGCCCCAAAACTACTGGACCTATTTGAAAAATTCTTATTCAGTTAGAAAGCTACATTATCCCCGAGTAACATAGACTATATTTTGTTTCTCTTTGCAACTTAGATTGTTTTATAGCCCGTGCGAAGCCAGGACGATTTGCTAGAGTTTTCTGTGTTTTATTATGTGTAGGATCTATGTTATTCTATTCGTACTCCTTTTAAGGGACTTTCCATTGCTACAAATGTTTCGCATTATTATTTAGGAATAACTGTTACGCAACCATGAAATATATAAATAGAAATAATAAGTATATAATGGATAAGGTAATAATAATATAATTAGCATTCCTATCAAATTGGATATAGTTCGTGGTTAGTTTGATTGTTCAAGATTGAGCGTTACGTAGCAAGAATAGTGGAAAAAAAATACGGAAGCTGTGACTAAAATAGTTTATACAAGGTTATTCATTTAATATTTATAAATCTCGTGTCACAATGTTTGTCCTCAATGGACTCCTAAACCACTTAACCGATTATAGTAAAATTCGCACACCATGTGCAGCTCGATCCAACTTGAGAGATAGGATAGTTTAAATCTCAAATTATAGTCGCAATTGTAATTTATTGCTAATTATTGACTGTTATTATTTGACAGTCACAATTATCTGTTAACTCCAAAGTATTCTAACAGATGTCGATACCTTTCGACTGGGTTGAGTAAGTAATCAATAGATGGCGCTGCTATGGTAAATCTACGAACGTGTCATACCTATAAGCTACACTATCTATTTTTCATACCCCTAAGTGAGGCAAAACAACGTTTGCCTGGTCAGCTAGTTTAATATATATTGGACTAGCAAACCCGGTTTCGGCACAAAGTTGAAATTTTCCCTGAATTTTGTTTGCCTCTAACCTCACGGGGCCCGAGACCTTTCCAACGAATGCTGTACCGTGGAAATCGGTTTGTGCGTTCTGGAGTTATAGCGTCAGGAAGGAAAATCCGACTTATTTTTATGTTACAGATAAATGAATACTAATAATAAAAAAATCAAACTAATTTTGATACAAATCAGACTTATAGATTAGTGAAAAACTCTTTCTTAGTAACATGAACTGTTGTGCACCAGATCCGCTAGATGTCGCTGTTCCGTCTTAAAACACGCAAGCGCTAGTGTATCCGTTTACTATGTTGTATTGCTAACTTTATATCCAACATACTTTAGGTCACCAATACGATCATTAGGTATTTTTGAGAGGCAATTGAACTTGCCATTATTGATGACAACACTGAGTAGGAATATTAGATGAAGTTTGAAAGTGGCACTCGCAACAGGGAAAGTTAAGAGCGGAAGGTTATCGTGGTATGGGCATGTCATGCGAAGAGAGGAGAAGCAATCTGACTAGGAGAAGTATGAATATGATTGTATGTACAAGGTCGTGGAAGTAGAGGACGACTTAAGAAGATGTGGATGAATTGTGAGAAAGAGGGTATGAAAGAGAAAGGAGTGAATGTAGATATGACGGCTGACAGAAGAGTGTGGAAGCAAAAACAGGCTGTGCCGACCACACGTAGTAGGAAAAGGTGAAGGCAAAGTAGGGATGTCGGAAATGCAATAAAGTATCGAAATATATTGTATCGATAATTTTATCGATATTGATATTTTTATTTAAAAATATCGATATTATATCGGTGTGATAGGAAAAAAAAATATTTGGCCTAATGAGACAGAGTTGCCAACTTAAAAGCCAACGTAAGTACCAAATTAAAACGCAGTAAATCGAGTCGACCAAAGACAAAAAAAAAATGTAATTTGTAAAAAAATGTTAGTATAAAAAAAGTATTCTTTTTAGGATTTTTTAATTATAAAAAATATCGATTTTTATACCTTTTCAATACTTGTAATTTTATATCGATACCTCGATACATCGAAACATTAAATATCGCTCAAAAATATCGATACATTAAAAAATAAAATCGATATATCGATGTATCGATATTTTTTCGACGAGCCTAAGGCAAAGAAAGAAGAAGAAGAACACTGTTTTAAATGATAGCGGCTTGGGCCATGACGTCACTAGTAACGTGTGTTACGATACGCAGAAATTTGTGTAACCTTGCCATGAAAATCCATATAATTTTTTTATTTTTTATTATTACATATACAAAATACTTGGGTAATGAAAATGAATTTAGAGGGTCTACCGAATGTCCTTATAAAGATTGAGCAATAAATCCCTTAAAAATATGTTTTTTATACGGGAGCCCCCTTAAATATAATGTTTTAAATTATTTTTTAATTTGATGCATAATTTAATATTCTTAGAGGGTCTACAAATTATCGTCATAAAGATCGAGCAATAAATCCCTTAAAAATATGTTTTTTATATAGCAGTCCCTACTAAATATATATTTAATTTTTATTTAAGTATTTTTTATATGTATACATTTTGTGAAAATTTTAAGCTTCTAACTGTAACTGTTCCTAACCGTTATCGATGTATAGCAAATACGAAAAAAACACGTTTATATAAAAATTACATTTTTTTAAACCAATTTCATATCTAATTCATAAGTCTAATAATTATTCTTAGAGTTCTTTTATAGATATGTTTACCGTCTATGACTTATAGCGAAAAACATACTAAACCATTTCTAGTTTGTATTATGGTTGCTAACGTGACTGATATACTCGTACTACATCTACATACATAAATACTTACAAAGATATTAGCCGTGCAGGGAAATATGCTAACAAATTAGTCATCCAAAAATCTAGACTAAATATGCAAAGTTCCGGGCCAAATGCTATGGCAATAAAAATATATAATAATCTACCGGCCACATTAAAAATCTCAAATAATTATACATATCCGAAAAAACCCTGAAAGAGATATAATTATACAAGTGTTATTATACAGTTGACGAATTCTTAAATGATAAAAATTTAATGACACATATATGTACACCATTTACTGGAAACAAAAAAATCGGCTCGCTTCAACGCCCTGATTAGGGTTCATTTCATATTTAATGATAATATAATATTGTATAACATTTAGATGAGGCAATAAATTATTTTATTTGAATAGAACCCGAGACCTTCTGGTTGGCAGTCCGGCATGGTAACCACTACGCCAACGAGGTTAAGCTTCTGCTCTCTGTCTGTCTGTTACCAGGCTATCATGAACAATGTTAATTAGACGGTTGAAATTTTCACAGATAATGTAATTCTATTGTCATTAGCATATCCTAAAATATCAAACAAAACAGACCTACAAAGTCGCTTAGCATTTGAATCGTATTGTATTGAAACCGAAATCTATTTTAATATTTTAAAAGCCTTGCCTATTTATTATCAAGCATTAAGAATCAGTTAAGCGGCTCTTTGTTAATCACCATATGTGAGCGGAAAAGATTGGTTCCGTACCATTCGAATTGCTTTGACGACCTCGTACTTGGCAAATTTTTTATATTTAGAAATAGATAGGATAGATTGAGGCTGCTGTAACACTTTTAAATATTAAATACATACTGAACCATTTCTAGTTTGGTTATGGTAGATAACACAACTGATATTATTAAATGAAATTTAAAAACCAAATATTATTAGGGATTTTCAATTTTTTTAATTTATAGATACTTGTTATTTAAAACATGTTATGGGCTCAATACGGGCAAAGCCGAGGGTAACAATCTATTATATAATGACATATATACATTATACGTAGCAATATAAGATAATTATTATCAACATAGAAACTAGGTTGCCTATCTTATCAGTTGTTTGCGAAGCACTTGTAAATAACATTAAGATGTCTCAGTATGTTTGTATGTACATATTATTATATCTTTTACTATGCATGCCAACTAAGAATAGGATCGCACTTGCTTCTAACTTCACACGATAACTGTCAAAATAGCTAATAGGTACTGCCAGCAAAAAAAGGTTATAATATAAATTTCATTTCATTTTCTTCATAGATATCTATAGATTTAATTCAAAATTAGTTCGAAGAATACAGTTCTTCGAACTAATTTTGAGTTAAAAGAAAGGAGCGGTATTCCATTGTAGAGCACGAAAAATCGTTTTTAAAGTGCCCAAGTACTTCGAAAATTAAAAAAATCGTGCCAATGAACTTCTGCGAAGTTTAAGATTAGCAGTTATATAACTTTTTTTTTGATATTTTGACACACGGCTGGATAGCCCCATACTGAACCATTTCTAGCTCGTATTATGGTTGCTAACACAACTGATATACTACATATACATACATACATATTATATATAGATACATATTTAACACCCAGACCCACAGCCAACAAATTTAGTTAAGCACAAAGATGTTGCCCGGGCCGGGAATCGAACCCGGAACCTCCTGATTAGCAGTCCGGTATGGTAACCTTTACGCCAACGAGGTCGTCAAATACACCAGATGGTAACATATCCGTATCTAAAGAAGTTTACGACCGATTCATAAAAACTGAAAATAAATGTTTTTTTTAATAAATATGCTTTTATTTCAAATTTCAATTCAAACACAAATATACAAAAAAAATGTGCACCCTGTGCTTCGTTATTAGGGCATGGCTAAGACAAGACTACTTAGAATTAATTATTTAATACTATACTTAGATCTAGTCATTACCATTTAAATTATTATTAATTTCTCTTAAAATTACTGACATGAGAATAATGACATGAGTATTTATTTACACACCCCATAATATAATTAATATTACAAATATTAACCATGTTATAAGGAATATATTTTAATTCTAGGTAAGTCTTAGTGTAATAAGTCTGACATGGAAATTTTATATATGTATAAGACTAGCTGACCCGGCAAACATTGTTTTGCCTCACTTAGGGGTATGAAAAATAGATAGTATCCGATTTTCAGACCTACTGAACACGCTTATAAAATTTGGTAAAAATTGGTCAAGCGGTTTCGGAAGAGTACGGTAACTAACATTGTGACATGGAAATTTTATACATAAGACTAGCTGACCCGGCAAACGTTGTTTTGCCTCACGTAGGAGTATGAAAAATAGATACCTAGTAGCAGATTCTCAGACCTACTGAATACGCATATAAAATTTGGTAAAAATTTGTCAAGCGGTTTCGGAAGAGTACGGTAACTAACATTGTGACATGGAAATTTTATATACATATTAGAAGAAGATATACATCGTCTAATCATATTTTAATTGGTTTGTCCCTAAAAATGTAACTGAACCGGTTTTCCCTAAACTGGTTTAACAACGTAGTTTGATAAACCTCGCTTACGCCTATGACTGTTAAGTATACAAAAAACTGTAGGCATAAGAATAACAGTATCTTAGTGTCGTGCGTGCCTCGTGATCGTTTATAATGTTATTGGACTCTGTTATAAATTTTTTTGAGGGGTCTTGTCAGTTTTTGTCTAAGCTAAGACAAAGAAGACAGGTAAGTTTTGATGGATATAATTTATAAAGTATTGACTAAGGCGCTGCTTTGCGGAAATTCTTTGTGGGTGGTTAAAATCAGAAATATTTAGTGTACTTCCGCTCTGATTGGATACTAAAAATGTTATTGGACCCTTTTATAATTTTTTTGAGGGTTTTTGTCAGTTTTTGTCGAAGTTAAGACAAAGAAGACAGGTGAGTTATGGTGGATATAATTTATAAATTATTGACTTAGGCGCTGCTTTGCAGAAATTCTTTGTGGATGGTTAAAATTAGAGATATTTAGTGTACTTCCGCTCTGATTGGATATTAAAAATGTTATTGCACCCTTTTATCAATTTTTTTGAGGGGTCTTGTCAGTTTTTGTCGAAGTTAAGACAAAGAAGACAGGTGAGTTTTGATAGATATAATTTGTAAATTATTGACTTAGGCGCTGCTTTGCGGAAATTCTTTGTGGGTGTTTAAAATCAGAAATATTTAATGTACTTCCGCTGTGATTAGAAATTAAAAATGTTATTGGACTCTTTTATCAAATTTTTTGAGGCGTCTTGTCAGTTTTTTTTTCGAATTTAAGACAAAGCAGTTGTGTTTTGGTGCATATAATTTGTTATTGACTTAGGCGCTGCTTTGCGGATTTTTTTTGCGTATGAAGCAAATCAGAAAATACAATTTATTTTAAACTGTATGTTTTGAATGTAAATGTATGTTTTGAATGTAAATAGGTTAAGTATGAATAATAAAACTATTTCTTTTGTTATCATTAAGCGAGCGGTCAAAGGTAAATAAATTGATCATGATCAAAATAAATTGAATCAGAAATAATTATTAAGTGTATTTAAAAAATACGTGCAAAAATCGAGATTTTGGGCGACCCTGTACGAGAAATTCAGACTTTGTATGTGGCAATCCTGTTCATATCTGAAGTACTACGAGTATAATTATAATCTACATATGGGTTTCACTCTTGTATTCTTATTAAACCAAAGATAAGCGTATCGTCGCGTAGTACTACTTGTAAATAATATTGGAACGAAGTTCCTTATCGCGCGTTGTGAAAGGGCGCTAAACGGAAAAAATTCTTACGAAAAGTTGTCACGACACTTTTTGCTATAGTAAGCTATTGTACTCGTAATAAGCTGTGCGGCGTGCGCATGTTTCTCTGTCTCTCTCTCTCTCTTATAGAAAGCAAGCCAGATATTTTCGTTTCTATTTCGCATTGAACAGTGTGGTGTCGCGACAACTATTTTTGTTGAGTGTATACAGGTTTTTGTAAATAACAAAAATAAAGGAGCTTTGTTCCATCCTTTAAGGGTGCCTTGACACCTCTCAAGTTTTTTTTAAATCGTGTGATTCGGTCAGTAATCAAACAGCCAGGTTTTATTGTGATCAGGTTTCGCTTTAACGCAGTTACCTATATAATTTTAGGTCAATGCCTGTGGTATTTTAGTCACCAAATGAGAGTTCGTTAACCCACGGAACATTTACCATGCTTTTTGGAGTATCCTTTTTTGCGTTTAGTTTGTGAACCCGTGGTATAATTTCCATGCTTTGGAATGTCTTTTTTCATCTGAGAGTTTGATAACTCATGGAATAATTTCTTCTTATTGTTTTGAAATGATTCAGTTACTAAAAGGGCCAGAGAAAATAGGGATATGTGACAAAAAACTAGAAATTTAGGGTTCTACGTATTTTTAATACCACATTATAAAAAAAATATAAACAAATAATTTTATCAAAAAAAATTAAGGGTGAACAACCCATATCACTTATGAGTATAAAAAAAGATAGTAGCCGATTTTCAAATATAAAATAAAAAATAGGGATTGGTGATATAAAAGTTAAAATTTAGGGTTGCGTGTATTTTTTAATGCCACATTATAAAAAAGTAAAACAAAAATTTCGGCAAAAAAAATTAAAGGTGAACAACCCCACTTAGGGGTTATAAAAATAGATAGTAGCCGATTCTCAGACCTAATGATTACGCATATAAAATTTGGTAAAAATCGGTCAAGCCGTTTCGGAGTAGTACAGTAACATTGTGACAAGGAAATTTTATATACAAGACAAGACAAGATATTTATATATGCACGCATTAGTAATAGCGGTTCATTTACTACAATATTTATGTATATTGTAGCAAACGCGTACTAGTTAGAAAGAAGAAAGAAAATGATTTATTATTTAGTTATTTTATAATTATTAGTTAGTTACGTCACTGCCCAGTTCGTTTACCACTTGAATCAGATTTGTAAGTACATAATTAGTCAGAGTTCAACCTGTGACCTCCGTTTTAGGTGAAAAATGTACCACAACAGTAGTGAATGAGATCACCAACGACCTTGGTGATTCACAACATTTCTAACAACAGGTATTCTACAATAAATGGGAATTAAATCCGTGGGCAAATGGACTTTTAAATGGAAACAAAAGTTATTCTAAAAACCTTAGAAGAAGAGAATTATTTCTTGTGTTTAACATACTCCTACAAACAAAGTATAGACGACCTCGTTGGCGTAAAGGTTACCATGCCGGACTGCCAATCAGAAGGTTCCGGGTTCGATTCCCGGTCCAGCCAACATCTTTGTGCTTAACTAAATTTGTTGGCTGTGGGTCTGGGTGTTAAATATGTATCTATATAAAAATATATATATGTATGTTTGTATATGTAGTATATCAGTTGTGTTAGCAACCATAATACGAACTAGATATGGTTCAGTATGGGGTTAACCAGCCGTGTGTGAAATGTGTCCTAATATTTATTTATTTTAATATTTATATTTAATCCGCACGAAGCGTTTCGCTTGAAAAAAAACAAAAATGACAAAAATGTCGCTTACCAACAGGTGAATTATGATCAAGCGCAAACCCACCTATTCTTAAAAATTGGCCAAGTGCGAGTTGGGCTCGCGCATGAAGAGTTCCGTACCATTGTTGTATGGGAGCCCCCCCCCTTAAATATATATTTTTACTAAATGTTATAATTTAATTTCATATCTAATATACATTTATATATTTTGTGACAAATGTAAGTGTCTAGCAGCTACCGTTATTGATATATAGCAAATAAATACGAAAAAAACACGTTTATTGTATGGGGGCCCTTAATATTTTTTGTTATTTATATTTAGTATTTGTTGTTATAGCGGCACGGGCAATACATATCTTGTGAAAGTTCCAGCTTTCTAGCTATTACGGTTTCTGAGATACAACCTGAAGACAGACAGACAGCGGAGGCTTAGTAATAGGGTCCCGTTTTTACCATTTAGGTACGGAACCCTAAAAACTATAATAAGAAGAAGTTGGAAATCACGTCATCAAGCCCATAACAGTTCCGGCAGCCTTCTTGAGAGCCAGTTATTCCAGACTAAGCATCCTCCATCTTCAGCCACTGACTCGTGTGGTTAGGTGCCTTATTACTCCTCCTCAAATGCCTAGTTTTAAATTGTAAAAAAAAGTTATTAACAGATAACAGATAAAATAATAGTAGTTTAAAAAAACTAAAAAACACGCTTTTTATAGAAAACCGTAATTTTATCAAATTAGTGTATTGTCATCGGTCCTCAATAAATCTACAAAGTTTGAACGAAATCTGGCCGTTTAAAGTGGGTCAAAATCACGGCCAAAGAAGTCGGTTACAAACAAACATACAAACAAAAATACAAAAATGGAATAATTTTATCAAATTTTTGTATTGTCATCGGTCCTCAATAAATCTACAAAGTTTGAACGAAATCTGGCCGTTTAAAGTGGGTCAAAATCGCGCCCAAAGAAGTCGGTTACAATCAAACATACAGGTGAAGCTAATATAAAGCGTGTAAAAACATATTAATTACATTTATTTTTATCATTACTTCTAGTTTTGTCACTATAGCATATTTATTACTAAAACAGATAATCAATTTTTTTTGGTAAAATGTTTCACTTACAAGTCAGTATTAGATATTAAATGACATAATTAAATAAATGTACACAAAAAACAATACACTAATAATGGCAATATAATTACATACCTATCTAATGTAGTTATCTATTTTTTTGACTTGTCTATTGATCTATTTATTTGACTTGTAACTTTGGTGTTATCAATAAATGATTTGTATTTGTATTTCTCTGGTACAGTAAAGCGAAAGCTTTTAATTTGGCTACAAAAAAATTCGTCAATTGAGTAAAACGAACTTTGAACGCGCCAGATTTTTAACTTACTTTTAAATATATTATCGCTTGACATTGGTAATTTCTTCCGGGAGACTGTTATACACCTTCGGCCTTATCACGTGAGTAAGGTTCTAGGCGCATAACCTATTAGGACGAATTTCTACTTCTTCTTTTTCCTTGCCTTGTACCACTATGTGGAGTCGGCAGCAAATTTTCTTCTTCCACTCTCCTCTATCAGCCGTCATCTCTACACTCACTCCTTTCTCTCTCATGTCCTACTTCACAATACCGAAATTCGTAAAAACGTACGTTCTAAGACTGCTTTGAATCACTAACTTATTCGCCGAAAAATGTTTATTTGAATTATTTTTAGTTAACAGACAAAAGAACAAACATTGTTTATTGTGAGTATAAACCTTTTTTTTAAATTAAAGTCGATTTTTGCTTGTATTTAAAGTCACTTGTGTTCTACTATAGTGAAACTACAAGTCGTTGTAACTGCTTCCGTAAAAATCCAATAGATGGCGCTGACCCTCCTTAAAACACGCAAACGCTTCTGCACCGTGAAATAGTGAGTGTTGTTAGATACAGTTTATAGTTCGGTTTCCTCACGATGTTACATACATTGACAAATGTATGACAAGTTTTTAAAATAGGATCGGATCTGACTTGTATCAGAATGGATCCTTTACAATTAAATATTTGTACCTCCAGATTCGCTCGCAATCTGGAGGTATACATAAATAGATCTGAAGTTGAGAAAATTAATGGCCAAGAGCGTGTCGGACTCGTACATGAATAATTCCGTTCCAATAACTTGTTTGTTAGTTGTTACCTACATATAAGAAATGTATGAATGAAGTCGCGTTAGTTGTAAGGGATAATAAGTTATTTTAGTTTAATTTTATAAAATTTACTTGTCGTTTCCCGCGGCTCCGCCCGCCTGTAGGTCACTTTTCGCGTAACCTGAGGTTATCTATATAATAGACTTACAGTTAATTCTATTGTGATTTATTATGGTGCCAATTACTTTTTATTTTATTTATAATGCACCTCTAGAAAAAAAATAACCAAAGGCGATAATAATATGATATGGGCGAAATTTGAATTTACAGTATTTTATGGAAAAATACATTGAACAAATAGCATAAGACCGTCTAAAATGACTCGTAAGAATATTTAAACTTATTTTGATACCAATCAGACTAATGAATTAAGAAAAAAATCTGGTTGAGAAATATCTAAAATTAAATTTTATTTTATAGGACTAATGAAAGGTTACTGTAGGATAGGTAGCGGGTTAAACTGCAAAACACAGTTAAATAAATAAATATTAGGACACATTTCACACACGGCTGGTCAACCCCATACTGAACCATTTCTAGTTCGTATTATGGTTGCTAACACAACTGATATACTACATGTACATATATGTTTATATTATTTAGATACATATTTAGCACCCAGACCGACAGCCTACAAAGTTAGTTTAGAACACAGATGTTGGCTCTGCCGGGAATCGAACCCGGACCCTTCTTATTGGCAGTCCGGCATGGTAACCATTACGCCAACGATTTTCGCGTCATATCACGTTAGTTAGGCGAGCTACAAGTATATATTTTAAACCTTCACACAATAATATCCACTTCTTTGCTCATTCGAATCACCCAATTAATCCCAATGTATAGCATCCTATTAAACGAATTTACGTTTATAATCGGTATTCGTAATCGTGTCATATCTAGTGGCGATACTCTTTAAAATAAAATCGAGTCACCACACGTTGCGTCCATTGAAATTATTTTATTCATTTTTTACCTGTTAAGCTGGGTTCAGATACGAGTAGGTATAACATGTTATTTTTGTAGGTTATTTTTTTATAATATACTATCTGACCCGGCAAACATTGTTTTGCCTCACTTAGAGGTATGAAAAATAGATAGTAGATTTATTTATTTTATTATAGTGTAGCTATATATATGAATATGAATATGAATATGAAAGTCATAACAATATTTTGTAAAAGGTTTTATTTTATAATCATATTAATCACAATGACATGTTTATAGCATTAGCAATCTTAATTTCTATCAACTCCAATTCTTTTTCCCTCATTTTTTTTTAATTTATTTGCTTTAATCATTTCTCTTAGCTAAATTTCTTGCAGTCTTTGTTTATGATTCATCTCCTTTTCTAACATTCGTTTTTGCATGTTTACTAATTCTAATTTTGCCTCAGAAGCTATTTAAAGCCTTGAATAGTTGTTTTCTTTGAAGAAGTATCTGTAAATAAAATGATTGTATTATTTTTGAAATCAATGTACTATAAGGTGCTTCTTATTCTTCAGAATTCTAATACATCTTATTTAGATGCAATGTTCCAGTGCTTGTTTAACATCCCTGTTAAAATGCTATGCGGCTTGGGGCATGTCACTAGTTAAAAGTATGCTGAATACTTAAATGTTTCTATTGTAGTGCCTGTATCTCAGCGTCATCCGCCAACCCGCACTAGGCCAGCGTGGTGGATTATGGTCTTGAAATGAAATGAAATGAAATAATTTTATTTGCGTAGCCACAGGTAATATAAAAACATGGAAAATAATATAAAATGTCCCTTGTAGGCTACCGCATATGCGGTGTGCAAAAAGTCAATTTATAATTTAATTTCACTCCACTATAATTTACAGCTAAGCAATAATATTTAAAAGAAATGTCAAAAGATTATAAGTATACAATATCAAAAAATGTCTAAACTAACTAACTGGGTTGGCACATCGACCCGAATCGGTTGTGAGAGAAGACCCCGAGTCCCAGCAGTGGGAATGTAGAGTGGGCTGCTTATGCTATGCATATCTCAACTCATAAATATATTATGGACAGTTTAGTGATTCTCTGCCAGGGTAGGCTATAATATCTAGTAATAGGATGCTAAGAGCCTGATATGATACAGTAATATTAAAGTTTCCATTTTCAATAGTAAGTTAAATAATAAAATCACTGCATACTTAGTATAAAACATCTTTAAAACTATGCAACGGATTTTGATGCACTTTTATTTAATAGAGAGTGATAGAAGAGAATGGTTTATCTTCTTCTTCTAATATATATATATGTTAGTTATACATGTTAGTTACCAAACCTTTTCTTCCAGAACGGTTCGACCGATTTTTGCCAAATTTTATATGCATATTCAGTATGACTGACAATCAGCTACTATCTATTTTTCTTACCCCTAAGTTATGAGGGTTGTACACCCTCATTTTTAATTTTTTTTTTACGAAATCTTTTGTTTTTATTTTTTTATAATGTGGTATTAAAAACACATACTTACTACCCTAAATTTTAACTTTTTTATCACCAACCCCTATATTTTATGGCCATTTCAGTAATTTAATAATTTTAATCCCGCTTGATAACTGATCAATTAATGAGTTGCAACTGTTCTTTGATTAAAAATCTCAAATTTATGTTTACACTAGAATTTATCTAGAAATCATGTATAAAGCAATAAAATGTTTGCCGGGTCAGCTAGTTACTATACAGTATAATTATCTTCTTCTTTATGTTTACCTTTTCCCACTAGGTGGGGATGGCACAGCTTGTTTTTGCTTCCACATATCATAAACAGTACTTGCTTGATACTTGATGTCCAGGCTTCTTTCCGCAACTAGAAGTCCTTTGGCTTCCCCTGTGCGTAGGGCCCGACTGGTGGTCGCTAATCCAGCCAGCCGATCTCGCTGAAGAAGGCCAGCAGCTCGCGTACGCCGGCGCAGGCCTTCCGCAGCGTCCTCGGTGTCCCGAGGAATTCTTCTCGCTGTTTCGTCAAGCTCCTGCACTCCAAAAGCATATGCTTGACCGTTTCCTCTGCCTCCATGAATCCCCTGCACAGAGCACTGTCAGTATGCTGTAACATATGTAAATGTTTATTAAGATTGCAATGACCAGTAATAACTCTGACAATGAGTTGTAGCTTATCCCGTCTTAGATTCCTATAGGTTAACAGTATAATAATATATGTTATAAAACAAATGACCCAAGAGCTGGCGCTTACCTCGGCCAACGTATAAGCTTGGCGATCCAGCGAGGTAATGCCGCCAGTATTTTAGGCACCTTACCCGCGGACACTGGCTTAGATTTAATTTACTATTTGTAAGGTGTGTGTTTTTATTTGTATAATTAGTTTTACTGAATATATAATACAATGTTAAAAAATATTGATTCACTGTCGACATTCCGAGGATTCACACAAAATGTTTTCCTCAACCTTCATTGCGAGAACTGCGAAGCTTTGGAACTCTTTTCCTGAGTTTTTTTTCCCGTGAAGTACAATTTAGGGGTTTTCAAATCTAGAGTAAATAGGTTCCTTCTAGGTACCTAAGCGTGATACATCTTAGACCACAGTTAAGCTTAACATCAGGCAAGCTGCAGTCAAATGTAAGCCTATTCATCAATAAAAAAAAATTTTTAGCAATTCAGATTATTTTATAACCTGTGCGATGCCAGGACGGGCTGCTAGTAAATTGCATATAGTTACATACCTGTTCCCATTATTAACTTTTTCATTCTCTTCTTCCTGAGATTCTTTTGAAAGTTCCTGAAAGCCTTTCTCACACAGTTTGGGATCATTCCATCTTGATGATGAGGCTTCTTTGACCCAATCTTTTCCATCTTGCTCAAAAGCCTTTATGAGCGCTCCTCTTTGTGATTTATCTAGATGGATATTATTGAAATTTAATACAAATATTATTTAAATGCAATTCATCATCATCATCATCATCATCCACAGCCGGTTCTCTCCCACTGCTGGGAATAGGCCTCTCTTTTGATATACCATTCAGCTCGGTCCTGTGCCAATCATGTCCAGATTCGACCTGCAACTGATATTATGTTGTCAACCCATCTTGCCGGCGGACGACCGACGCTGCGTTTTCCTTATCTTGGCCATCATTCGGTCAAATGCAATTAAACTGACTATATTTATCTCCTAAAACTGGTGGAACAAAGAAAAGGTATCAAGTTCACAAGTAAGCAGCAGATTTAATATACTTATAAATAAAATCTAATCTAAGTATATGGTAATTATAAATAGTTACCATAAAGATAAGATTTTATCCGAAGATAATATATAAAAAAATCTATATTCTGGTTATGTATTCACTGCTTTATTGTTACCTAAAGTATAAAGTATCCTTACTGTCACACTCATACATGTAAATTTATTTTACAGAATGATCTCATGTTAGTTTTAAAAGTTCATAAGACTACCAACACCCTTTTTTTTTGTTGATGAGGGGGAAATCTTCAACAAGATACCTGGCTACGATGGGGCGCAGCCAGGTTATGTGGGATTTGTACCAACTAAAACCCCCTGGTAACCTGCCTTTGTGCTTAATGGAGGTCTCCAGGTTCTTCCGGGAAACACTCCGGAGACCTCCTTGCACTGCGCTGTGGCCCTTCTCAGATTGTTTTGCCAACGACGCGACGGTGACGGTCACGCGATGCCGTCGTTGTTCACCCCGGACGCAACACTTAATTACAGGGTACATGTTACTGTATTAATTTAATTTGTACCGTACATGTTATGCTGAAATAAATATTCTATCCTATTCTACTTACCGACTAACATCGTTTTTGCCTCAGAATGTTGCTTTTTAATTTTGCTTTTTAAATTTCTGTAGCAACTGATGAGGTTTTCTATTGTTCTTGGCTAGCCATTTGCATTAGAGTAAAAAACTTTTGTAATATTGGCCCCAGCAATGTGTTTATTCTTTATATTCTCAAGGTTATTGCGGCTTGTTTTACCGAATCGGTTTGTTTTGACTCAATAATATGAGTGAATGACTTCATGCATTCAAAAAGTAGTAGTTCTTCAAATTCAAAACTATAATCAATAAAGTAAAATTCAAAAAGTAGAAGTTCAAGTATCAGTTGGATCAAGTTAGCGGGACGCGTTCTTGTTGCTTTGATTTTTTTCAGTCATTTTCACTTTAACTTCTACGATACCTTTATACGAATTAAAAACCTTTTTATACTATAATCCGTGTAAAAAGTAATCACAAGCAGAAGAAAACGCGGCAGAAATGACGAAGCAGAAGACAGGACACTGGACAGTTTGTTTGTTGATTGTTGACTATTTTGAATTTTTCGCACCGTCTATATTCACGAAATACCGTTCTATGGCGAATGAACATTACACAGATAAAAAATAAACCAAAAGAATGAAGATTAAATAGATAGTAAATGAATAATTCTGTTCATTCTTGAATGTTTATTAATGAAAATATTTGTTATCTGTATCACACTAATTCCGTAGATATGTCATAAAACGTGAATATTTGTCTTTAAATAAATGAACGCTAATATTTTCTACACTTTGGCAAAATCCTTTCCAAATATGCTTTGTTTGTGTGAGTGAAAATTTTGCTAATGTGTTTAAGTTTTTATCAATGTAGTACACTGAGTGAGGACATTGAATAAGTAATAGTTCATTTGTTTTGACTATTCTCACGCAGTACCAGTGTATCAAAAGCTTCACATTTCTTTACATATTTTATGAACAGAGGTCTTGGCCACTGGTTATATAGTTTGCTTGTGGGTGTTTGATGTACGTATAGGATGTTGTGTACATACACGAAATGGTTTGGATTTATTTTGTTTGGTTATGTCACTTGGCACGTAAATTCAAATATTTAAATACACACCACATTTTAGACTTAAATGCCTCGAGTGGGAGAGCAAAGGAATCAATATAGATGGTGAATACCTAAGTCATCTCAGATTTGCCGATGATATTATTGTTTTTGCAGAAAACGCACAAGATTTAGAAGAAATGGTACGTGGATTATGTAGAGAAAGCAGGAGAGTCGGTTTCAATGATGTTATATGGTCGGTTTAGAGATAAATGCCAAAAAACAAAAATCATATCAAATCGGGAACCTGTGCCTATTTTCGTGGATGGAACTAGTATAGAGTATGTTGAAGAATACCTATATCTAGGGACATCAGTATCATTCAAAGACTGTACAGAAAGAGAGGTTGAAAGAAGAATAGCTTTGGAATGGAAAAAGTATTGGAGCCTGAAGGAAATAATGAAAAGCAAAGAAATAAGTACTAGAACAAAAAGTAAAGTGTTCGAAGTTGCGATAATGCCTTGTATGACTTATGCATGCCAAACTTGGGCGCTCAAAAAGAATGATGAAGAGAAAATATCCATAACACAAAGGAAAATGGAGCGCAGCATGCTAGGTATCAGGAGATCAGATAGAGTAAGCAACACAACACTGAGAAACCGAACAAAGGTACCAGACATAGCTGTAAGGACATGTCTGCAGGATGGACAATTGGAAATGGACGAAACGTGTGACGGAGTGGGTCCCTCTAGATTGCAAGAGAAATCCTGGAAGACAAAGGAAAAGATGGAGGGACCTATTCCTAAAGATATGCGGACCTACATGGATGAGACAGGCGAGGGAGAGAAAGAGTTAGAAATTAGCGGGGAAGGCCTATGCCCAAGCGGCAACTTTTGCTTAAAAAAGTGTAAAAAATATGTTATTTTAAAAATATGTACTTAGCAATAGAATAAAGGCTTTTTTACTTTCTTTTTTTTACTTTACTTTACTTTTTAGACTAAACATAATTGGAACCAACATATTTTTGCTAAGTAAGGGAATACCAATTACCTACTAACCTTGCCCCTATAATGCTAATCATGCATTGCTGCTCGTTGCTAAAGCTGCTTTATTCGAATAATAAGCTCTTCAATTTATAGTCATAATTCAATTCAAAGTCTCAAATGAAAGGAAAGCCGAGGTAGCAACATGTTAAAATATGTACATTCTTGATGATCTACTATTTAGCAATGGTACAAAAGGTGAGTAATTATGTTCCAGCTCTATCGGCGGAAACTGATCGCGCCCTCCTCATCTGTTCTTGAAATCATATAACAGCTAGATATTTTTTCCAATGAGATTTATAAAAATTAAGATAAGATTATTAATATCATATGAATGTTTTTTATTACTCATTATTGTACACTACGTCCTTCTTTAGTCGTTTATAAATTCCTTTCCATCCAAAGGTTGCCTGGAAGAGATCGCTTTAAGCGATAAGGCCGCCAATTGTGGCACACTAATTTTAAGTTAATTGTCTTTTACTGTGCCTTTTTTATTTATGTGTCCAATAAAGAATTATAAAATTTCCATGACACAATATTAGTTACCGTACTCCTCCGAAACGGCTTGACCGATTTTTATCAAATTTCATATGCGTATTCAGTAGGTCTGAAAATCAGCTCCTATATATTTTTAAGGCAAAACAACGTTTGCCGGGTCAGCTAGTAAGTAATATAAACAACCTAGAATGCAACAGGACCAGTCTGTATTAAAAGTTGCCATATCTATATTTATGAAATGATCCATATAAGCACTACAGTACAGTACATCTTTTTTAATTTTAACGTGTTAACAGCTCCTAACTGATCCAAATACCTAAGGTAATATGTACAAATAGACTTAATTTACTTTAACTACTTAAACATAGAGATAACTATTTGTTGCTCGCGGGTTCACTCGCTCGAAACAACTCAAAAAAACAAAACCTCGGACTCAAAAACTTGTGGTTTCAAATTCAAATCCTGTTTACTTATAAAAATGACACTTACAGCTAAACCAAACGTATCACTTAGACTATGAGAAAATAAAATAAATTACAGTGCTAAGAACTATTATTATGACTCGGTTTAAATACTACAATGATTAATTCAACTATTTTCAATTACATACAAAGGAAAACAACGTAACAAATAAAACATAACAAACACATTTAAAATAATAATTATGAAAATATAATAAAATAAACCTATTTCTCCCATTGTACATTCTCACAGTACACACATCACTATGGTGATGTGCTTTACAATGCTTGTTCTGAATCCTGTAATCGAAGTTTTTAACGTACTTACCAGTCCAGTCTAAAATGCACGACCGTCGGAATGCTATTTTGTGGCGGCCACCATCTTAAAACTATTTTAATCAAATATAGCTCAATATGTGAAACCAAGCGAGTGTGGCTCGGTGATATAAACGCCTGCTTTTCAATCAGCCGGCCCCTGGTTTGAACGCCGGCCAATGACTTGTTTTTTTCAAGTTATGTGTGGATTTGCCCTCGCTTTACGGTGAAGGAAAACATCGTGAGGAAACCGGCGCGTTGGGAGGACTGCAATATCTGAAGACGTGCACCAGTCACCAACCCGCACTTGGCCAGCGAGGTGGATTATGACCCTATATTATTCTTATGAAGTGAAACCAAATAATAAGTGTTATTATGTATTGGAAATTCCTACAAGGCGTATCAAAAATTGTTATACGTCCTGAATGCTTCTATTTAATTAATGTGTCTGTGGCATTGCAATGGGTTTCAAATTGGCGTTTCTACATTGCTTAAGAAAACAATTGGAATATTTTTTAGTAAATTTATTTCATATCTTACCATTTAGGTAAGATTATGTTAATCCTCAAGTTTCATATTATCCTGTTGCAAAATTTCTGCCTGATCTGTTTTTTCGCTTATCCGTTATGAAATAACAAACAGACAGATAAAATGGAATAAAACTTTTTACACCAAAAATTGCTAAATCTAATAGTTCTAGCGGATGCAGGCAAGTTGTGTTAAAACTAAAATTTTAAATCTTCCTATTCACGACCCCATAATTTTAAACCAATGAACAATGTACGGTTTCTTGGGCGTTCTATATGGTATACAAATACGTGTGACCATATCGACGGTTAAAAGGCAAACTGCGTTAAGCGACAAATACTTGAGTTTTGAGTTATATACATATTCGGAATCAGCGATTTTTTCTGCGTCGTCTGAACCCAGTTTTGTTCAATTCTGAGCACTTTTTTGTCGCTTGAGACCATTGCAAAAATTGACCTATTTTTGGCTTGCTTGGTTTAAAGCGACATGGATTTTGGGCATTTTTGACACAAATGTACTTCAGCTGTTTTAACTTTTTCGTAATTTCGTATACATTGGCACTTAAGCACACAAATTGCATACATAATGTCGGGTAAGATAATTGACCTCGAATCAAAATAATCAGTGATGTCGCTTAAAATATTTTTCTTTTTATTTAAATGAAAGCATCGTGTCGCTTAAACCGTTTCATTCTGAGTATGCTTTAGAGCTATTTGGGGCTTAAACTGGTTTGCCGTGATGTGATATCGATGTCAACGGTCATTTTAGCCTGTTTTGTAGTCATAATATTTTTCAATATTGGTCGTTTCAAACAAAACATTACATAAATTTTAAAACTTAAAACATTTTACAACATGTCGAAAAGCTAAGCCTTGGAGGATAATCATCACGAAATCTACTACGACAGCGTAAATAGTGTCGGTTCATTCAAAGAAAATTTCGCGCGCACAAGTACTTACCGCCAGCGTGTAGCGAGGAACGCCATCTGCACGGGCGCTTCAGTCAGCAGTAATATATCGATAGGGACGGTTGTGTGTACAAGTTTGCTTCGAAGTAAGTATTAAATAGTATGCTGGTATTCTACTCAAGAAAATATGCTGCTTATAATTTATGTTTTTATGAAAGCATAACAAGGAACGGTTTTAGTTTTACATGGGGGGAAGCTGGAGGAAAAAGAGGTGGCAATGAAGTAGTCATGATTTAACATAAGTAAATTGCTGATGTAGATTCTCGTAGTACGATCAAATCCCTGATTTATACTAAGATTCATGTCCGGGTCTTCATAATGCACTCTTGCAATCAGTGCATTTAGAGACCACACAGATGAACTATTTGCTTCCAGGGCATACTGAAATGACGGTACATAGCATGCATGCTACGATCGGAAATTCAATACGAAACAACATTATATGGGCATTTTTTTTTATTTAACGTGAGGAAATGCTTTTACGCATGCCCACCACACCCGGGGAGGTGGGTGGGGTATGTCAGGCTCGATGCCAGAAGGGCATCACTGCCGACTAAAACCTCACGATGGCCTCCTCACTGGAAAGCGAGGTGAGGTTCCACTCCTCGTATTAACGCAACACCCCGGCTAGCCTGCGAGACTCCTCTTCTGGGGATGACTCCCCTTGCAGTGCACCTGGTGCACTGCTACCACCTCGGGGACCGTGAGTGCAATGGACGCCGGACAACCCCGGTCCGGCGTCCTAGGTCCCCCGCAACGGGTCAGGTCTGTGGCCTCGTCACCCGCTACTGCAGCCGCAGAGAATAGGGAGAATGGTAGATAGTGGTACCACTTCTTTCTCCCTGTGGCCCCACCGCGTCCAACATCGACCGGTGGCGACCCCGTCGAGGTTGCGGCAGGTAGGAAGAACGGTGCATCGTAATACCGACACTTCTTTCCTGCCGCGGCCCCACACCTTCAGTTGCAGTGCCTCCCTATCCACGCCGCAAGCCCGCCTCATTTGCGAAACCTCCCCGAAAACCCCCGGAGCGAGGTCCCACAACCTACTGGTGCCACTTCATCTAGAACTTGCAAGGGGGAGTACAAGTCTAGGGAGTGGCCTACCTCAGAGACCCTCTTCGCTTCACCGTGGGTGACCAGGCCACGGTTACTGAGAGCCCCCGCCTGACATTGCGGGGCCCTACGGGGGGATTATATGGGCACCCTAGCAATGGGCTACAGTTTTTCAGCTGACCAGAAAAAATCCATCCATGCCAAGTGGAGACGCTGACTCACTTTGATTTCAAAAATTATGAAGAACTGTCAGACAAGTATTTCAAGAGAAATCTCACAGGAAAGATTAGCAAAATATCGGTAGCGACATTTAAAAATCTTCGGGCATAATGACAATTAAAACAATATGAAGGAAGACACAAAAGCCGAAACAATCCCTATAGTTAGGCCGAAACCATTAAATGGTAAATATAAATCTATGTTGCCAATAACTACAACTAAATACAACGAATTGAAAAAACTGTGTGACAATCGTGTGATTCCAAAAATATCCCAGTTGAAATACACCAATCTGCCTCACTGAATTGGAAAAGATAAACTAATTGATACCGACATAGAAGATGAGGTAGATCAAGATTTATAGCTTTTTTGACACCATTGTATGCTGAATATGTAACTAAAATTTAAAACTAAAATATCATATTAGGTTAATTGAGGATATGGACATAAAGATTAAAATAATAGTTTTTTTTACTTAAAGTGATTAATTAAAACACTCTGTTAAAATTATAACACTCATAAATGCTGTTTTAATGCTATCAGTCAGTTATTTAATTCCATCACTGGTTTATTTTTCTTATCGATTGTCATTAAGAATGAGGTTTTATCTGACAAGCTTACAAACATTGTTGCATTTTAGCGAACTTAAGTCAATTTAGCTAGTATATCGTTTGTCGCGTGAGTCACTTTCCTTTATTGTTTTTTACTCTTTGATACACTCTTGCCAATTTAACTCGTTCTATTTTTGTAATAATGTTGAGCTTAAAGCATTTTACTTCGATCTAAATATGAGGTCACCTGCACTTAAACATTTTTTGCTTTGAACTTATTTTAAATCCTGTGGCGGTTCAGTCAGTTATCCTTATCATAAAATAATGCATTTGGAATTAAACGACACTTATTTTTCAAAATAATGCTTGTTAGACTACGAAACTTTTGCAATAGTAGCGTTTGACTAAATAATAAATACGTTTTTCATCATTCTTTAATCCATCCAGAAATTTCCTGATTATGAATTTTTTTTCGATATAAAAAACTTTGAATGGCTCTCCTGTAAAGTTCAAAAAATGTCGCTTAACGCAGTTTGCCTTTTAACCGTCGATATCATCAATTTCTTTTTGACGATGCTACCATATAATAAGAAAAATAAAATGGTGTTGCCATATACAAAAATAATTTCGGGTTTTTTATGGTATCCCCATTTCGACTGAGTATGAATATCCCTTGCCTGAATTTTTGACGTATATACTTTCTACGATTTTGACACTGGCAGGCTAATATTTCGTTGTACGCAGAATATTAAACTAAACTTACGTAGCTTGACCATAGACAAAATATATTTTGCTTGATGGAAATAAACAGTTAGCGCGTTGAACAGAACGTTTTAGGCTGTTCAATTAAAATGTTAAATACCTACCTACGTTTAATTAAATAATACCGGAAAGCATGTCGTGCAAGACAACACAATTACATTTAGTTTTGAACTTGTTTAGAGGAACAAACAAAATTAGCTAAATAAAATTTAGTTAAAAATTTAATGCAAATGGCCCTCAGAGTTGTTTCTTAGACGGTGCTATTTTTTAAACATTTTTTACCGTTTATCATATAAAGAAAGGAAAAACTGTAACTCCAAGATTATGCCCATATCATCGCCTTAAACCAAAAACTTAAATATTAATGTAGTACATTAATTTCTTAAACACAAAACTTTCAATTTAAGCTTTCAACCCCAACGACACCCCATCTTAATGCACCCCTTGCGAATGTTTTAATTTTTACTTTAACCGTTTTAAACTGCTATAATATTTTTTAGGATTTTAACTTGATAAATAATATACATTTTTATCATTATGGTAGGTGCGAGTCTGAGACGCAGTTGGCCAGTTTTTACACGCTTTATATTAGCTTCAACCGTATGTTTGTTTGTAACCGACTTCTTTGGGCGCGATTTTTACCCACTGTAAACGGCTAGATTTCGTTCATATAAATTTTAGTCGATTTTGCAAGGTAAAACTCGATTAACCGGACTACTTATTTATTATTGTTGTTGTTAGGCATTCGAATAATCGAAAATCCAGATAATCGTAAGTATGAAGAAGAAGAAGTAAGAATTATAGAACGCTTCAATTCGGGTCAAATTTGAGAGGATCTGGGTAGAATTGTTCGACCAAACTTACGTTCTCTCTAGTGACTTAGTTCTAGCAAAAATACGACATTGTTCTGTAGTCTGGATAATCGCGAATCCGTATAAACTAAGGTCCGGACAATTGAGTTTCTACTGTATAGTTCTTCAAGCGAAACAAAAATCTTTGTAACTGCTTTTGTAAAAATCCAATAGATGGCGCTGACCCTCTTTAAAACACGCAAACCTTGTTCACGGTTATAAAGTGACTCTTCTTGCAAACGTACTATAGACCGTAGCCAGAAATGTTACGCCCCAAGGTCTAACGCTCATTTAATATTAAGTGTTAGAATTTGAAGCGTATCATTTCTGGCTACGATAATAAGAAATACAATAATAGACATACGCAGAATGTGTCACTAAAATGAAAAGATTTGTACAAATTTTTTCATTACTCATACGCTGAAAGAAGGTCTGAAGTTGCCTGTGGAGCGGTAGGGATGTCGGAAATGCAATAAAGTATCGATATATATTGTATCGATAATTTTTGAATAAATCAATATTGATATTTTTATTTAAAAATATCGATATATCGGTGTGATAGGAAAAAAAAAATATTTGGCCTAATCTACTTCAATCATCTTAAATTACTAGATAAATACTAATCAATAGACATCATTTTTAAACTCAGTAAATCGAGTCAACCAAAGACAAAAAAAAATGTTAAAATATTTTAGTACTTATAAAAAAAATATTCTTTTTTAGGATTTTTTTAATTATAAAAAATATCGATTTTTATACCTTTTCAATACTTGTAATTTTATATCGATACCTCGATACATCGAAACATTAAATATCGCTCAAAAATATCGATACATTGAAAAAATATTATCGATATATCGATGTATCGATATTTTTTCGACGAGCCTATGGAGCGGGATGAAAGTAATACATTGCATCCCTAGGGAGAATCGTTTTGCAACTGACTGACATTGAAGTAACTTAAATAGCTAAGTATTGATTAAAGAATATATTTATTTTTTAAATTAACTTAGTTATAATTTTGGTTCAAAAATTTCTTTAAAATAATTTAGATTTGGGCAATATATTCACCATTTCTGCAATGATGATTAATTAATAATGACTGAATATTTATACATTTTCTAATAGTCTAAGTGATACATTTGGTTTAGCTGTAAGTGTCATTTATATAAATAAAAAGAATTTGAATAGTTGGCCGGCCACAGAAAAAAAGTATTACGAGTAAACATTGTGTGTGTGTGTGTGTGTATTCGTAATGACAAGCCCAGTGTTTACCTCGGATTAAAGACTTATTTAGTCCCTCGAACTATTGGCTAAACCCCGTCACAGGCCTAAATAAGTTACTTTCATCCCTAGGGTAACAATGTGCTATTTTATATCAGTGAACTAAATCTTTCTTTTAGTCAGTACTAGTTTTCTTTCACTATTCCATTCAGGGCATCGCATCTCTGTCACCTTGGGATAGAGAAAAAATTTGCCTGGTCAGTCAGATTCGCTGAGTGAGTGAAATAGGCTGTCATGTATCATATCCATACGTACAACGGAGCGAGACAGCCATAATAATATATAGTCCAGAATACTCCCAATGTTTTTATTCGAGTCTCGAGTCGTTCTTAAACGGATTAACGAACTAGTGAACTAAACAAGGAACTAAAGAACTAATTAAAATGTTATTGGACTAGAGTGGAAAGTGGAAGATACAAATCACTGAAGTTTTTTTTGAAGGCTTAATTCGTGAACTACGCATGTCTAATTGTCTACTATAATTAATACGGTCGTCTAAATTTATTCGCTTCAAGTTCTAACATTTACTAAATAATAAGTGTTAGAACTTGATGCGTTTAATTTCTGCCTACGGTGTCAAAGTATGCAAGAATACTAGCCTTATAACCGCGAACAAGCGTTTGCGTGTTTTAAGGAGGGTCAGCGCCATCTATTGGATTTTTACAAAAGCAGTTACAAAGACTTGTAATTTCGCTCGTGAAGAACTATACAATAGAAACTCGATTCCGGACCTTAGTGATTAATTTTTATAAAGGAGTGTATTCTGACTTATATCAGCAGAACTGATCCTTTTCTTATCATTTAAGATATAACTAACTGTTGCCCGCGGCCGCACCCGCGTGTTGTACGATTTTTTGCGTAACCTGCGGAAAGTACAATTATCCAGACAAGCATAAGCAGCCCACTATACGTTTCCACTGCTGGGACTCGGGGACTTCTCTCACGAGGAGAGAGATATAGACCATAATCCACCACGCAGGCCAAGTGTGGGTTGGCGGATGACTTACGTCTTCGGATATTGTGGTCCTCAAACATGCCGGTTTCCTCACGATGTTTTCCTTCACTGTAAAGCGAGTGCAAATCCGCACATAACTTGAAAAACAAGTCATTGGTGTAGGGCCGGGATCGAACCAGGGGCCGTCTGATTGAAAAGCAGATGTTATTACCACCGAGCCACACTCGCTTTTCCAGATCCAGATAAAGACTAGATTCATAGTTAACTCTGAAGCATCCTATTCCCGTGCCAATTTGATATATCCATTCCATTGCTAAGATATCAAACTGAAAATAATAAAATACAAAATATCACATTTTTGTCCCTAAAATAATTAAATTTACTTACTAAGTACTTGCTTTTACATTGTTTCAGCAACAACCGATTGAGTCTGGCAGTGGACCGAGCGAGTCTGCGAGCAAGTCCGCGAACAAGTTCGCGAACAAGTCTGCTAACATGTCCGACATAATGGAAGATATGGACCTGGAAAGGGAATATTCGCCAAGCCAATGGTCGGAGAGATTTCCCACTGCACATGACGTTTTAAAACACCATGTCCAGTTTGTTACTACAGGTACATTTCTTCTTATTTACTCTTATTAAGTCACACATGTCATGGGTCCGACAGTTTATAATAAACTCCCGGTCTCCATCAGGGATGCTCCCAGTCTGAATAGTTTTAAATTTAGACTGCAGCGCTGACTTATTGAGCACTCGTTTTATAGTATTAATGAATTTATTTTATTTAAACATTAACATTACATATTATTTATGAATTCTATATAAGATTAAATTGATATATTGTTTTTTTGGATATAAATAAGTATGAACATACTTATAAGATTATTTAATAAGAATTTGACATGTAAATTGGTTTTACAAAAATAAATGATTATGATTATGATTATTTAGGGTTCCGTACCTAAAAGGTAAAACAGGACCCTATTACTGCCTCCGCTGTCTGTCTGTCCTACCTTTCAAATTAATTTATAAAATTTACATTTATTTGAAGGGTACGGAAATGATACGGAACCCTTCATGCGCGAGTCCAACTCGCTTTTGGACAATTTTTTGTTGACGCAAATAGGCTCCGAAACTATTGAATTGAATAAAAAAAATCTTTCACCGTTAAGAAGCTACATTATCCCTAAATAGTTATATTATTTTGTTTCTCTTTGCAACTCAGATTATTTATAGCCCGTGCGAAGCCGGGACGAGCTGCTAGTAATAAATAAACAGGCAATAAACTTGTAAATTGGCTATTAAAACTCCAAAAAAAACTGCACCAAATTAGAATTTCATGTAAAATGTAAATAAGTGCAATTAATAATAAAACATGGTACATCTTAAAAGCATTGACATTCAGAATCATTCATAGGTATGAATTGTTTTGATATTATTAATAGCATTAATTCCTAATTATTTGACGGTTAGCATATTAACCCTAACTTCCGTCTTCCGCCTTAAAAGTGAAATGGTTTATGTGAGCAATTTCAACTAATTAACCTTTCAAATGAAAAAAATTGGTCAAGTGCGAGTTGGGTTCGCGCATGAAGGGTAAAATAGTGTCCCGTTTTTACCTTTTAGGTACGAAACCCTAAAATAACGGGTAAAAAAATGTATTACTTGAACCACTTTAATTTCTAATACATAAGTCTGTTGGAACCAAAATAAGTAGAAATAGTCTAAAAGGTTCTTTAGACGGCCGAAGCTATTTTCTTGATATTTTTTTCCGTTTATGTTTTTTTTTAAACTATAAAATCTATATTTTGTACTTTTCTTCGCCAAAAGCAAAAATAAAAATTGAGAGTACTTCGGACAAGAACTTAATCTATCTATACAATAAGACTCTTTGTCCTGACTCATCTATAGACAACGCAGAGCCCAAACGGCTGGTTCTAGGGTTGTGAAATTTGGAGGGTGTATTTGTTTTAGTATGTAGACGCGTACTAAGAACGGATTTTTGGAAATTCCACCCCTAAGGGGGTGAAAGGGGGTAAAACAGTTTGTATGAAACTTCTTTGTTTTTGAACTTCCAGCAATGAAATTTAGAATATGTATAGTTTATGTAAAATTAAAAATAATGGTATCAAGTTTTTTTGCCAGGGGTGAACTTAAGGGTTTGTAATGGGGGGTGAAAGTTTGTATGGAAAATTCTTTATTTATCAAGCTAAAGTCTTGAAAGTTGTTAAGTTAGTAGATTATTAAATGATTAAATTAAAATTATAATTTTTTTTGCCAGTGGTGCATTAAGGGGGATGCCATTGGAGTTGAAAGTTAAAAATGAAAGTTTTGTGGTTTTGAACTTAGAGGTGTAAAATTTGAAGTGTATTTATTTACACGAAACAAAACGGTCACACTTACTTAAAAACGTTGGATATACGTCCAACGGGTTTCAACGCATTAAGAGCGTCATCATCGGGGACGAGCTGCACACGGACTGTCACCGACGAGATCCGCGCACAGACTCTCGTCTCTCGTCCACAGACGTTGGACGTATATCCAACGTTTTTAAGTAAGTGTGACCGTTTTGTTTCGTGTAAATATATAATATGCCTTACGATAACAGTTTACAAAGTACAATTTGAAGTGTGTATATATTTTAGTACTTAAACGTGTAATAAGAATAGATTTTTGGAAATTCTACCCTTAAGGGGGGTAAAAGGGGGTAAAACAGTTTGTATGAAACTTCTTTGTTTTTGAACTTTCAGCAATGAAATTTGGAATATGTATAGTTTATGTAAAATAAAAAATAATGGCATCAAGTGTTTTTGCCAGGGGTAAACTAAGGGTTTGTAATGGGGGGTGAAAGTTTGTATGGAAAATTACACACACACAAATTTAAAGTTACAAGTTAAAGTCTTGAAAGTTGTTTTGATTGTAGTTTATATGTTGGTTTTAATAAATTTCTAATAATATTTGCCAGAAGTGCGTTAAGGTATGCCATGTTTAAAGTTCAAAGGGAAAGCTTAGTGTTTTTGAAATTAAATACTCACAAATTCGCACACCATGTGCAGTTCGATCCAACTTGAGAGATAGGATAGTTTTAATTTAAAATTATAGTCGCAATTTTGATTTATTGCTAATTATTATCTGTTATTATTTGACAGTCACAATTATCTGTTAACTCCAAATGATATCTTTCGACTGGGTTGAGTAAGTAATCAATAGATGGCGCTGCTATGGTAAATCTACGAACGTGTCATATAAGCTACACTATCTATTTTTCATACCCTTAAGTGAGGCAAAACATCGTTTGCCGGGTCAGCTAGTGATAAATAAATACTTTACATAGTTTTCTACCTTTCGTCAGATAGAGGGCCGAATACCTAACATTGTTTTGTATAATAGAAAAATATGGGCATTTATTCATTTGGGAATCGTTTGAAAGGACATAGGGTCAAATTCTTATTTGGTAATGCCTCTATTATAAAAATTATATATGTACCTATGTATTTAAAAGCAGCGCACACAGATGTACTTGTATATTAATAACAATTATAAGTATCGATATTCTTCATAGTGCAACCACTTTTTCCAACTCCCTTCCGTTCAAAGGTTGCCTAGAAGAGATCGCTTGTAGCGATAAGGCAGCAGTGTGAATAATTAAATGTTGCTACCTTTTTATATTGACTTGTGTCTATTATCTGCCCAATAAAGAGTTTATCTGATCTTTCATATATAGAGACTAGATCTTTATAAGATCGTTCTATATATTTTTGTCAACATATTTTTTTTAAAATTATTGACGCCATCTTGATTTCTAGTAAGCCCAAATGAGGCACCACCGCCGTAGTGTTCCTGCTTGTGTTTGTGATTTCTTAGACAAAAAACCTAACAGTAAAATAATCGGCCAAGTGCGAGTCAGATTCGCGAATAAAGGCTTCCGTATCTAGCAGCCACCGTTATTGGTATATAGCAAAACAAACACGAAAAAATACGTTAAGTGTATGGGGACCTCTTTCAAAATTTGTTATTTTTTATTTTAGAATTTGTTTATATAGCGGCACGGTAAAAAATACATAACTTGTGAAAGTTTCAGCTTTCTAGCTATTAGGGTTTCTGAGATACAGCCTGGAGACAGACAGACAGCGGAGTCTAAGTGTTCCGTTCTTACCTTTTAGGTACGGAACCCTAAAAATTATACTTATCAAGTAATATATTCGTATCTGTGTGCGACAGAGCTAACGTATATTGTTGTTGGCAGCGAGCGATGTGGCGACGAATAACATTCCTCACAAGTTGGAGATCGAGTATGGATCCACTCCGGGACAAAAACTGGATATATTGGGAACAGACCTGCCAGATGGTGAGATGTTTATTTCTTCATTTATTTATTTACTTCAGCGAACTAGAATGAATAGAAATACAGAAATACAGAACTTTATTAACCCCAAATAACATAGGTACGTTAAAGGCAAGTCGTACTACAATAATGACTAAATACTTAAAAACATTAGTTAGATAAAATTAAATAAACTTACAAATTTCATTAAATAAATATTCTACCCCATTAGATACTACACACATTAGCACTTGTTTTTCATGTCTATTAAATTTAAAGTACTACTGTTACACATGAATAATGATTCTGCAAGCTCCATATTCATATATTCGCTTAAATTATAGAAGGAATTACTTTCACAAAAACTCGCCGATAAAATGGTTCCACCGTCCACGCGTAAAATACCGCGGTGGGCGGGGCAAAACAGCCGCGCGGCTAGTATCAGTGGCGTGACCTTGATGCGATCAATCGCGAGCGAGCTTTGTGTGTGTGTTTCGTTGGGATAGCAGTATAATTGTGTGCATAGATGGATTCAAATTCTAAGCGGCAATTGTATGGAGTTACTCTTCCGTTTATTCTAGTTTGCTGATTTACTTACTTTTTCACATACGAATTACACTTAGCGCCTTTAGCTCGGCTAGCTAAGGTGATCTGACACGATCATCGAAGCTAAGCAACGGTCGATGCGGACGGTGTTAGAATGGGTGATCATGCACAACACTGTTGTTTTTCAAGTGGCATTTTAATCTGGCCGCTACCTTGGGTTGGATGACACGTAAAATTGTAGGTCCTGGCTGTAAGTCTTCGTACATGCAGTCGTTAAGCTATGTCAGAAGTCCTTCGGGTGGCTTGGAAACTCTCGACACTATCGCTTGGCCACTTAGCTCATACGAAGAAGAAGAACAAGAATACATTTAGAAATTGCCCACTTAGCTCAAATGAAGAATACATTTTTTTTTGATAATTAGACTTGCTCTTGATTACAACTCACCTGATGTTAAGTGCGCTTGCCTAGAAGCAACATAATCACTCTCGCCTTGAAAACAGTGAGGTTATAGTTCAGAGGGAACAGGGATTCCGGCAAACAGTTCCACTGTTTAATGGTCCGCACAATATATGTGGAAGCGAAACGCTTAGAACACGTGCTACTGCACTGTGAGGCTACCAAACAGACCAGAGAGAGTTTCGGCCTGATGATAGCAGCTCAACACGAAAGTTCGCCTTCCATTGCTAATCCTCAGACAAACAGACCATCTGACGCAACAGGGGTGGAACAGGTATGCCAGCGAGCCAGGGCTGTGCTCCGTTTCCCCCCCGTGGGGCCCCGCATTGTCGAGGCGGGGGGGCTCAGTAACCGTGGCCTGGTCACCCACGGTGAAGCGAAGAAGCGATGCGCCGCTCTTCCTACCTGCCGCGGCCTCGACGGGGTCGCCACCGTTGATGGCGGACGCGGTGGGGCCGCAGGGAGAAGGGAGTGGTACCACAAAATACCACTTACCCTATTCTCTGCGGCCGTAGTGGCAGGTGACGGGGCCACAGACCTGACCCGTCACGGGGGACCTGGGACGTCGGACCGGGGTTGTCCGGCGTCCATTGCACTTATGGTCCCCGAGGTGGTTGCGGTGCACCATGTGCACTGCAAGGGGACTCATCCCCAGAGAAGGAGCCTCGCAGGCTAGCCGAGGTGGGCGGGATGGTGGGTTAATGCGAGAAGCGGAACCTCATCCCGCCCTTTCCGGTGAGGAGGTCATCGTGAGGTTTTAGTCGGTAGGGATGTCCTTTTGACATCGAGCCCGACATACCCCACCCACCTCCCCGGGTGTGGTGGGGATGCGTAAATGCATTTCCTCACGTAAAAAAAAAAAGAAAAAAAAAAAAAAAAAAAAAAAAAAAAAAAAGGGCTGTGCTCCGTTTGCTTCTAGGAGCTCGGTTGGCTTGGGTAGGCTGGTAAGGGGGGAATGCACAATAAGCCCCTAGAGGGATGTCAGTGCAGGTCTCATCACCCCCACTTCACTTAACTTCTTAGTTACTAGTTCAGGCATCAGTTAACTCAAAATACATTATATATTTGGTACGATATACTAACTTTTTTCAGTTTTAAACGCAATTTAATTTCTTATCAAGATGTATATTTTTTAGTATTTTAGTAATGTTAGGTACATAATCTTACATCATTATTATTTTATAATAAGTTTAAAGTAAGTTTTTTATTTCATTGGGCCGATGATACTTATAGTGTCACGTCTTGCTTAATATGTGTTTAGGTTATGTACCTACTTAAATTGTCCTTTTGAATATGTTGTAACAGTTATAACTATAGTGTAAATTTTTTTTTACTCTGAATGGGTTTGCGCTTGATCACAATTCACCTGATGGTAAGCGATATTGCGATCTAAGGTGGAGCGCGCTTGCCCAGAATAAACCGGTTCACTCTTGCCTTGAAAACCGCTAGATTATAGTTATCGGGGAACTGGGAATTTGGCATTACAGTACATTTGTTACTGCTTTGTAAATCCTTTTGGTGCAAATAAACGATTTATTTATTTATTATTTATACTTCAAATTAGAATTAGTATTAGAAACGCTTCGTGAGGAGTTTTGGAGCTACACCTGTATTAGTGCCTCCTAGCAATCTCCCTGCTCGTCCGATAGTGGAAAGGGGAATATAATGTTTAAAACTGATGACTGAATCACGTGTCTTAGCTGTTGGATCGTAAAATACCCAAATGAGACCCCGAGATAACATCTGGCCCATGATTGGCCGTAACTAAGATACGGTGTCGTAAAAATATAAAATAAAACAATAAAGCAGATAAGGAAAGTAGCTGAAACCAGTTTTGCATGACAGGCTATTTCACCCACGTCAAAATTGGGCTGCTAGCCGGGATTGTGGGAAGCGGAATTTTCCGTGATTTTTTTGAATATATTATTAGTTTTTCTACCTTTTGTTTGTTGCATTTAAAAGTAAAATAGAAAGGAATATAAAAATAATTTATTATTTTAAATTTCAAAGAGGATAGGGACTTAATAAACTAAATTATTATTATTAACTTTATTATAATTTAGTTTCAACAATTTCTGTAAAATAACTTAGATTTGGTCAAAATATTGTCCATTTTTGCAATAATGATCCTACTAATATTATAAAGGCGAAAGTTTGTAAGTATGGATGTATGGATGTTTGTTACTCTTTCACGTGAAAACTACTGAATGGATTTGAATGAAACTTTACCACAATATAGCTTATACATCAGAATAACACATAGGCTATAGCTTATACATCAGAATAACACATAGGCTACAATTTTTGAGGTTTTTAATGTGAGGTCGTTAAAAAAAACACATTTTTTGCGCTTACATTGCAAACGCTGACTGAATCCTACAAGATAGATCAAAACAATTTACTACAGTATTGTACAACTTAAAAAGGTCTACAAAAAAGTCCGTAATGGTATATGTTTATCTCTTAGGAATAACCCACAATAACCATTTTTTATCCTTTTGTACGAGAAATAATGGCTTATTTACGAAGCGATTTTAAGCAATACAGTATTAATCCTTATCCAATTAAGTATCTTAAATACATTGTGCATTTAATAAAGATCAATATGGCTTTTTACAGCATGTAAATTAAATAAATATTTTCGAAGATATCACAGATTTAAAATGCAGAGTCATAGCGGGGTAGGTGCGGTGGGGAAGAAGTGGCTCATCGCTGAGTGCGTGACCCGAACGCGGGCAGACGCGTGAGGGCAGACTTCGTTGACGGTTGTGTCCGTTTTGCTAATTTTCAAGGCACTAGCGATTTGATAAAAACGTATGGTCGCCTACTTTAAGTAATATAGGCCTAAGGTTAGTTATTGCCAGGTTTCTTTTTGGTTAGGAGTTACACGTACAAAACGATTCTTCATTTTTACGAATTACTTCATTGATAATTCAATTACTATATAGATAGGTTACTTACAGTTAATTATAACAAATTATATTAACAATAAATTAAAATTGCGACTATAATTTGAACTCAGACTATTCTAAACGAATAGTCTGAGAATTTGAGATTTAAACTATCCTATCTCTCAAGTTGGATCGAACTGCACATGGTGTGCGAATTTATTATAATCGGTTAAGTGGTTTTGGAGTCCATTAAAGACAAACATTGTGACACGAGATTTATATAAATTAAGATAAGATTATTAATATTATATGTATGTTTTTTATTATTTTTTATTGTAAACTACGTCCTTCTTTAGTCGTTTATAAATTTCTTTCCATCCAAAGGTTGCCTGGAAGAGATCGCTTTAAGCGATAAGGCCGCCAATTGTGGTACACTAATTTTAAGTTTATTGTCTTTTACTGTGCCTTTTTTATTTATGTGTCCAATAAAGAATTATAAAATTTCCATGACACAATGTTAGTTACCGTACTCCTCCGAAACGGCTTGACCGATTTTTACCAAATTTCATATGCGCATTCAGTAGGTCTGAGAATCTTCTACTATATATTTTTAAAGGCAAAACAACGTTTGCCGGGTCAGCTAGTTATTAATAATGGCTGAATAGTTGGCCGGCCACAGATAAAAAAGAAATAATATGGGGGGAAAGCGGCGATTCGATCTTCATTTATTTTTTCGATTTGAAGACTTTTATTTATATGTATAGCAGAGTTTTGCAGGTACCTATAAATTGAGTTCATCTGATTCTGGTATGAATTTACGCCTGATTTTATAAGAGAAGAGGCTAATGTTTTTATGTATTTAAAGCAGTAGTGGAAAACCTTTTACCACCCAAAACAAAACAACCTAAAATCATATATAACCTGGTCGCGTTTCCACGCTGAACGATGGATGCCGAATTCAGCGTTATTATTAATACTGTGCTACCGAAAATAATAAATAAATCAAAACAAATCTTACTTTTTGTAGCTAAAAATATTATCTAGACTCGTTGTAACTTCAATATTGTTAATAGTTGATTTTATATGAAATTTCGTGAAAAACCTACTGCTGCGTGGAAAGCGCTTTGTTCAAATATGTACGTATGTCACGGCTGAACTGAGTGACCGAGGTGGCTGAGGTGTGGAGTTCTTTGCCAAATTCCCTGTTCCCCGATAACTATAATCTAGCTGTTATAATGGCAAGAGTGAACCGGTTTCTTCTGGGCAAGCGCGGTCCACCTTAGTTCGCAATATTGCTTACCATCATGTGAATTGCGATCAAGCGCAAGCCCATTAAGCGTAAAAAAACTCACAAAACATACAGTTGATCTATCTCCTCAAAAAGAAGAAGGTTAGTCTCTAATTTGATCTCGCGTCCCTCAATTTAACACTGGCGCGAGATTCCACCTCTTGACAATTACTTACGATGATGTGTCGAAGCGCCCTACGCGTAGGGAGCTAAATTAAAGACACTTGGGGAGCGGATTAAGGGAGTGGTCTCTTAGGGGTGAAAGAAATTCGAAGACCTCGTTGGCGTAATGGTTACCATGCCGGACTGCCAACCAGAATGTCCCGGGTCCGATTCCCTGCACGGCCAACATCTTTGTGATGAACTAAATTTGTTGGCTGTCGGTCTGGGTGTCAAATATATATCTATATAAAGTATTTATGTATTTATATGTAGAATATCAGTTGTGTTAGCAACCATAATACAAACTAGAAATGAATTAATACAGTGAAACTAGAAATGGTTCAGTATGGGGCCATCCAGCCGTGTGTGAAATGTATCCTAATATATTCGAAAAAATATATGTATAAGATATATTTGAGGATTACCTGTTAACCAAGCTAGGGATACCTACTGTGACGTTTAACCGCCTTCAAACAAGTTTAAAATTATTTTGGTGGCCGCCATCTTGAAATTCAAATTTATCATAATGGACGTACTTACTTTTTCACCAAATATGGATTAGAACACTCTCACACATCTTCCAACCAAAACAAATTAATTTCTAATCGGAGTACACGAAGATGCCTGGAACGATGCGGAATTATTATATTTGGTTTGAAAGGGTTGTCCGATATAAACTAATGCTAAACAAGCCACAGGGCGCAGTTAGTACTACTACACGACACACTAATACTAAATTAACTCTTTATGTTCTTTATTTTTCTGGCAAATAACCCTTAAACATTGAGGATTCGGACAAAACGTTTTGCTTCGACCTTCATTGTGAGAACTGCAAAGCTTTGGAACTCTCTTCCTGAGTCTCTTTTTCCCGAGAAGTACAATTTGGGGGTCTTCAAATCTAGAGTAAAATTTGCTTCTAGGCAAGCATCTTAGACCACAGTCAAGCTTAACATCAGGCAAGCTGCGGTCAAACGTAAGCCTATTTATCATTAAAAAAAACATCAATAGTAAAAGTAAATTTCATCGGCTTCTTGGAAACAAGAATAAAGCTAAAATTTTAAATACCATCGATAAAATATTGAAAAAGCCTTGTCATGAATTTGAAATGTATACTGTTACTAGCTGTCTCGGCATACGTTGTTTTGCCTTATCACTTAGAGGTATGGAAAATAGATAGTAGCCGATTCTCAGACCTACTGAATATGCATAGAAAATTTGGTAAAAATCGGTCAAGCCGTTTCGAAGGAGTACGGTAACTAACATTGTGACATGGAAATTTTATATATTAGAGATAGTGTATTTTACTATTCAAGATTTTTCATTTGATAACCATATTGAGGGAATTGTGAAAAAATATGTCGCCTTACAAAGAAAATAATCAAGACAAGCCCAGCCGTTCCAAAATAACGACGTCGGTAAACAGACATGTTAAACTTGTAAAACCTGTTGGTTTTGCGTCGTTAGTTAATAAAGTTTTTGTTGTGGTAGGCCTGTTCTACGAAGAACGTACAAGGAAGTATCTTTATCAATTTAAAGTACCAGCGGGGCGAGCACGGGACGAAGACTATTTATTATTTCCACTGGGAGGTGGATATAGTAAATATCCACCTTATTACCATAGCGATAAATGCAATCCTCTTATAAATCCATGAAAACAAGTACCCAACCGTTACTTACGTATTTTACCGCAGTATTTTCTGTATGGGTGTAAAAATGTACAATATTTTTTTTTATTGATGATTGGCTTACGTTTGAACGCAGCTAGTCTGATGTTAAGCTTGACTGTGGCCTAAGATGTAACACGCTTGCCTAG
Source organism: Mellilla xanthometata (assembly GCA_035578125.1). Classification (NCBI taxonomy): domain Eukaryota; kingdom Metazoa; phylum Arthropoda; class Insecta; order Lepidoptera; family Geometridae; genus Mellilla; species Mellilla xanthometata. The sequence continues at coordinate 846,120 of JAPUBQ010000045.1, forward strand.
AAAAAAACAATAACATGCCTCTGTCAATTAATGAGACCAATTCTTTGTTTGCTTAAGCTTAAATTAAAGTTTTTTCTTATCCATGAATGTTACTATAGTATAAACAAGTTTTTAGAGGATAAAGGAGTAGATTTAAAAAAAAAATATCTAGTATAGTTAGGAATTTGTTTTATTTTGTTTAGTATATCTTATATGTAACCAGCTGACCCGACAAACGTTGTTTTGCCTCACATAGGGGTACAGCGCCATCTATTGATTACTTACTGCACCCAGTCGAAAGGTATCGACATCTGTTAGAATCATTTGGAGTTAACAGATAATTGTGACTGTCAAATAATAACAGACAATAATTAGCAATAAATTAAAATTGCGACTATAATTTGAGATTTAAACTATCTTATCTCTCAAGTTAGATTGAACTGCACATGGTGTGCGAATTTTGTTATATTCGGTTAAGTGGTTTATGAGTCCATTGAGGACAAACATTGTGACACGAGATTTATATATACTTAGTCAGGTCATAAGTTCTGTCACACAATAAAAACTTTTGAATTTTCATTGCTGGCCACAATTTTTTTTATTGAATTTGAATTCCCAATTTTTCATGAAAATAAAAATATGTACTTTTTAGAATTTTCCTCATTTTTAAATATGGAATGGACACTTAAAGAAGACCGAGTCGGGGTTATTGCATTGCATCGTTGCGGTTACGCGCCAATTCAGATTTTCGACTTACTGAAAAACTTGAATATAACCAAAAGATTCATTTATCGTACCATAAATCGATACAATGAAGACTCTAGTGTAGATGACAGATCAAGAAGTGGTCGACCTCGCTCTGTTAGGACTCCAGCAGTGATAAAAGCCGTGAAGGCGCGAATTCACAGAAATCCCATACGTAAGCAGAAACTGTTGGCCCTTCAGATGGGGTTAAGCAGGACCACGGTGAAAAGGGTGTTAAATGAAGCCTTAGGGCTTAGGGCATATCGAAGAAAAACAAAACATCGTTTGGACGCTCGTTTAATGGACCTGATACTGAAGAGATGCCGCGCTTTGTTGAAGCGGTACGCAGGAAAAAAACATCGGGAAATTCTTTTTTCGGATGAAAAAATTTTCACCATTGAAGAGAGCTACAACAAACAAAATGATAAGGTGTACACACACAGCAGTGAAGAAGCGAGCAACCGTATTCCGCGTGTCCAACGAGGTAATTTTCCATTCTCGATCATGGTTTGGCTGGGAGTCTCTTATTGGGGCTTAACTGAGGTACATTTTTGTGAGAAAGGCGTAAAAACGAATGCAGTTGTGTATCAAAATACAGTCCTCAAGAACCTTGTGGAACCTGTTACTCATACCATGATCAATAACAGGCCCTGGGTATTCCAACAAGATTCTGCGCCAGCCCATAGAGCGAAAAGCACACAAGACTGGCTGGCGGCGCGTGAAATCGCCTTCATCCGGCACGAAGACTGGCCCTCCTCCAGTCCAGATTTGAGTCTGTTAGATTACAAGATATGGCAACACTTGGAGGAAAAAGCCTGCTCAAAGCCTCCTCCTGCTTTGGAGTCACTCAAGGCATCCTTGATTAAGGCAGCCGCCGATATTGACATGGACCTCGTTCGTGCCGCAATAGATGACTGGCCGCGCAGATTGAAGGCCTGTATTCGTAATCGCGGGGGTCATTTTGAATAAACTTTATTACCATAAGAATCTATGTTTTATTAAGTTCATTTTGATATATAAATGATTACATAAATATTAAACATGTCTAAATTATCTCATATTACACATGTGACAGAACTTATGACCTGACTAAGTATTAAGATTAGTCGGAATAGCGACTAATTACATACACATAAGATGTACGCGCTGTGTACAAAAATATATACTTATTCAGCAAAAAAAAATTAGTATGTTTAACAATCCAAGCGTGTAATTTGCCTCTGGCTATAAAATACTTTAGCTTAAGGAATAGTTAGTGTAATTTTGAAAAGTACAACTATCCTTTAATGCATTCATCATTAATAGTAGTTTATTCAACTGTCATATCAGGGTATCAAAACACGAGTGTGTGTGTTTATTACTATTATGACGAGTGTTTTAATACCCGTGTTACAGTTACATACACTACTTTATCTTTACTTATGCAATTAATCAAACAACAAGAGTTTTTTATCTTTTTTCATATAAATTTCTAGATTTTTCTGGCAAAAGATTGTGAGGTAATTTTGTTGCCAATTCTAGAAAATCCGGAGGCGTACAAATATCAACGTCACTATCCATTTTTAACTTTTAATTTGTATGTTAGTAACAAAACAGATTGCGAAACATGAAATTCACGCGTATGTGTATTGTCACAGTGATGTCATTAAAATCTAACCAATGAGAGTGCAGCTGCGCGCGCAGGGCCAATCAGGAGCGAACGAGCGATGGTATAATGAGATTTTACGATATCGATGTAGATATTATATCATCATGTGAAATTGCTTAAATTGAGTGTTTTGTTGTCTGCGCTATAACAGTTGTCATTATAAGTCAAGTATTGGAAACATAAGTAAGAATGTTACAACATTAGTGTAGATAAAATATATTAAATACAAGCCCCAGTTACAGAATCCTAGCTCCGCCCCTGAGCAACACTCGTGCACTGAAGTGTTCCGTAAAATTGATCTCATTAGGCTGTATTGTTGACATACTCTCTTCACATTCGTTCCCTACAGCCTGAAATCACGAGGCATACAGGGCTATCTAGTAATGAGCTTGAGATTTCGGTGAAGGAAAACATCGTGAGGAAACCATATCATGATAGATATGTAGATAGATGGATAAACATTTTATTAAAACACTCACAAAAAAGAAAATAAATTACAGAAAACACTTAAATACAAAATATATTTTTATAAAATAAATGTGTAATAATTACATAATACAAAATATTATATAACACATACGGCATAGCATGATGGTAGAGCATTTTCTAGTGGTCGCCGTGAAAGAGGGAAAGATAAAAGTATGGTAAATGCGAGTGCGAGAGGCATGAAACCGAGAACTGGTATAAAAAGTAAGACGTAAAATAGGTCTCTGACATGTAAATCGGAGGTAGGAAGGTAAAAAAACAACAGGTTCAAATTGAAAAATCAATCGCAAACTCCTAACGGTGTGTTTCGACAGCTTGAGAACAAGTTTTTTCAGACTAAGCATGCTCTACCTTGGCTCAGAGTGTCGCTAATTACTCGTATGGTTATGCGCCCAGCTGGTCAAATATCTAGCTATACTGAATAAAAGAAAAGACTAACAATTTCTTTCTAATTATTTTGGCAATTTCCAAAAAAAACACACACTGCTTTTGAAGTGTTTCCGCTTAGATTTTTATTCGCTTCGAATTAAAACTTCGCTCATATGAAGAATTCTGGAACACACTATTAGGTGCTTGGTTACAGATTTTTCAACTTAAGTGTGGTTGCTATCCAGGCGAGCAATAGAAAATGCTCTACCATCAAGCTATGCTGTCCTTACTGATGTACTTGATGTTTTCCTTCACAGAAAACTTAACTAAGTAACTTTGGTGCTATCAATAAATTATTTTTATTTGTATTTGAAAGCTCAAGCTCATCGGCGAAAATCGAACCCATGACCTTCAGTTTATTCGGGCGGTCACACGACAGACTGAGCTGTTCTTGCTTCAAAACGACGCGACGCTCCTATACGTTTTTGAAAAGATTTAACGTAATTACCAATTTTCTTTTATTACAATAACCAGTTTTGCGCTTGATCACAATTCACCTGATGGCAAGCGACATTATGATCTAAACTGGAGCGCGCTTACCCTGAAAAAAAAAACCGGTTCACTCTTGCTTTGAAAACCGCCAGATTGTAGCTCTCAGGGAACAGGGAGCTTGGCAAAGAATTCCACACCTTCGCGGTTCGCGCAATGAAGGTGGAGGCAATCCGCTTAGTACGTGCCTTTGGAACCTCCACGGTATAACGATGCCGCTTTGGTGTTTCCCTGCTCGTCCTGTAGTGAAATGGGTGATAACCCTGTATGGTTATACAAACCGTTTGACATCGCGTATGAAGAGATTTATTTAGGGAAGAGCGTGGGAAGTGTAAATAAGTGCATACATACATCTATATACTACATTTGTACATAAGTGAAATTAGCAGAGGTTTTTCAGGGTTCCGTACTTTAAAATGTAAAAAAGAACCCTCAAAAATTTTATTTATTTGATTTATGTGCGAGCAGCAATATGCTGATGTGCCTATATCACACTGAGTTGAAATTAAATTTTTAACAGTTCATTAAATGTCCATTGTTCAATGTCAATGTTTAAAGTCCACTAGTGCACCGATCACAGGTAAGCAAGAGATTTTTTTGTTTTCTGCAGCCAGCTATCAAGCCGGTTTTTAAAGCTGTTCACTGATGTAGCACTGATTACTTCCTCGGGCAACTTGTTCCAATTATGAACCACTCTGTTGCTGAGTATATGATGCCCCGTATTAGTGTTGGTAGGATCACGCTGGATTTTCTGGTTATGGCTTCTGCTATTCTCGCAACGATTACAATTTTTAAAGCTATCTGCTAAATAAGGATGGCTGTAGAACCCATGAATAATTTAAAAAAATCCAATATTTATTTGCATAGACATAGGTACGAGTACTGTAGTGTCCTCGTTACCATCAGGTGAATTGTGTAGGTACAACAGTAAAGAAAGGACCATGTAACGTTGGGAAAAAAAATAATAGTGTCTGAAAGTGGAACTTACCCTGGATGGGATCTCCAAAAGTATGACAGATAGGGGATTGGTGCTTGAAGAAATGTTGTTGAGCACCTTAGGCCTATAATCTTGAGGTTTTCAAAGCACGAGTGAACCGGTTTCTTCTGGATAAGCGCGTTCCACCTTAGATCACAATATCGCTTACCATCAGGTGAATTCTGATCAAGCGCAAACCCATCATAGTATTAAAATAAAAATGGTTGCCTGTAAAGTCGGTTTTACGGGCGAAGATTTTACGTGACAACGTCTGCCGCGTGCTGCGCGCGCGGCAGACCGATCATAGTTGAGTGGGAGAGAGACGCAAGGCATTCGGCGGGCCTCTCGTTCGGTGACTCATCGTAACGTTACCGGGCGTTACACTTTTTCATAAGTGACTCCCAGCCGCAACCTAATTTAAGACGTTGTCACGTCTAAATGTGATCAAGCTCATGCCCATTTATTGTAAAAAAAAAGGGTGATAATTATAGTTGAAAATTCTATTCACAGATGCTCCTATACTAGTGTACATCCACGGCGGATACTGGCAGGAGCTGTCCAGGGAAATATCCCGATACCCGGCGGAACCTCTCTACAGGTAATATGTGGTTTTTTACTTGAGATCGAAGCGCTCCAGAAAATATGACGTAAGGTGAATGGAGCGAGGTGGACGTGAAAATTTTATTTACTACAGATTTTTGGATGATCCATGATAAACGAGTGTGGCTCGGTGGTAATAACGTCTGCTTTTCAATCAGACTGCCCCTGGTTCGATCCCGACCCTACACCGATGACTTGTTTTTAAAGTTATGTGTGGATTTGCACTCGCTTTACGGTGAAGGAAAACATCGTGAGGAAACCGACATGTTTGAGGACCACAATATCCGAAGACGTGTGTCATCCGCCAATCCGCACTTGGCCAGAGTGTGGTGAATTATGGCCTATATGTCTCTCTTCATGAGAGAAGGCCCCGAGTCCCAGCAGTGGGAACGTATAGTGGGCTGCTTATGCTTTGGATGATAGAAAAAAAATCTGAAATCTACTATACTAGGGTTAAAAGAAATAATTTTACCATCCATTAAGGTGGATTTCTACTGAGAGGTGGAAAAAATGGTGGAAAGACTTTTTAAGCCAGTTTAAATTTGAAATTACTCATCAACTCTGTTTGATTCGCCTTAAACGGAAAGGCAAGGTACTTAGATAAACTGGGATCTACAAATTTAATGTGACACTTGACCCTCAGAAGTGCCCGGATGTAAATGGTAAACGACAATTGCTTAATTGATTTCATCCTACGCGTCAGACCACCTTAGTCATCTAGACTTAAGCTTTAGGCTTTGACATGTTACTGAATAAGATAACGATATTAAACAAATGATTCATATTGTACATATACTAGCATGTATATATTCATGTATATATACTAGCTGACCCGGCAAAAGTTGTTTTACCTACTTAGGGGTATGAAAAATAGATAGTAAGTAGCTGAATCTCAGACCTACTGAATACGCATATAAAATTTGGAAAAAATCGCTAAAGTTTTGGAGGAGTACGGTAACTAACATTGTGACATGGAAATTTTAGATCAGAGGCCCCCGAGTTCGATTCCCAGCACGGCCAAAATCTTTGTGATTCACTTAATTTGTTGGCTATCAGATTGGATGTTAAATATCAAAAAGTCTAAAATATTTATTCGTTTAAAATTGTACATTTAAACTTATTCACTAACCCTCAAACTAGACGCATTCGCGCCCGTGCCATGGAGGCTAGTGCCTTCCAGTGACTGAAATAGTTTATGTACATAAATAGTTTTTAGATTAATTTACAATGATATATAAGACGTGTTTTGAAATTTAGATTAAATTATAATTAAATAGCTACTATAAATTATTTAAGGACCTAAGGTTTCAGTTAAGTAATACATATAATTTCTGATCAAAAGCAATAAAGATAAAAATAAAATATAAAACATGGAACATATTTTAAAGTAAAATATGTAGATATCGATATGAAATATTTGTGTGGTATATCAGTTTAGCAACCATACGTAGCAACAAACTAGACATGCTTTAGTATAGGGCTAACCAGCCGTGTGTAAATAAAAATTAAAAAACGTATTATTTTATAAGATATAGGGTGAGCTTACTCTAATTTAAATTGTATTGTTTAAGTTTGTATATAATATTTTAATTGATAATTTCTGTAATAGTTATTTGTATACTAAAAATAAAGACCCGGATAAAAAGATATAGGGTAGCACAAGACGAATGGCGTACACAAAGGGAGGCTATGCTCAGCAGTGGGCGATAGAGGGCTGAAAATGATGAAATGAAATGAAATGAAATAATTTTATTTGCGTAGCCACAGGTAATATAAAAACATGGAAAATAATATAAAATGTCCCTTGTAGGCTACCGCATATGCGGTGTGCAAAAAGTCAATTAATTAGTAAATTTATAAGTTAACTAGCTGACCCGGCAAACGTTGTTGTGCCTTAAAAATATATAGTAGAAGATTCTCAGACCTACTGAATACGCATATGAAATTTGGTAAAAATCGGTCAAGCCGTTTCAGAGGAGTACGGTAACTGACATTGTGTCATGGAAATTTTATAATTCCTTATTGGACACATAAATAAAAAAGGCACAGTAAAAGACAATTAACTTAAAATTAGTGTACCACAATTGGCGGCCTTATCGCTTAAAGCGATCTCTTCCAGGCAACCTTTGGATGGAAAGGAATTTATAAACGACTAAAGAAGGACGTAGTGTATAAAGAATAATAAAAAACATACATTTAATATTAATAATCTTATCTTAATTTATATAAATCTCGTGTCACAATGTTTGTCCTCAATGGACTCCTAAACCACTTAACCGATTATAATAAAATTCGCACACCATGTGCAGTTCGATCCAACTTGAGAGATAGGATAGTTTAAATCTCAAATTATAGTCTCAATTTTAATTTATTGCTAATATAATTTGTTATAATTAACTATAAGTAACCTTTCTATATAGTAATTGAATTATCAATGAAGTAATTCGTAAAAATTAAGTATCTTTTTGTACGTGTTACTCCTAACCAAAAAGAAACCTGGCAATAACTAACCTTAGGCCTATATTACTTAAAGTAGGCGACCATACGTTTTTATCAAATCGCTAGTGTCTTGAAAATTCGCAAAACGGACACAACCGTCAACGACGTCTGCACTCACGCGTCTGCCCGCGTTCGGGTCGCGCACTCAGCGATGAGCCACTTCCACCTACTCCGCTCCCCCCACGCCCCGTTCGCCGCTGCCGGTATTTATTATTTATCGCCGAAATTGCTATGACTCTGCATTTTAAATCTGTGATATCTTCGAAAATATTTATTTAATTTACATGCTGTAAAAAGCCATATTGATCTTTATTAAATGCACAATGTATTTAAGATACTTAATTGGATAAGGATTAATACTGTATTGCTTAAAATCGCTTCGTAAATAAGCCATTATTTCTCGTACAAAGGATAAAAAATGGTTATTGTGGGTTATTCCTAAGAGATAAACATATACCATCACGGACTTTTTTGTAGACCTTTTTAAGTTGTACAATACTGTAGTAAATTGTTTTGATCTATCTTGTAGGATTCAGTCAGCGTTTGCAATGTAAGCGCAAAAATGTGTTTTTTTTACGACCTCACATTAAAAACCTCAAAAATTGTAGCTTATGTGTTATTCTGATGTATAAGCTATAGCCTATGTGTTATTCTGATGTATAAGCTATATTGTGGTAAAGTTTCATTCAAATCCATTCAGTAGTTTTTACGTGAAAGAGTAACAAACATCCATACATCCATACATACAAACTTTCGCCTTTATAATAGTAAGTAGGATTTCACTCCACTATAATTTACAGCTAAGCAATAATATTGATGATGATGATGATTATTTTCTGAATTCCAGGTCTCGTGTGAAGACTATAGTGGTGGGTTACGACCTGTGTCCGGCTGCAACCCTGGCTGAGATCGTGCACCAGGTGCAAACTGCTGCACGGTTCGTCTTCGAATACGCAGAGAAAATGGGCTCCAGGTAAATATATTTTATTTTTGTTGTAATATTTTATTTTAATTTATCCACGAGATAGGTCTTAGGATAAATAACATCACCTGTGAACCCCGCTCCGGGTCGTTCTTGGTGCAGAGGTTGGCCATAGCTATTCAGCGCGGTAATGCAGCGAACGTGATGGGCACCTTTGCACCAGGGGCGACCAGGGGCGGGTTATTTGATTAGTATTAGTTTTAGTTTTTAGTGTGTGACATTTATATTGGACGTAATTTTAAATAATTTTATTGAATTAAATTTTGTTGTAAGTCTCAGTCTTCTTAGATAATAATGGACAAAATAAGAAAATAGTACAAATGGAGGAAGTAATATGAAAGTAGCGCCCCAGTGAGTGATAAATTAAAGAGCGGAAGATTAGCGTGGTATGGACATGTGATGCGTAGAGAGGAGAGGCATGTTACTAGGAGATGTATGATAATGGTAGGGTAGGGAAGAAGAGCAAGAGGCAGACTGAAGAAGATATGGGTGGAGTGTGTGAATGAGGACATGAGAGAGAAAGGATTGAGTGTGGAGATGACGGCTGATAGAAAAGAGTGGAAGAAGATTTGCTGCCGACCCCATGGGATAAGTTAAAGAAGAAGAAGTCTCAGTCATATTAGAGATTACTGTACCAGAACCACTATTATTATCACGTCAGTTGAATTAAGAGGTTTTTTTTAATACGTTTGTATTACAGAACTTCGTTGGCTATAAATAACATACGTTAAAGTCACGCTACAAGATAAATGTTTCATTAAATTTTCTACACCATTGAAGACTTTAATTTTTCATTCTTAAATTTTTCATTAATTATTCTACACCATTGAAGACTACACACAATAGCAATTGTTTTCCCTTATCTATTATATTTAAAATACCTATACTAATTATTACACATGACTAACTAACTATTCTGCAAGTTCCATATATTTTATTTATTCGCTTAAATTATGAAAGGGATTATTTTCAGAAAAACTTTTTATTTTCTGTTTCAACATATTAACGTATCCCACGGGAACCACAATTGTATTCGGGATAATAAGTAGCCTATGTGTTAAATCAAGGTTTAACCTATCTTCAGACCAAAATTCATCAATATGGGTTTAGCCGTTTGAGAGTGAAGAAGTAACAGACATACACACTTACACACAAACTTTCGCATATATATTACTAGTAGGATAATTTAGTTACAGTTTGTGAATGTTATTTGAATTAGATTTTAAGGAAAAAATCGTCACGGTAGAAAGAATGTAGGTACGTAATAAAACAAAAGACTACTTAGACTACTAAGATTTTTTATGTTCTCTAGTAAATTGTGAAGTATAGTTGTCAGTCAGGCAACCAATTCTGAGAAAGGAAACTAATAAAAAATGTTGAGACGAGGTTTAAAAGCATAAGTGCCTATATATATTCCAATAGATACATAACATAGTTAATCTTCAATATTTTTATCAATTACTAGCAGATCGTCCCGGCTTCGCAAGGGCTATAAAATAATCTAAGTTGCAAAGAGAAACAAAATATAGCCCATGTTACTCAGGGATAATGTAGCTTCCCAACGGTGAAAGAATTTTTCAAATCGGTCCAGTAGTTTCGGAGCCTATTCGCGTCAAACAAACAAATAAAAAATCAAACTTGTCCTCTTTATAATATTGATATTGACTTACAACAAATATCTGATTGGCCTTTGGTTTGTAGGTCAGGTATTTGAGGGCCATAACTGAAATTGGCCACCGAGGTAAAGGACAATGGGGTATTGATGGCCTAATTTAGATAACCTTGAAGATGGCCCTTTGAGTAGGGTAATTAAGGGCCAAGTGGCGTGATAGATCAGCGGCCAATTACTACTACTTTCTATTTAGGTTAAGGTTTTTTTACTATTTGTTTTTGCTCAAGACTTTATGAAGACCAGTATAACTCAGTTTAATAATGAAAACAGTATTACCTATAATTGTATTTTTATATACATAATTGAACGTTCTTTGAATGTTTAGAAGGTCAAATTTCGGTTATAAAAATCGAGAAAACGCTTAAAATTTTCACACAATATATATTATGTACATTTATAACCTTTACCTGATTTAAAGGCGCGTTTGGTCGACGCTACTCGTGACCAAAATTTCGGCCTCTACTTTGCACAGCGTATCAGTGTTTCTATACAATGAGGCAACTCGGCTGGCATTTTAGGTACTTTTCCCACTGGTACTGGTTTTTTAGATTAGATTTACTTTTAATTTAATTATTTTAGATTAGATTTACATTAAGTAACATTGAATTGGTACACAAAATAAAGCCTTTAGAAATAAATAATTAAATAAAAATAAGGGGGGACTCCCTTTCCGTAGACATAAACGAAATTTTTAAGCATTGTATGGTAGTCCCCAATTATTTTTTTCAGTTAATTATTTATTTCTAAAGGTAATAAATATACATCTATACATTCTGTGAAAATTCTAAGTGTCTACCTGCTACCGTTATTGATATATTGCAAAAAATACGAAAATACTCGTTTATTGAGTAAATATTCTTATTAAAAATATTTTAACCCTTAAATGGACAATGTTGTCTTTAAATAGCATACTAAAAATCTCGCATAAAATTGAACGTCATTTTTTTTTTAAATATTTTGCGCAATGTAGTTTATGAACAACACTCACATTATTGCAAAAACGTATAGTACCTAAATTAATGTCTAGATTTTTTTACTAATTTTTCCTAGACAGTAATACATGTCTATTACACAAATATATTTTTTAAAACGTGAAACAAAAATCGTCCATTTAAGGATTAATATTATTTGATTTTAGTGGAGGCGTCAGGTGTTCAAAATGCTGGCCTATATATCGGCCAGATATTGAGCATAGCGGGGCAATGCTACCAGCATTCTGATCCCTTACCTCCAAACAGTTTATCTGATTAGGATTTTATGTTATTACTAGCTGCGGTGTCACTCGTTAGTCCGGGACAAAAACAGTTAATCCTGGATAAAAAGTAGCCTATGTGTTAATCAAATGTCTAACCTTTCTGCATAGTAAGTCTCATCAAAATCGGTCCAGCCGTTGGAGCGGGAAGGAGACACATAGATTTTGAAGTTATTTGCGTATCCCACGGGAACCACAATTGTTTTCGGGATAAAAAATAGCCCATGTGTTAATTTAAGATTTTTTTTTAACTTTTGTTTAACCTATCTTCACTTCATTGATCCTATGCTCACGACTGGATGATTGTTGCTGGTTGGTGACATGCATAATGACTTTGTTATTTAGAGTAATAAAAGTATTTATGAGCTACCTGTTACTTTCTTACAAAAATATAATATTTTTGTAAGAACTTATTACATAGTAATAAGCTAAATTAAATGTAAATCTGCCATAAACGTACGAGCTGGCACGGTCGTAGTACGTAATTACATTTAGATAAATATAATACTAGTAGCTAGTTGTTATTTATAATAAGATTTAATAAGTAATTAGTTTTGTAACGTAGACATAAGTTTTTAAAAGGCGCTGTTAGCTTAGTAAACACCTAGTATATTAAGTTAATGTTGTGTAGAATAAGAACGCTGTACAAACATATTATAATAATTATGTTAATAAAGTACTTTCAAAATCAAATCAAAATTAATCAATATCGGTTGAGCTGGTTGATAGTGAAGAAGTAACAAACATACACACCTACACACAAACTTTCGCATTTATGTTACTAGTAGGATAATTTAGTTACAGTTTGTGAATGTTATTTGAATTAGATTCTAAGGAAAAAATCGTCACGGTAGAAAGAATGTGCGTCGTAAAACAAAGAGACATTAACCTGACATTTTACAATGTTAATTTTATCTTCTTGACCTTCAATCATTTTATTTACTTATTTTCAAGTTAATAAAATTACGTCTTAGCAAAAAAAACTACGTTATTTAGTTGCTAAGCGTGTATTACTTAAAAAATATGATAGTGTATGTGTAGTCTACTAGTCCAGGTCTTTCATTTGATACTGATATCTAACTAAACTAGCTAACACACTTTTCAAATAAAAAAAATACTCTAAGAATATATATCAATCAGAGTTATGAACTATAAATAAAACTGGTACAAAAATCTAAAATTAAGTTTTTTGAAACAGTTTTTTTTTCATATTGATAAGTCTGTTTGGTCCCAAAATAAGTATAAATATTCTTAGAGTGCTTCTTTAGACGGCTTTTAAGCTTATTTTTCAATATTTTTTCTGTTTACGATTTAAAGCGAAAAAACTGTAAAATAAATCTTTACTTTAAATTACCTCTTTTTTACACGCTTTATATTAGCTTCACCTGTATGTTTGTTTGTATGTTTTTTTGTAACCGACTTCTTTGGGCGCGATTTTGACCCACTTTAAACGGCCAGATTTCGTTGAAACTTTGTAGATTTATTGAGGACCGATGACAATACACTAATTTGATAAAATTTTAATTTTTTTTGTATTTTTGTTTGTATGTTTGTTTGTAACCGACTTTGGGCGCGATTTTGACCCACTTTAAACGGACAGATAAGCGTGTTTTTTAGTTTCTTTAAACTACTATTATTTATTCTTAATTTTTTAGGGGACTTAAGTCGCTACGCAACTACGTTAGCCCTGTCTGGCAAATAACAACTATACTTAAAATTACCTTATATGTGTACATTATACATTAACCTACCAATTAAAGATATAATACATATAAATCGTTTCATAAGATTCAAACAAACACGCCCGAATGACCTGTTATTATTTAAAATAAACCGTCGAAGGTTAAAAAAACGAATCTTACAATGTTATAGTTAATATTCCGCTAAATACATACTTTTTAGGGTTCTGTACCTAGAAGGTAAAAACGGGACCCTATTACTAAACCTCCGCTGTCTATCTGACTGTATTTCAGAAACCGTGAAGGCTAGAACGCTGAATTTTTTATAATCTGCACGTACCGCTATAACAACAAATAAAAAAAATTAGAAAGAGGTAGTAAGAGTACCCCATACAATAAACTCGTTTTTTCAGTATTTTTGCTGTACTTACATATCTATAAACGAATATTAATTATTTTCACAGAATATATAAGTATATTAATTACCTCTTGAAACAAAAAAAATAAACATTAAAATTTATAAAATAATTTTTTTGGGGGAAGCCTATCTATTGTATTTTTTATTCTTTTCTTTTTCTAAGTATTTCTTTTTCTAATTTTTTACTCGAACTTAAACGACATTTGGTAGACCCTTTAAGCATTCACAGAATATTTAATCATACAATAACTTTAAAAATAAATATATAAGTGACCCATACAAAAACGTTACGGAACCCCTCAAGCGCGAGCCCAACTCGCACTTGGCCAATTATTGTTGTTTTCTTTGTCCGATTATTCTTAGTAAGGTTGGTCGGAATTCGCAAAGGTCTTGTAAAGGTCTCACGATATCTTTAGCATTGAACTATTGTTCCTTTTATCAGTTATATTTAACCACAAGACGAGACGCGACAATTAAAGGTTATTAATATTTACATTCATTATCTGTCAGTCTTCTTCTTCTTTGAAGCGAGTGTGGTTCGGTGGTAATAAAGTTTGCTTTTCAAACAGACGGCCCCTGGTTCGATACCGGCCCTATACCAATGACTTGTTTTTCAAGTTATGTGTGGATTTGCACTCGCTTTACGGTGAAGGAAAACATCGTGAGAAAAACCGGCGCGTTTGAGGACCACAATATCCGAAGACGTGTGTCATCCGCGAACCCGCACTTGGCCAGCGTGGTGGATTATGGCCTATATCTCTCTCCTAGTGAGAGAAGGCCCCGAGTCCCAGCAGTGGGAACGTATACTGGGCTGCTTATGCTTCTTTTTCTTTAAACAAGTCATTTATTCACTGGATACAGCATTAAAAAGATGTCACATAATTATAATATATAAAGTCAGCTATATTCTTACCCGTTAGGCGCGTGAAATTGGAAATATATGTAAATTTACTACTCAATCTTATCTTTTATATATGAAATTTCCATGTCACAATGTTAGTTACCGTACTCCTCCGAAACGGCTTGGTGGATTTTTACCTAATTTTATATGAGTATTCAGTAGGTCTGAGAATCGGCTACTATCTATTTTTCATACCCTTAAGTGATAAGGGATGTTCACCCTTAAATATATATTTTTTAATTTTGTCAACGAATTTTTTTATGTTTAATTTTTTATAATTTGGCAATAAAAATACATACAATCCTAAATGTTTGCTTTTTTATAACCAACCCCTATTTTTTAATAATTCAATCATATTTCATCCCGCTCTATAACTGATCAATTGTAGTATTTTTAACTGTACAAGGCAAAACAACATCAAAAAAGCGATTGCGTTTCAGCGCGGGAACGCTGCTAGTCTGATCTGACCTTCGCACCGGGAACTATTAGGGGCGGGTTATTTATTTCGAATTAAGTAATTTAAAATAGGTTTAATTTAATTTTGACATTTTAATTGTATATTGTGACATGTATTGACATTATGTTTATTTATTTTTTTGAATAAATATTTATTTATTCAACCTGTTTGCAATTTAAAATAAACTTAACCTCTAACAAGACAGTACATATATATCAAATAAAACATAATACAAATAAAACAATGAATACGATAACGTTACAAACTAAGACTTATATAATAATTTTAAGAAGTTTTTCTGTAGCCACATAGTTATCAACCAAAACTGTATTAATACTTTGGCATCCAGCATTTTTTTATATCTAAGTTTTTAACAAACTTTTTTCCTTTTTCCAGAGGCGTCTACTTTGCCGGCCACTCAGCTGGTGCCCATTTGGTCGCCAAGATTCTCTCCAGCGCTGACTTCCTCGACAGCCTACCAGGCTCCCACCGCCTGCAAGGAGCTTTCCTCATCTCCGGAGTCTACGACCTTCGTCACCTCATCCACACGTCCGTGAACGAAGCTATACAACTGCCCAGAGAATGGGCCATCCCATTATCACCCCTATTCGACTGTTTCACTCACCTCCAGGCGAGGAAGACCAGAGTCTACATCTTGGCTGGACAGAACGACAGTCCCACATTCAAGAAGCAGTCCAGAGAGTTATACGAGTTGCTTCTCAACACGTGTTTGATGCAGAACATGTATTTGGAAATCAAGGATAAGATGGACCATTTTGATATTGTAGAGTGTTTGGCGAATCATGATAATTATTTGAAGAATTTGCTGGTCCATGATGTGAGGAAACATCTGTCGTTTTGAAACGGAGTTTGGTTGAGCAGGGTTGGTAGAGGGAAATCCAAAGTAGTTTTGCCACCATAAGAAAAAAATATGCATTTGAGTCAAATAATATATTAAATTACGCCTTTACTTGCATTCCAATAATCTAGATAATAAATTTCGAGAAATTGTATTTTTTATAGTTGCATCATTTTTTCATGACAAGAATATGTAAAATTAACACTAGATACGCCTTTATATGAATTACAATAATCTGTGTAACAAAATTTCGAGAAATATTGTTTTTTTATAGTTGCGTATATTTTTCTCATGATAAAGAATATATAAAATTACCACTAGATGCGCCTTTGAATGCATTCCAATAATCTGTGTAACTCAATTTCAAGAAATGGTGTTTCTTTTTTTATATAAGTAGTTGCGTCTTTTTTTCTTATGAATGCAGAATTCATAATTAATCTGAAACTAAATGGCGGTAAGCAAAGAAAGTTTTTATGGAGCTAACCAATATTTAGTGTTCAAATCAATAAATAAAATAATTACTGTGGAAGTCAATAAATATTTGGAAAACTAGGAAAGGATATCAGCATTTCAGATTATTCTTCCAAAATTAGAATCCAGAGTTTGCTAAAAAGTACAGAGTCAAATTAAAACCTCCCACACACGCGGGGCTAAAGCTTGCCGCATTACCTCTTTGGATTGCTAGAGAAACAAGCTGAGCTAGTTATTCCCTGAACAATGGGTCTCGCGTCTTTTCAGGCAGTTTCCACCCCATTCTCAAACTTCTTTGATTCCAACCCCCCGGCCCCGCTATCTCCAAAGTAAACGAAACAAACCCATACGCTGAAATATTAAAAACATAATAAACAATAATAAATATAACCAAAATTAAATGTTACTAAAAGGCTGGTAATAAAATACCACATCTAGTGCATAGAAGCTATTTTGCTTGTAACTCTGTAAGCTTTCGTTTAAAAGACTTATTTACGTTTGAATAAGGCAGGTTTAGAATTTAGATACATAATGCATAAACATTGTTATACAAGATCTACATTTAAGTTTTTCAATATCTGTTTTTGAAAAAATCGTTCATTAAATGCAAAAGGGTCACAATTAAAAAGAAAAAGAAATCGTTTTATTGCGAAAATGCATTTTAAATTACTTATATTTATAGCTCCGTTTAAAACAGCCAACATTTTCGCTCAAATAACCGTAGAAACGCATAACCGTCTATTTTAATTTTGACAGTTTTGTTACGCCATAAGACGCCAAATTTTATAACATACACGCATAGATGCCAGAGAGAAAAACAAAACTTTTGATATATTATGAAAAAAAAATGTAAAAAATTATTTGCTTCTACTGTAAAAATAGCATGTTTAGTCATGTGGCTCTTTTGTATATAAGGAGCGAAATATGTATTTAATCAATTAATTAACCATCATTATCATCAGCCTATCTCGAGTAAAGTTTTTCAGGAGACTGTTTAAATATTTATCCGATTATTTTTTTGTAAAACAGATATTGCACTGCGTATTGAAATTATGTAAAACTATAGCAATCATTATAAGAAAATAGGTTAAAATAGTCTAGTCTAACCTTATCTTTATATTTTAAATTGTATTCTTAGTTACATATAATATTTTTTACTACAAAACAGAAAATATAAATATTTACACTACATATATTTATAACACTTTTTTACAAATTAAAATAAAATACAGAACTTATATTTTCACGCGGTAAGATAAAGAGTTATCAAAAATTAAAATCTTAGTTAAAGAATTTGAAAAATAAAATATTGGTACCAAAACGGTAAAGATTTCCTTAGACGGTCTTTACGCTATTTTTCGATAATTTTAACGTTTATGATTACGAAAAAACTGTAAAAGACGAGATTTTGCCCTTGTCATTAAAGATTCCTTAAAATTAAAGTAGATACTTTAATCTCCTGGAATCGTTTCCTTAAAATTAAAGTAGATACTTTAATCTCCAGGAATCGATTCCTTAAAATTAAAGTAGATACTTTAATATCCAGGAATCGATTCATTAAAATTAAAGTAGATACTTTAATCTCCAGGAATCGTTTCCTTAAAATTAAAGTAGATACTGTAATCTCCAGGAATCGATTCATTAAAATTAAAGTAGATACTTTAATCTCCAGGAATCGATTCCTTAAAATTAAAATAGATACTTTAATCTCCAGGAATCGATTCCTTAAAATTAAAGTAGATACTTTAATCTCCAGGAATCGATTCCTTAAAATTAAAGTAGATACTCAACATAGTTGGTCAACATAATTTCTTCATGTTTTTGAGATTTAAATATAATAGATATTAAATTGAATAGATTTAAGCATAATATTATGTATGTACATAATAAAACATTTTTAACGACCTATTTAAAAAAAACTATTTAAACTTAATTATAATAATTTAATTATATTGGTATGCATTTATGTCCGTACTTCTTTGTACTGAGAAAAAGTAAATGTAAATTATTTTTAATTTTGTATATTTTTGGTTGAATATTTTAAGGATATTATAATAAATGTTTCTATATACATTGTATTTTAAGCAATAAAAATGATAAATTGTTATATTCTTGGTTTTAATTACGTGAAAACTTGAGAAACCGCGAAAAGATCAAGCGGAAATAGCGTAAACGATCATAGCTCAGTCTGGCGTGTGGCAGCTTCACGTCCCGAAGGTTGTATGTAGGTTCGATCCCAGCCCATGAACTCAAGCTTATCGCGAGGAAACCATAGCATGATGGTAGGGTATTTACTAGTTCTCTCCTGGCTAGTAACCACCTTCAAGTTGAAAAATCTCTCGCCAAGCACCTAACAGTGGGTTCCAGCCTCTTTGAAAGCCAGTTATTCCAGTTTAAGCATGCTCCTTACCTTGGGCTAGAGTGTAACTTACTTGTGTGGGTAGGCGTCTTATGGTCAAATGCCTAGCTACAAAGAGTAAAAAATAAAACAAAAAAACATATGATAAAGTAGGATAAGGGTATATTGACTACATTGTTTTTTCTTTCGGAAAAAAAGTGTGTTCCTCCAGATTTAGAGGAAAAGTCAATGTAATATATGGATAACGAAAAAGTTAAAAGTTACAATATTGGATACTTTATATACATAAAATAAATAATATTAGGACACATTTCACACACAGCTGGTTAACTCTATACTGAACCATTTCTAGTTTGTGTTATGGTTGTTAACACAACTGATATACTACATATACAATACATACATATTTTATATAGCCAACAAACTTAGTTCATCTTAAAGATGTTGGCCGTGCCGGGAATCCAATCCGGAACCCTCTGATTGGCAGTCCGGCATAGTACTATTACGCCAACGAGGTCGTCCCAATCAGCCGTGAGTGTTTGAATGAGTAGTATACACACACACACACACACACACAGTCACTAGCACCACGTGTCAGATAACGTTAATACATTTTAAATATAATAATTATGTTATTTTATCTCATTTGTTATATCTTACTCGTAAACTTTGCGTAAATATTTATATTTTGCGAACGTTTCATAACAAATCAAGGTTCAACATTTATTTATTTTCATTTAATGTTGCATAATAATATACAGTGCGAACTCTATATAACGACACTGAAGGGACTGTGCATTGTATGGCGTTATAGAGAGTGGTTGTCTAATGTAGATAATGTATCATTGTAAGAAATACAAGCTAAACCAACTAAAGCCAATTGATTTTGACGCTTTAGAGAGTTTGTCGTTAAATCGAGTGACCTTACATGGAGTTTACATGTATATCGACATACATAGTTCTAATCGTTCGGAAGCTACGATGACACAGATAGACAAACACACACACAGACAAATCAAATTTATATAACGCCATAACGCCTCGAAATATACATAATACTAGCTGACCCGGCAAACGTTGTTTTGCCGCACTTAAGGGTATGAAAAATAGATAGTGTAGCTTATATGACACGTTCGTAGATTTACCATAGCAGCGCCATCTATTGATTACTTACTCAACCCAGTCGAAAGGTATCTAAATCTGTTAGAATCATTTGGAGTTAACAGATAATTGTGACTGTCAAATAATAACAGAAAATAATTAGCAATAAATTAAAATTGCGACGATAATTTGAGATTTAAACTATCCTATCTCTCAAGTTGGATCGAACTGTACATGGTGTGCGAATTTTATTATAATCGGTTAAGTGGTTTAGGAGTCCATTGAGGACAAACATTGTGACACGAGATTTATATATATTAAGATGTATCCGAGCTAAACCCATGTCTCAACAAACTTTCAGGCGGCCTTCTTCGCTCCTAAAAGTTGCACCAGAAATTCCGTTCCCTTCCTGAAGATGCATACCTGAAGTAAACCGTACCTCCGTGAACTTAGTTTACGGGTATGTCCTCTATAAGGAGGTGTTAGTACTTTAACGTCTTACAGTCATAACAGTATCACAACTTCAAATTTATCGAGAAATGGTTGTAAATTTTTAGGCATTTTGTAATACTAAACTTAATTAAATTAAAAACTACACATATATTAAAAATTAAAATCCTAATTTAATAATAAACTATGGCTTAATCTGTGTTCTTAATATGCCTCAAGCCCACTGAATTCCTCTGGTTGGCTTAACGACTGCTTTTACTAAGACTATCAGCCAGTACCTGTAATTTAACGTGTCATTCGACCCACGGTAGTGCCCAGATGAAAATGCCACTTAAACGACAGTCTTGTGCATGTTTACCCATCCAAACACCGTCCGCATCGAACGTTGCTTAGTATCGATGATCGCGTCAGATCAGCTTGGCTAGCCGAGCTACAGGCGCTACCTAATTCTAATTAGAAGTGGGGGTGATGAGACCTGCACTGACATCCCGTTAGGGGCGTATTGTGCATTCCCCCCTTACCAGCCTACCCAAGCCAACCGAGCTCCTTGAAATAACGGAGCACAGCCCTGGATCGCTGGCATACCTGTTCCACCCCTGTTGCGTCAGATGGTCTGTTTGTCTGAGGATTAGCTGAAAATTAGTCTGAAGATTAATGAAAGCGAACTTTCATCTTTAGCTGCTATCATCAGGCCGTAACTCTCTCTGGTTTGTTTAGTAGCCTCACAGTGCAGTAGCACGTGTTCTGCCGTTTCATTTTCTTCTAGACAGCCCCGACATAGAGAGCTGTCCGTCGCCCCAATTTTTTGTTGTTGGTAGTTGAGATCACAGTGGCCGGTAATGTTACCTAATAAATGAAGTCCATACTGTCTTCACAATGTGATTTACACCTTCCTAATTGCGAAGCTCCCGAAGCACAAATCCTCGTAATTTACGCGGCGGACGCTGCTTTATGCCCAAATTAATATTTTTCGACCGCTTTCCTTCCTTTGTTCTCAATTTTAATTGCAGTCATTTGGGCAGGCTAGTCTGCGTAAAGAGATTTTCAAGTTTTGTTCGGTTTGGAATTTCTTTTGTTTTCAGGTGCCGAATTCAGTATTTCGGAATTTTCGCGAAATACATTATTTATTCATGTAGGATCAACAAACTGTAAACTTAAATTATAGAGAATTAAATTTTATATATAAGTACTAGATGTTGGGCTGTGCGCGGGCCGCAAGCGGCCCGCGGGGGGTGTTTTCAAAGAGGGGTAAACATGGGCCACCTATTGATTAGAAAAAAATATGGAAAAAATTCAAGTCGGGCTTGTAAAATGTGTAGAAAACCTTGAATTCGGTCAAAAATGGGCTGATGATGATGATGATATTTTTAAATCTGTGAATATCAACTTGTAAAGCAGTGGTGTAGGATCAAAACGTTATATGGCAGTCGAAATACTGATAATAAACCCCAAAGCAGTCAAATAAAAAGGTAATAAACATGTATGCAATTTTGTTAGGTTGATGATGATGATGATTTTGGGAGTGCGAGTGTGGAGCTCGGCCTTCGGCCTCGCTCCACCCTCGCCCTTACCTAGCAAGTGCCAAGGCTCGGCCTTCGGCCTCGCCTTGGCACTTGCTCGGGTCCTGCGTACCAAATGTATGGGGTTTGATGATGATGATGATGATTTTGGGAGTGCGAGTGTGGAGCTCGGCCTCCGGCCTCGCTCCACCCTCGCCCTTGCCTCGCAAGTGCCAAGGCTCGGCCTTCGGCCTCGCCTTGGCACTTGCTCGGGTCATGCGTACCAAATGTATGGAGTTTGATGATGATGATGATGATTTTGGGAGTGCGAGTGTGGAGCTCGGCCTTCGGCCTCGCTCCACCCTCGCCCTTGCCTCGCAAGTGCCAAGGCTCGGCCTTCGGCCTCGCCTTGGCACTTGCTCGGTTCTGCTTACCAAATGTATGGAGTTTGTATGGAGTCAATTTTTTTTTCTTCGGGACCCATATTTTTTTTTGCAGATCACCAATAGGCCAAAAGACCTTAACAACATTTTATCAAGCACCACCCCCCTATCTGTCATACTTTTGGAGATCCTATAGGGTACTCCAGGGTCAGTTCCACTATCAGACACTTTTCTATTTTGTCCCATTGTCTCATGGTCCCTTCTTTATTGCCGTACCTCGCAAGTGCCGCGGCTCGGCCTACGGCCTCGCCGCGGCACTTGCTCGGCTCCTGGGTGCAAAATGTATGGAGTTTGTATGGAGACGATTTTTTTTTCTTTGGGACCCTAACTTTTTTTTACAGATCACCAATGGGCCCAAGGTCCCTAACAACATTTCTTCAAGCACCACCCCCCTACCTCTCATACCCTCGGAGATCCCTTGGGGTGCACCAAGGTCAATTCCACATTCAGCCAATTTTCGATTTTATCTCACCTCTCTTGGTCCATACATATACAAAACCATGAATGAACCCTACCCCACAAGTCTCCAACATGGAGATGTATTCCTACCCTACCAGAAAAAGTTACATGTATGGCGGCCATCTTTGTTTTTTGACATTTCCAAATTTTTATCCAAAATATGTAATCTGCACCCCCTGAAGCCCCCTGATGCAAAAAATCAGCTCCCTGCGGCCATTTTGAAATTTCGCCGCCATTTTGAATCCGCCATCTTGGATTTTCGACATCACCCTCAAACTCTCCTACCGACCCCCTATGACATTTGGTCGAACACCCCCCCGCTACCTCTTACCGTTCCAGAGATATAAGCGTCCAAACTTTGTATGGAATTTGAAAAATTTGTATGACTCTCATACATTTTTTTCCATTTTCCAGAACCTTCAAGCAGTTCCCTTCAAAATGAGCCAAACTTGCAAAACTCTATCTTTTATACTTTCCGAGATCCAGTAGGGTACTCCAAGGTCAGTTCCACTTTTCCAAGTTTTCAGATTTTTCCTCTACTCATTGGAACATTGTCTATACAACGGTGCTATACTCGTCATCTCCCCAAAACTCCTTCTAGGAGAACTACTATGTCAATCAGTGTGTCAGTCAGTCAGTGAATGGTAATCTAATTTTATATTAATTACTAGATGTTGGGCTGTGCGCGGGCCGCAAGCGGCCCGCGGGGGGTGTTTTCAAAGGGGGGTAAACATGGGCCACCTATTGATTAGAAAAAATATGGAAAAAATACAAGTCGAGGTAGTAAAATGTGTAAAAAACCTTAAATGCGGTCAAAAATGGGTTGATGATGATGATGATATTTTAAAATCTGTGACTATCAACTTGTAAAGCAGAAGTGTAGAATCAAAACATGATAAGGATCTCGAAAAACTGATAATAAACCCCAAAGCAGTCAAATAAAAAGGTAATAAACATGTATGCAATTTTGTTAGGTTGATGATGATGATGATGATTTTGGGAGTGCGAGTGTGGAGCTCGGCCTTCGGCCTCGCTCCACCCTCGCCCTTTTCTCGCAAGTGCCAAGGCTCGGCCTTCGGCCTCGCCTTGGCACTTGCTCGGGTCCTGCGTACCAAATGTATGGAGTTTGATGATGATGATGATGATGATTTCGGAGTGCGAGTGTGGAGCTCGGCCTTCGGCCTCGCTCCACCCTCGCCCTTCCCTCGCAAGTGCCAAGGCTCGGCCTTCGGCCTCGCCTTGGCACTTGCTCGGGTCATGCGTACCAAATGTATGGAGTTTGATGATGATGATGATGATGATTTTGGGAGTGCGAGTGTGGAGCTCGGCCTTCGGCCTCGCTCCACCCTCGCCCTTACGTCGCAAGTGCCAAGGCTCGGCCTTCGGCCTTGCCATGGCACTTGCTCAGGTCCTGCGTACCAAATGTATGGAGTTTGTATGGGGGCGTTTTTTTTTATTCGTGACCCATACATTTTTCATTAAATCATCAAAGAACCCAAGATGCTCATCAAGATTTGTTAAAGCACCACCGTCCTATCTGTTATACTTTCGGAGATCCCCTGGGGTGCTCCAGGGTCAGTTCCACTTTCAGGCACTTTTAATTTTTTCCCATTGTCTCATGGTCCCTTTTTTACTGTTGAGCCTCGCAAGTGCCGCGGCTCGGCCTACGGCCTCACCGCGACACTTGCTCGGCTCCTGGGTACCAAATGTATGGAGTTTGTATGGAGCCATTTTTTTTTTTCTTCGGGACCCATATTTTTTTTTGCAGATCACCAATGGGCCCAAGGTCCCTAACAACATTTCTTCAAGCACCACCCCCCTATCTTTTATACCTTAGGATATCTCTTGGGGTGCACCAGGGTCAATTCCACTTTCAGCCATTTTTCGATTTTATCTCACCTCTCCTGGTCCAAACATATACAAAACCACGAAAAAACCCTACCCAACAAGTCTCCAACATGGAGATGTATTCCTACCCTACCAGAAAAAGTTACATGTATGGCGGCCATCTTTGTTTTTTGACATTTCCAAATTTTTATCCAAAATATGTAATCTGCACCCCCTGAAGCCCCCGGATGCAAAAAATCAGCTCCCTGCGGCCATTTTGAAATTTGGCCGCCATTTTGAATCCGCCATCTTGGATTTTTGACACCACCCCCAAACTCTCCTACCCTCTCCCTATGACATTTGGTCGAACACCCCCCAGCTACCTCTTACCGTTCCAGAGTTATAAGGGTCCAAAGTTTGTATGGAATTTGAAAAATTTGTATGACTGTCATACATTTTTTTCCATTTTCCAGAACCGTCAAGCAGTTCTCTTCAAAATGAGCCAAACTTGTAAAACTCTATCTTTTATACTTGCCGAGATCCAGTAGGGTACTCCAAGGTCAGTTCCACTTTTCCAAGTTTTCAGATTTTTCCTCTACTCACTGGAACATGTTCTATACAACGGTGCTATACTCGTCATCCCCCCAAAACTCCTTCTAGGAGAACTACTATGTCAATCAGTGTGTCAGTGAGTCAGTGAGTGAATGGTAATCTAATTTTATATTATATAGATAAGTAGATAAAAGTATAAGTAGATAAATAACAATTAGTGTATAAAATAAATAATCAAGTTTAAAACACGGAAGAGAAAAAAAACTGTGTTTTTCTCTTCCGTGTTTAAAACCATATTTAAGGTTCTCAAGAGTAAGATTAGATCCATACTTAGTTAGTTCCGCCTATCGATAACAGATGGCGCCACCATGCAAGTTAGCTCGCGGTGACGAGATTCCACCACCAAAATGTAACCTATTTCTAGTTTCGTTGGAAACCTTTCGTCATTTGTGGTACTTATAACATTTCCTGATTCCTGCGTAAGTAATTTTTGAGAACATTAGGTACGGTATTGAAAATTGAAATTATAAAGCTCTAACGATTCTAGATATTAAACTGCAAAAAAAGTATATTTAATATATTTAAGGGTATATTTAAATTTATTTCATACTTACAGAAACATGATATTTCTTAATTTCAATACGACCGTAGATCGACGAATCGTAGGTTCTCGGCTGTTAGTCCAAGCAGTTGTTAAGCCAAGTCAAAGGCGTTCGGGGACGGCTTGAAAACTCTCGACACCGGAGCTTGGCCACTTAGCTCATATTGAGAAGAAGAAGCAAGAAGATTGTGTTTTATTTTAAATGTGGTTTTTTCGTTATAAATCATAAATGTTAAAAATATATAAAAAATAACGAAGTCCGTCCAATGAACCACCCTAAGTATATTCATCATTTATCACTCATTTTGGTATAAATAACATTTATATCAATACTAGCTGACCCGGCAAACGTTGTTTTGCCTCACTTAGGGGTACAGCGCCATCTATTGATTACTTACTCAACCCAGTCGAAATTATCGAATTTGGAGTTAAAAGATAATTGTGACTGTCAAATAATAACAGACAATAATTAGCAATAAATTAAAATTGCGACTATAATTTGAGATTTAAACTATCCTATCTCTCAAGTTGGATCGAACTGCACATGGTGTGCGAATTTTATTATAATCGGTTAAGTGGTTTAGGAGTCCATTGAGAACAAACATTGTGACACGAGATTTATATATATTAAGATGAAAAAAAACTGGTTCAAAAAATTATTTTTTAGATTTTCAGAACCATTCTTTTTTCTAATTCTTAATTAGGATTAAACATAATAAAACTAAATATTCTTAGGGTGTTTTATTAAACAGTCTTCAAACTATTTTTTAATGATTTTTACCGTTTTTCATTAATTATAAAAATTGTATATTCAAGATTTTGCCCTGTTTTTACACGCTTTATATTAGCTTCCCCTGTATGTTTGTATGTTTGTAACCGACTTCTTTGGGCGCGATTTTGACCCACTTTAAACGGCCAGATTTCGTTGAAACTTTGTAGATTTATTGAGGACCGATGACAATGCACTAATTTGATAAAATTATTGTTTATTTTTTGTATTTTTGTTTTTGTGTTTGTTTGTAACCGACTTCTTTGGGCGCGATTTTGACCCACTTAAAACGGTCAGATAAGCGTGTTTTTTAGTTTTTTTAAACTACTATTATTTCTTATCCGTGATTTTGCTCTTGTCATTGCCTCAAGGCTTTGACACGGGTAACACCGCGGAGCGCAGCGAGTTTTGCCAAAAAGGCATTTTACTTATTATATGCGCCCACATTGAAAGGACGAGAATACCTATCATTAGAAGGAGATATTAACGCCTACTGCCCACAATAATAGGGATGTTACCATGAGTCAAGAAAAGACAATCATGTAAAACTCATTTCAAACGGCTAAAACTCTTGACTTTTACTTGCTTATACATAAGTGAACTCGTAATTTTCGTCAAAACCAATCCTGATCTCTTCAAAATGCGCGAGGCAGGAACAAGACGCGAGGGAACGATTTATACTCAGCAGAGAAGGACCGTTACATTAAGTAAAAGTGTGTTTGGTATTGCTCCACTCATTTATAATAAGATTCCAGCAAAAATTAGGTCCAATTGTGACTTAAATAATTTTAAAACAGAACTCGATGACTTTCTGGTAAGCAAATCATATTAATATGCTATTGACGAATTTTTATCGGACATCTCATTGGGAATTATACTAGACTAAATAAATGACATACTAATCTAAATAATTAATTAATAATGTACAAGTATATTTAATTAGCTTTAAGTTTTACCATAGACCATTATTGCACGCCGCTAGGCAGAATATGGTGCACTTTCTTTCTCTGACCCAATACCTGTCTGTAACTATACCATATTCGCAATAAATTGATTTGAATTTGAATTTGAGTTTACTTACGACTATTATGGCTATAATTTTAACCCGAGATAGAACGCATACCGGTAACTATATTAAGCGTTTGAAGTGAATAGGGTTGGCCCCTGGAGAATTTCACAGTTAAACCTTTTTTAAAGTACATTAAAGGCAAAAACGGGACCCTATTACTAAGCCTCCGCTGTCTGTCTGTCTCCAGACTATATCTCAGAAACCGTAATAGCTAGAAAGCTGAAACTTTCACAAGATATTTCCCGTGCCGCTATAACAACAAACACTAAAAAAAAATAATTAAGTGTACTACCCTACACAATAAACATGTTTTTTTCCTATTTTTTTTTGCTATATATCAATAACGGTCAGTGCCAAACACTTAAAATTTTCATAAAATACGTAAAAGTATATCGGCTATCAAATTAAATTAAAATAAATATTTAAGGGGGGCTCCCATACAGCAATGGTACGGAACCTTTCATGCGCAAGCCCAACTCACACTTGGCCAATTATTTAAAGTACCGTACATAAAAGGGTAAAAATGAGACCCTATTACTAAGCTTCCGCTGTCTATTACCAGGTTGTATTTTATATACTGTGATAGCTAGAAAGCTGGCTTCTTCACAAATTATGTATTTATGTATTCTGTTGACTAAATATAAGAGCGGAAGAGACGGGTGACGGGGCAGAGTATTATGAGGCAATGACCTACCTTAAAAATACCATAAACTATTTATTATAATTAATCATCAATTGTTCTGACCTAAATATACTTGGTGATTGATTTAAAAGCCCAGACTTTCTGCATCAATTTGACCCCAGCTACATCCATTCTGGACAGATAGACAGACAGCCAAGTCTTATTAAGAGGGTCCCGTCGTAACCATCTGAGCATAGAATCCTAAAACATAATAAATAAATAATAAAAATCAAATAAATATTAGGACTCATTTAACACACGGCTGGTTGACCTCATACTGAACCATTTCTAGTTTGTGTTAGGGTTGCTAACAAAACTGATATACTACTAGGTTTGCCTCCACCTTGATAGTGCGAACCGCGAAGGTATGAAATACTTTGTCAAGCTCCCTGTTCCCCGAAAACTACAATCTAGCGGTTTTCAAAGCAAGAGTGAGCCGGTTTTTTCTGGGTAAGCGCGCTTAGATAGACCTTAGATCATAATGTCTCTTACCATCAGGCGAATTGTGATCAAGCTCAAGCCTTTTTATTTTAAAAAGAAATACATATACATATTGTATACAAATACATATTTAACACCCAGACCCACAGCCAACAAATTTAGTTCAGCAAAAAGATGTTGGTTGGCCATGCCAGGAAACGAACCCGGAACCTTCTGATTGGCAGTCCGGCATGGTAACCACTACGCCAACGAGGTCGTCTATAATGGCTTGTCCATTCATGGTAGTACCCAAGCTATGACAATGATGCGGGCTCGTGAAAAACAAACAAAGCATTCTGGCCACAACAAAGACTGGCTAAAGATCCTACGCGACAATCCACGCAAAAACATGTTTTGATGAAACGACTTACTGCGCTCACCGGGTTTTCTCGTGTCAAGTTATGAAAATACTCTATTGTGTTTGTCCTAAATCTGTAAGCTCGCCTCATCAGATGAATGATGTTATGATATATGCATACAGATCTTGCTTGATATGTTATTTCACTCACGGCTGTTTAACCATACTGAACCATTTCTAGTTTGTGTTATGGTGGCTAACACAACTGATATACTACATATACATACATACGTGTACATATTTTATATAGGTACATATTTAACACCCAGACCCACAGCCAACAAATTTCGTTCAGCACAAAGATGTTGGCCGGGCCGGTAATCGAACCCGGAACCTTCTGATTGGCAGTCCGCCATGGTAACCATAACGCCAACGAGGTCGTCGAGATTTAGATGCAAGTGAAAAGAACTTCCAAATATTTTCTTTATTGATTCAAGTTGTGCACCGACAGAATACTTGAGTGCCTGCAATCTTACTGTGAAAGCAAATGACATAATTAGATATATTTATGATCATCATTTTTGGTAAAAATATTTTACAGGCAAATCACAGTGACACATAAATAAAAAAATAACATGAAAAATATACTTGACAATCAAACATACTCGCAATAAGGTTTTATGTATGTATGTGATTTAAACATTTTAATGTAACAGGACATTATGCTAGCTTTATCCGCTAAATGAATAGATTAAAGTCATTAACGTTTTTGCATTCATTTTAGCCTTTTTGGAGGTTGTGCGTTGCGTTTAATAATAATCATTATTTCATTCATTCAATATTTAAGAGCTGGGCTCTTTTCCGTGGAGTTTTTACCATGTAGTTCTGTCTTCGGCCAAATCCTTGACCTCCCTATACGACATGCTTTCGCCTTCTCCTTAATTTGGTCTAAATGTATCTTCTAGGTCTTCCTCTTCCTCTCCTGGCTTCTATCTTTCCTTTTACGATGAAATGAATGAAATTGTCATGTCGTATGTATTTGTCCAGTAAAGCACATATTATATGTACAATATTATTATTACATTTGTTTATTTACTTCATATAAAAATAATTACATAAAATAAAAACAAGTCAAAAAATTAATTAAAATGTCAATAAACAATAATAAACACAGCCTGCATTTTGGGCACGTAGACAGAGAAGACAATTTTTATTTCATTATCATTTTTAATGTAAATTTTTATTATAATGTCAGTAATAACATGTTTATAATATACTAAAAATATTTCTGAAAATCATAAAAATGCTGCCAACATTTTAGGCACCTTTATCTACGTTGTCTTTTTCAGGTTTAGTTAAGTTTTAAATTAAGTCAGTTAATATTAAGTAAGTTAGATTAAGTTTAGTTAATATAGTAGCAATACTAAAAAATACTTCTAGGTCCAAAAATAGCACACAATACAATGATCGTTGTCTATACTGCTGCAGGTAAAAAAAGCTCTAGCAAACTTAGGGCGGGCAACTTTCCAAGCCCGTAGGGCGGGCGGGAAGATCGCGGCAGATCGCATCGCGGCTTCGCACCGACCACACGCGAGCGTTTAACGTAAGCCTCCGCAATGAAATCGGCGCCAATAAACTTTGTATATAACCTACAGTATTATATTACTAACAACTAACCAAAAATATATCAAACTAAAGTTGAGAAATAAAGAACAAAAAAAGTTGAGAAAATATAACCAAAGTATTTTTAAGCAAGCGAAAATATTAATCTTTATCGTAAAAAACTTATTTATAAAAAATAATCTTAACAATATAACGTGACTGCAAAGCAATATAATCAAATAGTATTAAATGTTTTAAATGTAGTTTTTAGAAAGTTAAAGTTAACCAGTTTTGAAGTGTCTACTTATTTAGAACTTATTTGCTACGTGTGTTTGTCTGCAGTTTTAAAGGTAAGTCACTTTTTAATTTACATATTATAAGTATGATTTTTAAAATGTTTTTCATAAAATAAGCAAGAATTTTATGAATATTTTTCAAAAATTAGGAAGTGTTGAATAATTTTTTTTCATAAATAAGTAAGAATTTCATGAATGTTTTTCATAAAATAACTATGATTTTTATGATGCTTATTGAATGATTTGTTTTGTTTTAATACGTTTAACATAAATAGATAATAGAGAAACAATCATAAAAAATTGAATTTTGAATAGCAGTACGAATGAAAAAGAAAATTAGAAAAGTTTTTTTAGTATATTGCAGGTACACTATATTATTTCTTCATATATTTTAATCGCTGGTACAACCCATAAAAAGTATGTTGTAACATTTTTGATACCGAAAAAATTAAATAATCAAGGAAATACATGATCTTTGAAACAATAATTAATGGCTATAAAATGGAGTTAATGTTGGTATTAAAAAGATAAAGATATGTTTTACTTAACCTTGGTTTCTAATTAATTTTCAGGTGACAATACATTTTGATATAGTTAGTACAATGGCTAACTTTTCATTTCGCTACGTTTTTCAATTTTAGTTTTACCTTTTAGTAGAGTTTTTCTATTACGAAGTCTGATATTTTCTTGACATATTTTACTCGTGAACATATTACAATATTAAATAAAAATTAAAATTTAATAGAATTTTAGAAATAAAAATTAAATATTACTATTTAAAGACTATTTAAATTTTTTGTAATATAAATATAATAAACGAAGTTTTCTCTTAGCAAAATTATAATCTAACCTACTAAGCTAAAAAATAGTATTACTTTAAAATAAACGACTAATTACGTAGACTAAGAACGTGCCCGCCCATTAGCGCATTTCTTAATGTCTCTCGTCGAGAGTCCAGAAATTTAGCATGTTAAAATTAAAAAAAAAAAAAAGTGTTTATTTATAAAACGTATCAAAAATGTATGTACATAATCTTATATCCCTAACCCTTAGTTAGTGCCTTCCAGTGACTAAATTACATAATCGTACATCTGTTAATTGACTGAACTTACAAATTAATATATGTGACATGCTTAAGTTTACTCATAATATACTCGTACAAATTAATTATTATTACTATATCAACATTTAGAAAAGGAACCATTGTCAAAATATTTATAAAACTTTAAACGTCAGGTTAACCTGCCCAAGACCGTACCTGGTGCAAAGGTACCTGGTCCAAAGGACCCATAACATTGTCCATTACTACTTACCCTACTGTCTCCTAAGGCGCTATGGAAGCATAATTGCATATTAAAAAAATCCTATAAAATCCTGTGCTAATAATAGGCCAACATTTTTTAATGTGAAACATCTATTACCGAAATCTCTGATTAAACGAATTAAGTAGTAGCCACTATTTGGAATAAATTCGTAAATTTATGATATTTCATGAAAATAAATATTTATTTCGTAAAAAGTCATCGTTATCTGGAAAAAATCGTAATATTTAATTGTATCATTATGACACCTTTACTTCCTATCACAATATGTTATTTTCTGTATATCACTTTTACAAAATAATGTCGATGTTTCATAACTGCCAGGCGTCTCGCGATGGCTCACATTTTTTTAACCGACTTCAAAAAAGGAGGAGGTTATATATTCGACTGTATGTTTTTTTTTTTTTTTATGTATGTTCACCGATTTCTCAGCCATTTGTGGATCGATTCTCAAAATTCTTTTTTTAATTGAAAGAGTATGGTTCTGAATTGGTCCCATTGTCACCAAAATAGGATCTGATGATGGATTCCTAGGGAAATCGAAGGAAAACCTAAAAAGTTAGGTTATGTTTACGGCCGAAGAGAGATTCACGCTCGTTCGGCTGTACTGATATTCATGAAATTTGAGATGAAAATAGGTAAGACTATGTGTTAATACACACGCTACTTTTTATCCCGAAAAAAAAATACTGTTCCCGTGGGATGCACCAAATAACATATAAATCTTTTTAACTTCTTCACGCTCGAACGGCTGTACTGACATTGATGAAATTTGGAATGAAGAAAGGTTAGACTATGTGTTTACACATAGGCTACTTTTTATCCCGAAAATAATTACTGTTCCCGTGGGATGCACCAAATAACACATGACACACTGATTTCGCTCATAAAATAAGCAGCCTGGCTAACAAAAGTAATCTGACACCAGAGCTTGGCCACTTAGGTCATACTAAGTGGAAGAAGGAACTGTAAAATTTGATATTATATTAATAGACTAGACCCTCAAACGGATAAGGAAAATATTTACGCGCTCGCTTCGCTAGGAGTTATCCCGCTTCGTTCGATTTTCCCCCAGGATGTTTTGGGCGTATGACACTCCAAATATAATATTATTTGTGCTGCTTTGAACTTCTTTATGCTCAAACGGTGAAAACTTTCGCGCTCGCTTCGCTCGCGCATAGCTCGCCACGCTCGCATCCAGCTATCTTCGCGCGCACTTGGTTCTTTTACGTTTTGACACAACAAACATTATGTAATTTGTACTGCTTTGGACTTCTTTATGCTCAAACGGTTCGAACAAATACGGTGAAAATTTTCGCGGTCGCTTCGCTCGCGCATTGCTCGCTTCCTTCGTTCGCATCCAGCGCGATTTGCTCCGAATTGGTTGCCTACCGGGCACACGCCAGATTTTTTCATCGTGAAGTTTATTTGACTCTCCAAACTTAAAAAAATATCATTACTAACCACTAAAAGTGTAAAAATAAAATTGTTTTAAAAAACAAACAACCGACTTCAAAAACACAACTAAAAAGGGAAAAATAATTTTAAGCCTACATTAAATTAAGAATATATAAATAAAATAGAAGAGTTTATTTCGTGTACTTATAAAAAACTATTTTCAATTTTTATTAATCATGTATTCTTGAAGTCGGTGCCATCTAATAAGAACAAATTAATGTTTGTTAAAAAAAAAACTATTTTTAATTGTCTTTCTTTGCTGGCACCGACTCCAAGAATACAGGATTAATAAAAATTTAAAATAGTTTTTTATAAGTACACGAAATAAACTCTTCGATTCTATTTATATATTCTTAATTTAATGTAGGCTTAAAATTATTTTTCCCTTTTTAGTTGTGTTTTTGAAGTCGGTTGTTTGTTTTTTAAAACAATTTTATTTAAATT
This sequence comes from Mellilla xanthometata, assembly GCA_035578125.1. NCBI lineage: Eukaryota > Metazoa > Arthropoda > Insecta > Lepidoptera > Geometridae > Mellilla > Mellilla xanthometata. The sequence goes on from JAPUBQ010000045.1 coordinate 880,372, forward strand.
TATAAACTCCTCTCCACCCAAAGGTTGTCTGAAAGATAGTATATAGATAGTTATTTTGCTTTAAGCAAAAAAAAACTATCTATTTATTTTGGGTGGTTATTACATTCTAGTACCATTTCTTCAACAAAAAAAAACGCAGTTTTTCTGTTCAATTTTGGTGAATCTTCAAGTAAAAAAAAACACATTAAGTTAGCTCTGTAAATTGATCTACTGTGTTTAAAGCCAATGTTAAACACTTAAAAAGAAAATCCATTTGGTCGTCTGTCAAGTAGAAAGCACTTAAAATGCACTTGTCATTAAATGACCTCTAAACTATAATTATACTATTAACATTTATATAAAACCTTTGTGTATACAAGGAATTTAGTGAAGTAAAATCAAATTAATAATGTATTGGATGGTTTTAAATTTATAATAAATTACACAGCTCTACAAAAAATCAATTTTTTTTTGTTGCCCTGTTTATCATTGCAAATTATTACGTTTTTAAGTGCCCAGATTACGAATATATTCGTAAAAGTATATGCGTCTCTTTTTTACAAATTGAATTTTAAACGATTTATCGTCAAAATTTTAATTTTCAGTCATTTGTTGAAAAAAAAAACGAGCAGATCTTACAAAATCATTGATATTTTCACGAATTGTGTGTATAAATAGACCCAAAATCATCATCATATCAAAGGCAACAAAACCACTGTAGACCAGTGTTATATTATATTAAATTTCAAATTGTTATTATTTAGTTATGACGAAGTTATAATTAATTATGTGTTTATTTTATTCATGCACATAAGAATTGACCATAAAAAGGGTGGCTTGAAAACTCTCGATACCAGAACTTAGACACTTAGATAATAGCATAAATTATAAAATTGATGTGTTAGGATACTCATACAATAATGGCACGGAACCCTTCATGCGAGAGCCCAACTCGACCTTGGCCAATTTTTGAGTAGATTTTTACTCGATCTTTATAACAATATTTGGTAGACCCCCTAGACCATAGAGGGTCTACCAAATATCGTACATTCACAAAATATTGAACTATGTAATAAATTAAGAAATAATATATTTAAGGGTATACAACAATGGTACGGAACCCTTCATGCGCGAGCTCATATCGCACTTTTTTTACAATGAATGGGCTTGCGCTTCAACACAATTCACCTGATGGTAAGCAACATAGTGTAGGTTATTAACAGATGTAGCGAGCGCGCTTACCCAGAAAAAACCGGTTCACTCTTGCTTTGAAAACCGCCAGATTGTAGTTTGATTGTAGATAGTATTTATTGTAGGCCATAGTATTGTTTAACACCAGGCAAGCTGTGGTCAAACGCGAACCTTTAAGTTTTGAAAAAATAAAATAAAAAAAGATTGTATTTTTTAAGTACAGTAGAACCTCGTTAAGTCGAACCTCGATAAGTCAAAAACCTCCAAATGTCGAAAAAATGTTTTGTTCCCTTCCCTTCAAACACCAAAACCTCCATTACTTGAAATCTTGACCCTCTGTTAGTCGAAATAATCACCGAGTCCCTCCAAGTCATTTTTGTACATATTTTCACTCTACAACTCGAATAATTGAATTTGAATTCTGCATCTCAAACATTTTACGTTTTATTTTACAACTTTTACGACTTGATCTTTTGGAATTTATTACTTCTATTGGTCGACCCAAAATAATAATAATAACAAAATAAATCCACGTTGCTTATCGACGTAGCCATCTGCAACACGCACAACCTACAAACTACATTCACAGAAAAAATAGCAAAATATACAGATCTGTCCATCGAAATAAAGAGCCAGTGGCAAACTACAAGCTCAAGGACTGTTCCTATTATATTATCAACGACAGGGGTTATACCAAAAGACATTAGTCGACAGCCTTGAAACACTTAACATCGACAACTCTACACTAAAATTACTACAAAAAGCAACAATCCTGAATACCTGCAGAATTGTCCGAAAATTCTTATCATTGTCATAGCACTTGGCTCCGGGCCGTGCTCTAATCTACCTCCAAAAATTATGGAGAGAAAACGAAAGTTTTAAACAAATAATAATAATAATAATAATTTTTATTTCAGGTAAAATATTAAATAACTGTTTAACATAACCCATATGAAACTACGTCCTAATAAATTAAATAATACAATAAATATATTTAAAAAATAAGATAAAATATTAAAAACGTTAAAACTAATTAAAAATAAATTTATGACTCACGTAAACATGTCTTTGCTTGCTTGGTGTCAGGTGTTTAATTTTGATTTCCTTTGAAATTTAGCTAAGCAAGTCATTTGTTTTCGACTTAAATGTCAGAAATAGTTTGGTTCTACTGCAATACACATCGATTAGTACAACAGAACAACCAAATTATCGCAAAGTCGAAATCCTCCATAAGTTGAAAACTCGCTAACTCGAATTTTTTGGCGTCTCCCTTGATGTTCGACTTATGGAGGTTATACCGTATTTAAGTAATGATTGTAGTGTGACTCGCCTTTAACGTATGTTATTTATGGCCGGTAAAGTTCTGTGTCTGTATTACTTATGCACAATTGATCATAACGATCCGGGGGTTGACCCACCGCCGATCCGTTCCACAGCCCACCGTGTCAAGGCTCCCAGAGCGATACTAAACTAAACGTAAACTAACTTTATTGATGCGGAAAATTTATGCATTTGCATATTATTATTTGTTTTTTGTTTAAAGTGAGTGTGGCTTGGTGGTAATAACGTCTACTTTTCAATCAGACGGCTCTTGGTTCGATCCCGGCCTTACACCAATGACTATTTTTACACGCTTTATATTAGCTTCACCTGTATGTTATATGTATGGGCGCGATTTTGACCCACTTTAAACGGCCAAATTTCGTTACAAAAAACTACAAAAAAAACAAAAATACAAAAAAAATTAATAATTTTATCAAATTAGTGTAGTGTACGGTCCTCAATAAATCTACAAAGTTTAAACAAAATCTGGCCGTTTCAAGTGGGTCAAAATCGCCCCCAAAGAAGTCGGTTACAAACAAACATACAGGTGAAGCTAATAAAAAGCGTGTAAAAAAACCAAATCTTCACAAATAAATCTGTCACAATTATTCAGACAGACATGGAAAAGTAATTATACTTGTCCTACTTTTAAGAGAAAATTACAAAGTTATAATCTATGCATTCAACTTTTAAATTTGGCGAACGTACGCTTTTCTTCTGGCGATATTGTGCTGTATTTAGCCGCACCATAAATATTGGAGAAAAGCGCCTGAAGCGCGGGAGTAGGTATTTCTCGAAATAAATTTATATTGACGGATATAAAGATCCAAGGTATGGTGGTCGGTCGGAGGAACATACCTAATTTTTTTAATTTATTTGAATTTTTTCTTTGCTTATCTTAATTTGGGATTCAGGTCACAGTGGAAGTACACTAAATATTTAATTTTGTCTTCTATTTACAATGGATTTACGGAAAGTAACGCCTGAGTCAATATGATTTTTGACCTATTGACCGGAAATCCATTGCTCCCATGTCTTAATATCATATCTTTTAAAAATAATGAGCCTGTAGGAAACTTCGGAAAAAAAACACACACACGCACACACACTTAAACCTCCTCACTCTAAACGCATACAACTCACGATCTCCGCCACGAAAAAAATACCTTTACATCCTTAATCCGCAGAAAATGCGACAAACCGTTAATCACATTTTCAATTACAGACTCCGACTGCCGCGTCGGGGAATCTAGTTGAAGTTGATCCTAAACATTAGTTTCGCCACAGATATCATATTTACGTAGATAACGCAGGTTCGCAGTCTAGTAGTATACGTGCATTTTTATTAACTGTATCGCCATGGAACCGCAACGCGCTTTAGTCGCTTAGTGATATTACGATAGTAAATTGCGTAGCCCGAGTGAAATCGTTTCAAGAAAATACGAATAGATGGCGCTACGTGTATCAAATTTGATACACGAAGTACGATTTCCAGGTTTATTTTTAATATGACCTTTTTTATAAATGATTCCTAGCTAGAACGATTTATCGCCCCCGAAACTCCCTATAAACTAAATTTCATGAAAATCGTTGGAGCCGATTCCGAGAGTCCAATTATATATATACAAGAAGAATTGCTCATTTAAAGATATAAGATTAGTCAATGATACTTGCTTACTGCACCGGCATGAAAAGCCGAAAGTGGATGTTGGCCTCCGACAACAGAGGGCACCACTCGTCACGGCGTTGCGCTATTTCTTTTCAGTCAGCTCACCAAGGTCTCTTTTGACGGCGTCCCTCCGACTTCCCCATATAGGTTCTCTTAGCGTCAAACACTGCATCATCTATTCTTCTTCTTCGTATGAGCTAAGTGACTAAGCTATCGAGAAATTTTCGCAATTTCGCCTTCCATTACAAATCCTCAGACAAACGTAGCCGATTCTCAGACTTACCGATTACGCATATACAATTTCGTGAAAATCGGTCAAGCCGTTTCGGAAGAGTACGGTAACTAACATTGTGACATGGAAATTTAATAATTTTGTTTTTCAATGAATATATTTCCTTTATTTCGATTCCATTACTATATAATGCCAAGAATTTCATTCTATTTTACTCGCTTTAAGCTGCACCTTATTATATTAAGCATTTTATAGCGTACATTAGAAGAAGAAGATTAAAAGTTGGAAAGTTACTATCATCTATTCACATTATATCTGCGGTCCAAACATTAGTGTCGACGTCTAGGCAAATTTGCTACCTCTGCTCAATTTGCCGCGTCTTACTGACGAAGATGGAGTTAGTGGAATAAGGTACAAATTTTGTTACGAAATGATGTACTAACTTGACGGCTCAAGGTCAAGGGTACACATACAAATACAGATCATTTATTGAAAACACCAAAGTTACAAGTCAAATAATATGATATCTTTACAAAAGTATGTGATATGTATCAATGTCAATTTTCAATTATATTCTAGTAATATAATATCGTTACAATAGTATATGATATTAATCAAAATTAAAAATTCGCCCGCGAAATAACAAAATTCGGTAGCGCACAAGAAACGCGACCTTGATTGAACTTTCACCCATCCGGGCCCCCCGCATCTCACGGCTAGCGCTGGCCCAATATACAGGGTAGCATCAAATTGGCAACTGTTGATCGATTACGCCCGTGATCATCAAGCGCTTTGTTTTTGGAAAATAAATAAATAAATTTCTACAAGCTAACGTGAACTTACCCACCGTTCTCAAGTAAAGATATTTACTTTTCTCTTGTTAAAAAATGAGAAAGTGCTCTGCGTGTACCACCCATATACCGGTTGCAGAGATTTTGAACTGCACGAAATGCAAACTGCAATACCATTATGCCTGTGTTGGACTATCTGATACGTACTATAAAACTAGCATCCTAAACTTGGAAACACAATGGACATGTCCGGAGTGCTTAAATTTAACACGTAAACGCATTAAAGATGATACTCCAATCCACTCGTCAACCCTAAACGACAGCAAGACATCGATCGACGAAATAGCTATGGATGACTTCTCAGTAGGTGGCCATACTCTCAGTCCAGACATTACCCTACTAGGGGCCAACGAAACAAGTGGAACAAGAAATATTACACTTGAGCAAATCAGTGCTCTATTAGATCAAAAACTAGAGCGAAATACTGGACACATATTAGAAAAAATAACAGCTATGGAAACAAAATTACAACAAGAATTGCTTAACGCCATATACAAATTAACCATAGAATTTGATTCTCTAAAAGAAAACACATCACAAGTGCAGACAAAAATACAATCAGAAATAGAGCAAATTAACAATAAAATACATAGTCTAGAAAAAGAGAACACAGAATTAAAGGAACAAATGTTAGAGCTAAATATGCGCCGTGAGCCTAGCTTATCTCAAGACACTAGAAGTGCAACAGGACTAAAGGAATATCAACGCAAAGTAAACTATGATAACAATAAAATGTTAGTCCTATACGGACTTCCAGACTATCAAGAGAACGAAACTGAACTACACAACCGTATACTAGATGTGTTCCGGGAGATACAAAATGTAAACCTTGCTGGATATATTGAAGAAGTCAAGAGAATAGGAAAGAGAGGCCACAAAAGACCAATAGTAATCGAGCTTCTAAGCAAGCGCATGACCAAATATCTAATACAAAATAAGCAATATTTCAGAAATACAGGACTTGCAATATCCGAATACTTAAACCAAGAAAACCTCCAGAAAAGAAACGCACTAAAAGAAATTCTAATAAAAGAACGAGCCCAAGGTAAACATGCAGTCATCCGCTACAACAAACTTTATGTTGATGGAAAAGAACATACGGGATCCCAGGAAAATGAGCAAGAGTTAAAAGATAATATGATGAGCCAGTAAACTAAACCACTGCAGCCAGCTCCTCAACAAACTACAAACACACAACAGAAAATAGGAAATACTAGCGATACACTAGCATCTGCTGATAATGCATCTGAACAAAACAAAAAATCAACAAATTCCACGACGACGAACACTACTCCAAGAATAACATCACGGTATAATTTTCGCAACCATATTCCAAAACGCCAGAAGTATTAAAAACAAAGATCACCTGCTGCTTGATATATTAGAACGAGATCCAGACATACAAGCAGTTTGTCTATCAGAAACTTGGATAACCCATGAACAGAAAGGATTAATAAAAATACCAAACTACGAATTCGTGTCCGGATTCTACAGAAAAGCGCACAAAGGAGGAGGAGTGGCAATCTTACTTAAACACGGCATTGAATATACAGAGCGAAAAGATATAGAACAATTATCAGTCGAACGTGTTGTAGAATGCTGTGCAATCGAAATAACACAAGAAAATATGTTGTTAATTGCAATTTATCGCTTAGACTATGAAATCGAAACATTTTTTACTGTTCTAAACCAACTTTTTACTAGAATTAAGCTACAGAAATCTACAAAACACGTAGTCATAGTTGGAGATTTCAACCTAAACCTAAGCTATAAAAACTATCTTAAGCAGTACCAAAGATTAATTAACATAATGCTGGAAAATAACCTTTACCAAAAAATCACAGATAACACTAGGGACACAGACAAGTCATCTTCTTGTATCGATTTATTATTTACCAATTACACGAAACAATATAAAGTGGCGGTCAAAGACTATGGAATTTCGGACCATAAAGCCCTCTATTACAGCATAGAATCAAATACCCAAAAGAAAACATCACACATAGAGACCAAAAGATTTTTCACACCCAAAAATATAAATCTATTCAAAAATATGCTAAAGGAAGTAGATTGGAATCAAATATTAGTCATTAATCAGACTATGAATCAGAATTACGATGCATTTCATGAAAAAATTTCAGAATTATTAAATAAGTGTATCCCAAGTAAACAAATTAAGGTAAAATTAAACAAAAAAAAATGACTGGATGACTCAAGGCCTGAGAATATCGTGTAAGCACAAAAGAATGCTTAATATAATAACTAATCAATCACGCGACAAAACGCTCAAACAACATTATAAAATGTATAAAAAACTTTTAAAAAAAGGTATTAAGATCGCAAAAAAACTTAGCAATGCGAAAAAAATGAAGTACTCTACAAACAAAGTTAAAACTATGTGGGCTATTATAAAAGACACGACAAATAAGAACGCAAAAAAGCAAACTAAAAATATTACCCTTATCAATAACAACACTAATATAGATGAGCCGCAAAAAATTGCAAATTGTTTCAATGATTATTTTGCATCCATAGGAGAACAAAATGTTAATACACAACCGACCCACAATAATAATATTACAACATCAAACTCTATGTATTTACGCCCAGTAAATGTACAAGATATTTCTAAAATTATAAAAAATCTTGGTAATAAATTAAGTTGCGGAGTTGATGATATCCCACCTGTATTAATTAAAAGTTGCATTGCTGAATTAGCACCACCCCTAACTAAATTATTAAACCAATCAATAGACGAAGAAATTTTTCCAGATCGCCTCAAAATTTCAAAAATACGACCTTTACTAAAAAAAAAGGGCGATTCAACTAATACTGGAAGCTATAGGCCAATAGCATTACTTCCAGCCATATCTAAAATCTTCGAAAGAGCCATTTCTAACCAAATAAATGAATTTTTAGAAAAATATAACCTACTAAACGAAAGCCAGTATGGTTTTCGCCGTAAATCAACCACAGTATTAGCACTCTACAAATTTATACAAACTATTCTCAACAACATGAAAAATAAATATTACTCAATAGGACTATTACTTGACTTAACAAAAGCATATGACAAAGTATCGCACAAAGCACTCATAAACAAACTGTTCGATATTGGCATCAGAGGCAAACCACTAAACTGGCTAAAATCATATCTATCAAATAGACAACAATTTGTTCAATTAAAACACTGCTATCACAGCACCGGAGTAGTTACGACAGTGCGATCACAAACCAGAACAATAAACTGTTCAATACCTCAGGGCAGTGTATTAGGTTGCATACTGTTCCTGATATACATTAATAGTTTACCAGTAGTTACTGAAGCACCTTGTGTGCTATTTGCTGATGACATTTCTATTATATTCAAATGTACACCAAACATAACCACACAGTCCCAAATATCAGATACGTTCTGTAAAATCAAATCCTGGCTAGCAGCTCAAAACTTAGAAGTGAACACAAATAAGACAAAAATTATTCAGTTCCTCCCTTACCAAAAACAGTCACTTAATCTAAACAACATCACAAAAAATCTTAACATCAGTGAAGTCTCACAATACACTCTTTTAGGCCTAAACGTAGACTCACACCTCAACTGGAAAGGGCACATAGACCACTTAAAAAATAAATTGTCGCAATTTATATACGCACTATCAGTCCTTAAGGCTAACAGTAGCATCGAAACAGCAATAACTGCATATTATGCATATGCTTTTTCCTGGTTAAAATATGGGGTTATTTTTTGGGCAAACAGCACGGATGCTGAAAAAGTATTTCTCATGCAAAAGAAATGCATCCGTATTATAGCTAATATTAAACCTCTATCAACTTGTAGACCACATTTTATAAAATTAAAAATACTTACTCTAACTTGTATATATATCTATGAAGCAGCATTATTTGTCAAAAAAAACATAAAATTATACACAATAGATCCAAACCCTCGTAGAAACAACAAACTTGTCCTGCCAGAACCCAAACTCGAAATCTTCAAGAATGGACCTGAATATATGAGCATAAAAATCTACAATAAAATACCACAGGACATAAGAAACCAAACAAAAGTCATTAACTTCCAAAACCAGCTAAAGAAATACCTCAATGCCAAATGCTACTATAATATATCAGATTTTTTCGAAGATGACATAAAATAGACTAAATATTTACTGATTTACATTTATTTTATCATCCAGTATTTTAAGATTTTTGATTTTTCATCTAGATATAATTTTAATTTTTAAAATAATTTTTAACTATAAGTAGACATAGATTAAGTTAGATGTAGCTACACCCTATGTACAGGGTACAGTAATTAATTAGCTTATAAGTTAATATAATTATCTGTAATGCTATATGAATAAATAAATAAATAAATAAAATATCAATTAAGGGTAAAGTGGAAGGTGATAAGTAAATAGTAGAAATTAGTTCGGTCATGACAAGATTATTAATAAAACATCTTTTTGACATTCTATATAAATTACATTCAGTGACATACAATAGATTTTTCATATTAATTTTATTATTATAATGTACTCGTAGTTTTATTATAGATCTTAATTATTGTGATTTTTTTTTGACACATTCACACACGGCTGGTTAGCCCCATACTGAACCATTTTTAGCTCGTATTATGGTTGCTAACACAACTGATATACTACATATACATACATACATATTATATATAAATACATATTTAACACCCAGACCCACAGCCAACAAATTTAGTTAAGCACAAAGATGTTGACCGGTTCGGGAATCGAACCCGGAACCTTCTGATTAGCAGACCGGCATGGTAACCTTTACGCCAACGAGGTCGTCGTTTCGATTTAGTTCTTAAATATTATATAATTTTAATAAAATGTTTTTGTAAGTGACGTGCCGTGTATGACAAAGGTAGTCATAAGGTTAATATATGATTTGATTTTGAAACACAAACTTCTTTTACTCCTTACGAGGTAGTAGTCCTCCTAATAACCTCACGAGTTAGCGACACTCTTGCCTAAGACGGAGCATGCCTAGCCTGAAATAACTGGCCTTTAAGCCTTTAGTATTTTTTTTTTGTATTTGTTGTTATAGCGGTACGAGAAATACATAACTTGTGAAATTTTCAGCTTTCTAACTATCATCAGCTTTCATGGTTTATGATATACAGCCTGGAGACAGACGTCTGTCTGTCTCCAGGCTGTATATTGTATATCGTATATCAAGAGAGTATATTGTATATCGGATAAAATTATAAAATTTAGTAAAAATTAATATTTAAGGGGGCTCCCATACAACAATGGCACGAAAACCTTCATGCGCCAACATATCATGCACTTGGCCAATTATTTCCTTTCCTTATCTACGAAATTCTAAAGAAGAAAGATATAATATGTAGGTAGATTTAATAAATGTAGACATAGATTTAATTTAGATCGATTTTTAATTTCATGCGCCGTACGGGTAAGAATATAGCTGACCTTATATATTTTAAAAACATGGAACATCTTTTAAATGCTGTATTCTGTGAAGATATGTAGGTATATCTGGAAGAAGAAAATCGTCTTATTCTCGATGGCTGAGAGAAATAAATACCAACTTAAGAATTCGCGTCATTCGCCTCTCCGCAATTAGTCCCAAACTAATGAGGGTTTTATGTTAACCCTCTCTTTCATTGACATGCCTTTCATCCTAAATGTCGTTCATTTCTTTTGACCGTAATTTGTGCCGAAAAAGGATAATCGATCGACCAAACGAAGCGAGCAATGACAACTCACGCAAGTTCCAAACTTTCGTACAAAACTTGCGTCAACCTTTATTGTGAGGACTACGAAGCTTTGGAACTCTCTACCTGAGTCTCTGTTTCCTGAGAGGTATCATAGTTCATAGTTCATAGTTATTTATTTATAACATAAGTTACACGTCATATATTTTATATAATCAAATTATTATATAATCAAAAATATTCAATAAAAATATAAAATAATATTCTTATAATATCGTTATTAGTGATGGTCACATTAAAAGAAATAAAATAAAATTATAACATAATAATAGGTCAAATTTAAATTGAAATATTAATATATTCCGATACAGTATAGAATCATCCGGGGGCGTTCAAAAGTAGAGTTAACAGGTATCTTCTAGGTAAGCGCGCTACATCGTAGACTACAGCGCAGCTTAACATCAGGCTAGCTGTAGTCAAACTCATACCTATCAAGGGGAAAAAAGGCGTTTGCCACCGTTATAATAACAAAAAACAATAATAAAAAATAACAAATATTAAGGGGGGGGGGGGGGGGGGGGGCATACAATAAACATGTTTGGTTTGTACTATATTACTAACGGTAACAAATAGAAGCTCCAAATTTTCGAAAAATATTTTAAGATTAAAATAAAACAAAAATTTTTGGGTGGCTCCCATATAACACGACATTTTAAAATAAGTTTTTACTTGATCTCTACTATAACGAAATTTCGTAGACCCTACCCAAACATTCAAAGTAATAATAATAATAATAAAGCCATTTATTCCAAAAACTCCTAATACAAATTTATGTTAAAAAATTTACGTTAAAAAAATATTTCAGATAATGTAGTGTGATTATCTTTAGTTGGATTGATGTTTGTTACGAGTTTTGGACCCCTATTTGGGTAAAGGCCTCCTCCATCTTTTCCCATAACTCTCTATCTTTGCCTAGCTTCATCCAGTCGTTTCCTGCGACGTGGGTTATGTCATCAGCCCACCGTTTTAACTGTCGGCCAACATTCCTCTTCCCTTCTGGTCCTTTCCAACGTGTGGCTTCAATGGTCCATCTTCTGTCTGAGTACCGTGAGACATGTCCTGCCCATTTCCACTTAAGTGAGAGTGAGAACATTCAAAGTATTCAATTTCAAATAATCTTTATTTAAATAATAATATTACAAGGAACACAACTAGTGTATATTAAATCCTAGCAGTGACACGATGTTACAATTTAAATGTTTTACAATTTGAAACAATTTACAAAAACTTATGTCATAATTATAATTTTAGTATAATACTTAAATAGTTTTATAGAATAATATAAAAATTAACATTTTGATATACGTAAACTTTAGAAGAGAATTACATACATCTTTTGACGATTCAAATTTGAAGTTTAGTTATTATAAGTGAAATGTAATATCTTTGTGACTTATTGGAAAATAAATAACATTCATTCATTCATTCATTTGTTGCCTAATTATTTGTTATGTTGAGTAGCTAGTAGCTTAGTTTTCAAGACTTTTCCCTTCAATTTTCCCAAACGGTATAATTGATAATATCTTCATAGAACGTCTCAATGGACGGTATAATCGTTTTATTAATTAATGCCTTTCCCAAATTCCTGCAGATCCCTCCATCTACTGAGCAATTAAAGTAGGTGATTACCGGGAGCTGGCCGGACCGAGTTCAAATGGCACTTAAACGACAATTTAATTCATTTTGACGACCTCGTTGGCGTAAAGGTTACCATGCCGGACTGCTAATCAGAAGATTCCGGGTTCGATTCCCGGCCCGGTCAACGTCTTTGTGCTTAACCAAATTTGTTGGCTGTGGGTCTGGGTGTTAAATATGTATTTATATATAATATGTATGTATGTATATGTAGTATATCAGTTGTGTTAGCAACCATAATACGAGCTAGAAATGGTTCAGTATGGGGCTAACCAGCCGTGTGTGAATGTGTAAAAAAAAATAAAAATTCGAACGACTATTCGATTAATTGTATCTTTATGGCATTATCATCTGGGTGCTACCGTGGGTCGGATGACGCATTAAATACAATACAATACAAAAACTCTTTACTGCACACCAAAACACAGTTATAATAAATCTATACATAAATTAGAGATACAAAGAAAAAAGCACAATCGACGGCTCTATCGCCTAGAGCGATTTCTTTACTCACCTTTATAAGGAAAAGTTTAATTATAAGTCGCGGGGGTTAGTCTTAGCACAAGCAGTCGTTAAGCCAAGTCAGAAGTCTTCGGGCGGCTTGAAATTTCTCGATAATTCTAATTCTGATTTGAAGTGGGGGTGATGAGACCTGCACTGACATCCTGCTAAGGGCGTATTGTGCATTCCCCCCTTACCAGCCTACCCAAGCCAACCGAGCGTTTTGAAGTAACGGAGCACAGCCCTGGCTCGCTGGCATACCTGTTCCACCCCTGTTGCGTCAGATGGTCTGTTTGTGAGGATTAGCAATGGAAGGCGAACTTTCATCTTGAGCTGCTATCATCAGGCCGAAACTCCCTCTGGTTTGTTTGGTAGCCTCACGGTGCAGTAGCACGTGTTCTACTGTTTATTATCCTACTAATATAAGAAATGCGAAAGTTTGTGTGGGTATGTTTGTTACTTCTTCAAGCTAAAACGGTTGAACTGATTTTGATGAAATTTGGTATGGTAATATTACTGGAACAAAGTTTACTCGACTTAATAGAGACATTAAGAAATGTGCTAATGAGCACATTTTTAGAGACTTTACGTAATTAGTAGTTTATGTTAAAGTTATACTAATTATATTAGCTTAGTATGTACGCTAGATTATTAGCAATACTTACAATACTTAGTACGTTAAACTAGCACAACCTTTGAAAAAAAAATTGATGTACTTCGACGGGCGAAAGTAGAAAAAAGGTACCAGCCGTCGTGAAGGAGTAACATAGATTTTGAAGTTATTAGCGTATCCCACGGGAACCACCATTTGTTTTTAGCATACATAGTAGCCTATGTGTAAATCCAAGGTCTTGCCTATCTACAAAGTAAATCTCATAAAAAAAAATGGTTGCCTGTAAAGTCGGTTTTACGGGCGAAGATTTTACGTGACAACGTCTGCCGCGTGCTGCGCGCGCGGCAGACCGATCATAGTTGAGTGGGAGAGAGACGCAAGGCATTCGGCGGGCCTCTCTCTCGTTCGGTGACTCATCGTAACGTTACCGGGCGTTACACTTTTTCATAAGTGACTCCCAGCCGCAACCTAATTTAAGACGTTGTCACGTCAAAATCAGTCCAGCTGTAGAGAAGTAACAAACATATAAACACACTCTCACATACGCACACAAACTTTCGCATTTTTTATATGTACGATTAACGTTATAAAGCTTACGAATCAAGTGATATTTTTCTAGCACAAATAGTATATTTTTTGTTTGTCCGAAAGAAAAGCAGTATTTGTATTGCTTATTTATTTTACCTCCAAATAGTTCTAAGATTTTCCTTCTGGCTAAATGACTTTTTTATGTACACAAACGTAATGTTTGGCTTGAACCAATAAGTTGATGAATGATCCACTTTATACAAGGTTATCAGGAAAGGGTATGGTAAGCTGAAAATCCTTAAAAGTATTCGTTATAAAGATTGTGTTCTGAAAGTTTCAGCGGGAAACCAGCAAATTTTTGTTTCCATACAAAAATTGAAAATTATTTTTATAAAAAAAATAGCACAACCCTAGCTTACTACGATCACCCATTCATTCAAAACAATCAAAGAAACAAGATGGCCTCTCGGCTACACTAAATAAACAAAGATAAAACATGTATAATAAGGCCAGTTGATGTATTTTACTCCTGTCAACATTTCACGATACATTTGGCGAAATATCTGCAAATGTCAGTTCCTGATTTCCGTTGCTCTCGGGAATTCCGACGTTTGTGATGAAAATATGATTTGGTGGATTTAGGAGGGTATTTTTACCACTCAGTTGTATTTTACACGCTTTATATTAGCTTCACCTGTATGTTTGTATGTTTGTAACCGACTTCTTTGGCCCACTTTAAACGGCCAGATTTCGTTGAAACTTTGTAGATTTATTGAGGACCGACGACAATACACTAAGTAATTTGATAAAATTATTACATTTTTTTGTATTTTTGTTTGTAACCGACTTCTTTGGGCGCGATTTTGACCCACTTAAAACGGCCAGATAAGCGTGTTTTTTAGTTTTTTTAAACTACTATTATTTTTATATAACTTTTCTACTCGTTTGTTAAATAGGGTGATGGAAAATTGTATTTAAAAATAAACCCTAAACATTATGAATTAAGAACATTAATTACGCTTATGCTTATTGTACTAGTACAATATTTTTTTATTTAATATGAATTAATTGAAAAATAAAATAATAACATAAATAAAAACACACACACACACAATTGAAAAACCTAGTAGATTAAATCTAAGTCAGTGTCTGCGGGTAAGGTGCCTAAAATGCTGGCGGCATTACCTCGCTGGATCGCCAAGCTAATACGTTATTGTTCTTATACTTTTCAATGTCACACAATATTTATTTAAAAAGTAAATACTTGAATGAAATAAATACACTTTCTGTCTACTAAACTTTTTTAAATTTCATACACAGCAGCTTAACCCCATACTGAACCATATCTAGTTCGTATTATGGTTGCTAACACAACTGATATACTACATATACATACATACATATTTTATATAGATACATATTTAACACCCAGACCGACAGCCAACGAATTTAGTTCAGCACAAAGATGTTGGCCGTGACGGGAATCGAACCCGGAACCTTCTGATTGGCAGTCCAGCATGGTAACCAAACGCCAACGAGGTCGTCAATACCAAATTAATTTATAATTAATTAAGTATTTCGTCATAATTATCTCTTACTTACTGTTTTATAAATATGAATTAAATAGTAATTTTGTTTCACATCAAAATCCAAATTTCTAAACCTTTCATCCTAAACCGATGTCTCAAGTATTGCCAGGTTTCATAAACATTATATTGCTAAAGATTCTACTTTGAGATTTGATCTTTTCTTGCCATTAAAGTTTTACCATCCGCGCAGACTGGATGCAATTTATTTCTTCAAATGTTAT
The DNA here is from genome assembly GCA_035578125.1 of Mellilla xanthometata. Classification (NCBI taxonomy): domain Eukaryota; kingdom Metazoa; phylum Arthropoda; class Insecta; order Lepidoptera; family Geometridae; genus Mellilla; species Mellilla xanthometata. The sequence goes on from JAPUBQ010000045.1 coordinate 896,477, forward strand.
TGTTGGTTTATGTTTCCAATCTGTCAGACACAGACTTGCTTTGATCTATCAAGATAAACCTTTGATATGGTTTTATGTATTTGTTTTTATTATATTATAAACCTTGATACCTAACTTACGCTTCAAATATTAAAAGTAGAAAAATTAAGGGTTAAGGAAAAGTTAAAAACTAGATTAAAAAAACAAATAAATTAATAAAAGCTAATCTAATAGACCGCTTGTGGAGAGGAAGTCAAAGTATGTAAAAAAGCGAGTATGGCTCGGTGAGAAAAACGTATACTTTTCAATCTGACGTCCCCAGGTTCGATCGCGGCCCTACACCAATGACTTGTTTTTCAAGTTATGTGTGGATTTGCACTCGCTTTACGGTGAAGGAAAACATCGTGAGGAAACCGACATATTTGAGGACCACAATATCCGAAGACGTGTGTCATGCGCCAACTCTCTTCCTGAGTCTTTTTTCCCTTTTTTTTAAGTACAATTTCGGGGTCTTCAAATCTAGAGTGAATAGTTTTCTTTTAGGCAAGCGTGATACATCTTAGACCACAATCAAGCTTAACATCAGGTAAGCTGAGGTCAGACGTAAGCCAATTCATAATTTAAAAAAAAACCCGCACTTGGTCATCTGATTATGGCCTATATCTCTATCCTCGTCAGAATAGGCCCCGAGTCTCAGCATTGGGAACTGCTTATGTTATGCTAGGCAGCATTACCGGACTGATTTTCATCAATAGCTAAGCCAAGAACACTTCAGACTAACGCACTTTTTAAATAACTAAATCTAAATCGGTTGAGTATTTTAAGACCTTCGAACACAGACAGATACACACAACTGTCAAACTTACGACCCTTTGTTTTTGCGTCCGCGGAAAAAACATCATTCTTAAAAAAGTGCCTATTGCAAATACGTACCACATTTTCCATTTGATGTCGCAGCAACCCTAAATCACGTAGACGTTTATACAGGGTAGTAGGTTACAGACGTACAAGACGTTTTTTTATTCTTTATTTTTGTACTGCCTTTTTAAGGCGGATTTATTACATCTTGGTAAATATTTTTTATATCTAAAATAAATATTTAATGAGGACAACAAACGTAATTTTTGCCTTTTTAGGGTTCCGTACCTGAAAGGTAAAAACTGGACCCTATTACGAGTACTAAGCCGACCGATTCTTACCAAATTTTATATGCTTATTCTGTAGGTCTGAGAATCGGCTACTATCTATTTTCCATACCCCTAAGTGATAAGAGTGAACACAAAAAAATTAAGGGTGAACACACCCTTAATTTTTTTGTTTTATATTTTGACGAAATTTTTTGTTTTTATTTTTTTATAATATGGCATTAAAAAATACACACAACCCTAAATTTTTACTTCTTTATCACCAACCCCTATTTTTATGGCCATTTTAGTAATAATTAATATTTTTTTATCCCGCTCGATAACTGATCAATTATAGTGTGTTTAACTGTACTTAAGGCAAAACAACGTTTGCCGGGTCAGCTAGTAACACCATAAAAACCAGTAACAACAGTGGTGGCGATTCGGCGGCACACACGACTCTAAACTAAATTTAAAGAAGCCCCGTCTCTTTTCATCTCAGGTGGCCAGAAAGAGACGGCATGTTGTGCACCATAGTCAAACCAACTAAAATCACGTCAAATGTAGAAAATATAGGCGACTTTAGACCCGCACCCATTTGTATCACCTCTAAAACTGCCTGCACATTCCATATTTGACGTGATTTAAGTTGTTTTGTCTGTGGTTCAAAACGTGCTGTCTCTTTCTGGCCACCTAAGATAAAAAGAGACGGGGCTTCTTTAAATTTAGTTTAATCGTGTGTGCCGACGAATCGCCACCAGTACCATTAGCCCTGTATAGCCTCGACAAGTAAAGAGGCGGTCGTTCTTTCGAGTTTGAAAGCTCCCTGGAGTGTGGGATCTATGAGTGTCGAGAATATACAGACCCGAGTGGAACATAACGCTTATACTAAGATGGGGAAATATGTGAGGGGACTTTCTAAAGTTCTGTACCAAATTCAGTGTTGCATACAAACACAGCCCAAAAAAATGGCATGAGCTTACTAAATACAAAATTTGACCACGTCACAAAAAATATTTCAATTCAAGTCAACCTTAACACTACATCTTAAGGTTAAGTTTCGACTAGCGCCGTAATATAATACATAAGCTATCTTGCTCCGCGATAAAATCTTTAAAGTTTTATGATCGTACGCAGTGAGCGTTAGAAAATTCAACTGTATTACTATACAAATAACGCTTAAACTCCTTAAACCAAATAACACCACACTCTTACATGTGGTCTTATATTTCTTGTCGTTTTTAGGGACATCACCTTACGAGTATAATATCTAGTACATTTTTGATCGAAGGTAGCTCGGCTAGCTAAGATGATCTGACGCGATCATCAAAGCTAAGCAACGCTCGATGCGACCGTGTTTGGATGGATGACCATGCACAAGACTGTTGTTAATCAAGTGGCTGTTTCACCTGGGTGCTACCTTGGGTCGGATGATACGTTAAATTGTAAATCCCGGCTGTTAGTCTCAGTACAAGCAGTTGTTAAGCCAAGACAGAGGCCTTCGGGCGGCTTGAAAATTCTAGACACCAGAGATTGGCCACTTAGCTCATACGAATAAGAACGGTAAGGTTCCGTACCTAAAACCTAAAAAACTGGACTCTATTACTAAGCCTCCGCTGTCTATCTGTCTGTCCGTCTCCATGCTGTACCTTACCGTAATAGATAAAAAGCTGAAACTTTCACAAGATATATCTATATTTCCCGTGCCGCTAAAACAACAAACACTATAAATCAATAAAAAATATTAAGGTCTCCATACAATAAACGAGTTTCATTCGCATTCTTTTGCTATATATCAAAAACTTTAGCTAGTAGACGCTTAAAATTTTCACAGAATATATAAATGTATATAACCTTTCAAATTACATTAAAAAAATTAAATAAAATAAATATTGAAGGGGGCTCCCATACAACAACGGCACGGAACCCTTTATGCGAGCCCAACTCGCACTTGGCCAATTTTTTTATTAATCTTGACAATGCGCACTTTTAATATATACTCGTATATTAGGTAAGTACTTGTTTCCCAAATAAATCAGATTTCCGAGTGGAATGGGGCATTCAGGGTTGTTTGTGTTTACACTCCGTTAGCCGGACTCGACTGGGATAGGGACTGGGGGCATCAAAGGGATATGCGATTGGTCAAGCGTAATTAAGATTTATTCAACTAGATTCTTGTCTTGTCTATGCCAGACTTTTGTTTATAGCACAAAAATAATGCATACGTATTGTTAGGGTCATCTGTGCCTCTTTATAATTATATGTATATCAATAGTATTTACATTGACTCAAGACTAGTTGTTCAACTGATTAGCTTCCTTAAGTTAAATAATTAATTGTTTTGCAAATTGAGTCAAGAATAAATAATTGTTTCAATCTGTAAATTAATCTTAATATATTTCACGATTTTAGAGTTAAATAACTATTTGAAATGTTTTACTATTTATGATGTGGCAACTGAACGAATGTCCTGATCCATTAGAATGAAAAGACTCAGATCGAGTGAACGAACAAGTGAGCTGCAGAACGAACGTATGAATAACAGAAGAACGGGACATTCGTTGAGTAGTTGCCGGAGTTACAACATCAACTAAAAGGCATATGTGTCGACGATTAATAAAGTTTTAATGTACGGATCGCTGATCAATGTTATTGGATGAAGAAATAAATGATTAAAAGGAATATCGAAGTTTTGAACCATTGGCCGCCCCTTTAGTATACTTGCCCAAATAAAAGCCCCCGATATCACAAAATCCCAATTCCATTAACAATATTTTGTTAAATTTAAAATGCCAGTGGAATGACAGTGGCATGTATTTATATTTATGAAATTTGCTACTTTGTAAAAAAATATCCGTATCTGTTCCAAAAACTAGCAGATATACCGCGCAAACACGTACTAAGACATAAATACAATCTGCAAGTACCAAGGTGTAGATTAGAAATGCAGAGCTCGGGCCCACATTCTATGGCTATTAAAATATTAAACAAATTACTAGGCGACCTAAAGCGTATCGATAATATTAAAACTTTCCTGACAAACTTAAAAAACTTACTCATAACAAAAAGTTATTATAAAGTAGAAGACTTTTTAAATGACGGAACATTAGTAAAATCAAATGAATTAACAGGGTTGCTCATCTCCAGTAAATAATTGCAATGCCTTATGGGTAATTATGTAACTGTAATGTGACATAATATTGCAATAAATTGTTTGACTTTGACTTTGACTTTGAAAAAGACTAGGCATGCTCCGCTTAAGGTATATGTATATGTCGAAATATGTACTAACTCTTTGTTACCTGAATAAAGGATTATTATATTTATAAGGTCAGACTGTTACTAACTCGCGTGATTACGCGGCCTACTGGTAACCAACGTCTTCAAGGCGCGATTAAACCGGTTTCTTCTAGGCAAGCTCGCTTCATACTAGTTCGCAATGTCACTTAACATCAGGAGAGTTGCGGTCAAGCGCAAGCATAAAATAATATTATACTTAACTGTAATAAAATTGTTTTAAAAAACAAAGAACCGACTTCAAAACACAACTAAAAAGGGAAAAATAATTTTAAGCCTACATCAAATCAAGAATAGTTATATAAGTAGAATCGAAGAGTTTATTTCATGTACTTAAAAAAAACTATTTTAAATTTTTATGAATCCTGTATTCTTGGAGTCGGTGCCAGCAAAGAAAGACAATTGAAAATAGTTTTTTTAACAAACATTAAATTGTTCTTCTTAGATGGCACCGACTTCAAGAAAACAGGATTAATAAAAATTTAAAATAGTTTTTTATAAGTACATGAAATAAACTCTTCGATTCTACTTATATAACTATTCTTGATTTGATGTAGGCTTAAAATTATTTTTCCCTTTTTAGTTGTGTTTTGAAGTCGGTTCTTTGTTTTTTAAAACAATTTTATTTTTACATTTTTAGTGGTTAGTCATGATATTTTTTAAGTTTTAGCTATAGAGAGCCAAATAAACTTCACGATCAAAAAACCTCTGGCGTATACCAGGCAGGCAACCAATTGCGAGCAAATTGAGCTGTATGCTAGCGAAGCGAGCGCGAAAATATTCACCGTATTTGTTCGAACCGTTTAAGCATAAAGAAGTCCAAAGCAGCACAAATTACATAATTTTTGTTATGTCAAAACGTAATAGAACCAATTGCGAGCGAAGCGAGCCGGATGCGAGCGAAGCGAGTGCGAAAATTTTCACCGTATTTGTTCGAACCGTTTGAGCATAAAGAAGTCCAAAGCAGCACAAATTACATAATGTTTGTTGTGTCAAAACGTAATAGAACCAATAGCGAGCGAAGCGAGCCGGATGCGAGCGAAGCGAGCTATGCGCGAGCGAAGCGAGCGCGAAAATTTTCACCGTATTTGTTCGAACCGTTTGAGCATAAAGAAGTCCAAAGCAGCACAAATTACATAATGTTTGTTGTGTCAAAACGTAATAGAACCAATTGCGAGCGAAGCGAGCCGGATGCGAGCGAAGCGAGCTATGCGCGAGCGAAGCGAGCGCGAAAATTTTCACCGTATTTGTTCGAACCGTTTGAGCATAAAGAAGTCCAAAGCAGCACAAATTACATAATGTTTGTTGTGTCAAAACGTAATAGAACCAATTGCGAGCGAAGCGAGCCGGATGCGAGCGAAGCGAGCTATGCGCGAGCGAAGCGAGCGCGAAGATTTTCACCGTATTTGTTCGAACCGTTTGAGTATAAAGAAGTCCAAAGCAGCACAAATTACATAATGTTTGTTGTGTCAAAACGTACTAAAACTAATTGCGAGCGAAGCGAGCTATGCGCGAGCGAAGCGAGCGCGAAAATTTTCACCGTATTTGTACGAACCGCTTGAGCTTGAAGAAGTCCAAAGCAGCACAAATTACATAATGTTTGTTGTGTCAAAACTTACTAGAACCAACAGCGAGCGAAGCGAGCCGGATGTGAGCGAAACGAGCCGGATGCGAGCGATCCAAACTATGCGCGAGCGAAGCGAGCGCGAAAATTTTCACCGTATTTCTTTAAACCGTTTGAGCATAAATAAGTCCAAAGCAGCACAAATAACATAATGTTTGTTGTGTCAAAACGTACTAGGACCAAGGGCGAGCGAAGCGAGCTGGATGCGAGCGTACCGAGCAATGCGCGAGCGAAGCGAGCGCGAAAATTTTCACCGTATTTGTTCAAACCATTTGAGCATAAAGAAGTCCAAAGCAGCACAAATTATATAATTTTTGGAGTGTCATAAGCCCAAAACATCCTAGGGGAAAGTCGAACGAAGTGGGATAACTCCTAGCGAAGCGAGCCCGTAAATATTTTTTTTATCCGTTCGAGTGTCTAGTCTATTAATATATTATCAAATTTTACATGAGTGAAATCTGTATTGCCGTATGAGCGCGAAGAAGTGAAATAGGTTATCGAGTTATTTGGGTATCCCAAGGGAATAGCAATGACTTTTAAGATAAAAAGTAACCTTCGTGTTATACAAGGTCTAGTCTACCCCCATATCAAATTTAAGCGAAATCAGTGTGTCATGTGTTATTTGGTGCATCCCACGGGAACAGTAATTATTTTCGGGATAAAAAGTAGCCAATGTGTTAACACATAGTCTAACCTATCTTCATCTCAAATTTCATCAACATCAGTACAGCCGTTCGGGCGTGAAGAAGTTATAAAGATTTATGTGTTATTTGGTGCATCCCACGGGAACAGTAATTATATTCGGGATAAAAAGTAGCCTATGTGTTAACACATAGTCTTACCTATTTTCATCTTAAATTTCAAGAATATCAGTACAGCCGAACGAGCGTGAATCTCTCTTCGGGCGTAAACATAACCTAACTTTTTAGGTTTTCCTTCGATTTCCCTAGGAATCCATCATCAGATCCTATTTTGGTGACAATGGGACCAATTCAGAACCATACTCTTTCAATTAAAAAAAGAATTTTGAGAATCAATCCACAAATGGCTGAGAAATCGGTGAACATACATAAAAAAAAAAAAAAATACATACACGTCGAATATATAACCTCCTCCTTTTTGAAGTCGGTTAAAAAAAAAACATTTTGGACGAATTTAGCGAGAAAATAATTATTGAATAATCTTCTCCTATTTCCTATTACGACTATACTGCCTGAAAGAGAGAGATCGCTTTAAGCGATAAGGCTGCCAATTGTGCCACACTATTTTTTTTGTTCTTAGTTATTATTTTATCTTTAGTTTTAATTTTAAGTTTGTGTCCAATAAAGTATTATCTATCTATCTATCCATACTGATATTTTTATGACTGTGAAAGTTTCCTAGAACAATAAGGCATACAAATTAAGGTTTTGTGTGGAACAAAAAAAAATATAGATATACCGAATACAGTGATGTCTTAAACTCAACAGCACCTAAGTGGGTACTAAACTTACGTACGTATTTTCTTTTTTTACTTCTTCGCACTCTTCTTCTCTGCGCTCTTCCCGTTCTCTAATTTTGGAATTTCCTCGCACACTGGATCACTCTAACTTATACTTTCTCATCGTTTACTGTGCAAGCTGTGAGACTGTGGAATGCTCTGCCTTTGAGTATAAGGCAGGCAAAATCCTTAAATATATTCAAAATTCTAGTTTATAATCACTTTTTGGCCATTACTTAGATTTTATTTCATTTCTTTCGTGTTTTATATTTATGTTTGTATAGCCAGTAATGTTTAACTTGTTTTGTTTTGTACCACCGCTTTCTTTTATGTCTTCTATTCCTCTCCGTTCCCGGTTGCCTGGTAGAGAACACCATAGGTGATAAGGCCGCCTTTGTGCTCCGTTTAATTATTGTATTTACTTAATATAAGCTGTTTTTTATGTGGTTGTACAATAAAGTTATATTCTATTCTATTCTATTCTAAACCCACAAATCAACCCTTCAGAATCCTTCAAGTCGAAGTCTTCTTTACGCCAACCCTCTATATTGGAATGTCCTGGAGAATAGGGGCATGCCTTCACGACACGGCTGTCAGACTAGTATGAAAGACATTTCATTCAAATAAAGGCTCATATTCCGATAAATGCCAACCAAAGTATGTGAGAGGCGAAATAAATATTACGCAGGTAATTCTTTTACTTTATTTGACGCATTACAAATAAGTCAGGTAATTGATCAATTGACGGCTGTAAGGTGATCTGACGCGATCATCGAAGCTAAGCAACGGTCGATACAGTCGGTGTTTGGATGGGTGACCATGTGACCATGCTCAAGACTGTTTTTTAGAAAGTGGCATTTCAAAAGGTTTAATAAGTATATTGTCTATATCAATTATTATAAAGAGAAAAAGTTATGAATTTTTGTTAGTATGTTTGTTTGACGCGAATAGGCTCCGAAACTACTGGACCGATTTGAAAAATTGTTTCACTGTTGGGAAGCTATATTAACCCCGAGTAACATAGACATATTATAGTTTGTTTCTCTTTGCAACTTAGATTATTTTAGAAACGATTTATTAATTATTTTACGAAGCCGGGACATGGTGCTAGTTATTTTTAAATCTATAGGTAGATAGAAGAGAAAATGAAATATTTTGAGTACTCCCGCTGTGATCTGAAACCAAATTAGAATAAGCAAAGGAAACATCAAAATATTTAAAAAAAATTGGTGTGTTCGTCCGAACGACCTTAAATATTTAAGGGTTAACAACCCTTATCACACAGGGTATGAAAAATCGATAATAGCCGATTCTCAGACCTACTGAATATGCATATGAAATTTTGTGTAGAAATCGGTCAAGCCGTTTCGGAGTACGGTAACTAGCATTGTGACATGAAAATTTTATATTTAAGAAGATAAAAAGAAGAAGATTTATATTTAATATTTTATTCAATAATTAAATAGGATATGCAACATAACTCATATGCTATTACTTTTTAATAAAAATATTTCAATATTGAATTGAATTGAACCTGAAACATATAGCATTTTTAATTTACTAGCTGACCCGGCAAACGTGGTTTTGCCTAAGTACGGTTAAAAACACTATAATTGATCACTTATCGAGCGGGATGAAAAATGATTAAATTACTAAAATGGCCATAAAAAATAGGCGTTGGTGACAAAAAAATAACCATTTAGGGTTGAATGTATTTCTTAACGCCACATTATAAAAAAATAAAATAAAAAAAATCCTCGAAAAAAATAAAATAAAATTTAAGGGTGAACAACCCTCATCGTTTAAGGGTATAAAAAATTCACAGTCGCCGATTCTCAGACCTACTGAATACGCATATAAAATTGGGTAGAAATCGGTCAAGCCGTTTCGGAGGAGTACGGTAACTAACATTGTGACATGGAAATCTTGTATATTAGAAGAAGACTAGCTGACCAGGCAAAGGTTGTTTTGCCTTAAAAATTTAAGGGTGAACAACCCATATCACATAGGGGTATGAAAATTAGATAGTAGCCGATTCTCAGACCTACTGAATACGCATATAAAATTGGGTAGAAATCGGTCAAACCGTTTCGCAGGAGTTCGGTAACTAACATTGTGACATGGAAATTTTATATATTAGATTTAAAACGTTGCTTATCTCAATTCTCGGTAACTCTTACTCAACCAATAGGTTTTCAAGTCTCCTGACTGACCAATCAAACCTTTATCAACGCCCGCTCTACATTTGACGATCCAAATTTAGCCTCTCTTGTTCCGATTCATTCGTTTGTGTTGTCACTGAATGGATTTCCATATTTTTTGTGATCCAATCCGTTACTGATTGCTTTATTATACCTACGGATTGGATTTTTTACATCCAAAGGAGAAACGAGGGGGTGTTATAAGTACATATATGTATAAGTTTCACGAGTCTTTGTGTGTGTACACAGAAAGTATACACTGTGTTTGTCAAAACATAATAATAATAATAGTTTTTTTTTCACACTTTTAATTTTTTTAATCTTCGTGAGGAAACCATACCATGATTTTATGGTATGATCTAGTGCTCGCCTGGCTTGCAACCACCCTCAAGGTAAAGATTCTGCCACCAAGCACTTAACAGTATGTTACGGCAGCCTCCTTGAGCGCTAGTTATTCCAAACTAAGCTTGCTTCACCTTAGGATGGAGTGTCGCTATGTGTGTCGATAATAATCGGTTACCCGCCCTGCTAGTCAAATAAAAAAACAAAAATAAAATGTACCGACTCTATGGACTTTGTGTCTGAAGACAAAGATTTTATTATTGTTATTAAATGACTAGCTCAAAAGAGTAAAAAATATATATTTATCTAAAGCTACTCCAAATTGCTTATCCAGAAGAAGAAGTTTTTATGGAATAACTTATTTATTTATCAATATTGGACAGAAACACCATGACAGTGAAAAAACAATGCTGCTTATAAAAATATTAAACTTACTTATGTTATTATAATTAAAATTGACGACATAAATAACTAACGTATATTATTCAAATAATAATTAATGTACAGACACACCATTTCTACTGCCTTATTATATGTATTGCTAAAATACGTAGCAAAAAGGTTAAAGAAAGCGTCAAAACATTTTTAGAACAGAAACAAGAATTTTCCGTTCGTTTTGTAAAAATAAACGCGAAAAAATCCTCTGAAAGCACGCAAAAGCTATTAAGTATAGTCATCAATCAATCGGTTAAAAGCTGTGACACACTCATTCATAAGGGTAAACATGTACTGGGAGACGAGTGACTAACATATTGCATATTACACTTAGAAGCACCAGCCAACAGATTAGCAAAATAGCAGAAACAAGGTGTACAGTAAAAACTCGATTAACTAAATTCGTTGGCGTAAAGGTTACCACGCCGGTCTGCTAATCAGAAGGTTCCGGGTTCGATTCCCGGCCCGGTCAACATCTTTGTGCTTGTTGGCTGTGGGTCTGGGTGTTAAATATGTATTTACTCGTATATATAATATGTATGTATGTATATGTAGTATATCAGTTGTGTTAGCAACCATAATACGAGCTAGAAATCGTTCAGTATGGGGCTAACCAGCCGTGTGTGAATGTGTAGTAAAAAAAATATAAAAACAAAAATAAAAATAAATAAATAAATTAAATTAAAATAAATAAATTAGATTATTAGTTTTTAGATCGAAGTTTCTTAACGCGAGTTATGGAAGGGGGCTAGACGGATTTTTTTTTTACGAAAAGTTGTCACGACACTTTTTGCGCACGGTATGGCAACGTCGCATCTTCAAAATTTGTTCGGAAGTCAAATACGGCTATCAATTAACGACATTTATAATTATTATAAATGTCGTTGCTATCAATTAAAGTAATCACTAATTGACAACAGCGCCATTCGTTTCAGGTGGAGTTGCGATTGAGTCTACTGATTAAGTTTATATTACATTATATTTGTTAATAATAATAATAATAAATATATTTCCTTCACTAATTAATCGAATTCTTACTTTGCTTTTGTTAATTAAAAATTAATATTTAAGGGGGCTCCCATACAACAAAGATACGGAACCCTTCATGTGCTCGCACTTGGCTAATTATTTCTTTCATATCCTCAAACACAATTCAGCCGTGTCTTCCTAGGTCGATCTCTATCTCTGCTACTTCGTCACATAATCATGTACCAGGTAATTTTAGGGTTCCGTACCTAAAACGAGACCCTATTAATAAGAATCCGTTGTCTGTCAGTCACTAAGCTGTATCTCAGAATTGTTGTTATAGTGGCACGGGAAATACATAACTTGTGAAAATTTCAGCTTTCTAGCTATTACGATTTATGAGATAAAGCCTGGAGACAGACAGACAGCGGAGGCTTAGTAATAGGGTCTCGTATTTATCTTTAGGCACAGAAACTTAAAAAGTGTGGCGACAATAGACTAATATGGTCGGCTACCGATATAATAATATGATTTTTTTACAGATCACAGATTTCCCTTAACACCAATTAAACCTAGGAATTTAAATAGGGCAAGAAGTCTAATTATACAAATTAGGTTGTCTTATAAGTTGTCTGGCAGTAAATCATAATTATTGCAGACTTAATTACTTAAGCTTCAGACATTATTCAGTTGTAGACTAATCAAGCCATTTGTTATAGAGCGTGGATTACTCCCCGAAATTCAGACGGATAATAAATAAATATTTTTTTTATTTATTTATTATCATTTTTTTTTATTTACCTTAAACGAAAATAAAACAGAGTTAATGGTTTTGTTAGAGTTTTGAGTAAGTACAAAAATAAGTAAAAATGTTTTTTCATTACTCATACACTGAAAGTAGGTCTGAAGTGGCCTGAGGAGCGGGATGAAAGTAATACATTGCATCCCTAGGGATAATCGCTTTGCAGCTGACTGACATTGAAATAACTTAAGTTAAGTGTGTGTGTGTGTGAGTGTGTGTCAGTGTGTGTGTGTGTGTGAGTACGCGGGCGCGTGTGTGTGTGTGTGTATGTGTGTGTGTGTGTGTGAGTTAGGTGATTATTAAATTACAGTCGGTATAAGGTCCGCCTATGGCGGTAAAGCCTCCTCCAATTGTTTCCACATTTCTCGGCTTTTGGCTGTTCTCGACCAGAGAGCCCCGGCTACCTTCACAATGTCCGTTGACCACCTTTGTAGAGGCCGACCATTCTAGACTGATACTAGATAAAATAATTATATCAATTTACTAGCTGACTCGGCAAACGTTGTTTTGCCTTTTGTACAGTTAAAAACACTAATATTGATCAGTTATCTAGCGGGTTAAAAATTGTTGGTGATAAAAAAGTAAAATATTAGGGTTGTATGTTTATAATACCACATTATAAAAAAGGAAAACAAAAAAAAAATCGTCAGTAAAAAAATGAGGGTGAACAACACTAAGCACCTTATCACTTAGGGGTATGAACAATAGATAATAACCGATTCTCAGACCTACTGAATACGCATATAAAATTTAGTAAAAATCGGTCAAGCCGTTGCGGAGGAGTACGGTAACTAACATTGTGACATGGAAAAATAAATTTAATAAATATTTGAGTCTCCCATACAAGAAACGTGTTCTTTTGTTTAAGCTAGTATTACTAGTATTTATGCGCGGGTCCAACTCGCACTTGGCCTTTTCTTATTTTTACTGTCAACTTGCTGCTTTATACATTATTTCTAATAAAAAAATAAAATAAAAGGGTTATGGTAAATAAATAGTAGCTGATTCTCAGACCTACTGAATACGCATATAAAATTTGGTAAAGATCGTTCAAGCCGTTGTGGAGTACGGTAACTAACATTATGACATGGAAATTTTATATACAACTAGTTGACCCAGCAAACGTAGTTTTGTATTAAAAAATAGACAGTAGCCGATTCTCAGACCTACTGAATACGCATGTAAAATTTGGTGAAGATCGCTCAAGCCGTTTCGGAGGAGTACGGTTACAAACACTGTGACACGGAAATTTTATATATTAGAAGATAAATATTGTAAAATCTATACAAGGTAATCAGTGACAAATGTACTGCGACCTGGCGTGTCGGTCGTTATTCGAGAAGCAGGTGTTCAGAGAATCCAACTACTGGGGTGATATAACTTCTACATAGAATCTAGACTTTCTACTAAATTGTTCTTCTAAATTACTGGGGTGAGTCTCAGTTTCAGAATTTTAAAGCAAAAAAGTAGGTAGCTAAGTAGATAAACACTTTATTAAAACACTCACAATAAAATATAATTACAGATACGCAAAGAACTTACAAGCTAGTGCCTTAACTGGCGACCTTATCGCTAAGAGCGATCGCTTCCAGGCAACCAATTCTAAGAGATTAGACAAGGAAGACGAGGTGTAATAATATAAGTGTGTATATGAATTCTAATAGATACATAAAATATTATGACAAAATAATATATACCAAATACATAAAATAATAATAATAATAAAATAATATATACCAAATAATACATATACACACACACACACAATATAATGAAAAAACGAAAATATATAATAAGCAGCATTAGTTTTATTTATTTACTTATTTTTTTGTGTAAATATACAATTCATACTATTTAGAATTAAAATATGAGAAACACAATTACAGAATTAAAGAATAAGTAGGTACATAAAAAAAAACAATTACGAGTATTAAATCGATATTCATTCATTAAAGAATTGACTACCTCGTTGGTGTTCCTCTTTGCCAGACTGCCAATCAAAAAGTTCCGGGTTCGATTCCCGGCACAGTCAACATCTTTGTGCTGAACTAAATTTGTTAACTGGGTCTGTCAGTCTGGGTGTCAAATAAGTATCTATATCAAGTACCTAATGTTTGTATGTGTGTATGTTATGAAGTATGTATATCAGTTGTGTTATGTAGTATTGTAACCACAATACAAACTAGAAATGGTTTAGTACGGGGCTAATCAGCCGTGTGTGAAATGTGTTCTAGAATTAATTTTGTTTTATTTATTTATTAAATCAATATTAATTTATTAATACAGTTTTTTGGACGGTAGCAGAGCATTATATCTAGTGCTAGTTAAAAAATCTATAATTTAGTAGTATTTACATATTATATACAGAAATACAGAACTTTATTAACCATAAATAACATACGTTAAAGGCAAGTCATACTACAATCGTTACTTAATACTTTAAAATACTAATTAGATTGAATTAAATAAACTTACAAATTTCATAAAATAAATATTCTTCCCCATTAAATACTACACATATTGCACCTGTTTCATTTCTATTAAATTTTAAATACTACTTTTTACACGTGAATAACGATTCTGCAAGCTCCATATTCATATTATATTCGCTAAAATTATAAAAGGAATTACTTTCAAAATTACTCTTTATTTTCTGTTTAAACATACTACTATTAGGATTTATTATTTTCCCTGGCAACTTGTTGTACATTAATATTTTTGTATAACATCCCTGTTTCTGTACTTTAGCTAATCTATATGCTGGTTGAACTTTACCTTTTTTCCTACGTAAACAATATAAAATAGCATCTTTATTATTTTAAATTATTTTATTTTCTTGAAATTCTAGCAGGCTATTACGTATGTACATTGAAATTACTATCATTATCTTATAGTACCTGGTTTGCTCGGTATTTTTCTTTTAATATGACATTTTCTAAAACTGATTCCTAGCTAGATCGATTTATCGCCCCCGATATACTAAATTTCATGAAAATCATTTGAGCCGAATCCGAGATTCCAATAATATTATGTATATACTAGAATTGCTCATTTAAGATATAAGACAAGATAACCTCATTGAAATAAGATGCACAAGTGTCTGGATGGGTGACCGAAAATGGATTCCTTATTTTCTGAGTTAGTAATCCAACTATTCAGTCGTCGTGGTACATCGACCTATTTATCTTAGATTGGAAAGGGACAACTCCGCGGTATCTTTTTACGATCTGTGAAATTCTTACTACCGCTTTCCAATTTGTTAGATCGTAAAGTTACTGTTTAAGGGCTGTCTGAGAACACAGTTACTGGTATTGTTGGGCAGAGAATTCCAGTAGGTCTAGTAGAGGAACTGCGAATTTGGAATACTGGTCTGTTTTTTGGGAATAAATTCTTATTACAAAAATAATATACAATTATATATTCTCTGAAAGTTTCAAGCGTCTCACAGCTACCGTTATTTATATATAGCATAACGGAAGCTGTGAGACACTTAAAATTGACACGGATTAATTATAAATCGTGTATAAGCTATCAAATTAAATTATAAAATTTAGGTAAAATAAATATTTTCCATGCAAAAAGCGTAATTTTCAAGCCATATTTAACACGATCTTTATTACGATATTTGGTTGACCCTCTATACATTCACAGAATATTGAACTATGTATTAACATTAAAAATAAATTACAAAAGAATCAAAATTAATATCAAAGGGAATATATATACGGAACCCTTTATGCACGAAACCAACTTGCACTTGGCAAATTTTAACTTATTCACAGAAATTTTAATGCGAATCAAGTTTAGTGTGGTGAACACACCAGTTTCTTTTAGGCCTAAGAAGGCAGGTAATGAGGGCGAATTCAAATTACCTGGTTCTGCTTATAAAGAGAAGCTACCTATATCAACAGCGAAATATAACGACCTGCAGTTCTTGAAAATAATCTGTAGGCCTGGCACAAGACTTTATTACGATGGACTTCCACATCAGTCATTTGGACACCAATCATTATTGACTATGAACACAGTGTGGACAGTGATCATTATAGTCCTGATTTTTAAAACCTTACTTAAGATTCAATTGTTTTTAATTCGTTTATAATACCCTAAGAATGATTATTTTCTAAAAAAAAATACTATATGCCCAAATATCTTAAAACTAAAGACAAAGGACATTCATCATTATTGCAGTGGACCCTTCATCTATAAGCCTGTATAGAAGACACGTCAACCAGAACCCACAAATGTCACTAGGTCAGCGGGTGGTCAGCGGCAACGCTCATAAATAAATGAACAGCGCGTCGCTTTACTTCAACTGCTTACTTTTAATTTGTTCTCCAATAGAACAGGACAACATAATGTTTACGGACGGTGGGACACGGGATAGCGAATAGCGAATAGAAGTCTTTGTATTAGGGTCCCGTTGGCACCTTCAGGAACTATGATCACTGGTTAACATTTGTTTTTAGGGTTCCGTACCTAAAAGGTAAAAACGGGACCCTATTACTAAGCCTCCGCTGTCTGTCTGTCTCCAGGCTGTATCTCAGAAACCGTAATAGCTATAAAGCTGAAACTTTCACAAGATATGTATTTCCCGTGCCGCTATAACAACAAAAAGGGAAAAAAGAAAAAATATTAAGGATAAACGTGTTTTTGCTAAATTTCAATAATGGACACTTCAATTATAAAATTTAGTAAAATTTAATATTTAAGGTTGGCTCCTAAACTATAGTGGTAAACCCAACTCGCACTTGGCCAATTATTATTAAGTTTAAGAATAATAACGGATAAAAATATCCAACTAAAGTGGCATTTACCTCATATACTAACCTCATATACAAATAAACTTAAAATAAATACTAACAAAAAAATATACATTTTCGGGAGCCACAAACTAAGAAAGTACCTTTCAATTATTATTATAATAAAATAATATTCAATTTCTTCTACTTATAATATAATAAATCCGAAATTTGTGTGTGTGTGTGTGTGTGTGTGTGTGTTTAAGTGTGTGCATGTTTGTTACTTCTTCTCGCTCTAACAGCTAAACAAATTTGATTTTGATATAATTTGATGAAATTTGATATTGAAATAGACCTTGAATTAAGACATGGGCGGGCTACTACGTATTTATCCCGAAAACATTATTGATTCCACGGGAATCAATAATGTTTTCTCAATAAATTTAATGAGACCCAGAGGTCCTCGGATGACTTGAAAATCTTTCGACGTCAGAGCTTAGCCAATTAGCTCATACGAAGAAGAAGAAACTTAAACTTATTTACTTAAATGGTACCTACCATGTACTTGTACATAACATATTTTTTAATTACCTTAACTGAGCAGTGTTATTCTGTTTATTATTTTTATGTCTGTTGTACAGCGAACTAGAATAAACGGAAGAGTAACTCCATATAATTGCCGCTTTGAATTTGTATCCATCTACGCACACAATTATACTGCTATCCCAACGAAACACACACACACACACACACAAAGCTCGCACGCGATTGGTCGCATCAAGGTCACGCCACCGATACTAGCCGCGCGGGTAGCTGTTTTGCCCCGCCCACCGCGGTATTTTACGCGTAGACGGTGTAACCATTTTATCGGTCAAGTAACTATTCTATTTATTCTAGTTCGCTGCTGTTGTACAAAGATACCTATTTTTCAAACTTCACGGGTCAAACGAAATAGGTCACCAAAAGAAAGAACACCATTTAAGATACGAGTAGCTTATATGTAGTTGCATTATCTCTTTGGTGGCTTAAAACGGCTTCGATTCAATAAAGAAGGGTAAAGTGGGGTTTAAACATTATTGATTTAAGCACCCTTTAAGGGACCCTGTCTCGACCTTTAAGAGGTAGGGTAGGTATAACCCGTAACTATATCTTTTTAACCAAAGATAATATTCCGCTTGATGGGCGATGTAAGCAATGTCTCATATTAGCGCTGTTCGCCTCTGTGGTCGCGGGACGCGGTGCTAGCAAAGGACAGAGCTATAATTTGCCGTGCGGTAGAGCAGGACGGACTAAATTGTTAAAATGGGGATGTCGGTGTTTTAATTTTCGTGCGTTCGTCATTATTCCTGAAATTTCTGATTAACTTATTTGTGGATAACTGAAATAAATGGTCAAGCAGGAGTTGGGATCGCACATGAAGGATTATGGATGGAGGATATTTATTATTAACCTCTTAGGAATTGAAAATCGTAGTACGTGTATCATTCGATACATATAGCGCCATCTATTCGTATTTTTAGAAACGACAACCTGGGTCATGCAATTTACGATCCTATATCACTATGCGACTGCAGCGCGTTGCGGAATTTGGCGGCAGTTTTGCTCGCTCGATTTGCAGCGCCATCTAGGTTTCATCGGTGATTATGGCAAACTTTCGCGCCACGCTTTATTGTATGGGAATCAGCAATCCTTTATAGTATTCTGATCCTTGCAAAAAGCAAGCATAGTTATAGCAGGATGGACTCTCAGAGTTTTAGTTTTCGCATATTCAAAATTATTTCTGTAATTATTGATTAAGTGGTTGACTGACGGATTATTGAAAAATTAAGTTTCGTTGTAGAAAGAAATATAAGCTTTCAGACAGATTGATAATGAACATAGAAGACTGCTTGGAAAGAGTGATGAAAACAAGTAAGTTTGTTTCGTGAGAGAGGAAAAGCTTATACGCGATCTAGTGGGATAATTATCTTATCATTGTTGGGTTCAACTAACTGTGATAGAAGGTTCGATTTTTCTAGCGTATATACGTCAATAAAGAAAACCCTAGAAAGTTCGCTTCTTCTTTCTTAAACTCGTTTTGTTATGTAAGTGGGAGGAGATGAACTTTCAATTACGTAAACTCTATATAACGAAGCTGAAGGGACTGTGCATTTTATGGCGTTATAGAGAGTGGTCGTTAAATGGAGAGAATGTATCATTGTATGGCCTCTTATCTCATACGATGATGATGAAGAAGAAGATGTATTGAAATATGTCTATTTTTACTTATTAAAATGAAATTATACAAATAAATTTTCAGCGCTATATTTATTGTGAAATGTTTTAAAAAGAAGACTTAAAGTCTTATCAATTTACCAAACAATTCTGTTACGAAAAAAAGTTAGATAACTTTTTTGGAACAAACAAGTCCTTTACTAATTAAGCTGAAAGGCTTATAATTACTTCATTAATTATTTATTGGGCAATTAATCAACGTCGCGGATTTCCGAAATTGTTTGCGATTTATTTCCTGAAAAGTTGATTTTACTTTCCATTTGTTTTTTGTTAATTAATTCTTTAATCTCTCGACTTGTCGTTCGAAGAGTCAGCATCTCCTGATGATGCCTTGTGGTTAGGCGAAACACGTGTAGAGTTAAGAATTTCCGAATTGTGATAGGTAACGTTAATCTTAATTAATCTTAGATAATTAATCTTAGTTAATTTTTCCTTTACTTGTCTTAATTTGGATTTTGGATCACAGCGGAAGTACACTAAATATTTAATTTTGTCATCTAATTAATTCTTTGTTTCGCATCTTTAGCCTTTGACGCGGAAAGGACGGGGTGTTATAAGTTTTACGTATTATGTGTGTGTCTGTGGCATCGTAGCTTGATGACACATAGTGTTAAATCTATTTGACAGCCTCTTTGGCGTAATGGTTACCATGCCGGACTGCTAATCAGAAGGTTTATAAACAGATGATAATCATGTGGAGCTAGGAGATAAAAGTGGAAATAAGTTGGAATAAAAGATAGAAGAAGTGATGATGACATTACTAAAATAAAATAAAAAAAACAAATATAGGCATTGTTATCAGTTCAGACTAAGTATCTATGGCAATTTGATAAGAAAATCATGTATTATTCGGCTATACAAAAGACAACACCATTCAACATAGTACATATATGGAAATTACCTATTGCCAATTATGCATCGTTTAAACTTAGAGCTTAATTGAATAATCGAAATCAAATTCAAAAAAACAATAGTTTTGTGAAATCATATTACAAGGATATGGAACTATATTGTAACTGAAAATAAGGTTACTTAAGTACTTATTTAGTTTTATATTACATTAAAAATATGGTATATAGGTAATTGAAGTAAGAAAACTAAATTACTTCATTGATATCATCTTTTATATGCACAAAAATTTTAGTCTCTAAACATCTACCATGTTGTTATATATCTGAAGCATGAAAGTTACGAAATATAATATATGAAAAAAAGAACTTGAAGAGTGAAGTTTGATCAATATTATATGAGAAAGTTTCATGCGAAGATATACCTATATACTGCCTCCCTCCCAAAATCCCTCGTTTTAAAATTTTGTGGCAATTGTTCTCTATAGAATGAGCTGATATTGAGGGTAGGGTTGCTACTAGATGAGGACTAAATTTTCTACTATTTTGTGTCTCTAAAATGTTGCCTGTAGGATAAAGCCTCGTATTCACTAGGCGACAAATCGTCGCAGAACCTGTCTAGGCACATGTCGTCTACGTGTCGCCGTGACGTCGCGCTCTGTTCTGCGACGACGCACGCGACTATACAGCAACATCTACGTGTCGCAGAACAGGTTCCGTGTTTTGGCTCGCGAGTCAGAACTTCCTGCGACATCAGTCCTCATTAATAGATTTCGATGTAACATAGCTTTAAGTCATATTTTTTTTACCAATTTTTTTGCTTAGTTTCGACTAGCCTTTTTTTGTAATCGTGCGCAAACTTCCATATTGGATTTTGCAGGAAATACGTAAGCGTTATTAGAGAATTTCCTGTGTTACAAAGGCCAGGTTTTTTTTTCTACATTTATTATTTACTATTTACCTTTGTTTTGAGTAAATTACCTATTATTCACGAGTAAGCAGAGTAGGCTATGGTTTAAATATTTTGTGTCGCTTACAAAGGCCAGTATTTTTAACCGACTTAGTCCTGATAGTTCCTCGGGCGACATCTCGGCGGAGACTGCTGGTATGGACAAGCAAAATGTATCACGACATGTTACCAAAATGTTCTGAGAACACGCATCGTAGATTTTCTGTAACAGTCTCAGAACTTGTGCCCTAGTGAATTCGAGGCTTTAAAGTACTACCACGTTGTTATATATCTTCGCATGAAACTTACTCATATAATATTAATCGAACTTCACCTTTCAAGTTCGTTTAATCATATATAATACAAGATATAACCTAATACATATATAAAATATAAATAATACTATATCTAGCACTATATCTGTGCTCTAGCTTTACCTAGATTCTCTTATAAAAGCTCAACTCTTGCAGAAAATATTGTCCAACAGAGTGCGTCATATATACCTTACTACAGAGGATTCTAAACCTTAATAAAGCTTTCGTACCTAAAAGGTAAAAACGGAACTCTATTATTAAGTCTCCGCTGTCTGTCTGTCTCCAGGCTGTATCTCAGAAACCATAATAGCTAGAAAGCTGAAATTTCACAATTTATGTATTTGCCGTGCCGCTATAACAACAAATACTAAAAATAAAATAAATAAAGTATTTTCTCAATGGTACGTTTACACTTATGCCGAAGTAATATATAAAAATAATTTATTAGAAACTTACATTCACTAGAAACAGAAAATAATTAGAAAAAGAAAACAAGAATTTATTTTAAACAACAACAAAGATTATGAAAAATAGCATTTTACCAAATTAAATAATATAAATGTAGTATATCAGTTTTTAGGATCCATATAATACACACTAGAAATGGTTTAGAATGGGTCTAACCAGCCGTGTGTGAAATGTGTTAAATAGCTCCCTTTACCTGTGCAAAGAAAAATAAGCATTAAAGTTTTCGAGTCGCTGTCGTAACACTCGCTCATACATACATATCTACACTAATATTATAAAGTGGAAAACTTTGTTTGTTTGGTTGTAATGAATAGGCTCAAAAACTACTGGACCGATTTTAAAAATTCTGTCACCATACGAAAGCTACATTATCCACGAGTAACATAGGCTATATTTTATTTCGGAAAAAAATAGGGTTCCGTGAGATATTTGGATTTTTCGGACACAAACTGAAAAAAATCAACCAAAGTAGTTACTTATTTTGCGTGCGCTGCCTAAACTACAAAAGTTAGAACCATAAAATGTTAGAATTAAGGAGCAAGACTTAGTTAGCGCTTTGCGGGCGGTCCTTTAGTTAGTTCTAATAGAGATATATTTATTATCGGCTGTGCATCCGTGCGAAGCCGGGGCGGGTCGCTAGTATAAACATATAATAGGTATGTATAAACACAGAACACTCTACAAGCTTGTTAGTTCAAACACGTAGTTCTGAAGAGATTAGACAATTCATTGGAGTTAATCTACTGGGCGTTCTTCGGTCGCATACAAACTGATGTTAAATTAACGTGATTGGCTGAGCGAAGCAACCTCTCCTCTGTCTGTATGTATTACCATTATTTTAGCGCCTGTAGCTCGGCTAGCTAAGGTGGGCAAGCAATAGACACCAGAGTGTCTATAGTTTTCAGGCCGCCCGAAGGCCTCTAACTTGGCTTAACGACTGCTTGTACTAAGACTAGCAGCATGGACCTACAATTTAACCTGTCATCCGACCCACGGTAGCGCCCAGATGAAAATACCACTTGAGAAACGTCAGCTTTGTGCATGGTCACCCATCCAAACACTGTCCGCATCGACCGTTGCTTAGCTTCGATGATCGCGTCAGGTTACCTTAGCTGGTTAGGTATCACCGTAGCGCCTGTAGCTCGGCTAGCTAAGGTGATCTGACGCGATTATCGAAGCTAAGCAACGGTCGATGCGGACGGTGTTTGGATGGATGGCCATGCATAAGACTGTTGTTTTAAAAGTGGCATTTTCTACCGCTACCGTGGATAGGATGACACGTTAAATTGTAGGTCCCGGCTACTAGTCTTAGTAAAAGTAGTTGTTAAGCCAAGTTAGAGGACTTCGGGCGGCTCGAAAATTCTCGACACTAGAGCTTAGTCACTTAGCTCATACAAAGAAGAATAAAAAATACTGTTTTAAAGTTAGCATTCTACTTTTTCTAAGACTAATAGCCGGGACTTCTAATTTAACAATAGGTTTAGTGTATGATCCCTTAATATTTTCATTCCCCGGTTTCGGGACCCGTCTTTATCTTTAGGGTACGGAACTCTAAAAAGGGCGAACAAACTGAGAACAAAATGATTTTGCATAAGCTACGTTGACTTTCTGAGGAACGGAACCCTAAAAACTTAATCTGAACACGATAAAAGGCTTCAATACTTTACTTCGAAACTCTTTTCAATCTCTAACGTCAGTCAATTTTTCCCTTCCATACAGGGCTATAATTGTCAAATTAATATTAAACAGACTTTCAGAAAGACACAAGTATACATTAAAAACTTAGCCCTGATATTCAGTAATGTAATATTTGATATTTAGTAATTGAACTGATCTTCGTCAAACAAAGCTTAAAATACTCCCGTACTACTTACACATCTCTTCATAAAAATATAAATCAAATTCAAATTCAAAATAAAATTAAAATAAACACACACTAACACAGACACGTCTAACTTTTGGTTATTTATGGGACGTCAAGTGAAAGCCGGAGTTGACAGCTGACTGGTTTATTCAAAGAACACACAGTATTTCTTATAAAACTACCCACATTTCACAAAACCTCACAATTTAAACTATTTTTCAATATTTTTTACCATATACTATTTAAAGAGAAACAAAATTTTGCTCTTATCGTCGCTTTTACTACTGAATTAAAGGTAATAAAACTGAAACAACCAGCCCTATCATTTACGTAGGCTTTTTATAGGATTTTTTTAAATATATTTTTTCACTCCCATAGCGCCTCTCAGGTAGTCCTGTATAGTATTTGGAAGTTCGATACGAAGTAATTGTGTCATGTGTGTAATTTCGTGTGAGTTTGAACAGCTGTCGAGAATTACGGACTTTATTGAAAACCTTGTACACAAGGGAAGTTTGTTAAAGTCATTATAATGCCTAAACCGAATACAGAGAAAAAGGAGATTGGAGAAAAAATGAAATAAAATTTGTATATTTCCGCTGTGATCTGAAACCAAATTAAGATACATATTTTGTTTCGGCTCAGTCCGACGAGTGAGAATTCTAGCCGAGGGGAGAGACACTTCGTTGCGTTAGGAAGGTAGATAAGGCATATATACATATATAGCATATAACTAGAATACATAGAATTAAGTCAAATCCTAAATATGTCAAACATAAAATAAAACTAATAATAAAACAAACAATAAAACAATAAACTAGGGATTAGGCACACTGGGTGAGTTGTAGGTGGTCGCCCGGGAGATAAACCTATTTTTTTTATTTAATTTTTTCTTTAGCGTATCTTAATTTGATTTCAGATCAAACAACCTGCGAGAATCATTCACCTTATTTAAATTTATTGTAATTTCTTAGGTGAATTTTTATGTTAAATATTATTTTTCTTGAAATAATGTAAATAAATAAATAATCACAGCGGAAACACACTAAATATTTTATTTTATCTCCAATTTACAATGGATTTCCGCAAAGTAAGGCCTGAGTCAATTCGAGTATAAGTTAATTTGTGCTTTTTAATAGGATTGTACCTGTAGCTCGGCTAGCTAAGGTGATCTGACGCGATCATCGAAGCTAAGCAACGGTCGATGCGGATGGTCTTTGGACGGGACGCACAATACTGTCGTTTTAACAAAGATTGAAAAGTGCAATTTTCATCTGGGTGCTATTGTGGGTCGGATGACACGCTAAATTGTAGGTCCCGGCTGCTAGTCTTAGTACAATCAGCCGTTAAGCCAAGTAAGAGGCCTTCGGGCGGCTTGAAAACTCTCGAAACCAGAGCTTGGTCACTTAGCTCATACGAAGAACAAGAAGGACTCTCAAAGTGACTGCTGGAATATGTTTCGTTAGGTGTTTCGCGACAGATTTTTTACAACTTGATGGTTGCTAGCCAGACAAGCCAAGACACATTCACACACGGTTGGTTAGCCCCATACTGAACCATTTCTAGCTCGTATTATGGTTGCTAACACAACTGATATACTTCATATACATACATACATATCATATATGAATACATATTTAACACCCAGACCCACATCCAACAAATTTAGTTAAGCACAAAGATGTTGACCGGGCCGGGAATCGAACCCGGAACCTTCTGATTAGCAGTCCGGCATGGTAACCTTTACGCCAACGAGGTCATCAAATGGCCTACCCTATGTTATGGTTTCCTCACAACGTTTTCCTTCACCGGAAGCTCGAGATCACTGGCAGGGATCGAGCCCACGACATAAGTGATGTAAGGCGCCCACACGCCTGACTGAGCCGCTGTATTTGTATAAGTAAGTGCACATTTAAAAGCCGCGGGTGTAAGGAAGGTAATCCTATTAGTTCAGGCTGTGTGAATTCCTTCCAAATCAGACGCTTGGAAATCGTTAAGAGGGTTTATTATTGTCGCGAAGCTCCCAGAATAGAAAGTTCTAGAAAACACACGAACACCTTCTGTCTCGCTCTCACACTTACATATTTGTTGTCTCACTCACACAGTAACTTGAACATTCTAGATTTTACTGGGAAGTAGTATGGAAAGTTACAACCTTCCAGAACTTTCTAGAAACTTGTTTACCGTATATAAGGGAGCGGACCGGACTAGCGAAGACAGTTAACTGCGAGTCGTAGTAGAGTTAACTACGAGTGATACCCCGAGCGAAAAGTTTTGACGTGACAACGTCTTAAATTAGGTTGCGGCTGGGAGTCACTTATGAAAAAGTGTAACGCCCGGTAACGTTACGATGAGTCACCGAACGAGAGAGAGGCCCGCTGAATGCCTTGCGTCTCTCTCCCACTCAACTATGATCGGTCTGCCGCGCGCGCAGCACGCGGCAGACGTTGTCACGTAAAATCTTCGCCCGTAAAACCGACTTTACAGGCAACCATTTTTTAATTATTTTAGATAGGTTGTCTTGATTATAGATAAAAATGATGTACAATTTTTGGGTTATTTTAGCACAGTCACTTGTTTATTTAATTTTAACCCGATATTTTCCGCTATTAGTGCGATTGATTGCAAATCAATACATATAATACTAGAAGCCAGTCCCGGCTTCGCACGGGATATAAAATAATCCAATATTGACCTCTGACGCCAAAATATCGGAATGTTATAAGTTTGAAGGGTCTATGTGTGTGTGTGTGTGTGTCTGAGGCATCGCAGCTCTAGTACAGATGGCCAAATTTAAATCTAGATTTCTTATTTGACTAGCAGATCTTCCCGGCTTCGCACGGGCTTTAAAATAACCTAAGTTGCAAAGAGAAACAAAATATAGCCTTTGTTACTTAGGGTTATTGTAGCTTCCCAACGGAGATAGAATTTTTCAAATCGATCCAGTAGCTTCGGAGCCTATTTGCGTCAAACAAACAAAAAACAAAATAAATTTTTTCCTCTTTATATATTGGTATAGATAATAGACAAGTGTGTTAGTCGTGAATGTTCTTAGCTATGTTTGATGAAAATTTGAGTTGATTTAAGATGTCAGTTGCAATGGCAACTATATGTTAGCGGCAACTATATAGTTGCCATGGCCATGTCAGATGATATACATATGTACTCGTATAACATCTGCTTAGATTGCATCGCAGTCTTATTAAGTATTTAAGTAATGCTTGTAGAAGGACTTGCCTTTAACGTATGTTATTAATGGCCAATAGAGTTCAGTATTTCTTTCTCTCTAGATCAATAAATATCACGGTTCATAACATAGTAATAAGCATTTTTTTCAGGTATAGTTTTACATCCATTTTACATATTATAAATTATAAAATAAATTAATAATTAGAAATATTATACATTAATTAATTAACATAGAGCCTTGTGACAAACGGATAGACATACAGACGGATGGATAGGGAAGTTTTAGTAATGGGGTTGGTAACCTTTTGGAACGTAATCCTAAAACCCACGACACAAAGTTCAAAGCACATGATATTTCTTCTAAGAATTTCTTAAAGTTCGAAATACACGTTTTTGTCGATAAATATCAAAATCAAAATAGAAGTATCTATTCCCAACCGAATATACTACAAATAAATACTAGCACAAATCTACAAGCGAGCATACAGGGTTAGTAATAAGGCCTGTTTTTACCTAAAAGGTAAAAACAGGCCCTATTACTAAGCCTCCGCTGTCTGTTTGTCTGTCTCCAGGCTGTATCTCAGAAACCGTAATAGCTAGAAAGCTGAAACTTTTACAAGATATGTATTTCCCGTGCCACTATAACAAAAAAATACGAAAATAAAAAAAGTGACATTTTTTAGCTTTTTTTACCCCTCCCTCCCATTGGTGATACATAGTTAGGTTTAAGACTACCCCCACCCCCTTCCTATATCACGTGTATTTTTAGTAACTACACAATTTCGTAACTATTTTTCAATATTTATAAAAAACAGCTTTCGGTATAATCTGATTTTATAAGGTATACAAAATAAGTTAGCTAGCAACTATAAGTTAGCGTGAGACCAAAAAAACTAACGCCGCTTTTCGGTTCAGTATCCCAAAAGAATATTAAATAAATAAATATTAGGACACATTCACACACGGCTGGTTAGCTCCATACTGAACCATTTCTAGTTCGTAATGGTTGCTAACACAACTGATATACTACATATACATACATATTATATATAAATACATATTTAACATCCAGACCCACAACCAACAAAATTTAGTTAAGCACAAAGATGTTAACCGGGCCGGGAATCGAACCCGGAACCTTCTGATTAGCAGACCGGCATGGTAACCTTTACGCCAACAAGGTCGTCATATTACAACCCCCCACCCCTCTGTGATATTTCGTACCCCCTTTTTTCGATAGACGGCCCCTTACAGGGTTTTGTGTTAGTTATCAGTAGCCTTGTATAAAATGGTTTTTCTACGAACATTCTCATACATAAATCATATTCGCTTATTTCTCCATTCTACTCTCAATAAGCTCTCCAAAGTGGTATTTGAGATGGAATATTTACCAGCTATTATTGGGTAGCCATGATTTTGCTGCAAAAAAAGAATATGTTTGAAGAAAATTTGGTGCTCAAATGAAAATGTTGTAATAATTGTTATTTATGAAAAGTGTTTTTGTTATATGTATAATATGTGTCTCAAAATAAACAAATTATTATTATTAAAATTGACGACCTCGTTGGTGCAACGGTTACCATGCCGGACTGCTAACCAGAAGGTTCCGGGTTCGATTCCCGGCCCAGCCGACATCTTTGTGCTTATCTAAATTTGTTGGTTGTGGGTCTGGGTGTTAAATATGTATCTATATAAAATATATAATATGTAGTATATCAGTTGTGTTAGCTACCATAACACGAACTAAAAATGGTTCAGTATGGGGTAAAGCAGCCTTGTGTGAAATGAGTCCTAGTATTTATTTATTTAAAATGATAAAATTAAATACTATTTGTCAGTAATAAATTATGTTTACCGCGTTATTTTTGCGTCTGTAATGTAAATCATTTATTACTCCACGCGCCCCACAGTGTAAACCACGATAATCTGGGACGAAAATAAGAAAATCCGAAATAAAAAGTAGCTTATGTGTTAATCCAAGGTCTAAGCTATTTTCATAGTAAATCTCAACAAAATCGGTCAAGCCGTTGGAGCGTGAAGATGTAACAAAGATTTTACAAAGTGTAATTTTGATAAAAATCTCGTAGGGTTCAGCCTGCTTGCAATGTAATCGGAAAATATTGATAATTTACGACATCACATTAGAAACCTAAAAAATACCAGAATTTCTCCATTATTCAACGGATGTTATAATACATTTAAACCTCTTGAATCAATCTATTTATTAAAAAATCAGTATTAAAATCCATTGTGTAGTTTAAAAGATTTAAGCATACAATGTGACAGAGAAAGTGATTTTTTTACTTCGACCAAAAATGTACTAGATTTAAAGTGATGTCTATAAAAACGGCAATGAAAATAAGACCACAAGTAAGAGTGTGGTCTTATTTGAGTTTGAGGAATTTAAGCGTTATTAGTATAGAAATACAGTTAAATTGTTGTAACGCTCACTGCGTACGGTCATAAAATTTTATAGCTGTTATCGCGGAGCGAGATAGCTTATGTTTATTACGGCACTAGTCGATACTCAACCTAAAGATACAGTAGCAAGGTTGACTTGAATTGAAACATATTTTGTATTTCTGTGTATATTGTAATAGATACAATATAGTATAGTCAACTCATGCCATTTTTTTGTGCTGTGTTTGTATGCAACACTGAAACTGGTTTATATTTGATTGAAGTTTTTTATACTATGTAGTGATGATTGCAGTCACCCTACGTAATGTGTTGTCTTTCAAATGTTGCTAGGAGACACAACAATGCAGTCACTATTCCAACAAAAGAAACGGGGCGTCAATACAATACACTTACTAGAATTCTTAACAGTATTGTCGAAGGCTTTCTAGAAATCGTTAACAATTTCATAGACGACGCAAAATCGATGACTCACAGTCATATTGTTGAATTTCAAAGTCAATGTAATTAACATGACTGTCCATGTCGTTTTGATATTAGGCCGTTTTGCTACTAGGTCATATTGATAGTAAGTCGTTATGCTAATAGCCCAAGAGCCCATAAGTTTCTGACCTTCCTTATTTAATAAAAGCTGAAAAATTGTTCTATGTGTGTCCCTAGTAGAGGAAGAATGATCCCCAACTATGAAGCTGAGGCAGCGGTGGCTTTGGCAGATAACTGGTAACAAAGGCGTATAATATTCCATCTCAAATTCGTCATAGTATAAAACTTGTTATAGTACGAGTATAATATGTCGTATTGCTTTTAGGATGATCTGCTAATAGGGCGTTCTGCTTAAATGTCTTTTCGATACGAACCCATTTATTGATACAGTTACAGGTCATTCATTCATTCATTCATTCAATATTTAAGAACTGGGCTCTTGTCCGTGGACTTTTTTCCAGGTAGTTCTGTCTTCGGCCAAATCCTTGACCTCCCTATACGACATGACTTTTGCCTTTTCCTTAATTTGGTCTAAAAATGATCTTCTAGGTCTTCCTCTTCCTCTCCTGGCTTCTATCTTTCCTTCTAAGATATTTTTAATGAAATTGTCATGTCGTATAAGGTGGCCAACCATCTTTCCTCTTCTCTTGTCTATTATATTTAATATGGTTCTTGGTTCTTGTACTAGGCAGAGTACCTCTTCATAATAGTTTTCTTTTCTTTCCAACTTATTCTTTCCATTCTTTCCTTTTTCAATATTGAGGCAGTTGATATGCTGTCTGCCATCTTGTGGTGGCTACCATCTTAGTTACTAGTATATTTTCATTAAATATAGCTAAGAACACTCTCAATTAACTTCACTTTGACCCTAAGAGCGTTAGAAATATAATTACAATTATGTACCTTGCAATTATATCTTGGTACCTCCTTGCCATGTAAAAGCTAGTGTAACCTCAAAACCGAAACTAATTTAACACTTGATGTAAAATATAATGGAAGAGGTATTGCGCAAGCTATCTTGTTCTGCCGAAGGTTCGCACGAACTACGGCAAAACAATGATAACTTTTGCAGGCGCGCAGAGTTATAATAAACTACCCTCAGCTCTAAAAAAATGTAAGCCCGTTCACCGCATTCAAAAGTCGACTTTACCACCACGTAATAACGGATAGCTCACTTTTATGAATGCGTTGGACGGGCAAACTGTTTATTTACATGTACATTTAAATTGCTTAGTAATTTTATAGTGGCGACGAATATTACAAATAATATTAATGTAAATATGTAAATACGTTCTCATGCAAGTGATAATTTAATATCTTTTGTGAGAATAAATATCTTTAAACCTAAACCTATACGGCAAAATCTTCAATGTACATTTTTTTTATATTATAAATCTTAAACGGTAAAAAATATCGAAAAAATAGCCTAAAGACCGTCTAAAGAACAACTCTAAGAATGTTAATAGTTATTTTGGTACCAAACAGACTTATAAATATGAAACAAAACTCGTTCAATTATTATTAAATTTCTGATAATTTAAACCAGTTTTATCTCTAATTCATAAGGTATGATTGGTAATACATTAAGTGTAAATATTCTTAGTTGTTCTTTAAAAGGTCTTTAAGCTATTTTTTCATCGTTTATAATATATATAAAAAAAAAACTATAAATTCAATTTCGCCCATGTCATCGCCTTAGGAAGTTTCTATGTAGGTTGTTTTTTTTACGCTTAATAGGCTTGCGCTTGACCACAACTCACCTGATGTTAAGTGATATTTCAGTTTAAGACAAAGCGCGCTTGCCTTGAAGAAACCGGTTCACTCTCGCCTTGAAGACAGTAAGGTTGTATTCAGTGGGAACAGGGATTCCGGCAAGGAGTTACACAGTTTAGCCGTCCGCGCTATAAACGTGGAAGCGAATCGCTTAGTACGCATTTTCAGTTTTTTTTTTCGCATTTTTTTTCATGTCTAAATATTAAAGAGAAAATAAGGTGCTGGAAAAATCTTTTTAGTTTTGCTCTGTCCGTGTCCATTCGCCTGATCGTCCGTATGAACATACATTGATATAATGCGTTTAACGATACCGTGGGTCGGATGACACGTTAAATTGTAGGTCCCGGCTGTGTATACACAGCTATAGGTATAAATACAAGCAGTCGTAAAGCCTTGTTAGAGAGAGGCCTTCGGGCGGCTTGAAAAATCACTCGACACCAGAGCTTGGCCACTTAGCTCATACGAATAAAGAAGAAGATAGTCGGGAATCGAACCGGGACTCCAACAATCTCCAGACAAGCCACACTCGTTCTTAACATGACACAACATGTCTATTTAATTTTAATGTTACTGAGACTTCATTCCGTACATTCTCTTTTCATATAAATGAGTATTAAGTAAGTAAAATATTGAGCTCATTTTTTCCTTATACAGGGCTACTGGTAATTATTGTATTACCTTTGAGGGCTTTCTGACGTCAGTAAACATATCCTTAATTCAAATTTAAAGAAAACCTAATAACTAATAACTTTTAATTTATAAATCACGTCCATCAATTGTTTCATAATGTATTAGGTACATGTTTTTTAGGACGCTTTCAATCTTATATCTTTAAATGAGCAATTCTTGTATATATAAATATAATTGGAATTTCGGAATTGGCTCCAACGATTTTAATGAAGTGTAGTATATAGGGGGTTTCGGGGGCGATAAATCAATCTAGCTAGGAATCATATTTAGAAAATGTCATATTAAAATATAGAATAATTGAGAAAATCCAAAGTTAAAAAAGAAGAAAACAGAGATAGCCGTGTATTCGGATTCCTTATAACAGTAAATTAAAGTAAAATATTGAGCACATTTCCTCCGCGAGTTTTGTTTAACTTTATAAAGACAAGTCGCGAGTGTATTTAATGACGCACACGCCTTGTTTGAAATGAGTTCGTATGAATCAAGTTCTGGAGTTCAATATTTGGTTAAAGTTGGAGTTAGACTATGCATAGTTCATCATCATTATCATCAGCCTATGCTCGTCCACTGCTGGACATAGGCCTCTCCCAAGGCACGCCACTTGGCCCTATCCTGTGCAACTTCGCCATCCACTACCCGCTACCTTCCCCTATAAATAAATATAAATATTAGGACAAATTCCCACACAAAAAAAATGTTTAGTTGTTTTTTTCGTCGTGGCTTAAATCATAGAGGTATCATCCGGGGGCCTTCACAAGTAGAGTTAATAGGTTTCTTCTAGGTCAGCGTGCCACACTGTAGACTGCAGTGCAGCTTAACATCAGGCTAGCTGTAGTCAAACGCTAACCTAAATAAAATTGTTTTAAAAAACAAACAACCGACTTCAAAAACACAACTAAAAAGGGAAAAATAATTTTAAGCCTAAATCAAATCAAGAATATATAAATAGAATAGGAGAGTTTATTTCATGTACTTATAAAAAACTATTTGCAATTTTTAGTAATCCTGTATTCTTGAAGTCGGTGCCATATAATAAGAACAAATTAATGTTTGTTAAAAAAAACTATTTTCAATTGTCTTTCTTTGCTGGCACCGACTCCAAGAATACAGGATTACTAAAAATTGCAAATAGTTTTTTATAAGTACATGAAATAAACTCTCCTATTCTATTTATATATTCTTGATTTGATTTAGGCTTAAAATTATTTTTCCCTTTTTAGTTGTGTTTTTGAAGTCGGTTGTTTGTTTTTTAAAACAATTTTATTTTTACATTTTTAGTGGTTAGTGATGATATTTTGTTTAAGTTTTAGGTATGGAGAGCCAAATAAACTTCACGATGAAAAAATTTGGCGTGTGCCAGGCAGGCAACCAATTGGGAGCAAATCAAGCTGGATGCGAGCGAAGCGAGCGCGAAAATTTTCACCGTATTTGTTCCGACCGTTTAAGCATAAAGAAGTCCAAAGCAGCACCAATTACATAATGTTTGTTGTGTTAAAGCTTACTAGAACCAAGTGCGAGCGAAAAGAGGTGGATGCGAGCGAAGCGAGCTGTGCGCGAGCGAAGCGAGCGCGAAAATTTTCACCGCATTTGTTTGAACCGTTTGAACATAAAGAAGTCCAAAGCAGCACAAATAACATAATGTTTGTTGTGTTAAAACTTACTAGAACCAAGTGCGAGCGAAAAGAGGTGGAAGCGAGCGAAGCGAGCTACGCGCGAGCGAAGCGAGCGCGAAAATTTTCACCGTATTTGTTCCAACCGTTTGAGCATAAAGAAGTCCAAAGCAGCACAAATTACATAATTTTTGTTGTGTTAAAACTTACTAGAACCAAGTGCGAGCGAAAAGTGGTGGAAGCGAGCGAAGCGAGCTACGCGCGAGCGAAGCGAGCGCGAAAATTTTCACCGTATTTGTTCGAACCGTTTGAACATAAAGAAGTCCAAAGCAGCACAAATTACATAATGTTTGTTGTGTTAAAACTTACTAGAACCAAGTGCGAGCGAAAAGAGGTGAATGCGAGCGAAGCGAGCTACGCAAAATTTTCACCGTATTTGTTCGAACCGTTTGAACATAAAGAAGTCCAAAGCAGCACAAATTACATAATGTTTGTTGTGTTAAAACTTACTAGAACCAAGTGCGAGCGAAAAGAGGTGGATGCGAGCGAAGCGAGCTACGCGCGAGCGAAGCGAGCGCGAAAATTTTCACCGTATTTGTTCGAACCGTTTGAACATAAAGAAGTCCAAAGCAGCACAAATTACATAATGTTTGTTGTGTTAAAACTTACTAGAACCAAGTGCGAGCGTAAAGAGGTGGATGCGAGCGAAGCGAGCTACGCGCGAGCGAAGCGAGCGCGAAAATTTTCACCGTATTTGTTCCAACCGTTTGAGCATAAAGAAGTCCAAAGCAGCACTAATTATATAATATTTGGAGTGTTATAAGCCCAGAACATCCTGGGGGAAATTCGAACGAAGCGGGATAACTCCTAGCGAAGCGAGCGCATAAATATTTTCCTTATCCGTTCGAGGGTCTTGTCTATTAATATATCAAATTTTACAGTTCCTTCTTCCACTAAGTATGACCCAAGTGGCCAAGCTCTGGCGTCGAGAGTTTTTCAAGCCCCTGATTTAGTTTGACCCCTGCTTGTACTAAGAGTAGTGGTCCAGGCCCAACAAATTAACGTGTTATCCGAAGCACAGTAACGCCCAGATGAAAATATCATATTTTTTTATGGAAGTCTTGTGCATGGTTACCCATCCAAAGACTGGCCGCATGGGCCGTTGCTTAGCCTCGATGTTCGCGTCAGATTACTTTTGTTAGCCAGGCTGCTAATTTTATGAGCGAAATCTGTATTGCCGTATGAGCGCGAAGAAGTAAAATAGGTTATCCAGTTATTTGGGCTTCCCACGGGAATAGCAATGACTTTTAAGATAAAAAGTAACCTTCGTGTTATACAAGGTCTAGTCTACCCCCTATATCAAATTTTAGCGAAATCAGTGTGTCATGTGTTATTTGGTGCATCCCACGGGAACAATAATTATTTTCGGGATAAAAAGTAGCCTATGTGTAAACACATAGTCTAACCTATCTTCATTCCAAATTTCATCAATGTCAGTACAACCGTTCGAGCGTGAAGAAGTTAAAAAGATTTATATGTTATTTGGTGCATCCCACGGGAATAGTATTTATTTTCGGGATAAAAAGTAGCGTATGTGTTAACACATAGTCTTACCTATTTTCTTCTCAAATTTCATGAATATCAGTACAGCCAAACGAGCTAGAATCTCTCTTCATGCGTAAAAATAACCTAACTTTTTAGGTTTTTCTTCGATTTCCCTAGGAGTCCATCATCAGAACCAGCTTTGGTGACAATGGGACCAATTCAGAACCATACTCTTTCAATTAAAAAAATAATTTTGAGAATCGATCCACAAATGGCTGAGAAATCGGTGAACATACATAAAAAAAAAAAAAAATACATACACGTCGAATATATAACCTCCTCCTTTTTGAAGTCGGTTAAAAATAAACGACCCCTTTTAATCTACGCCACCAACACCTTTGCGAATATTAATTAATTTATTCATCTTAACTGAACAAAGTTAGGAGTAGGGTTGGTACTTCCAGTAACTTCATTTGCATACCTCATACCTTCTCTTGCAGGGATTTCGGTGAACTTATGAACAAACTCAAGATCACCGTTTATACCAAACATTTAGTGGAACAGGTTTACTAGCTAAATATTTAGACTTTTTTTGTACTCATTTCACACACGGCAGGTTAGCCCCGTATTAAGCCATTTCTAGTTTGTATTTTGGTTGCTAACACATCTGATATAATCCTACTATTACAAAGTAGTTTCTAGTTGTTCATTTAAAACTACATAAAATTATTACTAGTATTATTTTATTTTATGTATTTTATTATCTTCTTTATTGTACACTACGTCCTTGTTCAGTCGTTTATAAACTCCTCTCCATCCAAAGGTTGCCTGGAAGAGATCGCTTTAAGCGATAAGGCCGCTAATTGTGGCACACTAATTTGTAAGTTATTTTTTTTCTTTTTTTTTAATTTAATGAATGTGTCCAATAAAGAATTTTCTATCTATCTATAAAAAACGCAAACCTAAACGTAAACGCGAACGTAACGCGAACAAAAACGTGAACGTAAACGTGATCTATATAATACTATCTACGATAATATGATTACACAGCTCTACAAAAAATCTATTTTTTTTGTTGCCCTGGATATTATCGCAAATTCTTACGTTTTTAAGTGCCCAGATTACGAATATATTCGTAAAAGTACTAAATTTGCTCGTTTCTACAAATTGAATTTTGAACTATTTATTGTCAAAATTTTAATTTTCAGTCATTTGTTGAAAAGAACACGAGCAGATCTTACAAAATCATTGATATTTTCACG
Source organism: Mellilla xanthometata (assembly GCA_035578125.1). Lineage (NCBI taxonomy): Eukaryota > Metazoa > Arthropoda > Insecta > Lepidoptera > Geometridae > Mellilla > Mellilla xanthometata. Next base: position 933,153 of record JAPUBQ010000045.1, read on the forward strand.
AATTGCGTGTATAAATAGACCCAAAATCATCATCATATTAAAGGCAACAAAACCACTGTAGACCAGTGTTATGATTGACGTTAATCCAAAGTCAATCATACTTCCTCCAATAATCATCGTCCGTATGATGCTCGTCCCCGATGATGACATTTATATTCACAATTTGTAAGTAAGTGTGACCGTTTGTTTGTGCAAATATATTAAATGCCTTAAGATAGCAGTATACATAGTACTCTGTATCTGGCCCAAACATTTGTGAATAGGTCAGAGTCAGGGAAGCGAACCTTCGATGAAATTCAATAAAGTTTTGCAAAAGTTGTTATCTGATAAATTATTTAGATAAATCTGTCATCAACAGTTTGTTTTCCAAGATCAAGGTATTGACTGACATGTTTACATATTTCCAACAGATTTTTAAGAAAAGAAGCTTTTAAGAAGTCGTCCAAATCTTTATTGGCGTAAAATTACTTGGAGACAGATTCTAATAAAAATAGGAATAATTAATATTTTAATCATAAAATTGTTTTAAAAAACAAACAACCGACTTCAAAAACACAACTAAAAAGGGAAAAATAATTTTAAGCCTAAATCAAATCAAGAATATATAAATAGAATAGGAGAGTTTATTTCATGTACTTATAAAAAACTATTTGCAATTTTTAGTAATCCTGTATTCTTGAAGTCGGTGCCATATAATAAGAACAAATTAATGTTTGTTAAAAAAAACTATTTTCAATTGTCTTTCTTTGCTGGCACCGACTCCAAGAATACAGGATTACTAAAAATTGCAAATAGTTTTTTATAAGTACATGAAATAAACTCTCCTATTCTATTTATATATTCTTGATTTGATTTAGGCTTAAAATTATTTTTCCCTTTTTAGTTGTGTTTTTGAAGTCGGTTGTTTGTTTTTTAAAACAATTTTATTTTTACATTTTTAGTGGTTAGTGATGATATTTTGTTTAAGTTTTAGGTATGGAGAGCCAAATAAACTTCACGATGAAAAAATTTGGCGTGTGCCAGGCAGGCAACCAATTGGGAGCAAATCAAGCTGGATGCGAGCGAAGCGAGCGCGAAAATTTTCACCGTATTTGTTCCGACCGTTTAAGCATAAAGAAGTCCAAAGCAGCACCAATTACATAATGTTTGTTGTGTTAAAGCTTACTAGAACCAAGTGCGAGCGAAAAGAGGTGGATGCGAGCGAAGCGAGCTGTGCGCGAGCGAAGCGAGCGCGAAAATTTTCACCGCATTTGTTTGAACCGTTTGAACATAAAGAAGTCCAAAGCAGCACAAATAACATAATGTTTGTTGTGTTAAAACTTACTAGAACCAAGTGCGAGCGAAAAGAGGTGGAAGCGAGCGAAGCGAGCTACGCGCGAGCGAAGCGAGCGCGAAAATTTTCACCGTATTTGTTCCAACCGTTTGAGCATAAAGAAGTCCAAAGCAGCACAAATTACATAATTTTTGTTGTGTTAAAACTTACTAGAACCAAGTGCGAGCGAAAAGTGGTGGAAGCGAGCGAAGCGAGCTACGCGCGAGCGAAGCGAGCGCGAAAATTTTCACCGTATTTGTTCGAACCGTTTGAACATAAAGAAGTCCAAAGCAGCACAAATTACATAATGTTTGTTGTGTTAAAACTTACTAGAACCAAGTGCGAGCGAAAAGAGGTGAATGCGAGCGAAGCGAGCTACGCAAAATTTTCACCGTATTTGTTCGAACCGTTTGAACATAAAGAAGTCCAAAGCAGCACAAATTACATAATGTTTGTTGTGTTAAAACTTACTAGAACCAAGTGCGAGCGAAAAGAGGTGGATGCGAGCGAAGCGAGCTACGCGCGAGCGAAGCGAGCGCGAAAATTTTCACCGTATTTGTTCGAACCGTTTGAACATAAAGAAGTCCAAAGCAGCACAAATTACATAATGTTTGTTGTGTTAAAACTTACTAGAACCAAGTGCGAGCGTAAAGAGGTGGATGCGAGCGAAGCGAGCTACGCGCGAGCGAAGCGAGCGCGAAAATTTTCACCGTATTTGTTCCAACCGTTTGAGCATAAAGAAGTCCAAAGCAGCACTAATTATATAATATTTGGAGTGTTATAAGCCCAGAACATCCTGGGGGAAATTCGAACGAAGCGGGATAACTCCTAGCGAAGCGAGCGCATAAATATTTTCCTTATCCGTTCGAGGGTCTTGTCTATTAATATATCAAATTTTACAGTTCCTTCTTCCACTAAGTATGACCCAAGTGGCCAAGCTCTGGCGTCGAGAGTTTTTCAAGCCCCTGATTTAGTTTGACCCCTGCTTGTACTAAGAGTAGTGGTCCAGGCCCAACAAATTAACGTGTTATCCGAAGCACAGTAACGCCCAGATGAAAATATCATATTTTTTTATGGAAGTCTTGTGCATGGTTACCCATCCAAAGACTGGCCGCATGGGCCGTTGCTTAGCCTCGATGTTCGCGTCAGATTACTTTTGTTAGCCAGGCTGCTAATTTTATGAGCGAAATCTGTATTGCCGTATGAGCGCGAAGAAGTAAAATAGGTTATCCAGTTATTTGGGCTTCCCACGGGAATAGCAATGACTTTTAAGATAAAAAGTAACCTTCGTGTTATACAAGGTCTAGTCTACCCCCTATATCAAATTTTAGCGAAATCAGTGTGTCATGTGTTATTTGGTGCATCCCACGGGAACAATAATTATTTTCGGGATAAAAAGTAGCCTATGTGTAAACACATAGTCTAACCTATCTTCATTCCAAATTTCATCAATGTCAGTACAACCGTTCGAGCGTGAAGAAGTTAAAAAGATTTATATGTTATTTGGTGCATCCCACGGGAATAGTATTTATTTTCGGGATAAAAAGTAGCGTATGTGTTAACACATAGTCTTACCTATTTTCTTCTCAAATTTCATGAATATCAGTACAGCCAAACGAGCTAGAATCTCTCTTCATGCGTAAAAATAACCTAACTTTTTAGGTTTTTCTTCGATTTCCCTAGGAGTCCATCATCAGAACCAGCTTTGGTGACAATGGGACCAATTCAGAACCATACTCTTTCAATTAAAAAAATAATTTTGAGAATCGATCCACAAATGGCTGAGAAATCGGTGAACATACATAAAAAAAAAAAAAAATACATACACGTCGAATATATAACCTCCTCCTTTTTGAAGTCGGTTAAAAACTAACTTCTCATGTTAACTTAATCAATAATAATAGATAATAAACTTACATTTACATAAATATTCACATAATCACTTAACAATTACAAAGATTCGAGATATGTACGAATACGATTATTATTTTATGTCTTTTTATTTATTATTTGAAGTAACGGCCATACTTACTTTAAAACTTTGTAGCTTAACGTAAAGCGTATTTTATTAGGGTTCCGTACATAAAAGGTAAAAACGAGACCCTATTACTAAGACTCCGCTGTCTGTCTGTCTGTCTATCTGTATATTTAGGGGGCTCCCCATACAATAAACGTGTTTTTTTAATATGTTTTTGGTTAATATCAATAATGGCAGATGCTAGACACTTAAACAAAATTTACAAAATGTATCTCAAATTTAATTATAAAATTAAAAAAAAAAACAAATATTTAATGTTATTTGGCCAACATTTTAGTTTACACTTATATGTAATATGTCGTTTTTCATTTGTTTTATATTTTTCGTGAATGTTGAGTTTTACATATCGAGGTACTGATTTTGTAATATATCGATATGTCATTTTCGGGATTCGAAAAAAGTTATAAAACTTCCCCCTTCTCCGTCGGTCCAACTTCAGCAAAGTTTTTAAACGTTATCCGTGTTCGAAAACGACGCCGTACAAGACGACTTTATTCTCAAAACTGTATATCAAACTCATGCGAGCTTTCATTTGTTTCAGATGCAAAAACTAGTTATTCCTGCTCTTATCCTGGCGACTGTAGCGCTATCCTCGAGCAACTTCCTTCCAGAAGATTCTCTACACGAACTAAACGCAGACCCTCTCGACTACAACTACCAACAAAACGACAATACATTTAGCAATAAGCAGAAGAGCAGAAAACTAAACGCAATCCTATTCAACCTCGACATTGAACCTGAAATCGACAAAACGCCCAACTACATCGACAATAATGAAGATTACACCAAAACTACAAAAGACAACAACTATAACGTAAAAGGTTTCAGAAAAGAGCAATGGCACAACTATCCCAGACAACTAGATCGACTCAATAGATACTTCACTCAACACCAAAGTGCGGACAAAAGAAACATAGACCCAGATGAACCTGAAACCTACCCAGGTGGAAACGAAAAAACCTATGAAGAAACAGATGAAAGATACAAAGATCTAACCAACGAATATGTACCAAATAACGATGAAGACCTAAGAAATGACGAGGCTGAAATGGCAGCGGCAGTTATGAACCCCTTACTAATATTAAGAATTCATTTAGCTTGTTACAACAACAAACCAAAGGAGGTCGTTAATCTTGGAAACGGGAATCCTCGAGGTGATCAAGTAGACAGATTTATAAAGGAATTAAATCCCGAATCGAATCTAATCAAAGTAAAGCGTGAAGACAAAACGAATGAAGTAGCTGTTGACTCGCGTAAGTAGTAATTGATTTATTTCAATTAAAGGCTTTCTACTTGTTACTAGGTGTTAAAGTACATTGATGAAGTAAATTACATAATTTCTTTACGGGTATTTCAATGTATTTCACGTATGTATTTATTCATTGCAAACTTCTGAGTTATTAATTATTTTTAGACCATTGTGTTCAGATTAAATTAGACATTTAAAAAAGTCACAATAGCACAATAGCCTTGCATTTTGACAACAGAAATAATAAATACAGATAAAAAATAATATGGTATTGCCTGTAGTTCTACTAAGGTGATTTGTTGACGCGATCACAAAAGTATCAATTTATGTGCATTTCGATGGGTTATAATTGAAAACAACAAAGATTACTCTTTGACGTTATCGGATAAAAGACATATTAAGTCTTTACTGGAACTCTATATAGTTATGGGAGTAAAGACAGTTGATTAGTATTGCATGACATGAGCAAAGTTTTGTTTTTGCATAACTTAACGGACGTCTAAAGATCTATCCCAAGGATTAAATACTTGGGGTTGGTTTAAGATGGTCTATAAATTATTCTCTCAGTATCTTAACAGTAAAAAATATCTCAAAAATAGTTAAAAGACCGTCTAAATAACATCTTTAAGAATATTTTCACTTAATTTGGTACCAATCAGCCTTATGAATTAGAGATCAAACTGGTTTAAAAAAAATTGTTATATTTCACATTGATAAGTCTGATTGGTACCAAAGTAAGTATAAATATTATTATAATTTTTCTTAAAACGGTCTTTGAACATTTTTCGGTATTTAGTACCGTTTATGATTTATAATGAAAAAACTGTAAATTTAAGATTTTGCCCTTGTACCGCGTTATGTTAAAAAGTTAGTTAGCAAACATCACAATCACCTAACTCTCAACCTTTCCCTTGCAGACGATTCAGAGAATCCCACCGTGAAAAAGAGGCTGTTTGCCCTCTTCAGCCGCCTCCAGAGCCTCAGCCCTAAAGGTCATCAGTTGCACCATAGAAGACACATGTATGCTTTATACGGGCCCCCAGACAATGATGGGGGTGGAGTGCTTACTGCAGAGACCAGAGCTACCTTTATGAGACCACCAGGATCCCCTTTGCGATGGGGTTAAATTATATAACCAGCTGGGCTAGCACGGCTAGTGGACAATTTATCCACCGGGAGAGAGAGTAATCTGTTTCTCATGGTTGCTTTTATTGTTTTTTATATTTTTTTTTTGTTAATTCATTGTAATGATGAGTTTTAAGTTGTTTGTGAATTTCTTCAAAATCTTTGCAATATACATAAATTAAATTTCTTGTCTTATTATAAAAATGGAAAGAAATTCATAGTAACAATTACAAGTCACACAAATCATTATTGTAATTAATGATTTATTAATAAGTCATTAATTACTATATATATGAATAAATTCTACAATTATAACTCAAAGGGGCATGCGTTCCTTTTTTTCTCACCTTCAAATTAGACGATGGTTTGTCCATATTATGTCAATCGATGAGTATTGCTATTCCCCGTAAATCGTTGCTTTACGGGGAATAGCAGGATAAAATTTCCACGATCAACGTAAAAGTGAAAATATTTTGTAAGGGAAAAAGTCCCTTATTGCTATTGAGTTGGACAATATTATTATTTCCATTGACAGTGGAAATAATATTAGTCGTCGTCCCGTGCTAGCTCTGCAGGGCGCCAAATGTCAAAATAATAAAAAACACAATTGATTATTTATTTAATCATTATTATCAGTATTATCATGATTGATGGTTTATTCCAGCAAACACGTTTTTCTTATATTTTGTTGCATGATTTACTGGTCAGAGGGGTTATACAGATAATGTTTAAATTGTATTTAAAGCCATCAACGGAAGAACTTAAATGAACTAAGCGTTCGAATTGTAAAACAGAAAGTTGAAATTAATCAAAGTTATAGTACCTACATTCAAAGGAACAAAGTTTTTAATGAAAAACAAATTTATGAATTAGATGTTATTGCTTTTTTAAAACAGATTTTTTCAACGATAAATCTGAACGGTACTGAAATAAGTATAAATATTCTTAGAGTGGACGTATCTTTGGATGGCCCCTAAGCTACAATTTGATATTTTTTTCCATTTACGAAAAACCTGTAAAATCAAGATTTAGCGCTTAAAGCGCTTAAAGCAATATGACAAAAGTTGCTCAAACCAAGCTCTCGTCAGCTGTAATGCTCGTAAAAAAACTTATTCCCGAGCAACCGACCTTTCCTCACTAATCGATGGACAGGACCCAGACCTTTGTTACTTAAATAGATTCAGCTTTTTAGCTATATTTAGTTAATGACTCCGTACATGTGGTATTATATTGATTTCTGCTCCCGAACAAAACATTTTTCTACCAAACTTCTAGGCATAGAAATCAGTTCATTGATGGGCAAAAGCCGTTAGTTTAGGCGTTACTTTGCAGAAATCCAAATAGAAGAAATGATTAAAAATGACGATGTGTTATAAGTTTAATGTGTGTTATATCTGTTTTTCTGTTTCATGGTATCTGTTTGTCGTATGACCTCGACAATACAACCCAGACTAAAAGGCCGTGGTCCAAAACAGACTCCATAATCCAGATTATGAATATATTCATAAAAGTACTCAATGTGCTCGTTTTTACGAATTAAATTTTGAACAATTTCGTCGATAAAATTTAATTATTCAGACATTTTTTGTAAAACCAAGGATAACTTACAAAATCATTAATATTTTCATGAATTTTGTGCATAAATAGACACAAAATGATTGTCATTTCTAATGCAACAAAATATAACAGATCACTGTAGACCAGTGTTTTATTTATTAATAGTTTACGTTTCAAACGCAACGCAAACGCAAATCAATCAAAAATATGTATTTTAAAGCTTCTATCAGAGACAAATTATATTATATATTTTTGTCCTTTTATTATGATTGTAATTTCCATTGCCAGTATTAAAATTAAAATAAATAAAAAGTACAATAAATTGACCAAAAACAATATCTAGTTTTCCTAAAATAGTATTTATTGTAGAAGCAAAAAATATTGACTGTATTTATATAATAGAATGTAGATTATATTTTATTTTATTGTATGTTAAAAATATACTTAATAATAGTATAAAAATACAGTGCTTGTCTCATAAATATTGTTTAAAAACTATAAACATTAGACCTATAGGGTTTCTTGGAAAGGTAAAGTTTAAAAGCCAACCTACCAAATACCTACATAATTATGTGTATTTTTTAATATGAAGTCAATATGTATCGTATATACTACGAGTATTTATGTATTCATGTACATTCAATTGAATTAAATTACTTTTTGCTACGATAACTAATTCTTTCATTGTAAATGACAAAATAAATGACAATATGAATCAAAACCAATCTATTAAAGTTGTTTTTTTACATAAAATAATGTACTTTGATTTGATTTTAATCTGAATTTCAAAACTAAATAAAAATGACATCATATATGACTTTGTTTTATATTTTATTTTAAAATTTTAAGATTAATTAATTTATATAATATTTTTATTGATCCTTTTTTAATTATTTACTTCAAATTGAAATTTATTACCTTTAAATGAAAAGCATTGCGGTGAGCCCACAGCAAAAATAAGTCTAGACAATTCCTAGCTTAATTTAGCCTTTCCAAGAAACCTTAAGTATATATTATTAAAAGTAGTAAGTAGGTAACGTAACTCTTCCATGCTTATTATTTATTATATAATATAACATTATATTGAGTCATTTTACTAATTATTATGTATTAACATTCATAGTATTGACTAAAGTATAAAAACAACATAATATTGTAAATAAATAACAATGTATATCAGCTTTAATATTTTATTTCAATTCATCTAAGAACCCATACAAATAAACTATTCTCATACCTACTTTAGCATTTAAATAGTTTTACTATTTAAATTAGTAAACTATTTAAATACTAAAGTATTTATAGCCTGTGCCGCACGTTAAAAAAGTGAGTGTGGCTCGGTTCTAAAACGCCTGACTTACAATCGGTCGGCCCTTGATTCGATTCCGAACCTACACCACTGACTGGTTTTTTTAAAGTAATGTGTGGATTTGCACTCACTTTACGGTGCAAGAAAGATAGATAGATAGATAGATTAACACTTTATTAAAACACATACTAAAAATAATTACAGAAAAAAAAGGTATTAAAAAACTAGTGCCTTAATTGGCGACCTTATCGCTAAAAGCGATCTCTTCCAGGCAACCAATTCCTAGAACGTACACATAGAAAGAGAGACGAGGTGTTATAATGTGAGGAAACCGACATATGAAGACCTCAATATCCTTAGACGTGTGTCAACGGCCAACCGGCGGTTTTTTTTTTCATTGAGTAAGATGCTTTATAGGGATAGATATTTACATATACGGAGGGTCTAGACACTGATCTGATCTAGATCAAAGAACTTTCTACTCAGATAGTACCTAAAATATATTAACGCCATCTATGCTATTTTTACAAAACTAAATGACAAAGTAGAAATGTCCAATTGTGCCATACACTAACCTCCTTGGATCACGCCCGAAACATGTCAATGTCATCTTTATCAGATGTCAAACAAGTCTTATCACCAATATTTATTTATACCAATTCTCATTAGCAAAATAATGTAAGTGTTAAGATAAATAAGTATCTAATTATCATTCAAATGCGTGGTGTAACTGCAATATAAAGTTGCTTTTAGCTATCAAGGTGAAATAACAAGGCTTTTGAAACTTAGTAATGGTAAGTATCAGTTTATTTTCAATACATACATAACTAGTTTTATTTACATATTTTTACTTATAAAATATTATTAACTTTAAGGAATCTTGATGTTATTTAGACTTGTTTATTTCTTTGAACTCTTATAAAACTACGTATGTTAATTCGTTTAGTTAGAAGTCATAAGTAAGTATTCTAACCTAAAAATATAGTGTAGGTAGGTATGTTTGATATTTGTTTTGATCTAAAAACTGATACGATACTTACGCAAAATACTTATTTTTAGGGTTCCGTACCTAAAAGGTAATAACGGGACCCTATTACTAAGACTCCGCTGTCTGTCTCCAGGCTGTATCTCAAACCGTAATAGCTAGAAAGCTGAAACTTTCACAAGATATGTATTTCCCGTGCCGCTATAACAAGAAATACTAAAAATAAAAAAAAAATATATAGGGGGTCCCATACAATAAACGTGTTCTTTTCGTATTTTTTTGCTATATATTAATAACGGTAGCTGCTAGACACTTGAAATTTTCACAAAATATATAAATGTATATTGCCTATCAAATTAAAGTATAAAACCAGTTAGCGACACTATGACCTTCGGTGGAGAATGCCTTGTCTAGAAATACTGGCTCACAAGCACAATGATAGGTATTATTAGTATTGGGTTTTTAATAACTGTTTGAAGGCAAACCCGGCCATCCTGTACGGCTTCTGGGCGTCCTCCTGCAGCTGGCGCGTGAGAGCTGTGCTGAAGATGAAGAGCATCCCGTTCGAGGAACGAGCGGTGGACATCGTGACCAGCAAGCAGCAGCTCACCGAGCAGTTCCGAGCTATCAACCCGGCGCAGAAGGTGCCAGCTTTGGTTATAGGTAAGTTCTGAATCAGCAGCCAGGACTAGCACTCGCTTTACGGTGAAGGAAAACATCGTGAGGAAACCGGCATGTTTGAGGACCACAATATCCGAAGACGTGTGTCGTCCGCCAACCCGCACTTGGCCAGCGTGGTGGGTCATGGCCTATATCTATCTCCTAGTGAGAGAAGGCCCCGAGTCCCAGCAGTGGGAACGTACGAGGTGCATTCAATAAGTACCTAGCCTCATCGCCAGAGGGCGCTGTAGTTTTAAAAGAGTTTTACCACAGTCTAGCATATTATTTTTTAGTTCTTTTTTCGAATTTTCATTCCAATCTCTTCATTTGTTTTAATTGGACAACTTATGGAAGCGAACGTGTCGATCGTGTTTCGTTTTACAAAAATGGAAAAAAGCAATATTGTATAGTGGGCTGCAAGCTTATATAAGTGAATTCTGAATCCTACTAATGTTATAAATACGAAAGTGTGTGTGTTTTTGTACGTTTGTTACTTCTTCACGCTCAAACAGCTGAACCGATTTTAATGAAATTTGGTGTGAAGTTAGATTGGACCTTGGACTAACACATAGGTTACTTTTTATCTCTAAAACATTTCTGGTTCCCGTGGGATACGCAAATAACTTCAAAATCTATGTTACTTCTTCACGCTCCAATAACTGGACCGAATTAGATGAGATTTACTATGAAGATAGGTTAGACCTTGCATTAACACATTGGCTAGTTTTTATCCCGGAATATCTACTTAAGTCCCGGATTAACTTTGTAACGTTGCTAGTGTAAAATAAACCTAACGTAAATATAGTGGTCTTTAAATCGATTTGCAATGATTCGAATACTCGTTAGTGTTAAAAAAATACACTTGGCTTCTCCTTCGTATGAGCTAAGTGGCCAAGCTCTGGTGTCGAGAATATTCAAGCCGCCCGAAGGCCTCTGACTTGGCTTAAGGACTGCTTGTACTAAGACTAATAGCCGGAACCTACAATTTAGCGTGTCATCCGACCCACGTTAGTGCCCAGATGAAATTGCCATTTGAAAAACGACAGTCTTGTGTATGGTCACCCATCCAAACACCGTCCGTATCGACCGTTGCTTAGCTTCGATGATCGAGTCAGATCACTTTAGCTAGCCGAGCAGATTAATAAAAACTCGACAGGTACGAGATGTGTTCATAAAATAACCACAAAATAAGAAATGTGTTAAAAGAAACTCTGACTCTTTCTTACTTTCATCAAGTATTGATTGTCAACACTAACGGATATCGTATCCACAAGGTCCCATAAGGTACAGGGGACTATCATAGTTCCTAACCATCATGTATTCAGCATTGATTGCGTACTAGTTTCTAGTAAGATTGTGTAAAGTTAAACTGGACGCCCATATACTATAAATGTTTTATTTTGTTTCATTCTTTAGTATAAATGAGAGAGAAAGGATTGAGTGTGGAGATGACGTCTGATAGAAGAGAGTGGAAGAAGAAGATTCTTTAGTATAAAATAACTTAAATCGAAATAGAATGAAATTAGTTCTAACTTTGTCTAAAAAGGTTAAATTTAAATAAAAAGTCCATAAGATATTTTCATTATTTCCGCGCGCAATAGAAATATTAGGATGCCTTACGTGAACAGGTTACAAAGTTTAATATTCTCTTAGCAAACTTCATTATTTAACATGTATTAGAAATACGAAGAATAATTAGTATGTTCTTAAATAAAAATCTTTATTTTTATTGAACGACGCACTTTTCAAATACATGCTACTAGGGAGACTCACAAAACCATATTAGAACATACTCGTAGCAACTTGAAATCAGGCAAAATCTTGTTCTTACGGTTTTTTCACTATAATTCGTGATGGGTCTATAATTTCCTAAAAATTTATTCAAGGACATCCAACCAATCCAAGAATATGTATGTATACTTATTTTGGTAGTAACAGACTTATCAACATGAGAAAAACCTATTTAATTTTTTTTCAACCAATTTATTTATTATTTTCATAAGTACGTAAGGTACCAAAATAAGTATAATATTTTAAAATGGTTCTTTAGGCGGTCTTTAAGCAGATTTTTCAATATGTTATACCGTTTATGATTTATAACAAACTAGCTGACCCGGCAAACGTTGTTTTGCCTCACTTAGGGGTGGGTACAGCGCCATCTATATTGATTACTTACTCAACCCAGTCGGAAGGTATCGACATCTGTTAGAATCATTTAGAGTTAACAGATAATTGTGACTGTCAAATAATAACAGACAGTAATTAGCAATTAATTAAAATTGCGACTATAATTTGAGATTTAAACTATCCTATCTCTCAAGTTGGATCGAACTGCACATGGTGTGCGAATTTTATTATAATCGGTTAAGTGGTTTAAGAGTCCATTGAGGACAAACATTGTGACACAAGATTTATATATATTAAGTTAATCTGTAAAATCTAGATTTAGCCTTATCATAACATTAAACCATAGATAATGGTATGAACTTATAGTAACCCACCTTTACATGATTTCCCATAGGCCAAGAGAATAATAGGTTTCCTAAAAAATATATTCAGCCTCAAGAATATGATTAAATGTCGCGAGGCTAAAATGTTATTGAGTTGTGTCAAAAAGGAGTGTTATGATTTTAACAATCATCTTAGAGGAAATATTCGGTCAAAATATTGATTTTAAACGTAAACGGTATAATATATCTGAAAGGCCGTCTAAGGAACCACTCTCAAAATATTTATACTTATCTTAGTACCAATAAGACTTAGAAATTACAAGTATAAATAAAATTGGTTCAAAAAATCTAAATTTAGTTTTTGAACCAATTTTTCTTATTGATTAGTCTCATTGGTAAAAAAATAAGTACAATAATATTCTTTAAATTGTTTTTTAGACGGGCTTTGAGGTATTTAGGACGGCCTGGAGTTAGAAAACCAGCGCTGGAGTACCTAGTGTACTCACAGCAAATGCTGAACCTGCTCCTTTTGTGCGCCTACACAGTACCGTAGATATAAATGTAGTATGTATAGTTTAAATAATTGTGTAAAAAGTATGTTTGCACAATATACTTTTATTCTTTCTTCTTTTTTAAAGTTTATGATATAAAGCGAAAATGTTTATGTAACTCCATACAATTGCCGCTGAGAATTTGAATCCATCTACTCACACAATTACTGTTGCAATATACTGCTATCCCAACGAAACACACACACACAAAGCTCGCACGCGATTGGTCGCATCCACCAATACTAGCCGCGCGGAAAGCTGTTTTGCCCCACCCACCGCGGTATTTTACGCGTGAACGGTGGAACTATATAACCGGCCCAGTTACTATTCTATTTATTCTAGTTCGCTGTATTCTAGCCATAAAAACGCCTCTTTTTCATGATGAAGCACTTTGGAATATCAACACCTTCTATATTATTACATATGTCATCTCCGCTTATTCTACACACGCTGGCATCTATAACCCGTCCTAATATACCAATATCCGTTCAATTTCTTCCAAAGGAAATGGGAGAGTGTTGGGGCTTTTGATCCGATCTGATACGTGCAAATATGGCGCGGATTCCTGTTCGCTCGTGAAAAATGCTTTTTAAGGGTCTACAGGGTTGCTGTTGATCAACGCAAAACGTTTTGAGGGCGGCGTAAAATAATAAATAGATAGATATATAGAAAATTCTTTATTGGACACGTTCATTAGATTTAAAAAAAAAGAAAAAGGAAGAGCTTACAAATTAGTGTGCCATATAAAGATAAAAATTTCAATACAAGTAGTTTACTTAGTGCAGGGTCTGTATACCTAATATTAGAAATATAAAAAGGGTGACATTTTTTTTTTTGCAAGAGTTGCGTATGTTTTACAGAGTCCCCTTAGTTTTACATTGTACTAAAGATATTAAAATATAGACTCATAAGCAAACATGTATAATATGCAACATTAATGATTAAGTTTTTTTCAGTGGCAGGTAAATAAATATTTTATTATTTAAAAAAAAAGCAAATTACAAATGAGTGTGCCACATAATAGAGTATAAAGCAAGAAAAAAACACGTTAGTTATATTGGGCCTCTCTTAATATTTTTAATTTTAAGGTTCCGTACCTTAAAGGTACAAACGGGACCCTATTACTAAGCCTCCGGTGTCTGTCTGTCTGTCACCCAGACAGCATGATAGCTAGAAAGCTGAAATTTATGTATGTCTCGTAGCGCTATAACAGTTAAAATGAAAAAAAAAATAGTAAGGGGATCCCCATACAATAAACGTGTTTTTTCGTATTTTTAGGGTTCCGTACCTAAAAGGTAAAAATGGGATCCTATTACTAAGCCTCCGCTGTCTGTTTGTCTGCAGGCTGTATCACAGAAACCGTAAAAAAAGTAGAGACTTGCACAAGATATGTATTTCCTATATATCAACAAATACTAAATATAAAAATAAAAAAATGTTAAAGGGGGTCCCCATACAATAAACGTGTTTTGTTTGTATTTTTTTGGTATATATCAATAACGGTAAATGCTAGACACTTATTTTTTTTACAAAATATATGTATAAACGTACTCGTATATTAGCAATGAAATTAAATTATACAACAATGGTATGGAACCCTTCATGCGCGAGTCCAACTCGCACTTGGCAAATTATCTTGTATTATACGTGCCAACTAAGAATAGGACTGGCAAACCGCCATCTTGCTCAATCATACGCGCAAACTTCATAACCAAAGTGTATGGTGTGCAAAGAAATTTATGAACAAATTATATTCAGTTAATATGTTTAATGTACGCTGTTTTGCTATTTCTTATACATTTTACGGCAATTAGTTATAAATGAGTAAGATTTGGAAGTAAAAGCATATTTATAAAGATATAATTTCGTTTTCATTGTTGTCACATTTTTTTGTACCAAATAAAAATAGTTTATTATACTGTTTACAGAACTTAAGTCAAGACTATCCAAAACCAACGTCTTGTCACGTGTTTGTTTATTAGGTGTTGTTAATTTGCCTTGGGTACTTTTTACCTGTAGAATTAATTAATCCAAATTTATCCAGTAATAAAATCAAGAGTAATTACATTTATATCTATGAACCAAAAAAATAATTATTAAATTTCTTTTTTACGCTTTCTTTGCTAGCAGTAGTATTTTGACAGTTATCGTGTGAAGATGAAGCGATCCTATTCTTAGTTGGCACGCATAGTACACATTTATGTGTGTATTTAGCTAGTTGTCAGTAACCCCGTATATAAATACGTAGGAAGAATCGATAAGTCCAGCTAGATGGGTGCAGAAGTGGCGTGTTCTCGACTCATTACCCCGAGTGGCTCGTCAACGGAGAGGCATTCAGTCCGCCGCGTGACGTCAGCGATTCACAGAAATGTGGACAGCTTCTTATAATTATGGTGATGGGATATTGCAACGTCAAGACGCTATTGTGTCGAGTTGAGCCGCGCTATTTAAATTAGAGCGAAGTGCCTCTATTTACATAAAATCAACAGTTTATAATATTTAAATTATTTTGAAAGTAGGTCTGTAGTTGCCTAAGGAGCGGGATGGAAGTAATACATTGCATCCCTAGGGAGAGTCGCTTTTTCAAAAAGGTTTTACTTCCTATACTGTCACGATGTAAAATTGAAATAACTTAAAGCTGATTATTGATTAAGGAATGTATATTTTTTAAATAACTTTACCTATTTTTATTTATTAATCACGAACAGAATACATATAATTTAAATATTTTACCTTAAAACACCTAGTTTGAACATTGAATTAAAGTTAATGAAACTTAAAAACTCCTCTGTCTATCTGTCACCAGGTTGTCTCAGACACCGTTTTTCACTCAGACAACCAAAATTTTCACTAATTATTTATTTCCCGTACCACTATAACAACAAATATAAAAAATAAAAATGTTGAAAGTAACCGCAAATAAAAATATTAGGGGCCACATTTCTCTTTTTTAGGGTTTCATACATAAAAGGTATAAACGGGACACTATTACTACTAAGACTCCGCTGTCTGCCTGCACGTCTACAGGCTGTATCTCAGAAACCATAATAGCTAGAAACCTGAAATTTCACAAGATGTATATAACAAATACTAAAAATAAAAAAAAAAAAAAAATAAAGGGAGTCCCCATGCAATAAACGTATTTTGTCGTTCGTTTTTTTTTTTATATACATCAATAACGGTAGCTGCTAGACAAATAAAAGTAATTATATTGGCTATTAAATTAAATTATAAAAATTTAAATAAAATAAATATTTGAGGGGGCTCCCATACAACAGTGGTACGGAACCCTTCACTTGGCCAATTTTTTTAATGCGCCCATGTCATCGCCTAAAACCCACTCGTAATCCCAAACAACCATGTTTGCAAATAGCTCAGCTATCACCAAGTACCAAGGTGTAGATTAGAAATGCAGAGCTCGGACTTACATTCTATGGCTATTAAAATATTTAACAAATTACCAGACGACCTAAAGCGTATTGATATTATTAAAACTTTCCTTACAAACTTAAAAAAACTCACCCATAACAAAAAGTTATTATAAAATAGAAGACTTTTTAAATGACAGAACATTAAAAAAATCAAATGAATTAACAGGGTTGCTCATCTCCAGTAAATAATTGCAATGCCGTATGGCCAAATTATGTAACTGTAATGTGACATAATATTGCAATAAATTGTTTGACTTTGACTTTGACTATCGAACCAGTACCTTAAATAAGGCAATTTGGAACACCTCAAATTGCGCTACTCCAATTTATCATGATGACTCTCACAGCTAGAGATCGTAAAGAGATCGAATCACTTACGTGGAATCGAAACAGTCAATTCGAACTGACGCTCTAAAATTGCAGGGACGTATTAAGTTCTTGCACGGGGCCAAACATGTATCATATTAGTTACGCTCTGTATTCTCTGTTATCCGAGATGCTATGAAATGGAAGCAATGTCTTAATCCATAGAAATTCGACCACCTCGTTGGCGTAACGGTTACCATGCCGAACTGCCAATCAGAAGGTTACGGGTTCGATTCCCGGCACGGCTCGGCAAACATCTTTGTGCTTAAATAAATTTTTTGGCTGTGGGTCTGGGTGTAAATATGTATCCATATAAAATATATGTATGTATTTGTAGTATATCAGTTGCGTTAGCTGCCATAACACAAACTAGAAATGGTTCAGTATGGGGTTAACCAGCCGTGTGTAAAATGTGTCCTAATATATATTTATTATTAATTTATTTATAATTATAAACATTAATTCTTACAAACTTCAGCAATTATGATATTCGTTCGAGCAAAGCGGCCTCGCTTTAGTGTCGAGAGTTTTTAGGCACGCGATAGCCTCAGACTTGGTTTAACGAATTCTTGTGCTATATTGAACATTAGGGGTTGTCAATTGATACTCAATATCACAAGCAAAATATCCAAACACTGTGCCCATTGACCTTCGTTTATCATTAAGAAGATAAGCGACGGAAAACTTAAATTTTTATAATATATGTAAGAACATTGTTTTTTAAGCACAGAGTTTTTTATATAAACCAATTCAATATAAATCAATTTATTTTGCTGAAGTAAAAAAAACATATTGTAAGCAGTAAGAGGTTTCAGTTTCAGTTTATTTTATTCAATATAGGTACAAAGTACACCTATGAATGTCAATTTACAATATTTAAATGTCAATTTTCAATATTACAGTAACGATTTACAAAATACACAGTTTGTTTGGATCATTGGTTTTGCCCTAAAAACAAATTCTTATGTGTACCCTAGAATTTTGATGTATGCCTTATTACGTCTCTGGGCATAGCAATAGATTGATGTTTCAATCAATACTGGTGATGCTCTCAATTTAGTGGAGTTCGATTCTCGATTACCAAAACCTAACTGCCAATATATTTTCACATCGAATTATGAATATTGACTCCCAGTAGCTTGTAATAATAAATCAGACAAATGGTTCATATTTTGTAGACTTCTTTTAAGCTCACGATCTTTTTAGATACAGTTTTTCTTTAAACGGTTTTAAGAAAAGGTGGTCTTTTAAGGGCTTGGTACTTAAAAGGTAAGAACGGAACCTTATTACTAAGCCTCCGTCTGTCTGTCTATCACCAGGCTTTATCTCAGACACCGTGATAGTTAGAAAACTGAAATTTTCACAAGTTATGTATTTCCCGTGCCGCTATAACAACAAATACTAAAAATAAAACATTAAGGGCTGTGGTGCCCTTACTATAAACGTGTTTATTTTTCATATTATTTGATATGTGTATATAATAAACGGTAGCTGCTAGACACTTATTTTTTTTACAGAATCTTTAAATGTACATTGGTGGCGATTCAGCGGCACACACGACTAATCTAAATTTAAAGTAGCTCTGTCTCTTTTCGTCATAAACGACCAAAAAGAGATGGTACGATCTAAACCATAGAGAAAACATCTAAAATCACGTCAAGCACGTCAGATTTAGAGCTGATACAATTGGGTGCGCTCTAAAATCGCTTACATTTTTCATATTTGACGTGATTTTAATTGATTTGTGTGTGGTTCAGAACGTGTCGTCTCTTTTTAGCCACCTAAGATGAAAAGAGACGGGGCTTCTTTAAATTTAGTTTAGTCGTGTGAGCCGCTGAATCGCCACCAGAAGCTATCAAATTAAATTATAAATTTAAATACATTATATATTCATGGTGGTTTTCCCATACAACAAACGTAATTTTTACTCTCAATACATTCACAAAATACTGAATTATATTTTAGCTTTATTTTATTTTTTTTATTTTCATAAACTGTCTGAATTAACTAATCTTCGTACAGTTCTAATCTCGGCGCGTAATTAAAATATTCTAAACTAAAAGGTCTACAGGTTCATTAAGCAAGTCCACAGAGCAAAGTGAGTGGATTGTAAACACGTAGCTACACAAACTGTCAAAGTGAAAAGATAAACATTGAACATACGGGACGGCACGGAACCTTCGTTAGAAACAAAGCGATTAAAAGGATAAATTCCATTTGAAAGCTTATATACATTTATATATTCTGTGAACATTTTCAGAGTCATTATTTATATATAGCAAAAAAATACGAAATAAAATTGTTTTAAAAAACAAACAACCGACTTCAAAAACACAACTAAAAAGGGAAAAATAATTTTAAGCCTAAATCAAATCAAGTATATATAAATAGAATAGGAGAGTTTATTTCATGTACGTATAAAAAACTGTTTGCAATTTTTAGTAATCCTGTATTCTTGGAATCGGTGCCAGCAAAGAAAGACAATTGAAAATAGTTTATTTAACAAACATTAATTTGTTCTTATTAGATGGCACCGACTTCAAGAATACAGGATTACTAAAAATTGCAAACAGTTTTTTATACGTACATGAAATAAACTCTCCTATTCTATTTATATATACTTGATTTGATTTAGGCTTAAAATTATTTTTCCCTTTTTAGTTGTGTTTTTGAAGTCGGTTGTTTGTTTTTTAAAACAATTTTATTTTTACATTTTTAGTGGTTGGTAATGATATTTTGTTTAAGTTTTAGCTATGGGGAGCCAAATAAACTTAATCGTGAAGTTTATTTGGCGTGTGTCAGGCAGGCAACCAATTGGGAGCAAATCGAGCTGGATGCAAGCGAAGCGAGCGCGAAAATTTTCACCGTATTTGTTCGAACCGTTTGAGCATAAAGAAGTCCAAAGCAGCACAAATTACATAATGTTTGTTGTGTCAAAACGTACAAGAACCAATTGCGAGCGAAGCGAGCTGGTTGCGAGCGAAGCGAGCTATGCGCGAGCGAAGCGAGCGCGAAAATTTTCACCGTATTTGTTCGAACCGTTTGAGCATAAAGAAGTCCAAAGCAGCACAAATTATATAATATTTGGAGTGTCATAAGCCCAGAACATCCTGGGGGAAATTCGAACGAAGCGGGATAACTCCTAGCGAAGCGAGCGCGTAAATATTTTCCTTATCCGTTCGAGGGTCTTGTCTATTAATATATCAAATTTTACAGTTCCTTCTTCCACTAAGTATGACCCAAGTGGCCAAGCTCTGGCGTCGAGAGTTTTTCAAGCCCCTGATTTAGTTTGACCCCTGCTTGTACTAAGAGTAGTGGTCCAGGCCCAACAAATTAACGTGTTATCCGAAGCACAGTAACGCCCAGATGAAAATATCATATTTTTTTATGGAAGTCTTGTGCATGGTTACCCATCCAAAGACTGGCCGCATGGGCCGTTGCTTAGCCTCGATGTTCGCGTCAGATTACTTTTGTTAGCCAGGCTGCTAATTTTATGAGCGAAATCTGTATTGCCGTATGAGCGCGAAGAAGTAAAATAGGTTATCCAGTTATTTGGGCTTCCCACGGGAATAGCAATGACTTTTAAGATAAAAAGTAACCTTCGTGTTATACAAGGTCTAGTCTACCCCCTATATCAAATTTTAGCGAAATCAGTGTGTCATGTGTTATTTGGTGCATCCCACGGGAACAATAATTATTTTCGGGATAAAAAGTAGCCTTTGTGTAAACACATAGTCTAACCTATCTTCTTTCCAAATTTCATCAATGTCAGTACAACCGTTCGAGCGTGAAGAAGTTAAAAAGATTTATATGTTATTTGGTGCATCCCACGGGAATAGTATTTATTTTCGGGATAAAAAGTAGCGTATGTGTTAACACATAGTCTTACCTATTTTCTTCTCAAATTTCATGAATATCAGTACAGCCGAACGAGCTAGAATCTGTCTTCATGCGTAAAAATAACCTAACTTTTTAGGTTTTTCTTCGATTTCCCTAGGAGTCCATCATCAGAACCAGTTTTGGTGACAATGGGACCAATTCAGAACCATACTCTTTCAATTAAAAAAAGAATTTTGAGAATCGATCCACAAATGGCTGAGAAATCGGTGAACATACATAAAAAAATAAAAAAATACATACACGTCGAATATATAACCTCCTCCTTTTTGAAGTCGGTTAAAAATAGGTTTATTGCATAGGGATATTTTTTTATTTTTGGTATTTATTATTTTTATTTATTATCATCTTTTTATTTTTGGTATTTATTATCATATCAGCACGGGAAATACATTTATCTTGTGAAAGTTTCAGCTTTCTATCTATCACGGTTTCTGAGATACAGCCTGGAGACAAACAGACACCGGAGGTTTAGTAATAGGGTCCGTTTAAACAGAAAATAAAGAGTTTTTGTGATAGTAATTCCTTTTATAATTTAAGCGAATATATGAATATGGAGCTTGCAGAATCGTTATTCATGTGTAACAGTAGTACTTTAAATTTAATAGACATGAAAAACAAGTGTTAATGTGTGTGGTATCTAATGGGGTAGACTATTTATTTAATAAAATTTGTCAGTTTATTTAATTTTATCTACCTAATGTTTTTAAGTATTAAGTAATTATTGTAGTATGACTTGCCTTTAACGTATGTTATTTAGGGCTAATAAAGTCCTGTATTTCTGTATTTTTACCTTGTAGTTACGGAACCCTGAAAAGCAGCATGGCTGGTTAGCCCATACTAAACCATTTCTAGTTTGCATTATGGTTGCTAACACAACTGATATACTACATATACATACATAAATACTTTACATCAATACATATTTAACACCCAGACCGACAGCCAACAAACGTAGTTTCTTCACAAAGATGTTCGCCGTGCAGGGAATAGAATACGGAACCCTCTGGTAGGCAGTCCGGCGTGGTAA
Organism: Mellilla xanthometata; assembly: GCA_035578125.1. Lineage (NCBI taxonomy): Eukaryota > Metazoa > Arthropoda > Insecta > Lepidoptera > Geometridae > Mellilla > Mellilla xanthometata. Next base: position 955,113 of record JAPUBQ010000045.1, read on the forward strand.
CCATTACGCCAACAAGGTCTTCATATGATTAACCACATGAATTAGCCGCAATCTAATTGTTATAGAGACCCTTCGACCATACATGTCTTCGATCAAATATATACCAGATTCAGTGTTGCATACAAACACAGCACAAAAAAATGGCATGAGTTTACTAATACTATTGTATCTATTACAATATAAACAGAAATTCAAACTATGTTTCAATTCAAGTCAACCTTACCACTGTATCTTAAGGTTGAATTTCGATTAGTGCCGTAATAAACATAAGCTATCTTGCTCCGCGATAACAGCTATAAAATTTTATGACCGTGCGCAGTGAGCGTTAGAAAATTCAACTGCATTACTATACTAATAACGCTTAAATTCTTCAAACTCAAATAACTTAATAACTCTTACTTGTAGTCTTATTTTCCTTGCCGTTTTTAGAGACATCGCCTTCTATCTATTATATGTTTGATCGAAGATACATGTGCACCTTAGTGATCAAAGCTACGACGCTTGATGGCCAGTGAATTACAAAAACCGACCATAACTTCTAGGCTATAAGGCTCATTATCAAATGAAGTCTAACGGTACTATGCAGTAGGGTTTAAAGTAGACCCATTCCATGTGAGTGAATTTCTGAAGTCTGTACGAAGTTGTTAATCAGAGTAAATTCAATTGATTTTATTCAATTTATTGGAAACTAGCTAACTAGTCTTAGCTGTGTTTATCCGGGATAAAATTAGCCTATGTGGCGAAACAAAATCCCACAGACTCCGCTGGCTCGGCCATGTGGAGAGAATGGAATCGGATCGTGCAGTGAAAAGAGCTTACCTGGGACGAGCGAGCGGTCGTCGACCGGTCGGACGTCCCAGGTATCGCTGGATAGACCAAGTGGAGGAGGACCTGCGCAATCTTCAGGTCACGCAGTGGCAGGAGAAGGCACAGGACCGAGAACAGTGGCGTCTCTTAGTATCGGAGGCCAGGATCCGATTCGGGTCGACGCGCCAACCCAGTTAGTTAGTTATGTAGCTGTAGTGCCACTTAGGCTATTGTTAGATTAAAGCTGTCTTAGTTCTTCTTCTTCGTATGAGATAAGTGGCCAAAATCTAGTGTCGAGAGTTTTAAAGCCAATTCAATTCATTTATTTCACTTCTGAAAGTCGAAATCTACAATCAAGACTTTTAAAGATTAAAATTAACAAAAATTAAAATTGTATACATAATGTATAAAATTGTTTTAAAAAAAACAAAGAACCGACTTCAAAAACACAACTAAAAAGGGAAAAATAATTTTAAGCCTAAATCAAATCAAGAATATTTAAATAGAATAGGAGAGTTTATTTCTTGTACTTATAAAAAACTATTTAAAATTTTAATTAATCCTGTATTCTTGGAGTCGGTGCCAGCAAAGAAAGACTATTGAAAATAGTTGTTTTTAACAAACATTAATTTGTTCTTATTAGATGGCACCGACTTCAAGAATACAGGATTAATAAAAATTTTAAATAGTTTTTTATAAGTACAAGAAATAAACTCTCCTATTCTATTTAAATATTCTTGATTTGATTTAGGCTTAAAATTATTTTTCCCTTTTTAGTTGTGTTTTTGAAGTCGGTTCTTTGTTTTTTTTAAAACAATTTTATTTTTGCATTTTTAGTGGTTAGTAATGATTTTTTTTTAAATTTTTAGCTATGGAGAGCCAAATAAACTTCACGATGAAAGAATCTGGCGTGTGCCAGGCAGGCAACCAATTGGGAGCAAATCGAGCTATGCGCGAGCGAAGTGAGCGCGAATATTTTCACCGTATTTGTTTAAGCCGTTTGAGCATAAAGAAGTCCAAAGCAGCACAAATTACATAATGTTTGTTGTGTCAAAACGTAAAAGAACCAATTGCGAGCGAAGCGAGCTTTGCGCGAGCGAAGCGAGCGCGAAATTTTTCACCGTATTTGTTCGAACCGTTTGAGCATAAAGAAGTCCAAAGCAGCACTAATTACATAATGTTTGTTGTGTCAAAACGCGCTAGAATCAAGCGCGAGCGAAGCGAGCTATGCGCGAGCGAAGCGAGCGCGAAAATTTTCACCGTATTTGTTCGAACCGTTTGAGCATAAAAAATCCAAAGCAGAACAAATTACATAATGTTAGTTGTGTCACACCGTACTAGAACCATTTGCGAGCGAAGCGAGCCGGCTGCGAGCGAAACGAGCTTTGCGCGAGCGAAGCGAGCGCGAAAATTTTCACCGTATTTGTTCGAACCGTTTGAGCATAAAGAAGTCCAAAGCAGCACAAATTACATCATGTTTGTTGTGTCAAAACGTACTAGAATCAAGTGCGAGCGAAGCGAGCTATGCGCGAGCGAAGCGAGCGCGAAAATGTTTACCGTATTTGTTCGAACCGTTTGAGCATAAAGAAGTCCAAAGCAGCACAAATTACATAATATTTAGAGTGTCATAACCCCAAAACATCCTGGGTAAAAACGAACGAAGCGGCGAAGCGAGCGCCTAAATATTTTCCTTATCCGTTTGAGGGTCTAGTCTATTAATATATCAAATTTTACAGTTCCTTCTTCCACTTAGTATGACCTAAGTGGCCAAGCTCTGGTGACGACAGTTTTTCAATCCCCCTGATTTAGTTTGACCACTGCTTGTACTAAGAGTAGTAGTTCAGGACCAACAAATTAATATATAAATAAGATAAAAAGTAACCTTCGTGTTATACAAGGTCTAGTCTACCCCCATATCAAATTTTAGCGAAATCAATGTGTCATGTGTTATTTGGTGCATCCCACGGGAACAGTAATTATTTTCGGGATAAAAAGTAGCCTATGTGTAAACACATAGTCTAACCTATCTTCATTCCAAATTTCATCAATGTCAGTACAGCCGTTCGAGCGTGAAGAAGTTAAAAAGATTTATATGTTATTTGATGCTTCCCACGGGAACAGTATATTTTTTCGGGATAAAAAGTAGCGTATGTGTTAACACATAATCTTACCTTTTTTCATCTCAAATTTCATGAATATCAGTACAGCCGAACGAGCGTAAATCTCTCTTCGGGCGTAAAACTAACCTAACTTTTTAGGTTTTTCTTCGATTTCCCTAGGAGTCCATCATCAGAACCAGTTTTGGTGACAATGGGACCAATTCAGAACCATACTCTTTCAATTAAAAAAAGAATTTTGAGAATCGATCCACAAATGGCTGAGAAATCGGTGAACATACATAAAAAAAAAAAAAATACATACACGTCGAATATATAACCTCCTCCTTTTTTGAAGTCGGTTAAAAATGCAAATAGCGGAAAATTCTTGTCATTAATAAATTCGTCTACAGAGTAATATGCTTTCTTAATTAGCAGAGCTTTAACCTTTGTACGGAACCTTAAAAACTCGAAATCAGGTCTTTCTTTTAGGAGCTACGATGCCACAGACAGAGACACACACACGCAAACCTATAACACTGACGTTATTGCGTCCGGGGTTTAAAAGGAACAAAAGCTGTTTTTAAAAGGCGCTAAATCCTTCAATTTTCCTTTCAATTTCATCTAATCCAGCCCACAGATGATCCGCTACGACCGACTTCATAAACAGAGGTGGTTTTACATAATGTTTCATACAGAGTTATGGTTAACGGATATGGACTACGCTAAGAAAAGTTTTATGTACTCGTCAAAAATATCAACTCAAGACAATGATAAGGGCAAAATTTAGAATGTACTGTATTTCCGTTATAAATTAACGTAAATTAATAAACGGTAAAAAATATCAAAAGAACGTTTAAAGAACAACTCTAAGAATATTCATACTTATTTTGATACCAATCAAACTTATAAATGAAAAAAAACTTAATCAGTTCTTAAGAACTATAAATTTTAGACTTTTAAAAACCTGTATTAATAAAGGACGAAGTTCCTTATCGAACTTTGTGAAATGGGCTAGACGGAAAAAAAATTGCACACGGTATGGCAACGTCACATCTCCAAAAATTGTTCGGAAGTCACATACGGCTATCAATGAAAGTATTCACTAATTGACAACAACGCCATTCGTTTCAGGTGGAGTTGCGATTGAGCCTACTGATTAAGTTTATATTGCATTATATTTGTTAATATTATTATAACCTAAAAAAATATTATCTACAATTCCTTCAATAATTAATCGAAAGGAACTTCGTTCCATCCGGGTGTCCATTGACACCTCGACAGTTTTTTTTTTAAATTTATAACTCGGTTTGGTCTAAAATAAATATAAATATTTTTTAAGTTGTTCTTAGGCCGTGTCTGTACGGAGCTGTTTTTTTCGATTTTTCATCGTTTATAACGAAAAAACTATAAATTATCTACAAAATATCACAAGAACCCTGTATAATATGACTTCATATTAAAAAGTGGCGTAGTAAAGAACTTGGCCTTTGTACTCATCTAGTGAATAAATAACTATAAATAAATAATGAAGTGAGTAAAAGACGACCTCGTTGGCGTTATGGTTACCGTGCCGGACCTCAAGCCAGAGGGTCCCGGGTTCAATTCTAGCACGGCCCACAGATCACATAGATGATGAAAATTGTTCGCCGTCGGATTTGGTGTTAAATATGTATCGATATAAAGTATTTATGTATGTAAATGTAGTATCAGTTGTGTTAGCAACCATAATACAAACTAGAAATGGTTTAGTATGGGGCTAACAAATCGTGTATAATCTAATAAAAATAAAAAAGTTTTGTTACAGTATTCTTTCCCTCCAAGGAATGCCCTTATCGCCCGTTGGTTAACTTCGGTGATTGTGTCAGATCACCTTAGTTTGCTGAGCCACAGTAGATACTTCTTCCACATGATTGGTCAATAACTTTACTTTTGGTTACTTTTATTTTACTTTGACATATTTTTTGTACAGATATCCTTTTCTGCACTAATTAATCATTACTATCATTTATTATAATAAAGAAATCAAAGCCATAAAAACACAGTTCAATTTAAAAATATCAAAGTAAAACTCTCAGCTTCAATGACCCAAATTGTTCAATGATTCCTATGAACGCCGCATCGATACACTTTGATAGTAATTGTTATTTGAGGTGCTATTGACCGCGACAGGGGCGGATAAAGGACATAAAAAGGGGGCTAAGCGTACATGTATGTATGTACAAGGCAAGATTGAACTGATTTCTTCTGGGCAAGCGCGCTCCACCTTAGATCGCCATATCGCTTACCATCAGGTGAATTGCGTTTAAGCGCAAGTCCATTAGGAGTAAGAAAAAAATGTATATTTAAATATTAGCTGAGGTATCACCTGCGATAATCCGAGATTTAAAGTTAAAAGTATATAATTATATTCATTAATCTAGAGTCTTAACTATGTACGGACCAAATTTCATCAAAATACATATAGCCGTTTGAGCGTAAGTCACACACGCACAAACTTTTGCATTTATTATATTAGTTTATTCTGAAATACATACGTTTCTGTAAGCCACATTTAACTTATTTTCAAAGTTTTGAAGCAATGCTTAAAGTAAATTTTTAACTGACCATAACTTCTTTTACCCTTAGGGCTGAAACTGCGTTAAGCGGGCGCCCGCGCGGTTTCATACAAAAGTGCTCCGCCGCGGGGACCCGCGCGTGCGTCCGTCACGGGGAGGCGCGCCCCGCACCCGCGCAACGGGGCCCGCCTCCGTGCGACGGACGCCCGCGCGGGGGCACGCGCGGTGCCCGCGAGCGGTAACATGCACGGGCTTTTTCTCAGTCAACAACGCTAGGTGATACGGGTCGCTTCAATAAACGGGCTTACTGGCTGTCGTTCTTTTTCTCTAGTCGGCGCCGTTTTGCTACGTAATAATATATTAAGTTCTCCATCGACACGACTATACATGCACACCATTAAAATTGAACTAGCGACACTGCGTTACTGCGTAAATAAAATTATCCGGTCTCCGCGACGGGTACCCGCGACGGGGGCCGACGCGTTCCGACCCGCGACGGGTACCCGCGACGGGGACCGACGCGTTCCGACCCGCGACGGGGACCGACGCGTTCCGACGGAGCCTTCGCGGGCGCCCGCTTAACGCAGTTTCAGCCCTTAATCAATTTCTACGAAACCGAAGTTATAACGAACCAGACAGATAGACAATTCGAATAATTAATTTATTGTTTAAAAAAAATTAAGTTGAAAAATATTTAAAAGAAGACTTTTTACTTTTTCTTTCCCTATCAGTTTTTTTAGAAATATATAGCCAGTGATAATTTCGCGATCCCATTCAGCAAAAATACATTTCAATTTAATAATTGTGAAGACTCTTGGAATAGACTTTCTTTCAGTCAAATTACCAATTTTATTTCATTCCATATATTGTAATATTTGGACTGCATGAATTATGAAATTAAAGTAAGTAAAGTAGGTTTAATTTATGTATTTTTTAATGAAAATGTATTATCTAAATTACTCGTATAATATAGCATGTATGTAGGTTTAACCATGGTATGTTTTCCCACAACACAGGATTTGCCTCGTGTGGGATTCAGGGATCAACTAAGTGTACATTAACACATATTTTATACTTTTAAGCCTAGTACTTATTTAGTCATGGTTTGTGTTGATACACAAAAATGTACAACTTTTTGGTAAATAAAGATGTTTTTATGTTTTTTTTTTTTGATAGGCTGAACCCCTTTAACCTACCCTAGCTCCGTTCCCTGTCCATTCCACAAGCCGTTAGTGACACGGCCGTGACACGAGCTATAAAAATATCACAAACTGATTTCTTCAAACTAAAACGTTTGAATGATTTATTATAGATTTATAGACATAGATTTGTAGGAATATAGGTAAGGTTCTACCAGCAATTAGACTAGCTAAAGTACAGAAACAGGGATGTTATACAAAAATATAAATGTAAAACGAGTTGCCACAGAACATAACAAATCTCAATATTAACAGAACAGAACAGACAGAATAAAACAGAAATTAAAGAGTTTTTGTGAAAGTAATCCCTTTTATAATTTAAGCGAATATATATAATATGGAACTTGCAGAATCGTTATTCATGTGTAAACAGTAGTACTTTAAATTTAATAGACATGTCAAACAATTCTTAATTTTTCAAACTAGCAGCTGTTGCCCGCGGCTCCGCCCGCGTAAGTTCTATCCCTGTCCCTTAATTGGTAAAAACTTCGGCCAAATTTGATTACCATAAAAACGGTTCTAGTGATTTAATCTTAAAAGATAGACATATATTGTTGTGGACATTTTGTTAGGTCATTCCAAGAGGTTTAATTCTCTAATACATATTTTATTGATATGTTGAACCGTTTTCGCAGCGCACGCAAAGGAAGCCCTCAAAGTTGAATATTTTTTCCCGTTTTTTCCATTATTTCTTCGCTCCTATTAGTCGCAGCATGATATTATAGCCTAAAACATTCCTCGGTAAATGGTCTATTCAACTCAAAAAGATTTTCAAATCGCACCAGTAGTTCCTGAGATTAAACAAATAAACTCTTCAGCTTTATCTTAATATATATAAATCTCGTGTCACAATGTTTGTCCTCAATGGACTTCTTTACCACTTAACCGATTATAATAAAATTCGCACACCATGTGCAGTTCGATCCAACTTGAGAGATAGGATAGTTTAAATCTCAAATTATAGTCGCAATTTAAATTTATTGCTAATTATTGTCTGTTATTATTTGACAGTCACAATTATCTGTTAACTCCAAATGATTCTAACAGATGTCGATACCTTTCGACTGGGTTGAGTAAGTAATCAATAGATGGCGCTGCTATGGTAAATCTACGAACGTGTCATATAAGCTACACTATCTATTTTTCATACCCCTAAGTGAGGCAAAACAACGTATCGCCGGGTCAGCAAGTAATATTAGTAAAGTATAGATGAGTATTTTATGCACGACCCAGTCAACAACCTTTGTACCACCACGATAATAGAGAGATAGATAGAGGTATGAGTATAAACACTAGATAGAGTCGTTTAGCTCTGAACCGCTTATAATATCTGTGGCCGCAATCTGCGGCGGACATTTAACAGCATCCAGGGGCAATACTATCGTGTGCAGAAACATCATGGTTTACGTATTGTACAGATGTTCTTCGATACGTGAATTTAGTCGCCGTTTTATTTATTATGCATGCCAAATAAGACTAGGACTGTCAAGCCGCCATTTTGCTCAGTAATAAGCGATACGGAAAACACATAACTTGGGAAAAAATCAGCTTTCTAGCTATCACGGTTTCTGAGATACAGCCAGGAGACAGACAGCGAAGGTTTAAGTAATAAGGTCTACCTCTTTTATTATTATAATATTTTATTAAAAGCCTGTTTGATCCCACTGTTGGGCAAAGGCCTCCCTACCCTCTTTTCCCGTTTTTACCTCTTAGGTAAGGAAAATAATAATATTGAAACCATGATGGTTACAAATAATATAGTAACACCCAAAAGTCATAATAGCTTCTCATTTTCATATCTGTAGTAATAAAACATGATAGTGTGAGGAATGGTGGCTAATGTATTATTAAATGCGATAATCTGCCACTTTAATGAAATATTTAAAGTTTTCAGTGCTAAGATTAATTAAATGGATGTTCTTTAGGAATACTAAAGATAACGATTTAGAAGATTTTTAAAATGGGTATTTTAGGGCTTAAATGACTAAGTGGTTACATCAAATTTGAGTTTTTCATTTTTAGGCTTCCCAAAGGGCATCTACCCCCTATTACTAAGACTTGGCTGTCTTTTTTTATGCTTAATAGGCTTGCGCTTGACCACAACTCACCTGATGTTAAGTGATATTGCAGTCTAAGATGAAGCGCGCTTGCCTAGAAGAAACCGGTTCACTCTCGCCTTGAAGACAGTAAGGTTGTAGTTCAGTGGGAACAGGGATTCCGGAAAGGAGTCGAACATTCGCCAGGCGCGTGACTCGGCTAGCTAAGGTGATTTGACGCGATCGTCGAAGCTAAGCAACGGTCGATGCGGACAGTGTTTGGATGGGTGACCATGCACAAAACTGGCTATTTTAATGCGCTATTTTCATCTAGGCGCTACTGTAAATCCTAGTTGCCTAGTTAAAACATATATGTACTATGCTAATTTCAAATCCAAGAATTGCAGGCTGGCAAGGCAAATTTTGGGGATTTTCTGATATTTTTTATGTAAAATTGTTTAATATTGTTTTTTTTTTCTACTTCTTCAAGACGGAGAGACCCTAGTGGAGTCAATGGCCATCATCCAGTACCTTGAGGACATAAAGCCGGAGCCTCCTCTGATGCCGAGCAAGCCGCTGCAGCGGGCGCAAGTCAGGGAGATTTGTGAGGTCCGTTACCTTTCCTTATATACGTGAAAGATCGGAGATGTTTATTTCTTTTGACAAGTAAATTCGTTGATTTGTTTTGTTTAAGTAAGGTTAAAAAATACGAGTTAGAAATAGAATAGAATTTCTTTATTGTCATATTGATACATAATTATTCACAATTATCATCAATATGGACTCTTCAGTATTTCATTCAATAATAATACATATAACAAATTAAATTAAAAGGATAGCAGCTGTATAGGGGTATTGAAAATCAGATAAATTAAATAGAAAGATAAATGTCTTCGTTTAAATCAAATAAACTATCAGATCAGTTCAATCAGATAATTTTTAGTGTACATCTGATGTGATCTGAAACCAAATTAAGATAAAGAAAGGAAAAATTAAAATATAAAAAAATGGCGTGTTCCTCCGACCAACCACCATACTTCCACTACAACTCACATTAGTAAACCTAATCTTTCCTCCTACACACAAGGAAAGGAAGGGAACGAAGTTTCTTTGGGATAGAATCCTCACACACAGGAACAACCTGAAACATATCATTTTAATATTAACGTTGCTTATCTCAATTTGGTAACTTTTACTTAACACGTGTTTCGCCTTTCCATAAGGCACCTCCAGAAGGTGTTAACTCTTCAAAAAAAAGCAGATGTCACTTGGCTCGATCCTGAGTCTGCACCAATGACTTGTTCAAGTTAGGTGTAGATTTGCTTTTGCTTTACGGTGAAAGAAAACGTCGTGGGGAAACTGACATGTTTAAGGTACGTCTTTCATTCACCAACCCGCACTTAGACAGCGTAAAAGATTTTGGCCTAAGTATCTGTCCTAGTGAGAGAAGGACCCGAGTTCCAGCAGTGGGAAGGTATGGTGGGCTGCTTATGCTTCAAAATAAGAAAATAATGACTTATTGATTGAACATTATTATGTAACAAATATTGGTTAGGATTAGGATAGGATTTTGTTACGATATTGTGTAATAACATAATTTCTTGCGAGAACCTTACTCGTACCTTACTCGTACGTGGTCAAATATTTTTAAAGTCAAAGTCAAATCAATTTATTGCTTCGTTTTGATTAGATACATATGACCTTAATTGTATAGTAGGTATCACATAATGGGCCCTATTCGGATATCGCAATATAATATGGAAGACATGAGACGGCATAGGTATTTTAATCTTGAAAAATTTCTGTAAATTTTACTAGCAATTTTGCAATTTATTTTCCATTCTTTTAATTTGAAGTTAAGTTTTATCCCGACACGTGATTGTGATGGAATCCATCTTGGTCTATCTTTAGGCATATTCATATCTTTTACTAATCAGCAGAGGAATTAGCTAGAGTTATTTATGTATTTGCATCGAAATATTGATATTAATATGGACCTTCCCGGGATTTCTAATGGACAATCCCGTGTGGGCCAAGAATATTACAACTAAATAATAATAAGAACGTCAGAGATAGCCAAATAAAACAAAGATAATTAACATAATATTTTTATTAGCTTACATTAATTCACAAAACAAATTAGTGATAGTCTTAAGCAAAAAAAAAATAAATAACTTTTTATTTAAAAAATCACGGAATCTTGTCTGCTCTTTAAAATTTATCTCGGGCTTTGAGGCATATCCACTTTATTCTTTCGCTGTATGAAATCAGTGTAAGTATATGAATAACTCTACCTAATTCCGAGCTCTGCTAATCAGACATCAGTCAGATATAAAACAGCATTATCAGATATATAAATTAGATAAAAAATAGTTATAAAAGCACGAGTTAACAAAAGAAAACGTGACAATATTTGTAAATATTGTGAAAGGCAATAAATAACATAAAGAGATTTTTTTAAAACTACGGAACTCCAAAAATGTTATTCATAATAATAATTACAATATTTGTTGCGGTTTTGTATCTGTACAACACTAGGACTTTTGGCTATTGGCAGAAACGAGGGATCAAACATGCCAAACCTAAACTTATATTCGGTACCAATGCCGATGGATATTTAATGAGAAGAAGCACGTCTCAAGTCGCTGAAGATACCTATTGGAGATATCCTGAAGAACGCCTAGTGGGGTGCTTCCGGTCTACCACACCTGAACTTCTCATCAGAGACCCTGATCTCATCAAACGTGTGTTACTGACTGACTTCAGCTACTTCCACAATCGGACGTTAATTCGTATCCACGAAGAATCTAATGACCCCTTAATGTCGCACTTATTCTCCGTTGACGGTGACTTATGGAGACTGCTGAGGCAAAGACTGACACCGACCTTCACTAGTGGGAAATTAAAAGCCATGTTCCCCCTGATAGTGGAACGAGCAGAGAGACTGTATACACGTATAGATTCTCTGTCTGACGCACCTATAGATGCAAGAGACCTCATGGCTCGCTTCACCACAGATTTTATCGGAGCATGCGCTTTTGGACTCGACATGGACACTTTATCAGACACTAACTCTAAGTTTAGAGATCTGGGGGTTAGAATATTTAAAGTGACATTATGGGATGCTGTTAGAACTTTCCTAAAAGGAGCCTTCCCTGATGCATTCAAATGGATGAAATGGTTAAGACAGGACATCACTGATGACGTCACAACTCTAGTTAAAATAGCTCTCGAACAAAGGAATTACGAACCATCGGGAAGGAACGATTTCATCGACTTGCTACTCGAATGTAGAAAGAAAGGAATGATGAAGGGAGAATCGATTGATAATGTCAATCCCGACGGCAGTCCAGAGAAAGTCTCAATAGAAATGACTGATAGCTTGTTAGCTGCTCAAATATTTGTGTTTTTTGCAGCAGGGTTTGAAACTTCATCATCTACCAGCAGTTTTACGCTACACCTGCTGGCGTATCATCCTGAGAAGCAAAGGAAAGTGCAAGAAGAACTGGATAGAGTTCTCGCTCGTCACGGAAACAAACTAAGCTATGACGCCATAAAGGAGATGAGTTACTTGGAATGGGCGTTTAAGGAGAGCATGAGAATATTGCCATCAGTGGGTTTTCTAATGCGTACGTGCACACGCAAATATACATTCCCCGACATGGATCTTACGATAGACAAAGGAGTGAAAGTAGTAATTTCACTGCAAGCGTTGCACAATGATCCGAAATATTTTGAAAATCCTCACGAATTTAGACCGGAGAGATTTGATCCTAAGGAGTTTGGATCTAAAAAGAAAAAGTATGTTTATTTGCCGTTCGGTGAGGGTCCTAGAGCTTGTATCGGTAAGTTATTTGTTGATTTCTTAGTAAAGAGCCTTTAAATACCTACTAAAAATAACCTATTGTGAACCAGGCTAGGTACTTTGCGGAAATATATTGTTGACGGAAGGAAATCTGAAATATTTCGTGTACTTCTGCTGATACTAAATTTTCAGATTTTCTTCCACCAACTAAATGTCTGGAAGACAAAATAAATAAAGCGATAACCACTCAGTCAGACGTGACACCGCTTTTGGTCCCGCAGCTTGTGGGTTCGACTCCCGCCAATGAGCTCGAGTTTTTAGTGAAAGAAAAACGTCGTAAGAAGCCCATAGCCTGTATAGGTAGGAGGAGCATGCTTAGTTTTAAACATGTGACTCTCAAGGAGATGGTCGGAACACACTGTTAGGTTTGGCTTGGCCACAAAATTTTCAACTTGAGGTTAGTTCTTAACCAGGTGAGAACTAAAAAATACCCTATCACCATACAAACCCTCCCTTTTTTTACGAGGAGGAAATCTTTATTAAGATAGCCAGCCACAATGGGGTGCAGATAGATAGATAGATAAATTCTTTATTTCACACTAATTAAATAAAATGTATGCAGCTGGGTTATGGGGGATTTGTACCTCCTAAAACCCCCTCAAACTCTCTGGCCTCCCCTCGGTGGCTAGCTTCGATGCTTGATGGGGGGCTCTTGGTTCTTCGGTGCAAACACACTGATACCCTCCCAGATTTTGCTCTCAACTACATCCACATCGGTAGACAATTGCCAACCGGAGGGTTGGCAATTGTCTGCACCCATACCCATAGCGCTGGAGTACTTAGTGCTCTCAGCATTATGCTGACTTTGCACCTTTTGTGCACATATTAGTTATAATTATCTACTCGCACCATTTATTGTATGTTTTTTTTTTTGTTTTGTGCACAATAAATTTATTTTCTTTCTTTCTTTCTTTCTTTCCATCCAAACGACCCTACTATAAAACCTAGTTTTTGTTGTATCCAGGTGAACGTCTGGGGCTGATGCAGTCAATGGCTGGACTTGCCGCGGTGCTGTCCAGGTTCTCAGTGGAGCCAGCGCCATCTAGCGTCAGATATCCCAAAATCGAAGCTATACCGGGCGTCATACAAACTCTCAAAGAGGGATTGCCACTTATTTTTAAAGCGAGAAACAAGACACGATTTACGGATCAATATTGTCACCAAAAACATTTGTTCGCGAGTGCCGTAAAAGATGGCGCCACAGGTGAAATTAGATCGCGGTAAAGCATTTTCACAATTGATATGTTTTGTTATTTTCATTCTAATACAGTCTCATCATATCTGTACTCAATGAGATTCATTCCTTTAACGAGATTTCAATAAACTATTTTACTAATAGTTTATTATATTTATATTCAGCTTTTACTAATTTATATAATTAATGTAATAAATTAGAACTATAATTATGTTCATTGTAAGCTAATTTATACTATATTTAAATTAACATATTGTAACACTGGAGAAAATTGAAATTGTTAAATATGTTCACTAATTTTTGGCCCGAATAAATGATTTTATTATTATTATAAATAATGTAACTAAATTATGTTTGTGTGTAAGTGTGTATGTATGTTACTTCTTCACGCTCAAATATCTGAACCGATTTTAACTTAAGTTCAAATGTTTTTTTTTTGACGTGACAACGTCTTAAATTAGGTTGCGGCTGGGAGTCACTTATGAAAAAGTGTAACGCCCGGTAACGTTACGATGAGTCACCGAACGAGAGAGAGGCCCGCCGAATGCCTTGCGTCTCTCTCCCACTCAACTATGATCGCGTGCTGCGCGCGCGGCAGACGTTGTCACGTAAAATCTTCGCCCGTAAAACCGACTTTACAGGCAACCATTTTTTTTTTGTTCTTATGTTAATTTGTATCTATCTATAAATAAAAATAAATAAAAACAGCCTTTATTTTATAACTCAACATAATTATCATTAGACGCCATTAATATAATGGGTAGGTACAATACCCTTAGATTACATAATATAGAATATGCTAGCATTTATTTCTTATGTTCATCCTTATTATTTATATATTAAAATTTCTTAAAATTAAAATAGATTAACTATATTACATGTTACAAACACAATCATTATAAACATGTACGAGGTTTATGTAACTGTCATATAATGAAGAGTATTAAATCACGAGTGTGAGTTTATGAAACGAGCGCACCGAGTTTCATAATAGTAACGAGTGTTTTAATACCCGTGTTATATGCAGTTGCATACACTACTTTATCTTCACTGATGCAATTAATCGAACAACCAGAGTAAAAGTTGACAATAAACAAAGAAACATTAAATTCCCGCGTAAGTGTATTGACACAGTGAACTTGCCAATAACCAATGAGAGCGCAGCTGCGCGCGCAGGGCCAATCAGGAGCAAGCGAGCGATGTTATAATGAGATTTTACGATATCGATGTGGATATTATACCATCATGTGAAATTGCTTAAATTGAGTGTTTTGTTGTCTGCGTCTTGTATAACAGTAGTCATTATAAGTCAAGTAATGGAAACATAAGTAGAATGTTACAACATTAGTGTAGATATATACAATAACCGCAGTCATTGTAATTCTTTGATATTTATGTGAATATACATTTCTTTAAAAATGTTACTAAACATCAGTATAATAATTTGTATCTATAAAAACTCGTAGTTAAATGGATTAACACATAGACTACTTTATATCCCGGACTGACGCGGATAAGACCGCGGGGCGTTGGTGTTAAATAAATTGTCATATTGCCATTCAACGAGGCAATGCTGCCAGCACTCTGGGCCACCCCACGATTTTTGTTTTTATAAGTAGGTAGTTTAATTTTATTTCAGTTATATAGTAAGTATTTGTACATAACATTTCTGTTGTAAATAGAGGTTAATGACTGATTATTTAAAGAAGCATAATTCTTATAGATTAAGTAATTCTAGTATGATAGATAAAATGTATTACATAGTAAATAACAAAGTGTATTTGCTACTAATTTGAATTAAGCGAATAGGGTGAGATAAGGTTGTTATCTATTATATTACTTTTACTTTATCTTCGTCTATAATAAATGTGTTGAAGGTTGAATTCCGTAAATATTGTATTTACAAATTCATGCTATAATGTAGATATAAACGAAAATAAGCTCTTTAAAGTGCCAATATTTCATTATAATCATACAATCTTACTTATTTATATAAAATGTAAATATTAGAACAAAATTTTAATTTATAATTAATAAAATACAATAAGATTAACCTCTTTAAATGTAACTTAATAATAATAAAGCATAGTAAACACGAAACTTTTGCATTTATTACCAAATCTTATTGATTGAAAGGTCAAGTAACTTCATCATCATACATATATGTATGAACTTTACTCCGAAGAGCGAGATGGGGCTGCGATATTATGGAAATATAGTTCTCTAATAAATAACCGAATTAATTTTTACCTGGTTAACCGAGCGATCGAAGTGAGCAAAGTCTCTTGCAGTGGCTTCTCTGCCCAAACTTTGATTTTTTTATATAAGGATATTGTATCTCGCATAAGCATAATATATTTAACATAATCACCTATCTTCCCATATTCCCATCTGCTCATTTTCCTATTTTCCCATCTAACAATCTTCTCATTTTCCTATCTTCCCATCTTACCATCTTCTCATTTTCTTATCTTCTCATCTTTCCATTATCCTATCTTCCCATATTCACATTTACCCATTATCATTATTCCCATTATCCTACCTTACCTTTTTCCCATATTCCCATTATCCTATCTTACCTTTTTCCCATATTCCCATCTTACCATCTTCTTATTTTTCTATCTTCCCATCTTCCCTTCTCTTCTCTTCCCTAATATTGACAGCCTTAACATAACCACTGTCAGTGTCTAAGAATCTCTCAAAGAGTTGAAGTACGTGAAATACCCAGTTGCAATGGGGTACCCTGGTGCAACCAGGTTATGTGGTTTTAATAGCCTCTAAAACCTACCCGGCGACCTGGCTGTCTGAATAAATCAAGTCTTTGAACACAAAATAATCCTAATTCTTTCTCCATTCGCAGACAATAGTGTCCGGAATACAGCCCCTGCAAAACTTTGGTCTGAAGTCACACTTCCCAAACGAGGAGCAGTACATTACATTCACCAAGTACTGGACTGAACGAGGACTTCAGACGCTGGAGGAGTTGCTGGGCCGGACCAGCGGGAAGTACTGCGTGGGGGAAACACTGTCTGTCGCTGATGCTTGCCTGGTACCTCAGGTCTATAATGCCGTTACTAGGTGTGTTATCATGTAAACATTGTAAATTGTTCACGTAAGGCATCTTAATATTTTCGCGTAGAAAACGGCCACACTTACTTATTATCAAAAGTTGGAACGAGTCCAACATCTTCTCCGCGCGTGCACTCGTCGCTTAGCTCGTCGGCGGCGGTCCGTGTAATACTCGCCCCTGAAGATGGTGCTCGGAAAGCACCGAAACTGTTCCACTCATTCCAATTTTTGATAATAAGTAAGTGTGACCGTTTTGTACGCGAAAATGTTATCATGTACCTTTTATTTTTACCTTATAGCTGTCAAAATCTGTCGCTTAGCAACTAACAGTGCGTTCCGGCAGTCTCCTTGAGAGCTAGTTATTCCAGACTGGGCATGCTCCACCTAAGGCTAGGATTTCGCTAACTCATGTGGTTACAAGCCCTATTGGTCAAATGCCTTTGGGGCTTCAAGTATTACGTAAGCAAATTTATTACAATTCTTTGTCTACAAATCAAATTTATTACAAATCTGACAAGGGGGGGGGGCCTTGTCAGCAAAAGTAAGCAAAGCTCTTACTCTCTTCCCCTATGCTAACGTAAAAAAAAATCAATGGATGTATTGTTTTTTTTAATAATATTATAATTATGGTGTTATCATTATAAAAGCGCGCGGTAATTCCCCTACTCGGTTCTGAAACGAGTGCCTCAACATATGCATTATTTGAGGGAATTCCCGAAAAAGCGTTTCATTATCATGCAAAGACAATGTGAGGGTTGTCATTCGTGTAAAAAAGTAAATAACTACTGATGACGTATTCATTGTCTAGACTCCCCTACCCCCATGTCATCAAAAATAAGCAGATCAAAGACCCTCCCGCCTCCCATAGTGCTCACGTAATACTTGAATCTCTTTCTGTAAAAGAGTAAATTAGTTGATGAAGACATGCTTTGACATTTGAAACATTCAATCTGAAACAAATGTATGGAGATGTATGAAAATGGAAGTGCAAGGAAGAAGGGCAAGAGGCCGACCGAAGAAGACATGGATGGAGTGTGTGAATGAGGACATGAGAGTGAAAGGAGTGAGTGTAGAGACGACGGCTGATAGAGGAGAGTGGAAGAAGACATGGATGGAGTGTGTGAAAGAGGACATGAGAGTGAAAGGATTGAGTGTAGAGATGACGGCTGATAGAGGAGAGTGGAAGAAGACATGGATGGAGTGTGTGAAAGAGGACATGAGAGTGAAAGGAGTGAGTGTAGAGACGACGGCTGATAGAGGAGAGTGGAAGAAGACATGCATGGAGTGTGTGAAAGAGGACATGAGAGTGAAAGGATTGAGTGTAGAGATGACGGCTGATAGAGGAGAGTGGAAGAAGACATGGATGGAGTGTGTGAATGAGGACACGAGAGAGAAAGGAGTGAGTGTAGAGACGACGGCTGATAGAAGAGATTTGGAAGAGGAGAATTTGCTGTGCCGACCCCACCTAGTGGGATAAGGCAAGGAAGAAGAAAAAGAATCTCCATCTAATTGTAAATTATTTGTTTTTCAGGCATGGACTGAAGATCGATACGAAATATCCCACTGTGAACAGTTTGTACGAGCGGTTGTTGAAGGAAGCAGTCTTTAAGGAAACCCATCCGCTGACCGTCCGAGATGCCTTGAAATCTAAGTCATAAGGAAACTCGTTTTATTTTGATAAGAAAAGTACATAAAGTGAATATATATTATACTTTCGTATTATTTCTCTTCACCGACTTAAACACGACAGGCTGTTTTTTAGGGTTACGTACCTAAAAGGTAAAAACGGGACCCTATTACTAAGACTCCGCTGTCTGTCTGTCTCCAGGCTGTATTTCAGAAACCGTAATAGCTAGAAAGCTGAAACTTTTACAAGTTATGTATTTCCCGTGCCACTATAACAAAAAATACTAAAAATATGTATAATGAAAATATTAAGGGTCCTTATACAATGAACGTGTTTTTTTTCGCATTTTTTTGCTATATATTTGCTATTTAGTATCGATAGCCGCTGGACAATTAAATTTTTCACAAAACATATAAATGGATATAAGCTATCAAATTAAGTTATAAAATCTTAATAAAACATATATTTGAAGGGTACTTCCCTAGAACAATGGTACGGAACCCTTCATGCGCGAGCCCAAATCGCACTTGGCCAATTTATTGTTTGACGTGTGTCTGTCAATCTGTGTTATCGTAGCTCCCATACGGGTACATCGATTTTAATTTGTATTATTTCTGCTTTAAAATGTGTATTGGTCGAAAGTGTCCTTAGCTTTGTTTGATGTACAATCTATACAAGATGGCTGCCACAAAAAAAAGACCGGATTGCATATTATTCACAATTTTCTGAATATGGCTATCAAATAAAAACGTTTAATAGTAGTAATACAATTCACTACTTACCAACCAATTTAGGAAAAAAATGTCATTTGATATTAAAAACATTACTTTTCTATGGCTCTCTAAAACTCGACCAATATTATCATTATCAGGGATCAGAATACTAGAGAGGATTGCTAATCCCCATACAATAAAGCGTGACGCGGAAGTTTGCCATCATTACCGATGAAACCTAGATGGCGCTGCAAATCGAGCGAGCAGCCTAGCTGCCGCCAATTCCGCAAAGCTCTGCAGTCGCATAGTGATATGACGATAGTAGATTGCGTGATACGAGTGTAGTCGCTTCCAGAAAATACGAATAAATAAATAAATACCAGGACGGGATAAAAAGGAGCCTATGTGTTAAACCCGGGATAAAAAGTAACCTATATGTTAATGCGGGGTCGCAGCTATCTCCATACCAAATGGCATCAAAATCGGTTCAGTTGTTTGAGCATGAATAAGTCACAAACATATATAAATAAATAAATATTAGGACACATTCACACACGGCTGGTTAACCCCATACTGAACCATTTCTAGTTCGTAATATGGTTGCTAACACAACTGATATACTACATATACATATATACATACTTTATATAGATACATATTAAACACCTAGACCGACAGCCAACAAATTTGGTTTAGAACAAAGATGTTGACCGTGCCGGGAATCGAACCCGGAACCTGATTGGTAGTCCAGCATGGTAACCGTTATGCCAACGAGTGTATCAAATGATACACGTAGTATGATTTTTAACAAAAGATTGATCGCATACTATATAATAATTATTACTAATAATTATTTAACAATATGACAATAAAGACATTCTATTCTATTCTATTCTATATTTATTATACTACGTCATTATTCATACTCATTTATTGACCACATGCGAATATACATATGCGCCTACCTTTTACGCCCACGATTTCCGTTCTTCTAAAAATAACCCGAGATATATACTTATGTATTTCACTTAGCAAACAGGGTTATTTGTAAACGCACTATCTAATAAGGATCAATTCCTATTATTACACCTCGTCTCTAAGATCTTTCTTTGTGTAGCATAAGCATTAGCAGCCCACTATACGTTCCCACGGCTGGGACTCGGGGCCTTCTCTCACGAGGAGAGAGGTCATAATCCACCACGCTGGCCAAGTGCGGGTTGGCGCATGACACACGTCTTCAGATATTGTGGTCTTCAAACATGTCGGTTTCCTCACGATGTTTTCCCTTCATCGTAAAGCGAGTGCAAATCCACACTTGAAAAACATGTCATGGGTAGGGCTGGGATTGAAACAGGGGCCGTCGGATGGAAAATTTCTTTGTGTACTTTCTTGTAATTGGTTGCCTAGAAGAGATCGTTTTTAGTGATAAGGTTGCCAGTTAAAGCACTAATAGCGCCTGTAGCTCGTCTAACTAAGATGTTAACAGATAGACGCTAAAAAGTTTCAAAGAATATTGAATAGTCAATACCTATGTATATTATAAAGAGGAAAAGTTTTATTTTTTGTTTGTTCATTTGACGCAAATACGCTCCGAAACTACTGGACCGATTTGAAAAATTATTTCACCGTTGGGAAGCTACATTCTCCCTTAGTAATAAAGGTTATATTTTGTTTCTCTTTGTGACTTAGATTTTTTACAGCCCGAGCGAAGCCGGGACGATCTGCTTGTATATTGTATTCCTAAACACATTTTACAGTATTAAAAAAATACATATATTTATATTTTAGAGGGGCATACATTAAACGTAATTTTAATAAGCAAATTTTTCATGATTTTTATAACAACAATTGGTAGAACCTTAGATATTTCTGAGAATATCAATTTAATATTAAAATGTATATTATTATTTAAAGGATGCTCCCATACAAAGAACGTGATTTTTTTGCAATTTACTAGGTTAATGATTCGGAACCGTTCCTACGCTGGCTTAACTCGCACTTGGCCAATTATTATATGCATTGATTGGGGTAACCCAGTATATTATAATGAAAGAATGCATTAATAACCACTGGCAATGTGGTAATGTCTCACTCTACAGATATTGGCCTGACCTACTTAGCCAACGGAAATCAGTTAATTGAATCGGCAACCTTTAGGGTGTTAAATGCCAGGCTCCGTAATATTTCGCTTTTCGTCCGTTTTTCTTTTTGTAACAGCAAAGTGGCTAGAAAAATGTCAAAGGTTTTTTACTAAATCCAATACCAATGGTTTAATAGTGTATTTGTTACTTATGTCAATAAAGGATATTTATTATTATTTTTTTAAGTGTAAGGTGACCTAGGGTGAAATTCTTTTTTACACGCTTTATATTAGCTTCACCTGTATGTTTGTATGTTTGTTTGTAACCGACTTCTTTCGGCGCAATTTGGACCCACTTTAAACGGCCAGATTTCGTTCAAACTTTGTAGATTTATTGAGGACCGATGACAATACACTAATTTGATAAAATTATTCCATATTTTGTATTTTTGTTTGTGTTGTGGACTGTATATTTTGTTAACTAACTATTCGCTTAAGGCGTTCACTTCTCCTAGCTACCTAACTGGGATAGGTACTGACTGGGACACTTAACTGGGATAGGTACTAGCTGGGCACTGAATGAAACACGCGATATAAATTAAACCGAAGTCACCGAACTCTTTATTCCAACAAATTAAGCTACTTAAGTACTAATTGCGACACCGCAGTTCGTGGCGTCCTCCGCCGCCTACGCTGGCGCGCTCGGCCAATCGGGAGCGCGCCTCCCGAAGTACTGTGGCTGTAGCGCTGGGCGACGGAGCTCGCAGTCCTCAACATTCCTCCCCCCGGCGCAGCTCCCGCGTAGCCTCCTCCTCGATCAGGACGGCGAGCTTGCGTACCGGGCGCCGGAACACGCCCGCCTTGGTGCGGACGTCTGCGATGCGTACTGCGCCGTCAGGTCCCGGATACGTGGCCTCCACGATTCCCATAGGCCACACGTTCCGAGGTAGGGTGTGGTCCACGACCACCACGACGTCTCCTTGCTGTAGCCTCCGTTGTGTGCCCGCTGGTTCGCCCCTTGGGACGAGAGTGGGCAGGTACTCCTGTACCCACCGTCGCCAGAAGAGGTCAGCGAGCGCCTGGCTGGCCCGCCAGGCCCGTCGATCCGCGATGTCTGCTGCTGCTCCCGTCGGCAGCCCCGTGGAGGAGCCCAACAGGAAGTGGTTAGGCGTGAGCGCCTCGGGGTCGTCGGCACTCACGCTGACGTACGTGAGGGGTCGAGCGTTGATGGTGAACTCGGCCTCGGTCAGCAGTGTGTGCAGCACCTCCTCGGTCGGCGTCCTCTCTCGTGCAGTCGCGGCGAGTGCGGTCTTAACCGAACGCACTAGTCGCTCCCATGCGCCTCCTTGATTAGGCGCGCCAGGCGGTATGTACCGCCACTCCATCCTGTGTTGCAGACCCAAGTCTCGCAGTGCGGGCGTCCACTCTGCGTAGGCTCGCTGTAGTTCCTTGTCTGCTCCTTTGAAGGCCGTCGCGTTGTCACTGTACATGAGGCGCGGCCATCCGCGTCGCGCCGCCATTCGCCGCAGCACCATGATAGCGGAGTCCGTTGAAAGCGACGCCGCCATCTCGAAGTGCACGGCGCGCGTGCACAGGCACGTGAACAGTGCTCCCCAACGCTTCTCTCGTCGTCTTCCGATCTTCACCCACATCGGTCCGAAATAGTCCAGCCCGCAGTTGGAGAATGGACGCTGGTAGGGCTCCAGCCGGGCTCTCGGCAGGTCCCCGGTCACCGGCGTCCTCGGTCTCGCTCTCCTCACCGTGCACAGCGCGCATCGCTGTGCCACCGCTCGTACTGTAGGCCGCAGGTGAATGACCCAGTATCGTTGCCTTAGGTCGTTGGTCACTCTCTCTCTGTTCGCGTGTCCAGCGGCGCAGTGCTCCCTGAGCACGATGAGTCTCGTTGTCGGGTGTCGGCCGTCCAGTATCACCGGTCGCTTTGTGTCGACGGGTGCGCTCGATGCTCCAATACGTCCTCTTACCCGTAGCAGCCCATCCTCCAGTACCGGGTCGAGCTTGTACAGGCGGCTCGACTTGGGCACCGGTCGGTCGTTCTTCATCAGCTGCAGCTCGGTGTTAAAGCTGTCCTCCTGGGCGCGTTGGAGTATCGCCCGCTCGGCGCGCTCGATGTGCTGCAGTTCCACGCTCGTTGCTCGGCGTCGGCACATGTCGGTGAACGCCAACACACGAGCCGCTGCTCGCACCAGCGTCTCGTACTTGGAGAAGCGAGTCACGTCTGGCAGCCACTCGCTGTCAGCCTCCTTCTTTTCGGTGATGTGTAGAAGAACCTCCTCTTCTTCTTCTTCTTCTTCAACTGGCCCCCATCTCGGCCATTGCTCCTCGGGTAAGCGGAGGAAGTGCGGTCCCCGGAACCATCGATCTTCGTTCTGGATCGCCTCGCTGGAGTATCTCGTAGCCTCGTCTGCAGCATTCTCGCTCGTGGGGATCCATCGCCACTCCTCCCTCTGTGTCAGTTCCGCAATCTCGCCGAGTCGATGTGCTACGAATGGTGTGTAGCGCTTACCATCGTTCTTTATCCAGTGCACGACGGTCGACGAGTCGCTCCAGTAAATAGTCCGCTTCACGTTGACGCGATGTCCTCCTCTCACTGTGTGCGCCAGCCTCGCCCCAATCACCGCCGCCTGTAGTTCAAGGCGTGGGATCGTCTGTGCTCGTCGTGGTGCCACCTTCGCCTTTGCAGCAACCAAGTTCACGACGATCTCTCCAGCTCGGTTGGTAGCTCGCCAGTACGCTACTGTCGCGTACGCTTGTTCGCTCGCGTCGCACATCACGTGAAGTTCAATGTCCTCGTAGCTCTCCAATGCGTAGCTACGGCGTAGGCGCAACGTAGACACTTCGTAGAGCTGCCCGAGCCACTCGTTGAATCTCGTACCCTCTTCGGCGGGTATCGGCTCGTCCCATGAAGTGTGTAGTCGCCATAAACTCTGTAGAATAATCTTAGCTCGTATCGTGTACACACTGAGTAATCCAAGTGGGTCGTAGATAGACATAACCGCGCTCAGTGCTTCTCTCTTTGTTGGCGTGCGGCGCTGCATTCTCACGTCGTCCGGAACGCGATGCATTGTGGTGTTAAAACTTAGCTCGTCGCCGCTCGGGTCCCAACACAACCCAAGTATCTTGTTGTCGATGCTGCCTCCCCCCAGTCGCGCAGGCTCGGTCGCGCGTAGCTCGAGTGGTACGTCGTTCAGTACCTCCTTGTCGTTCGAACTCCAACTACGTAGCGTGAAGCCGGCGGCTGCGTGCACCTCTCGTAGCTCGTGGATGGTGTGACGCGCCTCCTCCTCGTCGCTGAAGCTGTCCACGAAGTCGTCCATGTAATGACTTCTCGTGATCGCCGCCAGTGCTCGTGGGTGTGTCTCCGCATGCGCTCGTGCGTTGTGGTCGCGCACGCTGTGTGCGAGGAATGGTGAGCTCGCTGCGCCGAAGATCATGCTGGTCATCTTGTACTCACGAGGCGGGTTGTCACGGTCGGCGCCTCTCCACAGGAACTGTTGCGCGGGCTGGTCTTCACGACGGATCTTGATTCGCAGAAACATCTCTTGAATGTCGGCAGTCACTGCAATCTTGCGTTCTCGGAACCGAAACAATATTTCCGGTAAAGGTTGCAGTAGATCCGGGCCCTCGAGGAGAACGTCGTTCAATCTCACGCCATAGCTCTTTGCAGCTGCATCGAATACTAGCCTTCCAGGCTTTCCAGGTTTGTTCGGGTTCCGTACTGAGAAGTGCGGCAGGTACCAACTCACGGCGCTCGTCTTCTCGTCGCCGTCGCACGGTGCAGCATATCCCTTTCTCAGCAGGTTCTCTACTTGTTCAGTGTACTCACGGGCAAACTCCGGGTCGGCGTCCATCTTCACCTCGATCTTGCGAAGACGGCGTAGGGCAGCGTTGTAGCTCGGCGGAAGCTTCACGTCGTCCTGCTTCCACGGCAGCCCCACCTCGTAGCCGCTCTCGGTCTTCCGTATAGTTTGCTCGACGATCTTGATCGCGCGTTGATCCGCTTCGCTCACTCGTACCTTGTGGGCGATCCCCAGCGCGTCAATCCGAAAGTGTTGTTCAACCAGGTCGTGCAGGCGTTGATCCCGCTCCGTGCTCACCACCTCTCCGCCGTGTTCTGGTGCGTAGACGTGTAGCACGCTGTCGCTGCCTCTCCTCACGCATCTTGGTGCAGTACCGTGTATCACCCATCCGAGCTTTGTCCTCGACGCCGCCGGCTGGTTCCGCTTACCGACGCGCAGCTCTCGTGACACGATGTACTCCCAGTGGTCCGCTCCCACCAAGATTCCAGGTTGCACTCCCTCATAGCACACCGCTTCTCTCGGCAGATCTCGCAGATGTTCATACTCGAGAAGTGTGCTCGATACCGTTTGACGTAGCAGTTTCATATCTTTTAATGTTCGCGCCTTAACGTTCAACAGCGCTCCTCCTTGACTCCTCAACTTGCAGGAAACAACCTTGCTGTCCGTCTGTGTCTGTGTAGTGCTGATACCGCTCATGCATAAGGATCGAACAGGTCCCTCCGCTCCGACGCTCGCTGCCAGGTCCTCGTCGATCAGTGTGATGGTGGCACCCTCATCCAGCAGCGCGTAGGTGTCGCGCTCCCCCCGTGGTCCGACGATGGTAACCGGACACATCTTCAACAGTACTGACCTCGGGCCGGCGGCGTT
Organism: Mellilla xanthometata; assembly: GCA_035578125.1. NCBI lineage: Eukaryota > Metazoa > Arthropoda > Insecta > Lepidoptera > Geometridae > Mellilla > Mellilla xanthometata. The sequence goes on from JAPUBQ010000045.1 coordinate 981,043, forward strand.
CGTGGTGCCGACCGACAGTACTGTCCCAGAGTTCTCCGCAGATGCCTTCGGGGTAGCCTCGCTGTGCAGTGATGAGTGATGCGGACGACGACACTGTTTCACTCCGCATAACCTCTCCTTGCAGTTGACACGCCGATGCCTTTTGTTCACACATTTGTAGCACATGCCCTTCCTTTGCACCAACTCCCACCGTTTATCAACACTAAGCTCTTTGTAGCTTGGACAGTCCGATAAATTATGCTCATTTTCGCAGCACGGACACATGTTGCGTTGTTCATCCACGTTGTAGACCACGTTTTTTCGCCTCCGATTTGTAATGGCCGCCGCGCCGCCATTTGCATTCGCGGCGTCTGCCACGTGTCTGTTGTCACGCCTCGTAACACCACCAGATGGCGCCACGTAATCGTACCGCATGGCCATCTCCGCCTCTTTGGAGAGAAAGTTCGACATCCTCACCAGCTCCGGTTCCGTATCCTCCTTGCTTGACATCGCGTAGTCAAACCAACGAACCTTCTGATGCTGGCTGAGCTTCCCCAGAATTTCCTTTTTCAGATGCGGATTATAAAGATGTTCCTCGCGTCCCAGACTCCGAAGCACGTAGACAACGTTTTGTACCTTTATTGACAGATGATTTAATTCTATCGCTGTCGTACCCAGTCGGGGTAATCTTTGTATCTCCTCGTATGCCCGATCGATAATCACCTCGGGCCTCCCGAAGCTCCGCTCCAACGTGGCGATGATAACTTCGGGATCGGTTGCGGAATACAGCAGCGTAGCGACGAGCTCCCTCGCTTCCCCTTGAAGAGCACTCCTTAACCTCTGCAGGTTTTCCGTCGGTGAGATTTCGTATAACCGCGTGGAGTCCACATAGGCGGCCCTAAATATTAACCACTCGTTCGTCGCTCCGTTGAACGGTGGCAGGTCCGCGCACTTGACCCGCGGTCTCGACAACTTCTCCATCACCTCCACGACTCTGTCACCCCGCGTTCGGGTGGGGGTGGGCGTACGTTCTCGCCTCGTGGAGCGCCAGCGACGGTCTTCCTCGGCTCTTCCTTCCTCCGGGGGGTGCTCCTGCAGCCACTGGTTTACCTTCTGACGGTCGGGTGCAGCCTCGACGACGCTCTCTTCTTCCTCAATCGCGGCTATGGCGCTCGCGTGCCGCTTCTTGATCATCTCCTCTTCCAGCTGCAGCTGTCTGAGCTTGATAACGGTCATCTTCTCCTCATACTCGATCTCTGCGGCGCGGCGTCGTGCTGATACGCTCATTGTTGATCGGTGCGACCTCACGGAGGGGTTCGGTGACGGTGTTCGGGGTCGTGTGAACTCCGCAGGTCGCGCCGATCCGATGCACGTCGCGTTCGTAGTCGGCGACGCTGGAGGATTTTGGCTCAGGCGCCTGATCCTCTCCCTCTCAATCTCCGATGTTCTGCCCTCCTCCAACTCCACCTCTCGACGACGGTCTTCCTGTTCCGCCGCGTCGGCACCGCTCCTGGTGACGACCATTGTGGTGTGGGTCGGCAAAACTATCGAAATTAACTCACTTTAAAGTTCGTACGCGGGACACGTCACTCAAAGTCCGGCGTTTAAAATGTTCGACACACTTAAAGTTCACTTAATACGGATCTCGAAAGAATTAATAACTGTTCCGGCACTTATAAGTTCACTTTCGATCCGGCTCTCGAAGGACCAATAACTGTTGTGGACTGTATATTTTGTTAACTAACTATTCGCTTAAGGCGTTCACTTCTCCTAGCTACCTAACTGGGATAGGTACTGACTGGGACACTTAACTGGGATAGGTACTAGCTGGGCACTGAATGAAACACGCGATATAAATTAAACCGAAGTCACCGAACTCTTTATTCCAACAAATTAAGCTACTTAAGTACTAATTGCGACACCGCAGTTCGTGGCGTCCTCCGCCGCCTACGCTGGCGCGCTCGGCCAATCGGGAGCGCGCCTCCCGAAGTACTGTGGCTGTAGCGCTGGGCGACGGAGCTCGCAGTCCTCAACAGTTTGTATGTTTGTTTGTAGCCGACTTCTTTGGGCGCGATTTTGACCCACTTAAAACGGTCAGATAAGCGTGTGTTTTAGTTTTTTAAAACTATTATTATTTTTTGGACGTTATAGTACTGGTTGAACTCAGTACTATAACCATACTCGTACATACTTAAGCGAAGTGCCTGCGGTAGTTGATATTTCAAGAAATTCATTCATATAGAGTATACCATTAATATTCGATTCCCGGACCGGTCTACATCTTTGTGTTTAACTAAACTTGTTGGCTGTGGGTCTGGGTGACTCCGTGAGGTTTGTAGCAAACAAAATGCAGGGAAAATACGATTCGTAAAAAAAATCGACCTACACGTGGACGGAGCCGCGGGCAACTGCTAGTTTTAATAAATAAAACTAACGAGCGTAAATTAATTAATCTAGTTTTAGACTATTCTTAACACTGAAAAAACTAAAAACCCTATTGTTGCCTGGAAGAGATAGCTTTTAGCTTTAAGACCGCCATTTTTGGCACTAGTTCTAAGTATCTCTTGTTAAAAGCTTACTTTCTTAAGTATGTGAAAATAAAGAATTTATCTATCTATCTAGTTTCGCATGTAACCACTCCATTCTCAATGACCATCAATTAAGAGTTCTGCAAACATCATTAGGGACATACTAACTGATATAATGGCTCGTCGTATAACTTCGATAAAGTTATTATACTTACAACAGTTTTATGTACATACATCGATAGGTTACATATAAGGAAAACTATGCCCCATGAAAGCAAGAACCCAACTATTTTACGGTAGTATTTTCTGTATGGGTGTAAAAATCTATAATAACTTGCCTCTGTCAGTTAGAAAAACCAATGCTTTGTTCGCTTTTCAGATAAAATTTAAATATTTCCATATTAAAAAATGTTATCTTCTTCTCAAATATTAAATTTCCATGTCGCAATGTTAGTTACCGTACTCCTCCGAAACGGCTTGCCCGTTTTTTACCAAATTTTATGTGCGTATGCAGTAGGTCTGAGAATCGACTACTATCTATTTTTCATACCCCTCTAAGATGGGTTGTTCACCCTTAATTGTTTTTTGACGAATTTTTTTATATTAAATTTTTTTTAATGTGGCATTAACAAATACATACAACGCCAAATTTTGACTATTTTAACATGAACCCCTATTTTTTAATGTCATTTTAGTAATGTGGCCATTTTTCATTCCGCTCGATAACTGATCAATTATAGTGTTTTTAACTGTACTAAGGCAAAACAATGTTTGCCGGGTCAACTAGTTATAGTACAAAAGAGTTTTTAAAAGTTAAATGATTGGAATAGTTTGGACTTTTTATTGTGTTTATTAATGTACCGTAAAATGTAAATTAGAATATTTTTTAGTAATTTATAATTTTTTGAACGCCTTAGGCTAAAACATTGTGAGACTTAGGTATCTTCAAAACATTATAATGTTATAAATTACTCTTAATTGTGTATTACCCGTGTTTTGCAAAATAAATTATCTGAATTTGAATTATATAGACATTGATAAATATATTAAGACAATTATAATTGACCAAGTGCGAGTCGAGCTCAAAAATGAAGGGTTCCGTTTGTCTTAAAAAATTAGGCGTAAAAACATTTTTGTTGTATGAGATTTGGCATGGCGTGGCGTGACGTGAAGTGGCGATTTTTTTTGAAGCGTCTATAAATAAAGGTAAAGATACAATGAAAACAGTTGGTGTTCATATATTTCAATAAAGCCTAGTAATGATAATAAAGTAAGCAAAGTAGGTTGCGCTTGATTCCAAGGCAATTGTGGGGCTATCGACTCTATGACGCCCATAGAGCTAGTTCACCATACAGGGTTATAGAATAGAAGAGACGATGCTAATAAAACCTTCATTAGCAGCCCACTTTACGTTCTCACTGCTGGGACTCGGGGCCTTCTCTCTCGAGGAGAGAGATAAAGGTGATATTCCAACACGCTTGCCAAATGCGGATTGGTGGATCACACACATCTTCGGTTATTGCAGTCCTCAAACGTGTCGGTTTCCTCACGATGTTTTTCTTTCTCTGTAAAGCGAGTCCACACATAACTTGAAAAAATATGTCATTGGTTCCGGGTTCGATTCCTGGCACGGCCAACATCTTTGTGCAACTAAATTTGTTGGATGTGGGACTGAGTTCAAATTCAAATCCAAATTGTTTATTACAGCCAAAATATTTACTATAATTACAAAATAATATATTAAAGAAAACAAATATTATAAAAATGAACATTAATAATGATTTGATATGGCGACCAGCACTTACTCTGAGAACTAGTCTCGTGCCGTGTGTTTAATATATTTATATACAATATATACATATGTATGTATATGTAGTATATCAGTTGTTTTAACTACCATTAAACAAACTAGAAATGATTCAGTATGGGGTTAACCAGCCGTGTGTGAAATGAGTCCAAATATTAAAAAAACTTGAGAGGTGTCAAGAGACACCCGGGTGGAACTAAGTTAAAAATAATCGTCGTGACACCACACTGTTCAATGCGAAATAGAAATGACAATATCTGAAGCAATACGAGAGAGAGAGAGACAGACAGAGAAACATGCGCACGCCGCACAGCTTACAATAAATAGCTTACTATATTAAAAAGTGTCGTGACAACTTTTCGTAAGTTTTTTTCCGTCTAGCCCCCTTTTCACAACGCGCGCTAAGGATCTTCGTTCCAAAAACTCTCCTAATAGTAAGCGAAGTTGAGGTCAAACGCACGCAATGATCTCTTCAAATGTAACCCTGTACAAAATCATAGATCTCTATCATATTGACAACGAAACAATTACAGCGACCCAGCAAGTTGTTGATGGAGATTCTCTGAAACATAATATGATCAGTCGAGTGCGGGGCTTTGCCTTGGCAAGACATGTACTGCCCAAGCTGGGCAGGCCAGAGGCGAGCACGCCTAGGCCAGAGAGAACAGTAAGGCCAGGCCAGAGAGAACAGTAAGGCCAAGCCAGAGAGAACAGGGAGAACAGTAAGGCCCAGAGAGACCAGAACTCCCACGCCAGATGGGATGGACTTTTACCATCGACCTGCCTTGAAGATTATATACAATGGCTCGATTGAATACCCCGGTCGTTTTGATACTTTGCCTCGTTCAAGGGGTTTATTCGGATGGTAAGTTGCTATTTTGTTTCCCTTATCTTAGATTTGTTTTTGGTGTCGTTGCTTAAATAATTGGCCAAGTGCGGCCCCCTTAAATATTTATTTTATTCACATTTTATAATTTAATTAGATAGCCAATATATGTTTATGTATTTTGTGAAAATTTTAAGTGTTTAGCTGCTATCATTATTGATATATAGAAAAAAAACGCGTTTATTGTCCCTTAATATTTTTTATTTTTAGTATTTGTTGTTATAGTGGCACGGGAAATACATATCTTGTGAAAGTTTCAGCTTTCTTGCTATTACGGTTTCTGAGATACAGCCTGGAGACAGACAGACAGACAGCGGAGGCTTAGTAATATACGGAACCCTAAAAACAAGTCCCCTAATCGTAAAATCAACCCGTGGTAATAGAAAAATAAAAACGCCGATCAAATATTTTGTTTCGATTCAATCAATTTATTCTCGTGAATCATGTCGCCGCATAATAATTTGCCAGAAAAATGTTTACTTTCTCAAATACGAGTAAGAGGTTACAGAAATCTTGGAATATCAAGTAGCTTATGCTCAGGGTTAGTTGTTTTATATTCTATCGCAAGGGGAGAAGTTCTTAGGCAGTAAGTATTTTTAGTAAAAAATAGCAATTACTATTTTTTTCTTTTGATTCTCTCATTATGGGCTTGCTCTTGATCGCAATTCACCTGATGGTAAGCGAAATTTCTCGTTGCGATCTAAGGTGGAATACGCTCGCCCAGAAGAAACCGGTACACTCTTGCCTTGAAAACCGCTAGATTATAGTTATCGGGGAACAGGGAATTTGGCAAAGAATTCCACACCTTGGCGGTACGCACAATGAAGGTGGAGGCAAACCGCTTAGAACGCGACTTAGGCACTTCCACAGTATAACGATGCCGCCTTGGTGTTTCCCTACTCGTCCGATGGTGGAATGGGGCGGGGGGGTCAAATCATGCCATTCCGTTGCACACTCTTCGAAATGAAATTTAAATGAATCAAATAAGTAATCACGCATTTTCACACACTCACACGTACACTTGGTGCCATTGAGGGAACACAGACCCTCCAATACAAGTAGTTTACTTAGTGCAGGGTCTGTATACCTAATATTAGAAATATAAATAACTAGCCCTACGATGTTACCTTTGGTTACCAAATTTCATCATTTTTGTTTGAGCGTTATCACAGAAACTTTCGCCTTAATATTGACATGTTATAAAATGTATTTAACTACTTATTTAAGACTAGCTGACCCGGCAAACGTTGTTTTGCCTTAAAAATATATAGTAGCTGATTCTCAGACCTACTGAATACGCATATGAAATTTGGTAAAAATCGGTCAAGCCGTTTCGGAGGAGTACGGTAACTAACATTGTGTCATGGAAATTTTATAATTCTTTATTGGACACATAAATAAAAAAGGCACAGTAAAAGACAATTAACTTAAAATTAGTGTGCCACAATTGGCGGCCTTATCGCTTAAAGCGATCTCTTCCAGGCAACCTTTGGATGGAAAGGAATTTATAAACGACTAAAGAAGGACGTAGTGTACAATAAAGAGTAATAAAAACATACATATAATATTAATAATCTTATCATAATTTATAGGTATAGGTAAATCTCGTGTCACAATGTTTGTCCTCAATGGACTCCTAAACCACTTAACCGATTATAATAAAATTCGCACACCATGTGCAGTTCGATCCAACTTGAGAGATAGGTTAGTTTAAATCTCAAATTATAGTCGCAATTTTAATTATTGCTAATTATTGTCTGTTATTATTTGACAGTCACAATTATCTGTTAACTCCAAATGATTCTAACAGATGTCGATACCTTTCGACTGGGTTGAGTAAGTAATCAATAGATGGCGCTGCTATGGTAAATCTAAGAACGTGTCATATAAGCTACACTATCTATTTTTCATACCCTTAAGTGAGGCAAAACCTAGTTTGCCGGGTCAGCTAGTATTATATATTAGACAACAGTTTAGCTCTGAGAAGAACTTTTGCGTATGTGTAGTTAAAAGAACAAAATAAAAAAAACCCCGAAAATTATTAGACTTTGCGCACGACCGCTGCGTAGGGAGCCGACCTCGCGCCTGAGCCGCGCGTAGACCTTACTCATAGATCTAAACACCCCTCCCCCGCACACGCCCTCTTCGCTACGGGCCGTGCGGCAGAAATCGTAATATTTTAATTTCACCATAATTTCAAAACCAAACGTCCAATTTTAATCATTCAAAGACCAAATATTATCAACACAAACTGTTCTTATTTATGAAATAACTTATTTTGATAAGGATTAATAGCATGAGTAAAATAAACGCGTTTAAATGTAGTCCAAAAAAAAATCAAGATTTTGAAATAAAAATGTGGTTGTTGTGCCTCACTCGACATAGATAGGTATAGTGTGTCGCGAACTTTTTTGTAGATATTTATAAGATCTACAATTAATTCTAACATTTTATGGTCCTATCTTTTGTAGTTTAGGCAGCGTACGCAAAATAAGTAACTTCTTTGGTTGATTTTTTTCAGTTTGTGTCCGAAAAATCCAAATATCTCACGGAACCCTATTTTTTTCCAAAATAAAATATAGCCTATGTTACTCGTGGATAATGTAGCTTTCGTATGGTAAAAGAATTTTTAAAATCGGTCCAGTAGTTTTTGAGCCTATTCGTTACAACCAAACAAACAAACAAACAAACAAACAAAGTTTTCCTCTTTATAATATTAGTGTAGATTGGCCAAATACGAGCTGGACTCGCGCATGCAGGGTTCGGTAACATTGTTGTATGGGAGCCAACTAGAGCCCTCCTGAAATATGTATTTTATTTAAATTTTATTATTTAATTTGATAGCTAATATACATTTTTTGAATTTTTTAAGTGTTTAGTAGCTACCGTTACTAATAAATAGCAAAAAATGGGGGGGAAAAAACGCGTTTATTGTATGGGGACCCATAATATTTGACCCCTCTATTTTCATTTATTTGATTTTTAGTATTTGTTGTTATAGCGGCACGGGAAAAACATATCTTGTGAAAGTTTCAGCTTTCTAGCTATTACGGTTTCTGAGATACAGCCTGAAGACAGACAGACAGCGTAGGCTTAGTAATAGGGTCCCGTTGTTACCTTTTAGGTACGGAACCCTAAAAAGGGTGTCATTTTTGCAAGAGTTGCGTATGTTTTACAGAGTCCCCTTAGTTTTATACATTGTAATAAAGTTTATTAAAATATACACTCATAACCAAACATGTATATGCAACACTAAAGTTTAAAATTATACTGTGCTAAATAAATATTTGTATTATTATTATTTGCATGGTGGTAGAGCATTTTCTAGTGCTCGCCTGACTAGCAAACCACCCTTATGTCGATAAATCTGTCAATCATCTAACACTATATTCCGGCAGCCAGCTTAGGAGCCAGTTATTCCAGAGTAGGTATGCTCCTGCCAGAGTGTAGTTAGAAAAAAAAACCTCTCTCTCGCCTATCAACCCCTACAGCCTTAAAACTATTTAAAATGAGCCCAAACTAGAAGAGGTAACAGACAGACAGAAATAGGGTCCTGTTTTTACCTTTAGCACGAAACAAACGGTCACACTTACTTAACACGTTCCAAGCGGCACAAAATTTTCTATTCTTTCTATTCCTGCGGTACCGGGTGTATTACACCTGGACCTAAAACTACCATTGCGGCGGTACCAGGCTTATAATACCCTGTAACGTTAAAAAAACTTTAATCCTTTTTTTGGCTTCATGAAAAGAAAAAACATATTTTTTTGCTTTGAGTATTAGTATTAATGAATTGATTGAAAAGATCCTGACGGCGTACGTGGACAGCTTCTTTGGTTTAGAATCTATAGCTTAAATAAAATACAGGGTTTTATGAACCCTGTGCCGCACTGAACAAGAGGATGTTTATGCATATTTTAGGGATGGGAAAAAACAGACATCGATGGGCCTAAGTTTTACTGAAGAAATAAAAGAAAAAATGATATTCATTAATGTTTTTCATTGAAACAATCCAAACAGAAGTTTCTTTTGCATGCGTTAAATTCAGTTATTTTTATTTTAACATTTTTGTCAGCTTGACGACTTGTTAAAATTGTTCGAAGCTTTTCGTAGCATCCAACACAGTTTCTCTTCTACATTTGCTTGTAGGCCAAAAATCGACTTTGTTACCTAAAAAGCTTGACATACGAGTACTATTTATAATAATAACGGGTAAGTCGTCATTACTATTTATTGAATTTGCAAATAAATAGGTAGGTGATAATTACGACTACACTTTCTTTAGATAATAATGTGTACTATAATAATTATTTGGGTTATTACATAATTTACGGTCTTTAAGTACTATAAATAGTACTCGTATAGTAATCTATACTTTGATTTATTATTATCATCATTGTCTTCAATGTGGTGGAGTTTTATTCTTTTACGACACCGTTTCGCTAGTCTTTAAGTCATTGTCGACGCATGCGCTCACTCGATAACGATCACAACACTGACCGTGCGAAGCTAGCGCGGGGTACCAGGTGTATTCAACCTGCTCCCGCACTGTGATGAAATTTTATTTGTTCAGTGCGGTACCAGGTATAAAATATCCGGTATTAAGATAAGCACACCACTGGATTCTATTTTAATAGCCCATCTCAGATATGTATTTATCTCTTTCCTACACCGAGCCAATCTGAAGTTACGCTCTTCGCACGACAGAGAAGTCTATACTTTTCGTAGCCGCACCACAAGCGAGATATGGACCAGGAGTTTTCGACCTGGTTTCGCATGGAACGTGTTAAAATACCGTTGGATATACGTCCAACGGGTTTCGACGCATTTTGTCTGTTTTTACTTTTTAGGCACGAAACCCTATTATAAAAAAAAACAAAGCTTGTATATTTCTTCGGAAGATACTAGTGGGAAGGAATCAAATATTTCCTACTATTTTCGTCCGTAAAAGATATCCTTGGATTCGACTTTGTGTAACAACATATAGAATTACTTTGTTATTTCTAACGTGGAGATGACCTTGAATGCTCATATTACGTAAGGTACTTTTTTGTGTTTTAACACCTAACGTACAAAATGGCGGATTACACATTTTTTCGATACTCTCTCAATATGGATTTAAAATAAAAAGGCTTGAGCAGTAGAATACACACATTATGATAAATGTCATATCCGATATTAACTCTACTTTTGAAGACCCCCGGAATATACCTTTTAGGCAACATTTCGAATTTACAATTTTTTCGTTATAAATCATAACGAAATAATTGAAAATTCAAGGATTTGCTCTCATCTTCGCCTTAAGGAACCGAGACTCAGATAGAGAGAGAGTCCCAAAGCTTCGCTATCCTCACAGTTACAGATGAAACGAAACGTTATGGTTAAATGTATCGGTAAAGTCCAATCACCACCGTCATACAGTGTCACCAACTTAGCTGTTCAGGTGGGCAAAATTAAAACTACAAATTCGACAGCACTCTTAGGTGGTAACAAATCTCCACTAGCGACACCGTCAACTGAACAGCTAAGTTGGTGGCACTATGGTGAAGCCTGGACAGAGGCCCTTTCGACAGAGGAGTCTCCACACCACGCAGAGACAATTATAATTGGCCAAGTGCGGGTGGGGCTCGCGCATGAAGGGTTCCGCACCACGCATATGGGAGCCCTTAAATATTTACTTTATTTAAATTTTAAAATTTAATTTGATAGTCAATATACTTTTATGTATTTTGTGAAAATTTTAAGTGTCTAGCACCTTCCGTTATTGATATTTAGCAAAAAATTACAAAAAAACACGTTTATTTTATGGGGACCCCTCTTAATATTTTCATTTTTTATTTTTAGTAGGTATTTGTTATCATAGCGGCACGGGAAATACATATCTTGTGAAAGTTTCAGCTTTCTACCTATTACGGTTTTCGAGATACAGCCTGGAGACAGACAGAGAGGCAACGGAGGTTTTTACCTTTTAGGTACGGAACCCTAAAAAGTACTCATATCATCATTTCTATTCTAGACCAACCAGAGATCTTCGACGTACTCTCTGTGCTGAAAGAAGACGAGCTTCCGAATGGCGTGTCCCGGACCCCGGGCCGATGCCAGTCGGCCGATACCTCGGAACAGCTGTACTCCGCGTACCACCTGGACGAGAATGCTACCCTTCACCAGCTGGCGGCTGGGATGTTCTACAACACATTCCCGGAGGATTTCTCCGTGCTAGCTACAGTCAGGATACCAGGTGAGGCACACATTCTAATCTCCTTCTTCTTCTTAAAAATAAAGGCGAAGACAAAGAAGTAGAAGTACATGAACCATTTCCATATGGTTCTTCTAAAAGTCACAAGCAAGTGTGGAAGCAAATAAATTCAAATTCCATTTATTTCAACTATTTTTAAAGTTATATCACAACAAACATAAAATAATCAAATAAATCAAGTTATCGAGAAATTCAAAGTATTGATATAAAATTATTCTTACAGTATTATAATATTGTTCATTAGGCAGTACATGAACCATATGGAAATGGTTTTTTTTTTTTGACATGGAGGAAATGCATTTACGCATGCCCGCCAATCCTCGGGGGAGGCGGCGGGGTATGTCGGGCTCGGTGCCAGAGTGGCGACCACTACCGACTAAAACCTCCACGGTGTTCCCTCGCTGCGCCTTGAAGCCGGGGGCTGGTACATGTGGACATGTACGTACTCTTCAACCTCCCCGGCAGTTCATGTAAACCTAATGAACAATACTGTAAGAATATTTTTATATCAATACTTTGAATTTCTCGACATCTCGATTTATTTGATTATTTTATGTTTGTTGTGATATAACTTGAAAAATAGTTGAAATAAATGGAATTTGAATTTTTTGTTTCCACACTTCCTTCTAACTTTTATAACTTGTTTGTGCTTTTGTAATGTAAAAATTAAATGAATCCTTTTTTTTAATACATTGTAATTTAGAACTAATATGGAAACCTGAATTAAATAAATTTATTATAAATATAATTTAATCCTTTTTCTCCGTATAAGAGGACCAGCTCGTCGTGACTTTTCAAGCCGCCTGAATGCCTCTGTCTTGGCTAACGACTGCTTGTACTAAGACTAAAAGCCGGAGCCCACAATTTAACTTGTCATCAGAACCACAATAGCGCCCAGATTGACAAAGATCCATTTTTTTTAATACAGTCTCGTGCGAATCGATCTTTGGATGGGGATCCAATAATTCTTTGATACTATTATTTTTTATTTTAAATAAACTATACACATACCAAATTTCGTTCGCAGAAGTTCAATTAAATAAGAAGTTTCATACAAACTGTTTTACCCTTAGGGGTGGAATTTCCTAAAATCCGTTCTTAATACGCGTCTTACAGACTAAAACAAATACAACCTCCAAATTTCATACCTCTAGGACCAGCCGTTTGGGCTCTGCATTGCCTATAGATAAGTGAATTGTTGTCCGAACCGCCAAACTTTGGAATTCCTTGCCGAAATCCCTGTTCCCCAATGATTACAATCTAGCGATTTTCAAAGCGAGAGTGAACCGGTTCCTTCTAGGTAAGCGCGATCCACCGTAGACCTCAATATCACTTACCATCAGGTGAATTGTGGTCAAGCACTGACCTCTTCGGAGTAAAAAAAATGAATGAATGAGTCAGGACAAAGATTCTTATATTATAGATTTTTGTGAACAAAATAAATGTATTATCATTATAAAAAAATATATACAAGCTAAATGAAAAGAAATTGCCTCAAAAACGTTTCGAGACTGTTCTTTTCACAAGCAATAAACAACTCGAAGCTTTCCAAACAGAATTAGCCAAATCCAAAGGATTACTTCTTATCTGCAGTCGCAGATAAAGCCAATAATTGAGGCTCCGATCTCCTTTTGGCACCCTCAATAATTATAAATGGCCAATCCGCGCGTACTTCATAGCCATTCAAAAAGTTACAAGTATAAATTATTTTTTTTTTAAAACTCCGACAATATTCTGTTTTGACGGAGATCTTGGATTTAAAATTAGACATAGTACGAGTATAATAACGAATTCTGCATGTCAAATATATTTGTTACTCATATTGAATGAGTATTTTTAATCAAGACAACCCTACGTCCCTGTTTTACCCTACGTCCTTAGTTTTACCCTACATCCCTGGTTTTACCTACGTCTCTGGTTGTACCCTGCGTCCCTGGTGTTAAATTTGTAATTAAATTTGTAATTAAAAAAGTTATAATAACAAAATAAAAAAAAATAACTGATGACATAATAATTAGTATACACATATAATATAGGTATAGTTAAGAGTACTAAACAATAGTCTCACTTCGGAGCGCTGTAAAACCTTAGCTATTAACTTAATGAAAAAATGATGCAAATAAAAGTTGTTCCCCAAAATACGATCTACAAAAAAGGTCTGATATTATTTTTTCGTAAAATGATAAAAAAAAGTTACTTATATCGAAAAATATATTTTTTTTTCTCGAATTTCTGAAGATTTTCGCTTATAACTTTTTTTATTTATAGTTTTACGATAAAAAGTTATTGGACCAAAGTTGTAGAGAATTTAATTTGCAACAAAAAATGTTAACAATTTTTTTTTATCAAATAAATAGTTTAAGAGATATATCATAAAAACCGTTTCAACCCCTATTTTCAAGATGGCGGCCGTGGGACAAGGGTGGCGACCCCACAAACTTGGTTTTAGCTTTACACTGACCCCCCCTACACATCAAAAAAATAAAATTGCGTCCTTTAAAAACGCAACCCCAAATGTAACTTTTCAATGGGCTAGTCCGGGTGTTTTGATCTCCAGTTCTGGTTTTGCCCTCCATCCCTTGCTTTACGCTACATCCTGAGTCCTACGTTCCTATCACACATTTGGTGGAAAATTATGAAATCATGCCTTTCCCCCAGGAATGGAACAGGTCCCCCTATTCGTGCTGTACTCGGACTCCGGAGACGAACAGCTCCAGCTGGTGGTGGGCGAGCTGGTGGAGCTGTTCTACGAGGACACGCGGGGAGACCCCCCGGATAACGAGCTGCTTACCTTCCGGAACAATATCGCTGATGACAGGTTAGTTCGACTTCTTCTTTGTATTGTTTCTCGGATTTTTAATTAATTAATTAATATAATATAATTAATAAGTAAGAATGACCGTTTTCTACGCGAAAAATTAATTAATATGTTTTATTAGGTCCTTACATATGAAATTGGCGTATTGTATGGGAGGAATAAAAAGTCGAATATTTTTTAATATAATATATTTAATTAATCAAAGTATGAACCATTATTTTCTATGCACTTTTGTCATCTCATAGGTAGTTCATTGATCCCTTTACTAAAAAAAAACAGTCGGACGGGAATCAATAAAATATTTGACAGCGATTTGGACTGCCCCATCAAATTTTGAGTTTTGAATATCAAAGTTCTTCGCCTCTCCCACGCCCCCTAATGTAACATGACTCTCGTATTTTAACCACATCACGTTGGAATGAACCAAACTCTTTCAAAGTTCGGAACCTGGCTCGAGTAACGCGTAATGAGCTTAAGTTTTGATGAATGTGGTGTCAACACAATGACACTAACTTAACCAGTTCTAACTTGTTTCGTGTTTAATCGAATACAAAATATAGAATGTTTGAAACAGGTGCGACGTAGCGCCTGTAGCTCGGCTGACTAAGGTGATCTGACACGATGAACATAGACAAGATAAGCCATTTGTTGATAACTAGCCGTTGCCCGCGGTTTGACCCGCGTGAAAGTTGCTTGAATGAGTCAGGACAAAGAGTCTTATAGTATAGAAGAAGAAAATTATTAAATAATACGTCAAAAATTAAAAAAATGCAATATGTAATACAATCAATATGATGTCAATATTAATATTGATACATTAATAATAATAAACAATAACATGTTACGACAAAAAATATTAAAATAACATTTTTTTCGGCATTAAAAGATTTGTCCACTGAATAGAAAGTTCTCTAAACTAGAATTTCGACCTTCGAGAACCTTCGCAGTTAAAGGAGCAAAATAGTTTTAGGTACTCTTCCCACTGGCACTGGTTTTTTAGATTAGATATACTTTTAATTTAACTAATTTTAGATTCGATTTACATTAAGTAATTCACTATTAGTAAGTTTTTTTTGTAATGATTGTTATTTAATTTAATATTGGCAATTAAATGTAGTGTAAAATTATATGTAACGACTATAGTAATTAATTTGTTAATCCTTAAAAGACGTAACATTAAGATTGCAGATTACTCTAAGATTTAATTGTAAAAAAAAATATTAACTATATTATTCTTCACTGTTCGTATAGTAATTTAATCGAGCAAAGTTTCACTTCAAATTATTGTTTTAAACTTTTTGGGCGCAAAATACGTGTAGGTGATTAATAGGTGTTGAGTGAAACATGGCTCTTTACCTCCACACATGACCGGGACAGCCCTTACAACGAGTGGCTAAGACAGCATATAAATTATAAAACAAAACTTGTAAACAGCCCTTCAATTTGTGCTTGCAAACAAAACAAAAACGACAGGGTGAATTTGGATGTTTCTGTGTGTGTGTATGTGGGATTTTCAGTTGGGTTGGGTTTCGTTAAAAAAATGTTTACAGAAATACAGAACTTTATCAGCCCTAAATAACATACGTTAAAGGCAAGTCATACTACAATAATTACTTAATACTTAAAAACATTAGTTAGATAAAATTAAATAAACTTACAAATTTCATTAAATAAACATTCTACACACATTAGCACTTGTTTGTCATGTCTATTAAATTTAAAGTACTACTGTTCACACATGAATAACGATTCTGCAAGCTCCATATTCATATATTCGCTTAAATTATAAAAGAAATTACTTTCACAAAAACTCTTTATTTTCTGTTTAAACATATTACTACTAAGATTTGTTATTTTCTCTGGCAACTTGTTGTACATTAATATTTTTGTATAACATCCCTGTTTCTGTTTCTGTACTTTAGCTTTTTATTTTTCTATCTCTATTATTAAATTAAAATTTTGTGTATTGTTCACTAAAAGTAAAGATGAAATTAGTTTAGTTAGGGCACCACCCAAAATTTGGTGCAGGCCTCCTCCAAGCGTCACCGCTTCAATTATTTTGTTTTAAAAATACATATAAAATCTTCGAATAAATAGTATGCTCTTCTTCTTCTTCGTATGAGCTAAATGGCCAAAAGCTCAAGGTCTAGTGTCGAGAATTTTCAAGCCGCCCGCCTCTGACAGCCGGGGTCAATAATTTAACGTGTCATCCGACCTACGTTAGCGCCCAGATGGAAATGCCACTTTTAAAGCGGCAGTCTTGTGCATGGTCACCCATCCAAAGACTGTCCTGCTTAGCATCGATGATCGCGTCAGATCACCTTAGCTAGCTGAGCTACAGGCGCTACAGTATGATGATTACAACTAAACTTACCCTATTTCCTTCCCAGGTGGCACCGCATAGCGCTCAGCATCAAAGGCGACTCAGTAACACTGCTCATCGACTGTGAAGTTAAGCAATCCCTCTTTCTAAACCGACGTCCAGGGAGCACCTTCAACTTAGCTGGAGCATTGGTGGTCGGCGCTCAGATCACTCCAGACCAGTATTATAATGTGAGTTTTAGCTTCTTCTTTTTTTTCCACTAGATGGGTTCGGGAGCGGAGAAAAAAGCAAGAGAGGCTCTGACGGCCCCTGGTTTCACTGTGACACTGTCAATAGTGACTTGGTTTTCAAGTTATCTGTGAATTTGCACTCGCTTTACGGTGAAGGAAAACATCGTGAGGAAAATGAAACGTTTGAGGACTGCAATATCCGAAGGCGTGTGTCATCTGCCTACCCGCACTTAGCCAGCGTGGTGGATTGATGCCTAAATCGCTCTAGAGAAGTCAGGGCCTTTTCCCACTAGGAGAGAGAGGGAACGTATAGTGGGCTGCTTATTCACGTCACATCACAATTCATCACACATATTATAATGTGTGTTATATAGCATTAAGTATTATTACAACTACTATCTGTTCCCACTGATAGGACTTCTAGGCCTTTTTTCATTGTAGGAAATATAATCAATGATAACAGAAAAAAGATACGGTACGTTAGGAAAAAAACATACAACAACCATTGGCGTGTTACGGCTTTTTTTTAAGTGTCATAAAGATCTGACAATGTGTATGTCTTCCCACGAGCCATCTAGTTTTGAATATAAGAACTAATTATTATACATACAAATAAATGAACACTACGTAAATTTTATCGTAATTAAGGACTTTTCCGAGCGCATAAACATAGATAGTAACTTTGACGTACGTCTGGTATACCATTCTTGCTCTGACCACGCTACTAATATTTAAAACAACTTATGAAAATAAAAGCGAATTCAGCTCAGATTGCAATATCGCTTACTATCAGGTGAATTGCGATCAAGCGCAAGCCCATTACCAGTAAAAAAAATTGCTTTGTGGGAAAACATCAGCTTTTCCTTACAACAATGGCTTGTTTCTTTTTTTCAAGTTAAGTGTGGATTTGATTTCGCTTTACGTTGAAGGAATACATC
This sequence comes from Mellilla xanthometata, assembly GCA_035578125.1. Lineage (NCBI taxonomy): Eukaryota > Metazoa > Arthropoda > Insecta > Lepidoptera > Geometridae > Mellilla > Mellilla xanthometata. The sequence goes on from JAPUBQ010000045.1 coordinate 998,808, forward strand.
GTGAGGAAACCGGCATGTTTAAGGACCACGAACCACCGAAGACGTGTGTCAACCCGCATTTGGCCAGGCGTGGTGGATCATAGCCTTTATCTCTCCGCGTGGGTGAAGGCCCAGAGTCCCAGCAGTGGGGACGTTTTAATTATGTATGCTGCTTAGTACTGTATAAATATAAGAATCAATCGACTTTTATAACCAACATAAAGTTATTAAAAACTTTAAAGAGGCGTTTAGCCTGATAAGTATTCTAGAAATTATGTTTGTACAAATTGTAGGCTATGCTTAACTTTGTATGTTATGTTTATTATTATTACGTGAATAAAGAACTTTTAAAATCAAAATCAGTGGGGACGTATGGCGGGCTTCTTATGCCATGAAAACAAAATAGACTGTTTAGTTACGAAACCAAATAATCAATTCAAATGAAACTGGCATTCCATTCAATATTCACATCTAACAACACTTGAGTCCAATCACCATTCTAGGCCTAACTGATCATTTAAATTGATCACAATTTTCAGGGCGACATAGAATTACTCCAATTCGCCAATCGGCCCGACGTGGCTTACGATATGTGTGCCTCTATTGCCCCCAATTGCGTTGGCGCCCAGTTCACCGGAGATTCGAACATCTATTTACCATCCAGTAACATCAACTATGACGCATCTAACTTTGGGACGACGGAACGGAATGAGATCTTCAGACCGATACTAAACGTGGAAAGTACGAATGAACCATACACGTTGAATGTGGATGAGAATGGGGTAAGGCAGTATGGGCATTTTGGGAGGCGGCTAAGGAATAGGTCCGAGGTTTGGCCTGGAAGAGAACTGGTCACGGAGCGCCCGGCCTGGCTGAACGTTTACCCAGTCACAAGTCAATATCTGACTGCTACAGACAATGGTAAGCTTTAGTGATCCTACTAATCCAACTAATATCTTCACGACCTCGTTGGCGTAAAGTTTACCATGCCTGACTGCCATTCGGAAGGTTCCGGGTTCGATTCCCGGCCGGTGATCTTTGTGCTTAATTAAATTTGTTGGCTGTGGGTCTGGGTGTAAAATATGTATCTATAATAAATATGTATGTATATCTATACTATAAGACTCTTTGTCCTGACTCATTCATTCATCTATAGACAACGCAGAGCCCAAACGGCTGGTCCTAGGGTTGTGAAATTTGGAGGGTGTATTTGTTTTAGTATGTAGACGCGTACTAAGAACGGATTTTTGGAAATTCCACCCCTAAGGGGGCGAAAAGGGGTAAAACAGTTTGTATGAAACTTCTTTGTTTTTGAACTTCCAGCAATGAAATTTGGAATATGTATAGTTTATTTAAAATTAAAAATATTGGTATCAAGTTTTTTAGCCAGGGGTGAACTAAGGGTTTGTAATGGGGGGTGAAAGTTTGTATGGAAAAATCTTTATTTATCAAGTTAAAGTCTTGAAAGTTGTTATGGTAGTAGTTTATTAAATGGTTAAATTAAAAAATTTTTTTTCGCCAGGGGTGCATTAAGGGGGATGCCATTGGGGTTGAAAGTTAAAAATGATAGTTTTGTGTTTTGTAACTTAGAGGTGTGAAATTTGGAGTGTGTATATATTTTAGTACTTGAACTTGTACTAAGAAGAGATTTTTGAACATTCTACCCTTAAGGGGGTGAAAGGGGGTAAAATAGTTTGTATGAAACTTCTATGTTTTTGAACTTCTAGCAATGAAATTTGGAATCTGTATAGTTTAAGTAAAATTAAAAATGATGGTATCAAGTTTTTTTGCCAGGGGTGAACTAAGGGTTTGTAATGGGGGGTGAAAGTTTGTATGAAAAATCTTTATTTATCAAGTTAAAGTCTTGAGAGCTGTTATGATAGTAGTTTATTAAATCGTTGAATTAAAATTATAAAAACTTTTGCCAGGGGTGCATTAAGGGGGATGCCATGGGGGTTTAAAGTTAAAAATAAAAGTTTAGTATTTTTGAACTTAGAGGTGTAAAATTAGGAGTGTGTATATATTTCAGTACTTAAACGTGTACTAAGAATAGATTTTTAGAAATTCTTCCCTTAAGGAGGTGAAAGGGGGTAAAACAGTTTGTGTGAAATTTGTTGAATGTTTTTGAACTCCTAGCAATGAAATTTGGAATATGTATAGTTTATGTAAAATTAAAAATAATGGTATCAAGTTTTTTTGCCAGGGATGAACTAAGGGTTAGTAGAGGGCGGGGGGAGGGTAAAAGTTTGTTTCGAAAAGCGATCTACACGCGGGCGGAGCCGCGGGCAACCTCTAGTGTAGTATATTAGGTGTGTTAGCTACACGAATAGACATGGTTCAGTATGGGGTTAACCAGCCGTGTGTGAAATGTGTCCTAATATTAAAATAAAATAATAATAAATACAAGAGTTTGTATGTTTGTTAATTCTTCACTCTCAAACGGCTGAAACGATTTTGATGCAATTTAGTGTAAAAATAGGAAAGATCTTAGATTAACATACATGCTACTTTTTATCCTGAAAACAATTGTATTCCCGTGGGATAAGCAAGTGACTTCAATATCGATGTTACTCTTTTATGCTCCCAAAAGCTGGACCGATTTTGATGAGATTTACTATAAAGATAGATTTGACCTTGGATTAACACTTCGGCTACTTTTTATCCCGGATTAACGCGGGTAACACCGCGGGATGCAGCTAGTAAATAAATAGGTAAATATTAGGACACATTTCACACACGGCTGGTTAGCGCCATACTAAACCATTTCTAGTTTGTATTATGGTTGCTAACACAACTGATATACTACATATACATACATACATATTTTATATAGATACATATTTCACAATCAGATTTTACTTTCTTCAAACAAATTTTAGTTTCTTCACAAAGATGTTGGCCGTGCCGGGAATCATACCCGTGAACCTCTGGTTGGCAGTCCGGCATGGTAACGATTTCTGAGGTATACAGACTGATGATAGATAGATAGACCGAGAAAGCTTATTAATAGGGTTCTGTTTTTACCTTTTAGATACGCAACCCCAAACGACTAAATTATGGATCAAGCGTAAAAATGTTTGAAATGAAAAGTCTAAATTGATTTGTTCGGTTAATCCCAAGGGGGTAAGATACAATCGACTTAACGAAACTTTCTAAGTTGACTTAAGTATTTTATTAGAGGGAGAACAAAGTTATGTCACGTATAGACCCTTTCGATAGAACTTTTTTTATAAGCCAATGTTTCTCAAACTTTTTAGATATCGCCGCTGTTTTTCACAATTTCAAAACAGTACATTACAAATACAAATATTTATTATTTACACCATTAGTTACATGTCAAAAAAATAAGTGAATCAATATGATAAATGTCAATAAATTAATATGTTAAAATAACACAATACAATAAAAAACTACACATTAGAATATGTATATATACGGCTGTCATTATTAAAAAGACCTTGACATCTAGTCTATAGACTTAAGTATACTTAGATACGAATAATTTTTATGATTAAATGTCCGTAAGTACCTATTTTATACATATATATTTATTACTAGCTGCGCCACGCGATGTTACCCGTGTTTATTCGGGATAAAAAGTAGCCTTTGTGTTAGTCTTAGTTCCAACCTCTCGCCATAGTAAATTTCATCGAAATCGGTCCAGCCATAAAGGAGTAACATAAGTTGACATGAAGGAAAAATGGTTTATCTTGTTATCTTGTTAATGCGATCATTTAAATCCGAATTTGTGTTTCAGATGAGAACAGCATTTTTGGCAGATTCACTGACGCCGGCGAGTTCATACCAGCCGTCAGTGAGAGCTTTCCACTGGAGGCTGCGGAGGTCACTGTCACCACACCCAGGGTGAGAATTGTTTTCCAAACCACAGACGGGAAAATAACGAGATGTTACATATTTTCGTGTAGAAAACGGTCACACTTACTTATTATTAATAGTTGGAATGAGTGGAACAGTTTCGGTGCTTTCCGAGCACTATCTTCAGGGGCGAGTGTTACACGGACCGCCGCCGACGAGATCCGCGCGTGCACGTTTTCTACGCGAAAATATTAAGATGCCTTACGTGAACAGTTTACAATGTTTAACTGAGATGTTACATAGTTGAAGTATCTGTGTGCGTGTGGTACCTTAATATGGATATTAGAAGAAAATAATTGGCCAAGTGCGAGTTAGGCTCGCGCATGAAGGGTGTCCGTGTCATTGTTATATGGGCCCTTAAATATTTAGTATTATTAAATTTTGTTATAAAAAATTTGAAAGCTACATTTATATATTTTGTGAAAATTTTAAGTGTCTAGCAGCTACCGTTATTGATATATGGCAAAAAAATACGCAAGAAAAACGTTTATTGTATGGAGGGAAAATATGAAGGGGGTCCCTTCATATTTTTATTTTTTTATTTTTAGTATTTTTAGTATTTTTTGTTGTAGCGGCACGGGAAAGTATCAGGTTTCTAGCTATTACGGTTTCTGAGATACAGCCTGGAGACAGACAGAGAGACAACGGACCTTTTAGGTACGGCACCATAAAAAGATAATAATAAAAAAAATGAGTAATTTATTTAATTACATATATTGTAGAATAATAAATTACATTGTCACCCAACTCATAAAAAATAAATGTATGTATAACCAAGACTTGCATTAACTCTGTGGGAGAGGCTATAGGTGTTGAAACACAGTCTATGACTAAATCAACACCAATGGTTTCATTTTAATTGCGCATTTCTTACTTATGTCAATAAAGGAATATTTTTATTTATTTTATTATAAACCCGTCATTTCGGTGGTTCCAAAACGCCTTCCAAAATCCCTGCTCACACGCAACGACTAACTACTGTTAATACATTTAACGAGCTATCTAACATTCCAGCCAAAGAGGGGGGAAGATGAAACGGAAGCTGTCACCCTCGTTACCACGGAGGCTTACGGTGCTGCGACCACCACGGAGGACGGCGACTGGCTCACACACCCCCCGGAGGTCAGATAATATACATAACGAACCTTTTTGTTGAGACTTCCTTGCTTAAGGCGGTGACTAAACCTTGATACAATAAAATTGTTTTAAAAAACAAAGAACCGACTTCAAAACACAACTAAAAAGGGAAAAATAATTTTAAGCCTACATCAAATCAAGAATAGTTATATAAGTAGAATCGAAGAGTTTATTTCATGTACTTATAAAAAACTATTTTAAATTTTTATGAATCCATTATGTTATTTGTGCTGCTTTGGACTTCTTTATGCTCAAACGGTTTAAACAAATACGGTTAAAATTTTCGCGCTCGCTTCGCTCGCTTCGCTCGCGCTTATAGGTCTAGTCTACCCCCATATCAAATTTAAGCGAAATCAGTGTGTCATGTGTTATTTGGTGCATCCCACGGGAACAGTAATTATTTTCGGGATAAAAAGTAGCCAATGTGTTAACACATAGTCTAACCTATCTTCATCTCAAATTTCATCAACATCAGTACAGCCGTTCGGGCGTGAAGAAGTTATAAAGATTTATGTGTTATTTGGTGCATCCCACGGGAACAGTAATTATATTCGGGATAAAAAGTAGCCTATGTGTTAACACATAGTCTTACCTATTTTCATCTTAAATTTCAAGAATATCAGTACAGCCGAACGAGCGTGAATCTCTCTTCGGGCGTAAACATAACCTAACTTTTTAGGTTTTCCTTCGATTTCCCTAGGAATCCATCATCAGATCCTATTTTGGTGACAATGGGACCAATTCAGAACCATACTCTTTCAATTAAAAAAAGAATTTTGAGAATCGATCCACAAATGGCTGAGAAATCGGTGAACATACATAAAAAAAAAAAAAAAATTCATACACGTCGAATATAAAACCTCCTCCTTTTTGAAGTCGGTTAAAAATACAGAACTTTATTATCCCTAAATAACATGCGTTAAAGGCAAGTCATACTACAATAATTACTTAATACTTAAAAAACATTAGTTAAATAAACTTACAAATTTCATTAAATAAATATTCTGCTCCATTAAGTACTACACACATTAGCACTTGTTTTTCGTTTCTATTAAATTTAAAATTAATTATTCCATTGAAATGTTCCATTTTTTAGGCCTAACCTTGCGTTTCTTAGAGGACGCAATTTTATTTTTTTGATGTGTAGGGGGGTAGGTAAGTGTAAAGCTAAAATCAAGTTTGTGGGGTCGCCACCCTTGTCCCACGGCCGCCATCTTGAAAATAGGGGTTGAAACGGTTTTTACGATATATCTCTTAAACTATTTATCTGATAAAAAAAATTGTTTGCATTTTTTGTTGCAAATTAAATTCTCTATAACTTTGGTCAAAGAACTTTTTGTCGTAAAACTATATAAAAAAGTTATAAGTGAAAATGTTCAGTAATTAGAGAAAAAATAATATTTTTCGATATAACCTTTTTTTTTAACATTTTACGAAAAAACGATATCAGACCATTTTTGTAGATCAATTTTTAAGGAACAACTTTTATACGCAACGTTTTTTCAGTACGTCAATAGCTAAGGTTTTACAGCGCTCCGAAGTGAGTAATATTTTTCAGTACTCTTAATTATACATGTTTTATACGTGGATACTAATAATGTGTTGAAAACTTTTGTAGTAAGTATCCCTAAAATATTGGTGATATTAAGAAATCTGCACACCTGCGTATTCTCTTGTTTTTAAAGATTGTCTAAAATCTTAGTCTTTTGTATATATAATCCAAGGAAAGGGTCATAAACGGTCATTGTTTCCAAACTTTAATGGGAGCCGAACAAGAACTAGTCCGAAAATCCTTTGTTAAAAATTATTATCTCATTACCGCAACTGTCACTTCGTTTTTTTTTTACATCTAATAACATGTGAAAAAATTGTTATTGTAACTGTATGTGTAAAAATAAAAATTGTTTGCCCCTTAAATCATAGAGGATATCCTTAATAGGTAGGTCGGGCGGAGAATGGAGGTCATAGGAAAGAGGTTACAGACATTGACCTTAAATAGTGTCATCAAAGCACTCGTAAACGTATATAGCGTGGAAACGAGGATAACTATACCTTGGATTTTTTCAAGGCGAGAGTGAACAGATTACTTCTAGATCAACGTGCTTCATCTTCGGCCACAGCTTCGCTTACCATCAGGCGAGTTGGTGGCAAAGCGTAGATCTATTAAAAAAAAAGAGAATTAGCAAAATCTACAATATATCTGTAGTACCTGCTCGGCTTTCTAAAGTGATCTGACGCGATCGCCGAGGTTAAGCAACGTTCCATGCAGACAATCTTTGAATAGGTGACCATGCACAAGACTGTCAAATTTGACAGTCTTGTGCATGCTCCCGAATTGATATGCTACTTTTCATTTAAAAAGTATTTACTTTTAATTTATATACTTATTAAATATGTTATGTATGGTAAAATTCGTACTGAGAAGATACGTAACACGAAATTCGTAAAGTTTGTATTTTCGTTATTATTGGTTTCTGACACAAATACTAAAATCGACCAACAAATAATTAAAAACTATGTACGTAGAAAACTGCCAAATTATATGTATAAAAATGTGTGCCATATTTTTTTATCTGTTTCAAGAAAACTGACATAACCGTACACATGTAGGTGACTGACAGTTATAAAATGCCATATTGTGTTACGATCACGTACGTATAACCATAATAAATAATATAAATATATCAATATTAAGTAAAATTAAATATCGTTTACGTTATTTTCATATATTTTGGATAAATCACACACTATCTTTAAAAAATATAGCCTATGTGTTATTGTAATGTAAACCTATAAGCTATATTATTGTGAACTTTCTTTAAAATACATTCGGTAGTTTTTGCGGGAAAGAGGAAAAACCATACAACCTTTCACGTTTCAGATATTAGGAGAAAAATAAAATAAATTTATTCAATAAAAAATTACAAACTTTACATTTTTGACCCTGTCACCATTTTTTTTTATTACTAAATGAAACAATTTATCATTTTCAGGGCAACGTCACCTACGACACTTACGAAAGCTACGACTACGGAAGCACAGGGGCGTATTTCGGGCCTCGCGGGTATCCAGGGCCTCCAGGACCTCAGGGACCTAGAGGCCCTAAGGGTGAACCGGGGAAACCTGGCGCGGAAGGCCAACAGGGGTTTGTAGGAGCTCCAGGACATGTTTTTGTTGTACCGGTAAGGTTCTAAGCATTTTTTTCGGTTGTGGTGGCGATTCAGCGGCACACACGACTAAACTAAATTTAAAGAAGCCCCGTCCCTTTTCATCTTAGGTGGCCAGAAAGAGACGACACGTTCTGAACCACACACAAAACAACTAAAATCACGTCAAATATGGAAAATGTAGGTAGTTTTAGAGGTTATACAAGTGAGTACGGACTAAAGTCGCCTATATTTTCTACTTTTGACGTGATTTTAGTTGGTTTGACTATGGTGCGGAACGTGTCGTCTCTTTCTGGCTACCTAAGATGAAAATAAGTATACCTAAGATGATAATAATGAGACGGGGCTTCTTTAAATTTAGTTTAGTCGTGTGTGCCGCTGAATTGCCACCACTTACTCGATTTACGTGTCTATTATACGTTATCTAGTATATGTGTATTCTTTATGCTCAAACAGCTCTACCGATTTTGATCAAATTAGGTATGGAAGGTTAGACCTTGGATTAACACATAGGCTACTCTTTATCCCGGATTATTATTTTTTCGTCCTGGATTAACACAGGTAACACCACGAGGCGCAGCTAGTTTTATAATAAATGGACTTGCGCTTCTCTTCCAGCCGCCATACTTACGAGATTAACTACGAGTAATGTATTTATTTCTAGCTACATCAAGCGAGCAATGAGAAGGGCCCGGACGCCCAGGCGGAAGCTTTACGTCAAATGCTGACACAACATATGGTGAGCAAATTATATGTATATCTATTCTGGTTGTTAAATATATGTCGACGATATAAAATATGCATGTACTCGTATATACATATATTATGCAGTACCTATAGCAGATGCATTAGAAATCATGATACATACTACAAATGGTTTTGTAACACGGCTAGCCGTGTGTGACATAGGTATGTCCTAATATCTATTTAATAAATATTTTTGAAAATTGGTTCACCAACCAATTGCCGTAGATACGGCAAATTTTTCCACAACTTCTCGTAACTCAATATGGGTGCCCTTTCATTTGTTAGGAAAGGGCTTGACTAGCGGAATACCTACATAATACATACCAGGAATCAGAATACGTGAGGATTGCTGATTCCCATACAATAAAGCGTGGCGCGGAAGTTTGCCATAATTACCGATGAAACCTAGATGGCGCTGCAAATCGAGCGTGTAGCCTAGCTGCCGCCAAATTCCGCAACGCGCTGCAGTCTCATAGTGATATGACGATAGTAGATGGTATGACTCGAGTGAAGTCGTTTCAAGAAAATACAAATAGATGGCGCTACGTGTATGGAATGATACACGTAGTACGATTTTCAATAAGAGGTTGAGCGTCTATTATTTTTATTCTTCTACGGTCATAACTACACTAAATTCATTCAATTCAATCAAATCCAATATGGCTGCAAACAAAAAATGTCGTCGAGAGGCTTACAAATATAAATATTTAATTTGTTATTATCTAAATTTCATAATTATAAAACAATTCACCTGAAATGAAGCGTTTCTGACGTAGATAAAAGACTGAGGTTGTGGTAAGAAGCACATAAATACGTGAAAATACCGATACATGAAAATCATTCGACACAACCGTTTGCGTGTGCTAATCTTTCCAGTGACGCCATCTAGTATAAAACTTGAGAACAACATATTGAACCTTATTGCACCGAACATCACCTGTTTATTTCTTAACATTATGTAATTTTATTTTTTTTACTTTTAGGCTGCTATGCGCGGTGCGGAAGGTCCCATGGGGTTAACAGGGCCCTCGGGTCCGGAGGGGGAAATGGGTCCTGAAGGGTCTAAGGGAGAGCAAGGAGAACCCGGGGAACCGGTAAGTATATAATTTATATTACTTTTTTATTGTCACCGTGTAACGTCTGTAGCTCCGCTAGCTAAGGTGATCTGACGCGACAATCGAAGCTAAGCAAAGGTCGATGCGGACGGTGTTTGGATGGGTGACCATGCACAGGACTGTCGTTTTTCAAATGGCATTTTTATCTGGGCGATACCATGCATCGGATGACATGTTAAATTGTAAGTCCTGGCTGTTAGTCTTAGTACAAGCAGTCGTTAAGCGAAATCAGAGGCCTCCGGGCTGCTTCAAAACTTTCGACTCCAGAGCTTGACCACTTAGCTCATACGATGAAGAAGGAAAAGATTGTCACCATATCTAAAATCAGCATCAAGATTTTTTGAGTCGGAGAAAAAATGTTATGTTACTAACTTCAGACGAAATTTTAGTAATTAATTCAGTTTAGTATTGTAATTAGTAATTACATTATGTTATTCTCATAAAATGTGTCAATATAAATTTCCACCCTTGACTATAATTAGGTAAAATTAATCATATTTTTTTATCAAAAACATCGTTATATATTTGGATGAAAAAACGCTCTTAAATACATGTTGAATAAAGACCATATGTTTCAACGTATTGCTTTCATCGGGGACGAGTATCAGTCGGACTATCACAACGGGATCCACGCGAGTTATTACTGCTTTACGTTTAAAAAAATAAAGTTTGACTGCATCTTCTTTTTTTTGCAAATATTTTTATTTAATTTATGTGCTCCGTCATTTTTATGTTACGAACGCGTAAAATTAATGACACTGCTTCAAGTATGAACTTGTACTCATTACATTTATAATTTCAGGGACCTCCAGGCCCCAGAGGAGTCCAAGGTCCCCCAGGGCGACTGGGCAGAAGGGGTCATGCGGGCAGAGACGGCGAAAGGGGATCACCGGGAACCACAGGGCCTAAGGGCGAGCAAGGGTACCCTGGGTTACCAGGCATGCCAGGAGATAAAGGGGAAAGGGGAGCCCCAGGGTTGCAGGGGGAAGCTGGGCTTCCTGGACAAGACGGGCCACCGGGGGATGATGGACCGCCAGGACCACCTGGACTGGCGGGGGAATTGGTAATTATTATTATTTATTTGAGTTACAAAGTCGTGGAAATCGGTTCGTGCGTTCTGGAGTTATAGCGTCAGGAAGGAAAACTTACTTATTAGGATATTATAGATTATTGAAATATGCTTTACAAAAGTCTTAATAGAGTGAAGTTGTTCATATTGATGGGAAGGATAAACAATTTATTTAATTTGTTATTTGTTTTACATTATTTTGTCAAAGTCAATCATTTGTTGCGTTTATAAATATAGTGCTCCTTGAGGTATAGTAACAATGTAAATTTAGAACAGCTCATTTTATATTTTATCCATTAAATGTTCTAAGTATGCATTTTTTTTTATTATTGTCATACATATTTTCTAGTAAGAATTTGTTGTTTGCTTATATTTATGCCATTTGTTCTAGTTTTATTTTATGTACTTGATCTTTATGTTTTTAAACGTGTCCTTCTCACTTGCAATAAATATTAAATAACGGATAGTTATTCGTATTGACATAATACAAAAATGGAAATAGGAAAATAAATAATTACTTTCACAAATAATTAATTACTAGTTATAGACGAGCAGCAATAATATACTTAGTATTTTGTTACAAATTATTCATTATAAAAAAATATATATAAATTACTTAGTATTTTTTCTATAATATGAACTATTTTTAAACTTTATCAAGTTGACGATTCGTGCCAAACCCATTTACCCTTTTTTTCAAAGGGTCTTATCGTTGGAAACGATTTCTGTTATAAAGAATATGATTAAACGTTTCTTATGAGCGTCATTATCTTAATATATATAAATCTCGTGTAACAATGTTTGTCCTCAATGGACTCCTAAACCACTTAACCGATTATAATAAAATTCACACAACATGTGCAGTTCGATACAACTTTTTTTTTTTTTTTTGACACATTCATTCACACACGGCTGGTTAGCCCCATACTGAACAATTTCTAGCTCGTATTATGGTTGCTAACACAACTGATATACTACATATACATACATACATATTATATATAAATACATATTTAACACCCAGACCCACAGCCAACAAATTTAGTTAAGCACAAAGATGTTGACCGGGCCGGGAATCGAACCCGGAACCTTCTGATTAGCAGACCGGCATGGTAACCTTTACGCTAACGAGGTCGTCGAGGACTTGAGAGATAGGATAGTTTAAATCTCAAATTATAGTCGCAACTTTAATTTATTGCTAATTATTGTCTGTTATTATTTGACAGTCACAATTATCTGTTAACTCCAAATGTCGATACCTTTCGACTGGGCTGAGTAAGTAATCAATAGATGGCGCTGTACCCCTAAGTGAGGCAAAACAACGTTTGCCGGGTCAGCTAGTATCTTATATTTTACATAATTATAATCGTTAAGTGTAATTCTTTTGTTTTAAGGGCCCAAGAGGCTTCATGGGTCCGAGAGGGTACCCCGGTCTCATTGGGTACCCCGGTATGCCAGGAGCTGAGGGCCCCCAAGGTACTAAAGGCGCGCCGGGACAACCAGGGTCCCCCGGCCCACAAGGTCAACCTGGTACCATGGGGCCTATGGGGTCCCCTGGGCCGCAAGGTCCGCAAGGTGTGTCGGGGATTCAGGTAAATAAAATCTTATATATAAAATTTCCGTGTCACAGTGTTTGTTACCGTACTCCTCCGAAACGGCTTGACCGATTTTTTCCAAATTTTATATGCGTATTCAGTAGGTCTGAGAATCGGCTACTGTATATTTAGTTTTTTATTAATTATTATTATTAAGGCAAAACAACGTTTGCCGGGTCAGCTAGTAATATTATAAAGATAAATAGATAAAGATAAATAATTTATTGGCCTTACAACATCTCGTCGCAATTTTGCAAGTCATTCATTACATTTCGATTTACATTGGATTTAAAATATACAATTACATTATATACATTATTACTTACATATACATTATTACTTATATTAAAATTAAATTAAATATTACTTATTAAAATCTATTCAGTCAACTTAAAGATTCCACTAGGTGCATAGTCATGAATTCCTTCAAGGAGTACAGTGGATGATCTTGAAAAAAAATGTTTCAGTGTTGTTCTGAATTTGGCGTGTGGCAATTCAATTACTTGACGGGGTATATTGACATATACCACATATTACGAGTAGTTCTCACGGAGTGCCAAATTTTAAATGATGTAATCCAATATTATTATCCTTTTAAGAGAGGCATCCTTCTTATATGGGAACCTTTTGCTTAACGAAGATGTTTGCTGCATCTGATATGAACTTATTTCGGAAATATAACTAATGAAATTAATCTAAAATAAAGTTTATGAATTTAAGTAATCTACTATAGAGTAATCTACTATAGAGTTTATTTAAACGACTTCAAAAAATGGAGGAGGTAGTGAGTGGTTTTTTTTTGTAATGGGTTCTTTTTGTTTTATTTCGTGTGTTGATTATACATTTAACATGAGCCTATAGAATAAATTTTAAGAGAAGGTTTTTTTTCCTCTTCTCTTATTATTTTGTTTCTGTAACTTATATCCACTTTCACAGTTTTTTTTTTATCAAACTTGATAATTAATTATGTTTTGCTACATTCCAGGGCCCTCAAGGCAAGCAGGGTATATCAGGCCTCCCAGGGCCGGAAGGGTCTCCGGGTACACCGGGTAATCCTGGCCAGCAAGGGTCTCCGGGAGACGCAGGGCCTCCCGGACCACAGGTGTGACCAGCTTTGGCACCATTATACTTATATTACTTATTATCATACCTTCAGTGTCATAACATGTGAACTTTCAAACTAATAATTGATAATTATTAATTACATAAGTAATAATTGTGTCGGAAGGGTGTAATTTTTTTTTATTTTTTATCGACTCAGGCCCTTTTCCAGTAATGACTATTTTTGAACGCATCATAAGAGCATCTCATATGATGCGTTCAAATATTAGATAAGGATATTATTTTATAATTTTACTTTTTCTTTTTACTTTTTTTTATAATTATTTACTTTTGACAATGCCCCTAAACAGCTGCTATCCTGTTAATTTAATTACAGAAATACAGAACTTTATTAGCCCTAAATAACATACGTTGAAGGCAAGTCATACTACAATAATTACTCAATACTTAAAACATTCGTTAGATAAAATTAAATAAACTTATAAATTTCATTCTACCCCATTTAATACTACACACATTAGCACTTGTTTTTCATGTCTATTAAATTTAAAGTACTACTGCTTACACATGAATAACGATTCTGCAAGCTCCTTAGTCATATTCGCTTAAATTATAAAAGGAATTACTCTCACAAAAACTCTTTATTTTCTGTTTAATTTATTATATTATTTATGAATGAAACACTGACGAGTAAACCATATTGATGATAATTGTGAATAATGTATAATTGTGAAATATGTATCAATGACAATAAAGAAATTATATTCTATTCATGAATGTGATATTGTTATTGTATTATTTCCAGGGTATGCTTGGTTTCCCTGGAAACCGTGGGATAAAGGGAGACGACGGTCCTCGAGGTCTTCCTGGAGATAAAGGAGATAAGGGTATACGAGGTGCTGAAGGGGAGAAGGGGGAAATGGGGCCAAAAGGAGAAAGGGGACTGGCTGGGGAACCGGGACCTGCAGGCATAGAGGGACCTGAAGGGCAGAAGGTAAATGTATACTCGTATTAAATCTTCCTATGTATATCTGGTAATATTTCATAAAAATGTACTAATATTGCTTAGCAGAAATACTACGAGTATAAAGATAATTCTACTACATGTGGTATTATTTTATCATTTTAAGTTGTAGTTATTTTTCCTATTTATTAATAAATCCGTGTGTTCTGTAAAATTACTTGACGATACTGAATTTATTTATTATTTTATTTATCATCAATTAATTATTACGTTTAGCACCAATTACAATAATTAATAAACTTAAAACATATATGTAAGTCAAAAATTATTAAGTAACATCACAATATCACAACAATAATAAAATCACAATAAAAGTTAAATAAGAAATGTCAGGTAAAAAATTGCAATAAATTATATAATGATAGTTAGCACTAACCTAAACCATAATGTCAGCAAGTCTTAATAGAAGACTCCACATACTCTACCTTCTCACAGTATTGCAAACAGACCACAAGTAACTCTGCCCATCCATCGGAGACGTCAACGCGAGGGTTTTGATCCACGATGGAGTTGAGCGCAAACATGAAATAATAATTTCGTAAAAATTGTACACAATTTACAATTTAGCAACTCCGACTGTTAGTCTTACTACAACCATGTCAGACACTTACTACACTCAGTCAGCTCAAAAACTCTCGAGACCGGAGCTTAGCCCCTTACCTCATACTAAGATGACCATATTTTGGAAGTAACAAGTAAATATTACTTATTTTGACAGGGAGCGGAAGGGCCGAGAGGCGAAACTGGCCCCATTGGGCCTTCAGGCGAGAAGGGGGCTACGGGTCCCCAAGGTCCCCCCGGATACCCTGGCAGTCAAGGGGACAAGGGTGATAAGGGGGCTTCTGGACGCAGAGGGAGGAGAGGAAATAAAGGAGCTATGGTTAGTATACCTACACTCTTTAAACGCACCCTTTTTTTGTGAGGAAATGCATTTACGCATCTCCCGCTACAAGCCTGGACGAGGCGGGCGGGGTATGTCGGGCTCGAGGGCCAGAGGGGCCGTCACTACCGACTACAACCTCACGGTGTCCCATCTCACGACGGGGGCAGGGATGCAGGACCGCACAGCGCATTGCCGCTGCTCTCCCCGCCCAGGCCGCTGTCCGCAGTCCGAGCGGACCCACCTCCTTTAAACGCACCCTATAATAATAAAGTTTAGTGTTTTTGTAAATTTAATGTGATATTATGTTTAATTATTATTTAATGTGTAAATTGTAATTTATATTCTCATTTTTTTTTTAGACATTTTATAATTGTATAGTTTTTGACATTATATAGGTATTTTCTCTAATATGTATGAGTCCTTGTTACTTGAAAACAAATTTTTTGAATTTTTTGATATAAAATATTTTGAAAGAAAAGCTAGCGCGGTGTTTGGCGAGAGAAATTGCGGTCTCATGACATAAAAATGCTACCTATTGGTTTAAGTGCAGAAGAAAAATACAGTATTGCTCTTTTGTTTTCAGGGTTTAGTAGGCACACCTGGAGATCGTGGAGAGGGCGGTCCTAGAGTAAGTAACACTCATAATTTCTTAACAAAATAGGCTTTTTTACCTTCAAATATTTGTAATTTCACACTATCCTTGTAGGTTCTTATAGTTCCTAAGCGGCATATTCATCTGGGCGCCAAAGTGGGTCAGATAATGACACTTTAAATTGTACTAAGAATTGTTATTCTTAGGACATATTATATTATTTGTACTACTTGTACTAAGAATAACAATTCTTAGTACAAGAAGTCATTAAGAGAAATTTGAGGCATTCTAGAGGTGTGAAAACTCTCGACACCAAAGCTTGGTCATTTAACTCAAGCGATAAAGAAATAAAAAGTAGTTTCTAAGTAAAGCAAATAGTCGCTGCTATGGTATAGTTTGTACATCAGAGTCTAACGGTCGGCGACCGAATCCCACAGTACCAGGCTGCGCGTACCTCGTGTAGAAATCTAGAAGTGATCCGGACGACCTCGTTGGCGTAATGGTTACCATGCTGAACTGCCAATCTGAAGGTTCCGGGTTCGATTCCCGGCACGGGCAACATCTTTGTGCTTAACTAAATTTGTTGGCTGTAGGCCTGGGTGTTAAATATGTATTTGTATGTATATGTAGTATATCAGTCGTGTTAGCAACCATAATACGAACTAGAAATGGTTCAGTATGGGGTAAACCAGCCGTGTGTGTGTGTGTGTCATCATTGTAAATGTATCATAGTTCCTTATGCTTTTAAGGTTTCTATGGTTATTTAGAGTTTCTTTCTTTTATCAGGGTTACCGAGGCCCAAGAGGTCGTCGAGGTTCAGACGGGGCCCCAGGTCCTAAAGGTGACACAGGACAGCCTGGACCCCCAGGCCCCACTGGTGAACGAGGGCCACAAGGGTTGGAAGGTACTAGAGGCTTCCCTGGAGCTATGGGACCGCCAGGCCCTGATGGGAAACCAGGTCTACCGGGGCCGGCTGGTGAGAGGGGACCTACGGTAAGCTAATAGTATTAAGTGTAGACAGTGGTCCCACCGGCAACGATGACCGAGAAACGAATAGAACTAGAAACTATAAACGAGTTGGCGATCAGCGGGAAGCGAGTGTGGTTTCGATAGTTTTGTCGCCGGGCTATAAGCGAGTGTGTAAGTGCGACGAGCGATTACTCGCGCCACTCACTCAGTCCTGTGCAAATGCCGCACTGTATAGAAATGATGAAGCGGGCGAATATCGCTGAACGAGTATAGCTGAGCGAGCTTATTTTTGAAAGCTCGTCGCTTAAGCGATAAAACTAGTAAAGCGAGTCGTCGCCGGCAGTGTGAACAGTCAGCGATCAACTATTTGTATGTGCATCTCTTTTATTTACACGGAATGTTATATCTAGTGAACGTTTCTTGAGCGAGAAAATAATTGATAGTTAACCGTTTACTCGCCGTTGGTGGGACCACTGCCTAAAGGTTGGTGGTCGGATTAAGTGTCATAATTTTGAATCTGTTTGGAAGAATTCTTATTCATTAGTCTGAATTGGGTTATTGTACTTATTTTGGGGAATTAGACTCGGTTAAACCAAAGTCGAGAAAAACAACGTTTGTTCTAGTCAAACCAACTAAAGTTAAAAATGGAATACATTTATTTTCGTCCATGTATAAAGAAATTGCTTACATTATAAAACAAAAATACAAAATAATTTTATTGGACTAACTTACATTCTAGACAAAACAAACATTAAGTATAGGTACCTTAACTAATTAATACTAATTCTAGAAGCTAAGTGTGGTGGCTAGCTCCTGCAGTAGGATACCCTGTGTTTGCAGTAGCTAGCTCTCTTCAGAGGTTCTACAAATTAAGTTGGGATTATTATGTTGTTTTTTTGAGTGCTAGTTAAATATGAGTGAGTGTGTGCAAAGTAAAAAAGCATAAATTAATTAAAGTATGTATAAATGTATATAGTAGGCCCGCAAGGAAAACAACTAAATCAAACTCATGAGTATACGTAATTTAACCCTTTCTTTGCTTGCTACCTGTAAACTTATTTGATTTCTTTGTAACTTTTGAGTATTTTGTAACCAGATTGATTATTACTTCAGGGAGAACCCGGCTCACCTGGTCTCACAGGCCCAATAGGCCAAGTAGGCCCGCAAGGCCAACAAGGAGAACCAGGGCCTCCTGGACCTCCCGGCTCATCGGGGATACCGGGAACACCAGGTGACGTTGGTGCCCCGGGAGAAGTTGGCAAGGAAGGGCCCTCAGGGCCACCCGGTCCTGAAGGCAAACCCGGGCCCGTGGGCTCGGCTGGGCCTCCTGGGAATAATGGGGAACCTGGATTACCTGGATCACCGGTAACTAATTATTAAACATTGTAAACTGTTCACGTAAGGCATCTTAATATTTTCGCGTAGAAAACGTGCACGCGCGGATCTCGTCGGCGGCGGTCCGTGTAACACTCGCCCCTGAAGATGGTGCTCGGAAAGCACCGAAACTGTTCCACTCATTCCAACTTTTAATAATAAGTAAGTGTGACCGTTTTCTACGCGAAAAAAAAAGTAATTATTAATTTATTTCCTTGAACCATGGAATGAAGAAAAAAATACTATTAAAATGTTAGCTCGATCAAGACTAGGACTAGCCTAAGTACTACGCTAAAATAGCTCGTCATATTAACTAAACATTACATATTAATTAACGAAACAACATAGTAACACTTTGAAGCCGTTTTTTTTTTTGAGTGACATTATGTAGAAAGATAGATAATACTTTATTGGACACAAACTTAAAACTAAAACTAGAGATAAAATAAAAACTAAAAACAAAAAATAGTGTGCCACATTCGGCGGCCTTCGTTATTTAGTTATGTGTTGCATGTCATCATCATCATAATTATCAGCCCGTAGTCGCTCACTGCTGAACATAGGCCTCTCTTCTTGTACGCCAGTCATCTCGGTGCTGCGCTGCTCTCATCCATGTCCTGCCTGTGATGTTACAGATGTCGTCGACCCAGCGTGTTAATGGTCGACCGACGATTCTTTTGCCTGACATAGGCATCAGTCCGTCAATGTTCTGGTCCATGTCTTATGAAAAAAACGGAAACCATAAAATAACACGAAAAAAAGATAAAAAAAAGTGATGAACACGCTACAAAAAAAGGATAAATAAATATACATGATAGTAAAAAAAAACTAAACAAAATCTACGCTTCTGACTTTCCCTTACTTACCCCAAAAATATCCCTGACGAGCATATATTTATATATTATATTACTATTTTCTAATTGAAGTATTTTTCTCAATAACTTTTGTGAGTGAAAAGTGTTTGTTGGGCAATGTCTCCGACGTAAATGTGTTGGAGAAAAGCCTGACGAACATACAAAAAAAGATGAAATTGTTTTGGGAAATAAACTCTTACAGACATTATGATGATATTTATATTATTCCTTTTTTCGCAGGGCGCTCCTGGCGGCAAAGGCGACGTAGGGCCTATAGGGCCAGCAGGAGTACGAGGTGACAAGGGAGAACCCGGCGAATCGGGGCGAGAAGGACCCCAAGGGCTCCAGGGAAGGGAGGGGCCTCGTGGACCTCCGGGCCCAGGGGGACAAAAGGGGGAGATAGGAGAACCAGGACCAGTCGGTATGTTGTTATTTATTTTCTCGTCATAACTTTGATTGGAGTTCTTAGGGGCTGCTAGGTGTATTAGGGCAAATTATAAGAAGTCAGTTAAACGATAAATTCAATGGCAGCCACCTTTTGAATTCTCCAATACTTGTATTTTGTTTGCTTCTAATAAAACTTCATGAAACACTCTGTTACCATTATGAACACTACCTTCTTCAGATCATCGCTCCACCTGGTTTGTAGGGCGTCCTATTCTACGTTTGCCGAGACGCGGTCTCCACTCTAGAACTCGTCTTCCATAACGGTCGTCGGTACTTCGGCAGAATGTCCGGCCCATTGCCACTTCAGCTTGCTTATGCGTTGAGCTATGTCGATAACTTTGGATCTCTGTCGAATTACTTCGTTCCGGATATGATCCCGTAGAGAAACACCGAGCATAGCTCTTTCCATAACTCGCTGAACGACTTTGAACCTTCTAACTAAACCTGTCACATACATACATATTAATCAGGTTACCATATAATATTTCCAGGTCCTATCGGTCGCGACGGACTCCCAGGCCCGAGGGGTATGACGGGTGCTCCGGGGCCCGTCGGTCCTCCGGGTGAAGATGGAGACAAGGGAGAAGCTGGACCTCCGGGGGAGAAAGGTTTTAAGGGAGCGGCTGGTGAACAAGTATGTAACAGATAAAAAGACAAGCAATAAGCAATTTATCTCTGTTTTATTAGTGCGTACTGTTAAAGTTTGGGAATTCGTTGCTAGATTGCCTCTTTTTCGGTAACTACAATCTAGTGGTTTTCAAGGAGCTTAAACTTAACTTATTGACTCAGGCGTTACTTTGCGGGAATCCATTGTAAATAGATGACAAAATATTTAGTGTACTTCCGCTGTGATCCTAAATCCACATTAAGACAAGTAAAGGAAAAATCAACTAAGATCAATTAACCAAGCTTAATTACCTAAGATTAATTAACTAAGATCAATTAACTAAGATTAATTAAGATTAACGTTACCTATCACAATTCGGAAATTATTAACTCTACACGTGTTTCGCCTAACCACAAGGCATCATCAGGAGATGCTGACTCTTCGAACGACAAGTCGAGAGAGTCGAGCTTAAACTTGTCTTAGGTAAAACAGTTTTATACAAATTTTAAGAAGTTTCTCGTAAAATGATAGTTATACTCAATTAAAATGTATAATGCTTATATCAATTGCAGGGACCTGCTGGTGCCCCTGGTATTCAAGGTCTGCGCGGAGAAATCGGGCCTGTAGGGTTACCCGGAGACAAAGGGCCGCAAGGTGACATTGGACCCCCTGGTCCTCCCGGCACAGACGGTGTAAGGGGACCCACTGGCCTCCCGGGGCCAAGTGGGCCTCAGGGCGAGAAGGGACAGACAGGAGCCAAAGGAGACATGGGGGATACTGGACCAATGGGTAAGAATAATATTACACTAAGTTGAATCCTTATTTTGTATTTATTCACTCGAGACAATAATTCCAGATTACGAGCTCCATGTTGAACTTTCTTTCATATTCTTAAGATAGTTCTAGATAAATCTTGAGCAACCCAAACGTTGAGTAGTAAAACATGCAAATACTGCCTTCGTATATTAGAAGACGAAGGCAGTATTTGCCTGCCTTTAAACGCCTCATGCTTAGGCGTAAACTCTTTCTAGGATCAACCGGCCCTCCTGGTCCAACTGGCGCGCCAGGACGAAGAGGACCCAAAGGTATTCAGGGAGAACCCGGACCGCGTGGGGTGGAGGGACAACACGGGGACGTGGGTAGTCCAGGGCCACCAGGGCCGGCTGGGACACAGGGACCAGAGGGAAAAATGGTATGAACCAGCAAACGATGCCTTCGAGACATTATGATGATATTTTAGATAAGAAAAGATTGATAAAAGATATTTTTATTGCTTCTTGGGTATGAGCACGGATTACATAAAACAAAAGTATACTTATATTTAATCTTTTGAGCCGTGCGTTGCGGAATCATTGCGCCTCGCTTTAGGTTTTTTGATAATCTGTGTCGCAAGGCATCAATCAGTTTCACTCCGCTAGCTTTTATATACACTAAAGTACTTACCCTATATAAAACTTAACACAAGCATTAGAAAAATAATAATTACATATTCTTTGTAACAAAACCAAGCCAGATTGGCTTACTTGCTCTGCGTAGTTTTCAGAGTTACCAGTAAATAATAATTCTACCGCTTTTTTTTAGTTATTTACCAGTTTGAGCTTGGTGAATAAATATAATATAATAACATTTACAATAACGAAAGAAACTAGTAACTAACTACACTATTAAAACTAAACATTCTTCGTTGAAATATTATATTTAAGGTAAAGGCACCTATTTCCGCGGTATTTTCACCAAAACTTGAAAGGATATTGAATATTAGGCATTAACTGAATCTTTCTAACAGATTGGCTATTTTTATTAGAAGCTTTATTGTTTTTCCTTTTTAAATAGACTATATATTTCATAATTAGATTAAACTTTGTATTTAAAATTAAATTAAATCTGAAAAAAGTCCCAAGCACCTAATTCCGATGTAAAAATCCTTATTCCGATGTATTTGGTCCTTAATTCCGAGTGTACAAAATAGAATCGGTAGGAATAATACATGTTGTTCAAAAAATTACGACCTATTTATTAACATTAATTATTTATTAATCACATTATTATTATCAATATGGCTCCTAAAGAGCTACGTTGAACTGTTTGTTACAATTTGTTACTGGACTTCTTAACAATGAGAACTTTTTGATCCGTGTAATAGCATTTTGGAGATTGTCTTCTGTATATTTTATTCTAGGCTTCATTATCCTATAACCAAAAAAAATAAATATTATTATAATAAAAATTAAACAAAGAAGTGAGCTATATACAACGTGTTGCTTTGCATTCTCGCCAAATTTGTAGAGGTAAGTATACTCCAATAGCAGACCATGAATAAACGATGGCGCAACCTTGAGATGGAGAAAAAAAACATCTGTTCCATACAAAAAATTCGTTGATCGTCGACAAAATATATGAAACAGCAAATGACTTTTTTTTTCGATTTCAAGGTTGTCCATAGTTTATTCGTGCTCTGCTAGTGGAGTAAAACTACCTCTTCACATTTGCAAAGCAACATGTTGTATATTAAGTTAAATCAAATCTATCCAGTAATACAAAACTCTCTGCCAAGCAAGGCATTATGTAAAATAATAGTAATAAGTACATATAAATTATTTGTATTTGAAAATTATTCATTAACGTTTACCGCTATCTTTCTTAGTTTGTGATAGTTACTAATGATTATGATAGGATAATAGTAATTTTTTAAATTTTTATTTAGTTTTTGTATTTACTAAAACTAAATAAAACTACATTGTTACCTGTACAAGTTGTGAACACTCTGTATTTTACTTGAGTCTGTGCCGCGGAATTACGTGCGTATAGAACCTTATCCCGACCTACTGTACATCGGAATAGCGTTTCATATGAAAATATCATGTTTCCTAATTCCGAGTACTAAAAAATGTATAAATTTTTCATATTTTTTATACAGAAAAAATCTTATTTACAATATCGTCGTAAATATATATATTACTTGCTAACACTTATATTAGATTAAATATAAACTTTCTTATCTTTTCCATACAACGAATTAATAAAATAGGTAAATGAATCATCTACTACATGCTATAATTAGTGAATGTGATGCAAAAACTTACCTCGGAAATAGATTTTTATATTCATTTAATATTTAATTTGTCAAATCCAAACCGAGATATCCTTAATCATAAAAACAACCCAGAAAATCAAAATATATATCAATACTATGAAATCGCTATTCCGCGGTATACATCGTAATTAGGAACTGAGTAAAATATTTAGCACCTAATGCCGAGGTATATTCGAAATACATTTGGGGCTTAATTTACTCAGAAAAATGCACAAAAGTTAAGTGTTTTAGATTAAAAACATATTTTTTAAATAGTTTAACACAAAGAAGTAAACACAGAGTACAAAAATAACGAGAAAAACACTATTTAAAAAAACATGGTATTCACGTGCACAGGGTCCAAAATGTATGAAGCTTGCGTTTGAGCCAGCTGCTGTCGCTTTTCTAACCGATTATTTCAAACTGTTTACACATGACACCACTTTTTTGATGATATAACTACGCAAAGATATATTATCTATTGAATGGAAAATCTTGCATTAATTTTCATTAATTAAATCTCTTGTAAGCGCTATTTTTCTAAATACCTCGGAATATGGTGCCAATTCCAGAACCCCTCGGAATAAGGTGCCTTTACCTTATATAACTTACGATAAATCAAACTGTCGGGGTGTCTTTGTACTAACCTTATCTCTGTCTGTATTGTGGAATAAAACACTGAAGCGAGCTTTACTTTGTTGTATTGAATAATAATACTTTACATGTACACGACTGTCGCGTTTGATCGCGGGAGACGATTGGTCGGCGTAGGGGGGCGCTGTGTCCAGCCGCTCTACATACGAGTACTTATATGTCACTACAAAACTTTCACCTTTTTAGGTCTTTACATTCATTTAAAATTAATACATATTAACTATTAACTAAACATTAGAATAAATAAGAATCATGAACCAAGTTAAACAATCCCTATTCGTAAAACAGCTTTAAATTACTATCATTACACTGAAACTATCTTTGTCTTCTCTAGGGCCCACGAGGACCTGTGGGGCCAAAAGGTGACGATGGCCTTCCAGGAGTACAAGGAGAGACCGGTTCTAGAGGCCCTCCAGGTGCCGAAGGCCCTAAAGGCGATGCAGGGCCTGCTGGAGTGCCCGGAGAACGGGGCGAGACAGGACTTCAAGGGATCAAGGGAGAACCAGGTCCAGAAGGGCCTGAGGGAAGTGCGGGCTTACCTGGACCTCCAGGACCGGTTGGACCCCCGGGGAAACCGGGGGAGACTGGTCTACCGGGGAACCCTGTAAGTACTGTTTTTTTCTAAATAACTACGATGGCAAATTAATTATAAGTGACTTCCTGCTAAGCTGACTCAAATATAGTCACGTTTTAGGTGACGTAGCGCGATGTGCAAAGCTTAAGTAAAGGAACGTTATAATTTGCCTAAGGGCAAAGCACCTCGCAATCACATGGACCAATGAAAATATATTATAGACACATCATTACCACGATGACGTAATATCACAACTTTCTTTAATTCTTTCTTTCAACTGTGTTAAAAGTAAACTAAATCATAGAGGTAAATTTTGTAAAAATACATTTTTATGCGCTCGACTGACTCATTTCAGGGTTCAGAGGGTTCCGCGGGTGCACAAGGCAGTCCTGGCTCTCCGGGCGAGAAAGGGGACCCCGGACCCAAGGGATCACCAGGGGAGCAGGGTCCTACAGGACCTGTGGGGCCTACAGGGCCTGAGGGACAGAGAGGGATTAGAGGCTCACCGGGGCTTAGTGTAAGTTATGTGCACAAGCACAGCTGTTACTTTCCTATCAATGTAAAACTTTGGAATTCCTTGCCGAATTCCCTGTTCCCCAATGACTACAATCTAGCGAATTGCAAGGTGAGAGTGAACCGGTTCCTTCTAGGTAAGCGCGATCCACCGTAGACCTCAATATCACTTACCATGAGGTGAATTGTGGACAAGCGCTGACCTATTCGGAGTAAAATAAAAAAAAACGTTTCACATCATGATGCATTATTATGGATACTGGACAGTATATCAATAAGTTATTTTATGAAATTTTACTGGATCTACAGACGTTTTCAAATACTTTTAATTATTATATTTAATACGCTTATGTGTTTCTGAGTCTGAGTTATACTTTTACAGGGAGATGTAGGGGCACCAGGCCAAATGGGGCCTTCCGGACCTCCAGGGAAATCAGGACCTCCCGGTCCGCAAGGTCCTAGGGGCGAGAAGGGTAACCGGGGCCCTAAGGGACATATCGGAGACACTGGAGTTATGGGGATGAAGGGAGATCAGGGAGAGGTGGGAAAACAAGGACCCCCTGGACCGGCGGGGCCAATGGGGCCTAAAGGTGATACGGTTAGTTTTAATTATTGATGACTCGTATTGCCCATCGTAATTGCACGCTTTACAGTTTTCAACTTTCCTTTCATTTAAAATATCATTAGTAAACATTGTCACAACAAGCAAACCAGGGAATATTGAAGCCATTATGGAGTTGTTTCTATCTCTTTCCCGCAAAGAAACTGCGTAAAGCATCAGAATATAGTCTAATAAAAACTTAAATTGCATTTTTTTAGCACGTAAAGTTTTGAAATAAACATTTTGTGTTGTGTTGTTAGTCTTTAACAGTATTATAAAGATGATGATGAAAAGTTTGATTGCTTGTTTGTTTGACGCGAATAGGCTCCGAAACTACCGGACCGAATTGAAAAAATATTACACCGTAGGGAAGCTACATTATCCCCGAGTAATATAGGCTTCATTAAGTGTCTCTGTACAACTTGGATTATTTTATAACGCTTACGAAGCCGGGGCTGGCTGCTAGTAATTTTATATACTAGTTTAAAATCTAACTTTTCAGGGTCCAACCGGGCCAGCTGGTCCTAAAGGTGATACGGGGCCTGCAGGCGAGCCGGGCCCAGAAGGTCCTCTGGGGCCAAAAGGGGCCCCCGGTCCGGAAGGTCGGCCCGGCCTCCCAGGGCCTCCTGGCACTCCTGGGCCTCCAGGACCGCCTGCTCCACCACCTCAGATACCCGCAGAGCTGTTCGCGTCGTATAGAAGAAGAAGGAGTGTTACTGCTGAGTCTGTGGAGACTGCTAATGATGATAACTTTGACGAAGGTGATTTGTAAGCCAGCGTCATAGACAAAGTATATTAAAGCCGAGAAAATGCAGTTACGCATGCCCGCCAATCCTCGGGGGAGGTGGCGGGGTGACCGACTAAAACCTCCACGGTGTTCCCTCTTTGCGCCTCAGAGCCAGGAGACCGGAACTGAGGACAAAACATCAGTCTCCTGGCAGATCTCTCATTGACCTGGGAAAACTTTAAATTTATTTCGAAATATTGAAAATAGATTTTGACCAATATTATAATATCTAAAAAATACCATAGGGCTTTTGAGCAAATATAACAAAATAGCATAATTATAATTTAGTATTATCCTTGTTCTGTTGAGATATCCATGTCACCGGGCTATTTAGCAGCGCCCCCGGGTAATAATACGTAGTTTCGAGCTTTTTGCGATGTTCGATTTTTTGGTCGAGATTTGCGGTCTACTTTAATATACTTTGTCTATGCCAGCATTTACAAGTTTGACGTGTTTATGTCTACCTAGCAGTAGTCTAGTAGTAGCGTAGCTCTAGAACAAAAGGACCAATTTTCACATAGCTTTAAGAGTACAAAAGTAATTACTAAGCCTCCGCTGTCGGTCTGTGTATCTGTCACCAGGCTGTATCTTAAAAACCATAATAGCTTCAATGCTGATATTTTCACAAGTTATGTATTGGTCTTGCCGCTGTAACAAAAAATACTAAAAATAAAAAAAAAAAAAATATTAAGGTGCCGTCACAATAAACGTGTTTTTTTCGTATTTTATTTTCAATATAGATATCAATAACGGTAGCTGCTAGATACTTAAAAATTACACAAAATATATAAATGTATGTTAGCTATCAAACTAAATTATAAAATTTAAATAAAAAACATATTTGAAGGGGGCTTCCATTCAACAAACATAAGAGGGTGGATTAGAAAACTTCGCAGCCTAATGCATAAATACTTGAACTATTTTAATGTAACCAAGTCACAACTCTGGTTGTAAAAAAAAAAAAACAAAAGTTAAGGGCCCTAGCGACGATGGTCTGCCTCCATCTAGCAAAGGGATATCCCTCCGGACAGTTGTGTCCGGAGACGGCCGTCCATACGTCATGCATTGTAGCTAGGAGCATTCGTACGCGCGTTGTAAATACCGCGCGCGCGATTCAGAACGAGCGGGCGATGCGACAGACACGCGAAATATATGTTGTCACATATGTCACATATGTTGTCAGTGGTTTTTAATGTTTAATATTCAATTGTTAATTGTTCTTTTTCCAGATGAAGAGATAGAATGGGCTCAAGAGATAATGTCCGGCGTGGTAGCGGCGCGCACTGCCCTGGAGTGGGCTCGGAAGCCGCGCGGCTCACGCGTCTCCCCGGCGCTCTCCTGCCGAGACTTGCGTAGCGCACATGCCAATCTTACTGACGGTAACTGCACTCCGACTCTGAATAAACGTCATTCGCAATTTGATAATATCAATATATAACTAACTAAGATGGCTCGCTAACCCCAAAATGGATACTGGCCTCCGACACCAAGAGACGCCACTTTTCTCTATCCTGTGCTGTCTCCTGCCAATCTGTGGCATGAAGTGCGCTCAGGTCTTTCTTCCCAGCGACACTTGGGACGACCAACCGGACGTCGGCCATTTGGTCGTCCCAAGTACGCTCGCCTCACAGCCCGATCCTCTCCCATCCTTTCCACGTGGCCGAACCAACGGAGCCGATGTGCTTTACTTTTGCCCTTGATGTTAATCAATAATATTATTATACCAATAATATGATGTATAAGAATGACCTCCACTCTCAGTCGCAACTGACACAAAAACTACCATTCTCATAGTAGGGGAGCCCACGATGCTAAATATGTACTTACTCGAGCGCGTTTAGAGCTTATTGGATTATAATGTAGATATTGTGACATGAAAACAACTGTATGAGACCTATCTTGTCCACCGATGGAGGGCGCCAACAGGCACTTTTAAAGGTTTTATAAATGTTAAGCATTGTCTTTTTTTAATTATGTTTGTGTTAATCGGCAGATTATAAGTCTTCTAATAAGTTTAAAACCTCTCCTTGAAATTAAATCTCTACAAATTTGGCCGTTATTGAACTTGAAAGTTTGTGACCCTGTCACTCCCAAGTGTTACATTTAAATTGTAAGTTTTTTTTAATATACACTCATATGGACGTTAATAACTTACATTAGCTTAATCTGTCAATTTGGAGTATGTCTGCCATACAACTTATTTCTTCAGTCGTTTTTAAAGACAATCCCACCAACGGGGATAGCTTGTATTTGGTGGAGGTACTTAAATGAGTTCAAGGTATCTCCTATGTATCTTAATCTGACGCGCTCGAGATACTGCGAAAATCCTCTCTTCGGCTCTCCAACTATCAATGGCGAGTCAAAAGTCTTCTTACATATTACTTACTTGCTGTACCCCGCGGTTAACCAGCTGTGTGTGAAATGTGTCAAACAAAAAGGTACGATAATCTCACTTTTTAGGGTACCGTACCTAAAAGGTAAAAACGGGCCCCTATTACTAAGACTCCGCTGTCTGTCTGTCTGCTTGTCTCCAGGCTTTATCTCAGAAACCGTAATAGCTAGAAAGCTGAAACTTTCACAAAATATGTGTTTCTCGTGCCGCTATAACAAAAATAAAAAATATTAAGGGTCCCCATACAGAAAACGTGTTTTATTCGTATTTTTTTGCTATATATCAATAACGGTAGTATGTAGTCACCTACAATTTTCACGGAATGTATAAATTAATATTACTATTCAAATTATATAAAAAAATAAAAATAAAATAAATATTTGAGGGGGGCTCCCATACACATTTTCTTTTGCATAAATAAACATTATTATTATTATTATTATTATACAACAATGGTACGGAACCCATCATGCGCGAGCCCTACTCGCACTCGACCAATTTTTGATTTTATTGGCTTTACCTTGTGTCAAACCTTCCAGGGTTTTACTGGATCGACGCGCGAGGCGCCACAGCCGGCCGCCCCGTCCGGGTGTACTGCCAGGGCTCCAGCACGTGCCTCCACCCGGATGAGAGGGAGCCAGCTGTCTACAATACTGACGGAGCGGCGCATAAATTCTCGCAAGTTGATGATGGATACCGGGTCAGTATTGAAAGAGAAAGAAAGAAAATGCTTGAAAAAAAATACATACAATTTACATGGGTAATTACGAGAAAAGCTAAGTGCACAACAGGAGCAAATCTATAGATACCAATATATACTAATACTAGCTGACCCAGCAAACGTTGTTTTGCTTTATCGCTTAGAGGGTGTACACATATAAAATTTGGTAAAGATCAGTCAAGCCGTTTCGGAGGAGTGCCGTAACTAACATTGGAAGATATATCATCATCATCTTCTTCTTCTTATATATAAAATTTCCACGTCACAATGTACCGTACTCTTCCGAAACCGCTTGACCGATTTTTACCAAATTTTATATGCGTATTCAGGTCTGAGAATCGGCTACCATCTATTTAGAAATCATTGATAAGGCAAAACAACGTTTGCAGGGTTAGCTAGTTATAATGTTAGAAGGAAAAGTTCGATATTTAATTTGTTTATTTGATTGACGCGAATTGGCTCCGAAACTACTTTTAACTTGACTTGTAACTTTGGTTTTATCAATAAATGATTTGTATTGTATTTTTATTTGTCGATTTGAATAATTATTTCGTTGTTGGGAATCTACATTATCTCCGGGTAACATGGGCTACATTTTGTTTCTATTTGCAACTTAGATTATTTCATAGCTCGTGCGAAGACAGGGCGATCTGCTAGTTCAGTATAATGCTGTTTTTAGTGTTCCGTACCTAAAAGGTAAAAACGGGACCCTATTAGTAAATCTCCGCTGTCTGTCTGTCTATCACCAGACTTTAATAAAGAAACCGTGATAGCTAGAAAGTTGAATTTTTCACAAGATATGTATTTCCCGTGCCGCTATACAACTGTTATAAAATATAACATATTTTACACGCTTTCTTTTAGCTTCACCTGTATGTTTGTATGTTTGTTTGTAACCGACTTCTTTGGGCGCGATTTTGGCCCACTTTAAACGGCCAAATTTCGTTTAAACTTTGTAGATTTATTGAAGACCGATGACAATACGAGTACACTAATTTGATAAAATTACGGTTTTCTATAAAAAGCGTGTTTTTTAGTTTTTTTAACTATTATTATTTATCCATTTGTCCCTATCTAGGGTAGGGAGGCCTTTGCACAACAGTGGGATCAAACAGGCTTTTAATAATAATAATAATTATTTATCCATCTTTCCTGTAGCTTTCATACGAGGGCGACGGCTTCGGCACCATCCAGCTCCGATTCCTCAGACTGCTATCCAACGTGGCGAGACAAAACTTCACGTACAACTGCGTCGATACCAAGACTCCTCAGAGGTAAGATATTTGACGTCATCGCCCGCGACCAATCACAGCGCTCGCGCAAACGAAGTTTTCAACGCGCTTACGACCGCTCCAAGCTAGCTTCTATGACCGTCTCCAGACATAGCCTCTGTTCAGAGGGATATCCTTTGCTAAATGGAGGCAGACTGTCGTTGCTTCACAAATCAAATCTGATCTTTTATTTCTTGCAAAATAGGTACATTGTGGTGTTATTGCAATAAGCTGGCTCTCAATTTTTACCGTTACGCATGCGTGATTACAATTGTCAGTACTTATTATAATTTTACCGACAAGTTTTGCTTAAAAATGTGAAAAAAAAATGTTATTTTAAAAATATGTAATGCAATAGAATAAAGGCTTTTTACACGCTTTCTATTAGCTTCACCTGTATGTTTGTAACCGACTTCTTTGGGCGCGATTTTGACCCACTTAAAACGGCCAGATAAGCGTGTTTTTTAGTTTTTTTAAACTACTATTAATATTTTGTTACAGATCCGACATCCCGCCGGACCCTACTCGGACGAGCAGCATTAAGCTGTTCGGATACAACTCCGCAGAGTTCCGGGAACCACTACTTGTTAAGGACGAATGCAAGGTAACTACTACTGCTTTGGTATCTAGTCAAACTCAAAAGTTATGTGTACTATTTTAAATATAATATCTTGTCTTGTGTAGTCATATCATATTCATTTGTCATAATAAATATTTTTCTTTCTTTCTTTCTTTATTTCTTCCAAAATATTGACGACCTTGTTGGCGTAATGTTTACCGTGCAGGACTGAAAACTAGAGGGGAACTAGAGGGGAGAGAATTCCCAGCACGGCCAACATCTTTGTGATAAACTAAATTTGTTGGCTGTCGGTCTGGGTGTTAAATATGGGTGTTAATAAAGTATTTTTGAATGTATTTGTAGTACCTATATTAGTTGTGTTAGCAACCATAATACTAACTAGAAATGGTTTAGTATGGTGCTAACCAGCCGTGTGTGACATATGTACTAATATTTATTTCTACAAAGTTCATAATGGTTCATCTGTCTTACCTGTGTTGCACGTGCGTAGACAAACTTTCAATTGTAAATCATTAACTAAATTAAAAATAACTAGTCAATAAATATGTGAATAAATTAAGGTAATGTAATCTTAAAATAGTGTCAAAACGCATACATGATATTCACTAAATCACAAGTCGAAAACACAGTAACAGTTTTGCCAGTTCGGATCAAAAGGGGGTTTAATAAAGCTGATCATAAGATTCAAAAAATAAAATGCTAGGCTCAAGGTGGAACTTTTGCCCCCATCTGAAATGATTGCTCAATGCAAACCCACGTATTAGTTGAATTAATTGATTTTTTAAGCACTACGGATCCCTATAACTGCTTACACTTTTTTCACATTTCAGGATGGTACTGGCGAAATAGTTTTGGAAATAAAAACGTCCCGCACCGACCGGCTTCCCATCACGGACTTCCAGCCCCTCTCGTTTGCGGACGCAGACCATCAGTACTCCTTTAGAGCAGGACCGGTCTGCTTTACTTGATACACCAATAAGGGCTGCGTTTGCGAAACAGGGATATTTCACTCGAGTGTAGGCCCAATCAAAATTCAAAATGTCTTTATTACCAACAAAAATATTGTAATCAATTGTGTTACTATCCATAGTTTAAACTAGAGATGGTTTATTTAGTATGGGGCTAAGCAGCCGTGTGTGAAATGTGTCCTAATATTCATATATTTTACACTTTTCAAGTCAGTTTCTTCTTCTTCGTATGAAATAAGCGGTAAACTTGCCACCCGAAGGCCTTAGTCAGTAAAGGCAGTGGTGGCGGTTCAGCGGCACACACGACTAAACTAAATTTAAAGTAGCTCTGTCTATTTTCGTCAAAAAATTACCAAAAAGAGATGGTACGATCTAAACCATAGATAAAACATCTAAAATCACGTCAAACACGTCAGATTTAGAGCTGATACAATTGGGTGCGCTCTAAAATCACTTACTTTTTTTACAACTATTTTTCATATTTCACGTGATTTTAGTTGTTTTGTGTGTGGTTCAAAACGTGCCGGCTCTTTCTGGCCACCTAAGATGAAAAGAGACTTGAGGGCTTCTTTAAATTTAGTTTAGTCGTGTGTGCCGCTGAATCGCCACCACTATTATTAATAAAGCGTGCATAGATAAATGCGACACCTACGAACAATGTTATTATTATAGCATAATACTATCATCTTCAATTAAGAAGCTTTTATAAAGGAATCAACTCTTAGTATCCTCGCAAAATGTACTTTTCTAACGACATTGCTTAAATTGCTAGGTTATTATTGTACGAGTATGTACATTACTACTACTAGCCTTTTTCATGTTACCATAATAATAAAGATAAAAAATTGGAAACTGATCCAACTCGGGTGTACAAACATGTCTATTCTTCTTCTTCGTGGCCAAAGCTCTTCGTGCTAAGTGGCCTCTGATGTTGAGTTTTTCAAACCGCCCAAAAGTTTTTAACACTTGACGATTGCTTCTATTTCGAGTAACAGGCGTAATTAACATTTTAATATGTCATCCGATACACAGATGCGCCCAAATATAAAATGCCGCTTTGGTTATTTTTTCAAGGTTATCGAAAGACTAGCTGCATCGACCGTTGCTTACTAACTTCGGTGATCGCATCAGATCAACTTATTTATTAGATGGAATCACATCAATATAAATGTACATGAAACAAACTATTAAATCACATTAATCTTAATCACTTATCTCATACGAAGAAAAGTTTTTGGGTTTGGGTGTAATTATTTATTTCTCACTTCAAAATAAAACTCGAGTGATTTATTACCTGTTTTCAAACGCATCCCATTTTTCACTTAGTTATAAATGAATATAGACTGCATTATGTACTTAAGAGAACTTTTGTAAATATGTAAATAAATTTTGTGACGACTTAGTGTTCCTTTTACTTAGCACCTTCCGTTTACTAATTCCTCTCCATCCTAAGGTTGCCCGGTAGAGATCGCTTGAAGCGATAAGGCCGCCGATTGCGACACAGTATATTTTTTAATTATTGTTTTTAGTTTAATAATCGTTTCCAGTATTTTGTGTCCCATAGAAAAATTCTATATCAACTTATTTATTTAAACTTAAGTATTAAAGTAATAGCTAATATTAATGAAAAGCCATGAATATACAATGACATTGTTTATTCTTAATAAAAATTAAATTACATTAAATAAAAAACTACACAAATATTTAACACAATCTTATTTACTTAGCCGGTAATACATTCGTTTGTACATTCATGAATACACACATGAATGTAGTGCCTAGAAGAAAATGCCACTTTTTAAAAGACAGACTTATCACCCATCCAAAAACTGTCCGCATCGACTGTTGCTTAACCTCGATGATCGCGTCAGATCACCTAAGTAATCCGAGCTACAAGCGAGCTATCAGATTGATTTATATCGTTTGTGTATGGATTGAAGAATAACGAAAGTGCAGATTAGCGATTTTACTTTAGAACGAAAAAAAAACTGGAAAATCTTAAAATTAATATTTTTTTAGAATAAACAGCTAAACGCTTAACTACAATTCACCTGATAGTAAGCGGTATTGTAAACTTTTTAGTAGAATTAAATCCAGCAATTTATTATATTATTAAAAATCCCATATTAGGTCCAAATAAAATAATTACAAAAAATACAGCTACATACAAATACAAAAACTTAAAATTCTATTCGTGTTTTTATAAATATATCAATATTATAGTATAGTATTCATATCTCTCTTCTCGTGAAAGACAGCCCTGAGTCCCACCAGCGGGAACGTGTTAGCTGCTTATGCTATCGCTTAAGGCGATGACAGGAGTAAAAATATTTATTTTATCGTTTTTTCGTTATAAATTATAAACGGTAACATATATTGAAAAAAAAAGCAGTTTAAGGGCCTTTTAAAAAACCACTATAAGCTATGAATTCACACTATTTTGGTAGCAATCAGATTTATCAATATAAAAAAAAACTAGTTCAAAAACATATGTTTAAATTTCATAAACCAGTTTTATTTCTAATTCATAAGTGATTGGTACCAAAATAAGTTTAAATAGAGTCTATTAGCTTCACCTGCATGTTTGTTTGTAACCGACTTCTTTGGGCGCGATTTTGACCCACTTTAAACGGCTAGATTTCGTTCAAACTTTGTAGATTTAATGAGGACCGATGACAATACACTAATTTGCTAAAAAGATTTAAGCAATTTTTAGTATTCTTTTTATTGCTTACGATTTATAGCGAAAAAACTGTAATAATAAAGATTTTGTCCTTATCTTCGCCTTAAACTTACTCCAATCAATAAAGAATATATTTGTAAGTTCATGTTAGCTCACTTGCATAACCAAACGAGTGCGAGCGAGACGGAGCGAACTTTCAAATCTTTTCTTTAATGACGCGTGTTATATTATTTACAAACACTAAAATTAACCAGTCCTGTCAATTCCCCTTTTCACTCCCATTCTTTCTCCCTTTCAAGAACGCACTTTGACAACTTCCCTTAAAAATATATACATATTCTTTCTAATGTTATTTAGATGTTGACTTTTTACAAGTGTCTTATAACTGTTCTTATACATTCCTATGTGAAAAAATAAAATGAATTGAATTGAATACGTATTTGGAATTAGATTCAACGTAGAAAACATTTAATAGGACATTCATTCATTCAATATTTAAGAGCTGGGCTCTTGTACGTGGAGTTTTTTCCAGGTAGTTCTATCTTCGGCCAAATCCTTGACCTCCCTATACGACATGACTTTCGCCTTCTCCTTAATTTGGTCTATAATATAAAAATAAGTCAGGTTTTCCTTCCTGACGCTATAACTCCAGAACGCACGAACCGATTTCCACGGTACAGCGTTCGTTGGATAGGTCTCGGGCTCCTTGAGGTTTGTAGCAAACAAAATTCAGGGAAATTTTTAACAGAAAAGGAGGAAAACACAGGAAAACATTTTTATATATAGCGCCATCTCTGATACAAAGCAAGTACTACAAACCAATATGGTTTTGCATGGTGGTGGAGCAGACGCGAAAAGCGACCTACACGCGGGCGGAGCCGCGGGCAACTGCTAGTTTGGTCTTTTATTACTATCGTATATAGTCTTAAATTATCTTCTAGGTCTTCCTTTGTCTTCTATCAATCTATCTTTATTTAAAAGGACATGAACTTTGAAATCTTTTCTTTATTAACTTTTAAATCTTTTATTTTTTAAATGCTTCTGACAAGATGTTTGTATCTTTTTCTATCCGTATATTGAGTTACAAGGATAAGTAGTAGATAAGTGATTATTTATTTTAACCTGGCATTATAATGTATTATATAATAATACTAATTAATAAATTAATTATTATAATATATTACATTATAATATTAATATTATATTATGAGAATAGATGTTGTTTACTATTACTAAAAAACCTATTAGGTACCTGACTTAAGACTAATGCAATAATAATATATCATAAATTTATCATTATATTATATCACAAATGGTTAAAGTTATAGAAAAATAACTAATTAGAAAAAAGTTAAAATTTCTATTGTCATTCTATGTGAGTTTTTTTACAAAGTATAAGTCAAATAATTTATTAATCTATATTGATAAGTCTAATTGGTACAATAAAAATGCTATAAATGTTTTTAGGTTTGTTACAGTATTTTTATATTCTATAAGTATTTTCTTTAACTTTAACCATTTATGTTTAGTAACGATTTAATGTATATTTAAGTTTTTAACCTTCTAATCGCCTTAATAAGTAAAAAAATATAATGATAGAATAACATTAATAACATCTATTTTGCATCAAAGTGTAAAAAGCTGCACAGTAGAATATCACTCACTCTTTTTACAATTTCCATGGATAAGAAACTAGCAATATGAAAAACCCCAACAATTTGAAAATGACATTTGGAGTATTTTTTCTGATAAATAAAGCGGCATTTAAATTTTATTTAATTTTCAATTGTTTATTAGTCTGATTTGTATTTTTCATGAGAAATAAAATGTTAGCTACATTTTATTCCTCACAAAAAGTGATAATAATAATAAACAATTGAAAATTGAATTGTTTAATTTTCATAATTTCTAACAGCCAAAGAGAAGTATCAGAATAAACATATAAATGTGATGATCATGGAAATCAGTCTATCTATACTAATATTATAAAGAGAAAAAGTTTGATTGTTTGTTTGTTTGTTTGTCATAGAATGGTGGCGATTCAGCGGCACACACGACTAAACTAAATAAGTAGATCTGTCTCTTTTCGTCATAAATGATCATAAAGAGATGGTACGATCTTAACCATAGACAAAACATCTAAATTCATGTCAAACACGTCAGATTTAGAGCTGATACAATTGGGTGCGCTCTAAAATCGCTTACATTTTTCATATTTGACGTGATTTTAGTTGTTTTGTGTGTGGTTCAGAACGTGCCGTCTCTTTCTGGCCACCTAAAATGAACAGAGACGGGGCTTCTTTAAATTTAGTTTAGTCGTGTGTGCCGCTGAATCGCCACCAATAACATTTTAAAAGTCACTAATCAAATCAAAGTTCAATTCAAGACAAACACAACTTTCTTTACAAAACTAGGCATTAGATCAGCATGTCACATAACCAAGCGGTTCAGCGACACTCTGACCCGAAGGTGGAGAAAACCTAGTCTGGAATAACTGTCTTTGACGGAACACAACATTAGGTGCTTGGTCCGTCTTGAAATCACTACGATATAAAAACGAACCAAGTATATACTGTATAAAAACTTTCTTAAAACATATTTGAATAACGTTTGATAAACTGCTATCACTTATTGTGCTGAAACATGTCGGGCTAATACCGACAAAATAAACGTAAGTGATAGCCGGTTATACAAACATTATTCAAGTATAATATAGGCTTGTTCATAACTGGTTAGTCGACATATACATCAAAAACGAATCAGTAAATTTTGGAAGCCATTCCGAATAATGTCGGCTAGTTTTATATCCCTGTTTTTTACAAGTACATTTACAAAGAATCTTGTCAATCTACCTCCATTAGTTCACATGTTTCTGTAGTGTTATTTTCTTTGGTCTGCGATGTATTTTCACATACAGTTTCTAATTCACTTGGAGTATCTTGTGTTTCTGTTGCGGTATTTATATCTTCTATTATTTTATCTGACGTATCTTCTTTTTGTTCATTATGTGGTTGATCTTGTTCCATACTCTCGATATCATTATCAGTAGTTTCTTTAGTATCTGTTGAATTTATTTCCTGTATCTTTTTATGCGTTGCATCTTCGTCGTGTTGGATTAGTGTTTCTTGTTCTATATTGTTTGTGTCATTTTCATTTGGATCTTTAAGATCTTTCGCTTGTGCAGAAGTCTCATTTGTATCTTTAAAATTGTCTTCCTCACTATGAATTTTATCAGTTTTATTTTGTGAACCTTCTATATCTTCAGGATTTTGAACTGTTTCATCTTCTATTTGAAACGAAATTCCTCCATCGACACTTTCAACTGAGCTTAGACAAATTGTTTCACTTATATCTTCTATATCTTTAGTTTTTTCTGCATGAACTTCTGAAATTTCACTATTTTCCACGTTCGTATTTCCTTCAGTTTGTTGTTCTTTCTGTGATTTTTCTGGCGTGTGTTGACTTTCTTCTGCAGCTGTTTCAAGTCTACTTTCTTTAGAAAATAATTCTGTAGGACCAATCTCCATTCCTTCAATAGAACTACTATCTGTATTCTGATCAGATTTCGAGTTTTCTGAGCCGTCTATTACTCTACTGTCCACTATCATAGTATCACCAATAGAAATCAAATCATCTCTCAAATTGATACAAGTATCGGGGACATGATCAACTGTATGAGTATCGTCATCTTCATCAGAAGAAGCAAGAAGCACATCTTCGAAAAGCTCTCTACTTTCTTCGCATATTTTTATATCAGTTTTCTTTTTATCTTCAACTGAATCTAGCTCTGTATTCACTGCCATATCTTCAGCTATATTAGATTTTTCTTTTAATATGGAAGCCTCCTCTATAGCCTCTTCGTCTATCTTTTCTAAGGCATCATTTGTCGCAACTGCTTCCTTTTCTTCACTTTCCGCCTCATCTTTATTTTCGTCCAACTCTGATAAGCTCGAGTTTTCAATACTAATAACGTCACTGGACTGTTTCTGACATTCCGCTTCGTCGTTTTCGTCTGAACTTGTGTCTATAGCGATGGGTGACTCGGAATCAGATGAACTATTAATCGATACAGAATATCGTCTTTGCAGAAGATTATTTTCACCATCACGACTTGATCCGTTATCATCAGATTTGTAAGCATCGTCTACATTTTTACTATAGTTAGACGTTGAAGATTCTGGCTCATTATTGTCTTTTTTACTACTTTCTACATCATTTCTTGAACGTTCATCTGAATTCCCATTTTTATCAGCGTTTTCTTTAGAGCTGTCGTCTTCGGGCGAACGATCAGATGATTTCTTATCATCTTGTTGCACTTTGTCAACATTATCGTCACTTACCTTAGATTTTTGTAGTATGCTCTTTAGTTTCTCTTTACGTTTCTGCTTATCTGTAGCAGAGTCTGACATTTCTACGACATCTTCTTCGGCTTCATCGTCACTCTCTACTGGTGATTCCTCGGCTTCTTTGTCTCCTATTTCTACAGCTTCTAGCTTCAGTTGCTTCTGCCTGTCTGCGAACCTGAAAACAATCGTAGCAAGTCTTAGTAAACTTGTTCTGATTAGTATATATAACCTTCATACACCGACTTTTAGCAAAGCCGCATAGATATTATTCAATGACTTTTCTATCAAACGAAATGACACAAAATAGGCTTTTAATAAAATTTATACAAAAATAGCGCCTCTAGCTAGACTAAAGCGACCGGGAGCGATCACCTAAGTTAAACAACGATCGATAGACAGTCTGACTATGCAAAATGTAAGTCTCATTTTCATCTTGGCGCTACAGTGAATATAATGACACTTACATTACTTACTACTACAGGCTGTTAGCCTTAGTACATGCAGTCGTTAGACCATATCTGCTCAAACTCATGTGTCCCATGGCACAGAATAATAACTTGTACTTCGTACAGAAGCTTCACTTCGCAATGGTTTTCAAAGAAATATGAACTCAAGCTGATAAACAATATGATTTAATTTAGCTCGCGGTCCAGTCGATCACGTGATCATTTTGTTGCCTACCAATTTCTTTTCAACGAAATATGGGCCTTAATTCACTATGCTACGGTTCATAATACGTTGTACATGGTTATACGGAGTACTAGTTATTATTCTGTGGTATTGAAAGAGCCACGGACAAGGGTTGCTTACTTTGAGAAACTACTTTATATGCCATCTAGCGCGAATAGAATTCCATAGGTATCATCTATAGTATCACCGAAAATATTTTGCGTTGGGCTCTTAGTCTTAGTTCGTAAATGTACGACAAATGAAATGCAACTCGAATGAAACGACTAAAATATCTTTTTTATTGTACTTTTAGGATATTGGAATAGTACGGGGAGAAACGGTTTGTAGTTTGAATTAATTTCATTTCATATAGGAACATAATGTAATCCAGTCAAAATAGATTTTACCCTTACCTGTCAGCGTCTTTAGGTAACCAAAAAAAAAGTTAAATTTCGATCACGATCCGTATTTAAACAATTAAATACTGCACAGTATCTTTTTGCTTTTTTTCGTTTTGTGTCCATCTTGCAATTATATAATGAATCAATCAAATAATTAAGTTGAACGTGGTCGAACATATAGCGCGCACGCGTGTGTTTTCGTTCGCTTGTGGCAGCCTACTAGATTGGCCACTCCGGAGTGGCCGCCGCCCGTAGGTATGTTTTTAACACCTACACGCGGAGTGACACAGGCCTGCCCATGGACAGTTCAATTATTTATTTTCTTCGTCTCCAGAGCTTAGCCACTTAATTTTTTTATTTTTTTTATTTTTACTCTGATTATGTCAGCGCTTGACCACAATTCACTTGATGGTAAGTCATATTGAGGTCTACGGTGGATCGCGCTTACCTAGAAGGAACCGGTTCACTCTCGCCTTGAAAATGGATAGATTGTAGACATTGGGGAACAGGGAATTCGGCAAGGAATTTGAACAGTTTGGCGGTTCGGACAACAAAGGTGGAGACAAAACGCTTTGGGCACCTCAATCGTAAACCGATGCCGCCTTGGCGTTTCTCTGCTCGTCCGATATTGGAAGGGGGCGGGGGGATTTACAAGAGAGAACTGGTACAAATAAGAAGAAGACTTGGTGTAAAGGTTACCATGCTGGACTGCCAATCAGAAGGTTCCGGGTATGATTCCCGGCCCGCCCACATCTTTGTGCTTAACTAAATTTGTTGGCTGTCGGGGTGTTATATATGTATCTATTGAAAGTATGTATGTATATGTAGTATATGAGTTGTGTTAGCTATCATAACACGAACTATAAATGGTTCAGTATGGGGTTAACCAGCCTTGTGTGAAATGCGTCCATAAAAAAACTCACTTATTAAACACATCAGTCTCCTTCCTGGAAGCCAGCCGTCTATTCTCTTCTAGCTTCCTCTTCAGTTCCGGATCTTCTTCTACCGGGTCGCTGGCGTCTGAGGGTACCCTGGACGCTGCCAATCTCCACTCGTTCTCTTGTCTACGCCGCTGGAGTTTCCTCCCGCAACGCACAAACAAGTCTCGTGCTGGAATTGTATGATGGATCACTTATAATTAATTTATAATGACATTTTTTTTACATTATTAAAAATTATATAGTAACGTTTTATGAACTACTAGCTGACCCGGAAAACGTTGTTTTGCCTCACTTAGGGGTATGAAAAATAGATAGTGTAGCTTATATGACACGTTCGTAGATTTACCATAGCAGCGCCATCTATTGATTACTTACTCAACCCAGTCGAAAGGTATCGACATCTGTTAGAATCATTTGGAGTTAACAGATAATTGTGACTGTCAAATAATAACAGACAATAATTAGCAATAAATTAAAATTGCGACTATAATTTGAGATTTAAACTATCCTCTCTCTCAAGTTGGATCGAACTGCACATGGTGTGCGAATTTTATTATAATCGGTTAAGGGGTTTAGGAGTCTATTGAGGACAAACATTGTGCCACGAGATTTATATATAATAAGATATTAATACACATTTATTTATTCATGTCAAAATTATAAGTAGTCTTACAATTATATTATGTGCCTCGTTTTCTTTAAGCTTTGTAAATATTTAAGAAAATACATTATTGTTTGATTAATAAACTCACATGGTAATGTACTCTGCTGGTCAAATTCCTAGCTGTAATATAATAAAAATAAAACTTCACTCTTACCACAACTGTTATGCTGCTATGGTGTATTATCTATGGTGATTTAACCCAGGTATTGGGTGGATGTTATACAAAAATATTAATGTACAACAAGTTGCCAGAGAAAATAACAAATCATAATCATAGTATGTTTCAACCGAAAATAAAGAGTTTTTGTGAAAGTAATTCCTTTTATAATTTAAGCGAATATATGAATATGGAGCTTGCAGAATCGTTATTCATGTGTAAACAGTAGTAATTTAAATTTAATAGACATGACAAACAAGTGCTAATGTGTGTAGTAAGAATATTTATTTAATGAAATTTGTAAGTTTATTTAATTTTATCTAACTAATGTTTTTGATTATTAAGTAATTATTGTATGATTTCCCTTTAACGTATGATATTTAGGGCTAATAAAGTTCTGTATTTCTGTTGGCACCATTGTACTTTTGAAACGGTGGCTCGTAGGAAAAAAGTATTGATTTATTTTTTGTAGCTCATTTTATGATCTGTAATTTTGTTCAGATACTTTTGTGATAAAACTTACCGTTTTGCTCAACATCGCGAAAATCTTTTTTTTTACCATTGATATTGAATTTTTTTCCTTTTTCTTCTTTTCCTTTACCATTTCCCACTAGGTGGGGTCGGTACAGCCTATTTTTCTCTTCCACGCCACTCTATCAGCCGTCATCTCCACATTCACTCCCTTCTCATTCATATCCTCCTTCATACAATTCATCCACGTCTTCTTTGGTCGATCTCTCCTTCCGCTACTTCTTACAATCATATCCATACTTCTCCTAGTATTCCATACATAGAAATAATGGGGAGCTTTTAAATATTATTTATAATTATGTTTTAAGCAAATTGACTGATTTTCAGCTGGTAGAATATTCAAAGGTGCATGCATATCTTCGAATATCTAAATTGACCAGACCACTCTAAATAATCATACTAAATTATAATATATCATTAGATATACTAGATATAGAATAAAAATAAGAAAAAAGATATACTACATATAATAATATTGAATTAGATATTAACTTTTAAAATAAATCATAAGATTAGAATAAATAAATACTAGGACACATTTCACACACGGCTGGTTAACCCCATACTGAACCATTTCTGTTTGTATTATGGTTGCTAACACAACTGATATACTACATATACATACATACATATTATATATAGATACATATATAACACCCAGACCACTAGTCAACAAATTTAGTTCAGCACAAAGATGTTGGCTGTGCCGGGAATCGAACCAGAACCATCTGATTAGCAGTCCCGCATGGTAACCTTTATTGAGCGACGATCTCATTGGCATAAGCCAATGAGGTCGTCGCTCAATAATATGAATAATTAAGCATAGCATCCATACAAAAAACGTATATTTTTGACATATGTTTATTATGATGGTACAGAGCCTTTCATGAGTGACCTTGACTCACACTTGGGCAATTATTTCATTTTTCAAATACTAAAATTAGAAATACTAACCTTCTTCCATGACATCAGCCTCATTCCACCTGATATCATCTTCTCTATTCGCATCCCTGACGCATCTCAGCACATCGTGGAAATCTGGGAACGGCAAGGGTGTACCGATGGGAACTTTCCTATTGATCCACTTCTCCAGTCTCTTGGCTGGACCCTTGGGCTGTCCGGGACGAGGGTCTATCACGAGCCGAGCCTCCGAGGGCATCTTGGTGTTGGTCAGCTGGCAGAGCTTCGCGTGGACACGGGCTGATCTTTCTTTATACCTGGAAAATGTATTCAAATTATATAAACAAACTAGCTGACCCGGATAACGCTGTTTTGCCTCATTTAGGGGTATGAATAATAGATAGTAGCCGATTCTCAGACATACTGAATACGCATATAAAATTTGGTCAAAATCGGTCAAGCCGTTTCGGAAGAGTACGGTAACTAACATTGTGACATGGAAATTTTATATATAAGATAAATATAAATATTTGAATTGTAACTTTGGTGTTAAAAATGAATTGAATTACTTATTATAATGCGAAGACAAGGGCAAATACTTGATTTAACAATTTCTTCGCTATAAATCGTAAACGAAAACAAACATAGAAAAATAGCTTAAGCATAGAAAAAGGCTTGAAAAAGTTTGGAGTACCGCCACACCGGTTGCATTTCGGTGAATGTGCGGCGGAATTACACGAACTAATTCCCCCGGCCTCTTTCCATTACTGAACGAGCAGGGATACTGCTAGGAGACACCGTTATACAGTGGAAATGTCGAAAATTTGTACTACGCG
Source organism: Mellilla xanthometata (assembly GCA_035578125.1). Taxonomy (NCBI): domain Eukaryota; kingdom Metazoa; phylum Arthropoda; class Insecta; order Lepidoptera; family Geometridae; genus Mellilla; species Mellilla xanthometata. Next base: position 1,043,567 of record JAPUBQ010000045.1, read on the forward strand.
ATTCGCTTCCACATTTATAGTACGGACGGCCAAACTATGGAACTCCTTGCCGGAATCCTTGTTCCCACTGAACTACAACCTTACTGTCTTCTAGGCGAGAGCGAACCGGTTTCTTCTAAGTAAGATTGCTTCATCTTAGACCACAATCGTGTTAAAGTTAGATTAGTAAAAATATTTTAGGTATGTAGAATATAATAGTAGTTGAAAAAAACTAAAAAACACGCTTATCTGGCCGTTTTAAGTGGGTCAAAATCGCGCCCAAAGAAGTCGGTTATAAGCAAACATACAAACAAAAATACAAAAAATGTAATAATTTTATCAAATTAGTGTATTGTCATCGGTCCTCAATAAATCTACAAAGTTTCAACGAAATCTGGCCGTTTAAAGTGGGTCAAAATCGCGCCCAAAGAAGTCGGTTACAAACATACAGGTGAAGCTAATATAAAGCGTGTAAATAAAAAAAGTGGTATATTCAGCACTAACCTTTCAGTAAGTAAATAAACAGAATCCTCCTCATCATCAAAGTCAACTTCTTCTTCTTCCAGCTTCTGTATAGCTCGGTGGAGCTTCTTCAAAGTCTTCTCCAGTTTACGTATCTGCCTCTGACGTTTGGAATCAAATTCACTCTCTTTGCTGTACAGGAAATTTTCTTGTTCTGAAATCAGTTGAATAACATGATACATACATAAGTTGACAGGTTGATACAGGTGCCTTTTCAAAATCATAAGTCTTCTGGCTTCCCCTTTGTGTAGGATAACTAAATCTATATCATCAATATTATAAAGAGGAAAAGTTTGATTGTTTGACGCGAATAGGCTCCGAAACTACTGGACCTATTTAAAATATTCTTTTAGTTTTACTTTACTTTCAGCTATTCAACATGCATACATATTTACTTTAGTTTCTGTATAAGTGGAATGTGTATATTCTTTAGCAGATAATATAGAATAATCTAAAACCATATTAGGTCAAAGCTGGTACACGTGATGGCGGCAGATGCATTTAACTGCCTGCCTGACGAAATGAAGCAGTTTCCTCACATTCAAAATTAAAACGAAAAAAAGGCTTGTTGAGAAGGCATCCTATCCTACTACTATTATAAAGGCGAAAGTTTGTAAGTATGGATGTATGGATGTTTGTTACTCTTTCACGTAAAAACTACTGAATGGATTTGTATGAAATTTTACCACAATATAGCTTATACATCAGAATAACACATAGGCTACAATTTTTGAGGTTTTTAATGTGAGGTCGTAAAAAAAACACATTTTTTGCGCTTACATTGCAAACGCTGACTGAATCCTACAAGATAGATCAAAACAATTTACTACAGTATTGTACACCTTAAAAAGGTCTACAAAAAAGACCATGATGGTATATGTTTATCTCTTAGGAATAACCCACAATAACCAATTTTTATGCTTTACTTTGTACGAGAAATAATGGCTTATTTACGAAGCGATTTTAAGCAATACAGTATTAATCCTTATCCAATTAAGTATCTTAAATACATTGTGCATTTAATAAAGATCAATATGGCTTTTTACAGCATGTAAATTAAATAAATATTTTTGAAGATATCACAGATTTAAAATGCAGATTCATAGCTCAGAATACAGTGTATTCTGAGGAGAAAGGCGAAGGCGATGGGAGCCGACCGCGCGGCTCAGCCGCGAGGTCGGCTCCCATCGCAGCGGTCGTGCGCGAAGTCTAATAATTTTCGGGTTTTTTTTTTGATTTTGTTCTTTTAACTACACATACGCAAAAGTTCTTCTCAGAGCTAAACTGTTGTCTAATATATAATACTAGCTGACCCGGCAAACTAGGTATTGCCTCACTTAAGGGCATGAAAAATAGATAGTGTAGCTAATATGACACGTTCGTAGATTTACCATAGCAGTGCCATCTATTGATTACTTACTCAACCCATTCGAAAGGTATCGACATCTGTTAGAATCATTTGGAGTTAACAGATAATTGTGACTGTCAAATAATAACAGACAATAATTAGCAATAAATTAAAATTGCGACTATAATTTGAGATTTATACTATTCTATGGCTCTTCGCCGCCGGCACTCGTCGGAGGCAGACGTGCGCTCCAGTATTTATTTACCTTTTTTGTTATTGGTCCGTCGCGTTTATCGACTCCTCTCGCTCTATCAAACTGCACATGGTGTGCGAATTTTATTATAATCGGTTAAGTGGTTTAGGAGTTCATTGAGGACAAACATTGTGACACGAGATTTATATAAATTAAGATAAGATTATTAATATTATATGTATGTTTTTTATTATTCTTTATTGTACACTACATCCTTCTTTAGTCGTTTATAAATTCCTTTCCATCCAAAGGTTGCCTGGAAGAAATCGCTTTAAGCGATAAGGCCGCCAATTGTGGCACACTAATTTTAAGTTAATTTTTTTTACTGTGCCTTTTTTATTTATGTGTTCAATAAAGAATTAAGTATAAAATTTCCATGACACAATGTTAGTTACCATACTCCTCCAAAACGGCTTGACCGATTTTTACCAAATTTCATATGCGTATTTAGTAGGTCTGAGAATCAGCTACTATATATTTTTAAGGCAAAACAACGTTTGCCGGGTCAGCTAGTTCTACAATATATCGGAATAGTATATTGTAGTGTAAATTTTACAAATTATATTTTATTTTTTAATGACCGTTATTTAATTATATACACAAATGTAGTATAAAAATAATATTTTAGACTGAATAGTTATTATTATTCAATATAATAATTTAATATTAATAATTTAATTGATTGATTATTTAATAATTTAATTGAAAATGTATGACATGTACTACTTTTGTTATCAATAAAGAACTATGAACTATAAGAAAATTTGTATGAAAGCATGCAAGAATAATGAATTACCTTCATTTTTCTCTTTAACAGGCTGTGCTTTAGCATTTTTTCTTTCCAAATTCAATTCATCAACTATGTCTTTTATATACAGATACATTTTTTCCGGTGCGGCTTTCATGGCCATTATTTTACTTCCAACCATATCTATAAATTCATCTGAATTTGTATACTCTTTTGGGACCTGTCTGTAGTATGCTTTGATCTTTTTCTCAACAATTTTCTTCATGTCATCTGAATTTTCTAGCTGCAAACACAGTTTTATGAAACTTCGGTATGTGGCATTGAAATCTTTCAAGTCTTTTTCGTCCAAATCGATTGTTTCTATAGCTTTATCCATTTTGTATGAAGGTTTTAATTTTATATTTTTCTTTGGTGTGGTATTATTGGATTCTTCCTCTGGTTTTATTGGGGACTCCTCTATTTCAACAATATCAATGCATTCAATGACAGATTTCGATTTTTCTTTTGTCTTTTCAGATTCTTTTTTCCCTTTTTCTGCATTATTTGGTGATACAGATTTTGACTTTTCTTTTGTATTTTCAGTAAATTTTTTAGTTGTTTCTTTGTCATTTGGTGATTTATCTTTATGCCTTTTCTCTTTAGCTTTTGCAACAGGAACTTCAGTTGTTGAGTTGTCTCTTTCTTGACTATTCTCATCAGGAGATTTTTCGTCAGATTTATTATTTTCAGAACCACTCTCATTGTCAGTAGTTTTATTTGTCACATTCTGTTCAAATTCTATTTCTACGACTTGAATATCTGTAACTGGATATTTAAGCTTCTTTTTACTGCTACGTTCTTTTGTTGATCCACTTGTTTCATCATCACTGTGAATGCTTTGAGTTTTACTAGATTTACTTCTGACAGGGCTATCATCAATGGTGATTGCTAATTCGGGACCAACTTGGAATCCTTTATTACTTGGTGTAGGTTTTATAGGACTATCTTCAATTGTAATTTCTAGGTACTTTGACTTGCTTGGTTCTTTATTGTTTTGTTTTTCAAAATTTGTTGATTCTTGTGTCATCTGTGACTCTGCACAGTTTTCTTCAGTTTCTTCCCCAAATTTGTCCTGTTCAATGTTTGAAGGTTGATCATCTTCAGCCTTGGTGTCCTCCTCCAAAGAGACTTCAACCTGTTCTGGTCTTAAGTACCACTGAGGTCCTGAACTTTGTGGAGGATCATCATCCTCAAGCTCAACTGTAGGTACTTCTGACTGATTGTTTTGGTTATGTGATAAAGAGTTAAATCTTACACCAGCTGTTGCTTTGGCCTGATTAGGTCCAAGGCTAGACATAGTAACAACTCTCACTCCTGTATGTTTTATAGGTTTCCGTGTGGGCGGTGAAGTTCTAGTGACAGTGATACCTGGCGGAAGTTTGGTATTGCTCAATGGTGACTTTTTTATAACATTTGATAGTTTGTTGCCTATAAGTGGCTTGCCTTGAACTGTATCTCCCACAACACGACGTTTTAGAATATTTCCATTACTCCGGTTTCTCATATCTTGTACATGTAAGGCATTGGGTGACATTCGAACTATATTTTTTCCTTGGAGTTGATTGTGATTTGGAGGTTGCATATGCGATTGTCTTTTCTGTGCATTGCGATTCACTAATTTGGTGGCTGCTAAGGGGTTAACTTTCAGTAGATTACTACCTGTAGTAACTTTTCTGATGGTTAGCCCTGACCCTGATTTTAGAAGGGACGCTGGATTTATTCGACCTTTGGAGCTCTTCGCTTGGGAAATGGTCATCCCAACACCGTCTGGCTGCTTGCCTGGTATTCGGACCATAGCATTGGGCATTGGCTTTCTCTAAAAAACAATAACATATATGTATATTAAAACTTAAACTGTTGTACCATTTGTTATAAAGGAGGCCTTAGATTGAAGTCTACTAAATACCTTTTTCGCTGCCGGCTCTGCATTGTCTTCGTCCGAAGACCCTAGTTCTATCACATCATCACTTGCCATAATGAATAACGGATCAAAGCGAACGGTCGATTTATCTTACACTTTACCAGATTAATGACGAGACTAATTGGACTCGTGTGTAAATTGCGAATGTTTCCGTGAATGCATAATGTAAGTACGAAAAAACAGTCAAACGCAGACAAAACGCAGAATCAAGAAAACAAATTACTAATCACAGAGAAAGTAAATAGCCTATTTCCCACTATTTTCACAGAACCACAGAGTAACACAGATATTTATTTTTTGTAGCAAATAAAATCTCCTGGACAATCAAACTGTTAACGGTATGGTACGTTAGGAGAAAACAACGTCTCTAGATTGGCTCTATGAGCAAAACTTATATTAGTCTTCGACGCTATTGCGGTTTGCATCTGGTACAGAAGGGATATTAATATAAAATAATTGGCCAAGTGCAAGTCAGACTCTCTTATTAATGGTTTCATACCATTGTTGTATGGGAGCCCCCTTAAATATTATTTTAATTTTATAAGTTATTTATAAAGTTAATATATAAAACTATATAATCAAATATTCAATGAACTTTAGGAGTCTGTGGTTTAGAAGGACGATACTGTCATTATAAATATCTAGTACCAAATTGCTTAAAAATTACGTTTATTATATGGGAGCCACCCTTAAATATTTGTAAATGTATAATATAGGTGTTTTTGCCATTAATTGAAGATATGACGTGGCTGTGAAGATATGAAAGAAAAGGGAGTGAATGTGTCATGATAGCTGACAGAATCGTGCGGAAGAGGAAACCTTGCTGTGCCGACCCCACTTAGTGGAAAAAGGTTGGAGAAGAAGAAGAAGACAATGATACAGAACCCTTCATGCGCATATATAGCCTATTTGTCACACTTTTTTAGTCTCTACTTTCCTTTGGTAGACTCTAGTTAATATTAAAGCTTGATCGTCACAGTGTCACCAAAAATGATCCCGTAGAAAAAAAAAAGTGACGTCTTGAGATTTCATATTTGTGAACCCCGCTTATTTGTTAAGTTATTAATCCTAATTTGTAATTGGTTGAAAAAAATACATCATCTTATCTTCGCCAATAGGAAGCAAGCAAACGACGCAAACTTCTTGCAATTTTTCATTCAATTTTGGTTTGTTTTTGATTCATTGAACTTGAAATTCGAGCTGTCAAACAAAATAATACTATTTATTGGGGATCGTGGCTATAATTTCTATTTTCTATTTATTCGATTAGTTAGGACAATGATCAAACTTTTTTCATTAAAACAACAAAAGAAAGATGAGGAAGGCACAGCACGAGCTGGTGGTTCACAGAAAAAGGCTTCGGCAGCGCAGCTGCGGATTACAAAAGGTAGGGTACATTCTATGAAAATATGACTAAGGTTTACAATTAATTGAAAGGCCCGCGTACATTTAAAATTTTCACATTAGTACCACCCATCTAATATTAAATACCGAAGGCCAAATCTTAGTGTTATATGTAATCGTTATTTTCCGAACGTAATGTGTCTAATGCACTTATCTATTATGTTTCTGATTTCAGATTTAAATGAGCTGAATTTACCTAAAACGTGTTCAACAGAATTTCCAGACCCAGATGATCTACTTAATTTCAAATTAATCATATGTCCTGATGAGGGATTCTATAGAGGTGGCAGATTTGTATTTAGTTTTAAAGTAAGTATTATTACACTGGTCTACAGTGGTTTTGTTGCCTTTGATATGATGATGATTTTGGGTCTATTTATACACGCAATTCGTGAAAATATCAATGATTTTGTAAGATCTGCTCGTGTTTTTTTCAACAAATGACTGAAAATTAAAATTTTGACAAAAAATAGTTCAAAATTAAATTTTTAGAAACGAGCAAATTTAGTAATTTTACGAATATATTCGTAATCTGGGCACTTAAAAACGTAAGAATTTGCTATAATATCCAGGGCAACAAAAAAAAATAGATTTTTTGTAGAGCTGTGTTATCGTTTAAGATTCTGAAAGGACTGTGTGGCCATATACACTAAGCCTAATCGAAAACTTTGCTAACTGAATTGATCTACCAATCTTCTTCTTCCTGTGAATTTATTGGCCAAGCTCTGGTGAGAGTTTTTAGGCCACCCGAAGGCCTCTTCTTGGTTTAACAACTGCTTGTACTAAGACTAACAGTTTGGACCTACAATTTACTTGCAATAGTCGTTTAAGACCACTGCCATAGCAGCTGATTACTGTAATAAATAAAAAATAAAATTTATTTAGGACATCTACAGCTGTTTAGTCCCATACTAAACCATTTCTAATTTGTATTATGGTTGCTAACACATCTGATTGTATAAATACTTAATAGTAATGTGTAAGCAATAAGTTGCAAGCTAAATTGCTTAAAATCAGTTACAGAAAAAAATAAAAATACTTTATACACAGTAAAATATAGTATCAACCATAATTCTAGGCACATACAGACCAACATTTAAAAATCTAATTCCTATAGTCTATGTGGTAGAAGTATAAGTTAATATTATTTTATTACTATATTCTGTTCTATAAGAATATTTGAAATGCTTTTTGTATTATTAGAGAAATACAGTATAATACTTAATTGGCCATAAATAACATATGTTAATAGCAAGTCACACTACAAACATTAATAAAAAAGACTTGTTACTAAAATTAAACTTCAAGGGGAAAATTTACAAGACTATCATTAGACCTGTTGTATTGTATGGATCTGAGTGTTGGGGAACAAGATTAGGGCATGTAAGAGGAGTGCATGCAGCTGAGATGCGAATGTTGAGATGGATGTGTGGAGTGAAGAATGGACAAAATAAGGAATGAGTATATTAGAGGAAGTTTGAAAGTAGCACCAGTGAGTGAGAAACTAAAGAGTGGGAGGTTAGCGTGGTATGGGCATGTGATGCTTAGAGAGGAGATGCATGTTAGTAGGAGATATATGGAAATGGAAGTGCAAGGAAGAAGGGCAAGAGGCCGACCAAAGAAGACGTGGATGGAGTGTGTGAATGAGGACATGAGAGTGAAAGGAGTGAGTGTAGAGACAACGGCTGATAGAGGAGAGTGGAAGAGGAAAAATTAGCTGTGCCGACCCCACCTAGTAGGATAAGACAAGGGAGAAGAAGAAGACAAAAATTAAACTTCAATTTCATTAAATATTCTACACCATAGAATACTAGACACAACAGCAATTTAATTGTTATATCCATATCTATTAAATTTAAAATACCTATACTACTTTTTACACATGAATAATGATTCTGCAAGTTCCATATTTATATATTCACTTAAATTATAAAAGGAATTACTTTCAAAAAAACACTTTATTTTCTGTATAAACATATTATTACTATAGAGTGTAAGGGACTTGTGTCTGTGTGGGAAGGCACTGAATCCTATAACACAGGATGTACCATGTGCCCAGAATAATAACTTTGCCTGGACCATTTCTAGTTCGTATTATGGTTGCTTACACAACTGATATACTACATATACTTACATATTTATATCATATATACATACAATTTAACACCCAGATCAACAGCCAACAAATTTAATTCAGCACAAAGATGTTGGCCATGCTGGGAATCGAACCCAAAACCTTCTGATGGGCAGTCCGGCATGGTAACCATTATGCCAATGAGGTTGTCATAAAGATATTTATATAATTTGACACAATAAAGAAGAACCTACAGTCTACCTCTTGGGCTGTGGGGGCCAGTTGGTAATGAGTTTCACATTCCTCCAATAGTCTATCCCGCACTTGACATGTCCTGATCATCTTAGATACAGCGTTTTAAGGCAATGAGACGGGCAAATTCAAGAATTTACGGGTTTTTCATTACATACCCATATCAAATATTGAAAGAATAGCTTCAAGACCGTCTAAAGAACAACTCTAAGAATATTTATACTTATTTTATCACCAATCCAAGTTATGAATTAGAAAAAAATACTTGATCAAAATTTATTTTTCCAACCAGATTGTTTTAGTTGGTACCGGAATAAGTATAAATGTTTCTAAGGTTGTTCTTTAGATGGTCTTTTAGCTATTTGTTCAATATTTTTTATTGTTTATGAATTACAGTGAAAACTGCTAATTTAAGACTTTGTCCATGTCATCATGTAATTAATGAATAATAGGAATACAGTGGAAATCCCTAAGTTTCGCACAAGCCAATTCGCTTCTACCTTTCTTGTGAGGCCTGCAAAACTTTGGAATTCTCTTCCCGAGTCTCTGTTTCCTGAGAAGTACCACTTGGGGGTCTTCAAATCTAGATCATAGTATTGTTTAACACCAGGCAAGCTGTGGTCAAACGCAAACATATAAGTTATAAAAAAAACTTTATTAACCTCTATAATTTTTTTTTTCAATTTCCAGGTAGGCCCAAATTACCCTCATGAGCCACCTAAAGTAAAGTGTGAGACGGCAGTATACCATCCCAACATTGACTTGGAAGGCAATGTTTGTCTCAACATCCTAAGGGAAGACTGGAAGCCCGTCCTCACTGTCAACTCTATTGTATATGGACTTCAGTATTTATTCCTGGTATGTATAGATATTATGTAGGCAAGTCTGCAAATCTGTATATTGGTAGACAAGTCTGCAAAATTGTATATTGGTAGGCAAGTTTGCAAAACTGTATATTGGTAGACAAGTCTGCAAAATTGCATATTCGTAGACAAGTCTGTATATTAGTGAGCAGACCTGCAAAACTGTATATTGGTAGGCATAAGCAGCCCACCATAGGTTCCCACTGCTGGGACTCAGGGCCTTCTCTGACTAGAAGAGAGATATAGGCCACAATCTACCAGAACCCGGAGACCTCCGTTAAGCACAGACGCAGTCACCAGGGGGGTTTTAGTGGGTACAAATCCCACATAACCTGGCTGCGCCCCATTGTAGCCAGGTATCTTGTTGAAGATTTCCCCCTCGGCAACAAAAAATAAAGGCCATAATGCACCACGCTGGCCAAGTGCGGGTTGGCGGCCACAATATCCGAAGATGTATGTCATTCGCCATTACGCACTTGTCCAGAGTGGTCTATATTTCTCTACTCATGAAGGCACCGAGTCTTAGTAATGGAAAAGTATATGAGGCTGCTTATGTAATTATTACATGTATATACAGCATAAATAGTCTGCATAAACATATATGTACTTCAATCTTATACTAGGCTTTATAGGCCAAACTAGCAGATCGTCCCGGCTTTGCACTGGCTATAAAATAATCTAAGTTGCAAAGAGAAACAAAATATAGCCCATGTTACTTGGGGATAATGTAGCTTCCCAAGAGTGAAATAAAACGTTTGCCGGGTCAGCTAGTATTTGTATCTTATATCTTTAAATTAGCAATTCTTGTTCTTGTATATATATAATTGGAATCTCGGAATCGGCTCCAACAATTTTCATGAAATTTAGTATATAGGGGGTTTCGGGGGCGATAAATAGATCTAGCTAGGAATCATTTTTAGAAAATGTCATATTAAAAAAAATATATACCGAGCAAAGCTCGTAGGTCGTAGGTCAACCAGGTACTAGATTATTATATATTGATCAGAAATACAGAACTTTATTAGCCCTAAATAACATATGTTAAAGGCAAGTCATACTACAAGAATTACTTAATACTTAAAAACATTAGATAGATAAAATTAAATAAACTTACAAATTTCATTAAATAAATATTCTACCCCATTAAATACTACACACATTGCACTTGTTTGTCATGTCTATTAAATTTAAAATACTACTGTTCACACATGAATAACGATTCCGCAAGCTCCATATTCATATATTCGCTTAAATTATAAAAGGAATGACTCTCACAAAAATTCTTTATTTTCTGTTTAAACATACTACTATTAAGATTTGTTATTTTCTCTGGCAACTTGTTGTACATTAATATTTTTGTATAGCATCCCTGTTTCTGCACTTATCTTATGTTACAGTTCTGTGAACTAGTTCGAAAGCCTTTGGACTCTTATTTTATAATTGTATAACTTACTTGTGTCACAAATAAAGAATTTTGTATTTGTATTTGTATTTGTATCTATTGAGCACTGATCTGGTTGCCTCTCCAGGAGCCGAACCCAGAAGACCCCCTAAACAAGGAAGCAGCAGACGAGCTCCAGAGCAACCGACGGCTGTTCGAGCAACACGTACAGAGAGCCATGCGCGGGGGCTACGTGGGGGCTAACTACTTCGAGCGATGCCTCAAGTGAACTGTATATACTGGCTAATAAATAAACACAATCTCAATCTCTAAACAAGGGTTCGTCTCTTTATTACTTACTACACACGTCGCTGCGACCGGTGAACCGGTTTCTTCTGGGTAAGCGCGTTCCACCTTAGATCACAATATCGCTTACCATCAGGTGAATTCTGATCAAGCACAAACCCATCATAGTATAAAAAAAAAAAAAGACCATTCAAACTGACGACCTCGTTGGCGTAAAGGTTACCATGCCGGACTGCCAAGCGGAAGGTTCCGGGTTCGATTCCCGGCCCGGTCAACAACTTTGTGCTTAACTAAATTTGTTGGCTGTGGGTCTGGGTGTTAAATATGTATCTATTTAAAAATATATATATGTATATGTAGTATATCAGTTGTGTTAGCTACCATAAGACGAACTAGAAATGGTTCAGTATGGGGTTAACCAGCCTTGTGTGAAATATGTCCTAGTATTTATTTATTTATTTTATTTAAACTCATTCCACAACTACAACCTTACTGACATCAAGGCGAGAGCGAACCGGTTTCTTCTAGGCAAGCGCGCTCCATCTTATACTGCATGTCACTTAACAGCAGGAGAGTTGTGGTCAAGCGCAAGCCTATTAAGCGTAAAAAAAATGTAAGTTGGAAAGTTTGAGACCTCACTCCCAAGTTACATTGAAATTGTAAAATTGTTTTAAATATACACTTATGGACGTCAATAACTTACATTAGCTTAATCTGACAATTTGGAGTATGTCTGCCATACAACTTATTTCTTCAGTCGTTATTAAAGCTTGTATTTGGTGGAGGTACTAAAATGAGTTCAAGGTATCTCCCATATCTTAAACTGACGCGCTCGAGATACAAGAGAGTACAAAAATCCCCTCTTCGGCTCCCCTACTATAATATGTAACTAAAAGTAGAGTTAGTTACCACAATAATCGGGCAAGTGCGAGTTGGGCTCGCGCATGAAGGGTTCCGTACCATTGTTGTATGGGAGCCCCCCTATTCTCTTTTTAAAAAATATAATTAAATTGATAGCTATCATACTTTTATGTATTTTGTGAAAATTTTAGGTGTTATAGATATATAGCTAAAAAATACTAAAAATAAACACGAGTTTTGTATGGGTACCCCTTAATATTTTATTTTTAGTATTTGTTGTTATAGCGTCACGGAAAATACAAATCTTGTGAAAGTTTCAGTTTTCTAGCTATTACGGTTTCTGAGATACAGCCTGGAGACATACAGACAGCGGAGGCTTATTAATAGGGTCTCGTTTTCACCTTTTTGGTACGGAACACTAAAAGCGGGGGTATTATTTGTAGGATTATTTAATTGACGATTTTAATGTTATTTGGTAAAAAAAAATGTTTTACCAAGTGCCTTAAAAGATTTTCCACGAAATTGTTCTAAACGTTGGCACGTTTTGTAGAAACCCTAAGGGCCTCTCTTCTGCTAAACCTTGATCGGTAACGACTTAATGATTCTCTTTCCAAAGGTCGATGTGGAATATTATCGCCAGGTACTGTAGTAGGTAATTATATTTTGCTACCTAGCTAATGGAAATTTGTGAATTTATGGAAACGATTAGTTGGAAAGAAAAGAAAACGAATGAAAAGGTACTGTACCTAGTACAAGAACTAAGAACCATATTAAATACAATAGATAACAGAAGAGGAAAGACGGTAAGACACCTTAAACGACATGACAATTTCATTAAAAATAACATAGAAGGAAAGATAGAAGCCAGGAGAGGAAGAGGAAGATCTAGAAGATCATATTTAGACCAAATTAAGGAGAAGGCGAAAGTCATGTCGCATAGGGAGGTCAAGGATTTGGCCGAAGATAGAATTACCTGGAAAAAACTCCACGGACAAGAGCCTAGCTCTTAAATATTGTTTTAATGAACCTAGCTTATAGGCTAGTTACTAAAAGTAAGTTCTGGATTATTTAATTTTATATTTGGCGTCTCTGTCGCACTTCATCGCCCGCTACCAATCAGAGCGCTCGTTCTGAATTGCGCGCGAGGTATTTACAACGCGCGTACGACTGCTCCTAGCTACAATGCATGACCTATGGACGGCCGTCTCCGGACACAACATCTGTCCGGGGGATATCCCTTCACCATATACTCTTATTTTAATAAAACGGGGTTATTTGATGTTATATCTCGAATAGTTCATAGTTCTTTATTGATAACAAAAGTTACACGTCATACATTTTCAATTGACGACCATGCCGGACTGCTAATCAGAAGGTTCCGGGTTCGATTCCCGGCCCGGTCAACATCATTGTGCTTAACTAAATTTGTTGGCTGTGGGTCTGAGTGTATATGTATTTATATATAATATGTATGTATGTATATGTAGTATATCAGTTGTGTTAGCAACCATAATACGAGCTAGAAATGGTTCAATATGGGGCTAACCAGCCGTGTGTGAATGTGTAAAAAAATAAATAAATAATATATGCCTACAGTAAAATATAAATGACGTGAAGAATCATAGATGGCGCTTCCAGTTATATAGATCATACTTGCTTATTATCACACACCAGTCGGCCGAGTCTCAAAAAAGCCATGTGGCAGCTGTGGTCTGAATATGTACCACAGACCAGTAAAGTCTGACCTCTGACACGCCATGAAGAATGCTATTTTTGTATGAGTTGAGACTAAGGAAGAGGTCTTTCTTACTTTAAATGACATCTATTGCGAATGGCTTTTTCTGAGACTCGGCCAGCTGTGGGCTAGTACAAGATTTTTCGAATGAACGAAACTACATAACTGTTTTTTTCGTTAGAGCAATTATCCGTAAACTAATGATATAAAAAATCTAGGTTCTGAATATTATCAGAACCAATATAATAATATTTTCCTACGGATATAACAAACGAAACGAAAATTATAATATAGTTTTGCGCATTCGAAAAACTTAGCTCTACCGTAGACAATTTATATGTATATATAATTTGTTTATGGCTCTACAGTTAACAAACAAAATATTTATATCACAAACAAACATACAGACGTTTATTAGAAAAAAAATATATTTACCTACTACAACAGTTTTGAAAATATTCCCACTAATAATAATCTAGGCGCAAGTTGGTATAACTTGAATCAATACAAAAACCATTTAAAAGTAGATGTCCTCTCGCTTGCTAATGAATGCGTGCATGCTGGTGGCATTACCTCGCTGGATGGCCTAACTTAACGTTGGCCGAATGTAGATACTAATTGTAATAGGTTGCTGTTTCTAAATCTCAATGTCAGACTGTGAGGTCAAACCGGTCGGGTCAATTTGGCGAAATGTGACGTTTATATAACTTCATTTAGATTGTTGTAGAACTTATAACGGTCGAAATAAAATCATAAGCATCAAACTATGTAAATGGGAAAATATCACTTCAACCTATGTTTAGTTGCTAGTGTGGGTCGTAAATGATGTTTGCTTTTAATTTAAATTTCAATAAAGTTAAACACCAGACATCTAATACCTACTATCTAAGCTAAAACTCAAGTTGAAATAAAAGTCATAGATTGATATAAAGAAATAAATAGAGTAAGTATAACTATGCCCTGTAGTTCGTTAAATTTTTGACGTTTTGAAAGAGGTTGGAACGCCTGTTAATGAGGTGTCATTCCGAAAAGGATCTCCTATCGAAGTGAATGGAATGGCGCGCGAGGTTATGCGTCACTCTGCGTCAGCGAAGGGCGAGTGAAGTTAGACGCGAGTCGTCAGCGCTTCCACTCCGTCAGCTAACTTCAGTCAAGTCCAGTCAACTGCCAATCAGTTCTGAACCAGCGTCCGTCCGTAGCACACGTCGCTCGCCTCCGCGCCTCGTGCCAACAAAAGTTTCAACACTCGGTTGCGAAAGTGTGCGCGATGATATACAAGTGAGAGCCGTTTCTGACCGCGCCTGTTGCTCATCCTCGGTGGGCCTGTTGTAAAGACTTTGAAAGAGCTAATAGAGTGCCGCGGCAAGGGGCGGCCGACGCTACACGCGGTATAATACCCATACGCAAGTTCGTTCTCCCAGAAACGGAAACCAATCTTTAATGTGTCAAGCCAGTATAGCTTACTGCCGCTACGTGAGTTCGCAGGGTGCATCGAGAAACTACAAGGTTATGCAGATGAGTGCCGAACGTTTCTACACAAGAAACAATCAAAAGACCATTCACAACTTCAATAAACTTTAACGTTTCGACGTGACAGTGCTTATCAACCGTTTCCATAGCTAAATTATCATTTGTGTGTGTTTCGATCGCTAATTGCTAATTACCGTGAGGCGGTGTTGAATTGATAAGGGCTCGGAGTAGCGAGTGTGCAGACGCGGCTAGTAGTCAGAACCTACTTCTGTGAAGCAGACGCGGCACGGAAGCAGTCGCCATGGAGGCCAAGCGAGAGGAAACCCTGCTATCGCGTTGCGAGATCCCCATCATCGATCTAGCTCATATAGGTGAGTTTCTAAATAAAATGCATGGACGCGATATCTCCGAAGGTAACGAGGCACATAGACCTCGGTCCAATGCCGTCGAGCAGGTAAAATGATTCGCTATTCATCAAAGGTAAAGCGAACAAAACTTATAGTCTACCTGAGTCCCCCAATTATTGAGGCTGTTGCCCGCCCTCGCGTGACTGTCCCGACAGCTGTGAGACGGCTTTGTCATTAAACAAACCAACCCATCCCGGGTTCAAGAACCGCACTCGAACTAAAAAGTTAAACCCTCCAAGATCCCGTAATAATAAAATACGACTAGACGTACGGCATTCCGGTGACGAAAACGAATTAAAAAAATAAACAAAGGCGCTTGAACGATGACTAATACGAGCCTGAATCCTGAATAAGTAGGACTGAATAACTGTGTTGTATTGTGAAACTCGTGAATCAGCCATTGTGGACAACGAAAGCGAGAAGCAAAATCATGTCTCACTTGATATATTTACGGTCTTACCGACAAACGATGCTAAGCAACTACTCATTGGTCCTGAGAAATTTTGACGCGTAAGTCGTCTGCGTAGGGTGCAATTTCGGTGAATTCAAATTGATTTACGTAGAGTTTGTTCTTGGTTAGACCGTTAACGATCTAGATGGGACCAGTAATTATTCAAACCGACTCTGTTACGTAGATCTTAATCAGAATACAAACTTATATGGCGAGCTAGAAAGCGAGAAAACGTTGATCGCTCCCACGGCGGTGTTCCGATTTCTTTGTATTTAACTAACTGTAGTGAGTTGCTATGCCACTGGTATTTAACTGTCAATATCCACGGGGTTAAAGCCAGATGTATACGTAATTATCTTAATAATAGTTATAGTTTAGCGCAAAAGACCGTTTTTCTGATCTGCAAATGCAGATTTTATCGTAATTATATTAATATCAACGTCAAATCAACAAATTTACCAATAATTATTATTAAACCAAACTATTCAAGAATAATATAATTTCGAATAACAATAGTATACATATTTAGAACGTAACAACTTCGCGACCTTCTACCGTTTAAAACCTTTGTTACAGCTAGTATTAACGGTATGTTATAAATGTAGAATATATGTACATGTGTATACCTTTGTTAAATATGTCTTCTGTATAAGTTTAACCTCAACCCCTAATAATAAGGAAACTAACAAAGAGGAACGTTAAAACACGTCATCTCATAACTAGATTAGAATTAAGCAAAGCGTTTGACTGTTTGATCATTCAACTTTTCGATAAATAGATTAAAATAACCAGTCAATACTTAAACTAGCTGTTCTTATTGCATAACTGCATCGACTAGCTATTACGAGATCGTCTGGATTGGTTCTAAAAGTGGCTTAGGAGGAGAAAAAGCCAGTATCCCGCAGGGGCCAATGCCCGGCCCTCATTTCTTCAATACGTATGTCCATGATACATAATCTCTTTGCTTCTTTAGGATAAGACGCTGTTTCCTGGTTTGTATCTGGAATCTATTTAAACACTTGATTTAATGTTAACACTAATTAGTGTTAATTTTGATTAAACTAAGTTATTTACTATTTACAGAGCTATTTATAACTATCTGCGTCCTGCGGTGTTACCACCATTAATCTGGGATAAAAATACAGATTAATTCGAGATAAAAAGTAGCCTATGTGTTACATTATTTACACAAACTTTCGCACTTACAATATTAGTAGAATATATTTAACCTTAAGTTGAAATATGTTAATACATATGATTCGGTATGTTTGTTTGAATCCTTTACGCTTAAGTGATACTTACACCTAACTGAACGTTGAAAGATGATGCATTTCATCAAATAGCTTGGAACATACCTAGGCGTGCAACATCTTATACTTCCCTCTCAAACCTTTAACATTAATTCAATCTGCCTCTGTACCATAAGTACGAGTATGTACCTAAAAGAGTCTATAGATATGCCAATGTTAGTTCGTAGTTTCTGCTTTTTAGAGTCATTCTGCTCCCCAGATTTGTTTTTTGGGGATCCTAGTCTACGTTTTTCTTATATTTAACAATTAACTTATTTTATCTATCGTACCTATATCTAGATTAACTTATTCTATATTGGTCACTTTCTATTTTATAAAATTTTTAGGGTTTAGTTCCGAAACGTACCAACGGGACTCTATAACGACGATTTCTTTTTACGGAATAACATCATCATCATCATCAGCAGCCCGTCTGCGTCCACTGCTGGACATAGGCCTCTCCCAAGGCACGCCACGCGATCCTATCCTGAGCATATCGTCTCCATCTACTGCCCGGAACGGAATAACAGTTACTATTTATTACAAGAGACTATGTCAATGGGCCTAGATTGCTCAATAAATCTATGTTAATGGATCTAGGATTGCTCAAAACTTCATGATTATAAAAGCTAATGCCTCAACTCACACAAAAGAATGAGGTTGACTCACAAAGAGGATTTGAATTTGGTAATTTGAATCTTCACAATTAAAATATAATTTTCAGCGCATTTAAAATGTTGAAACATTATCTTATCTCATATTATAATACGATTATTTTTAAGTACGGTTTTATTGTTTGTTTTAAGATCTTGAATGTTTGAGATTTTTTCTTTGTAGTCATAATGTTGGAAACAAAACGCAATATCACCAAATTTACGCTCCAACTGGTTCCTACAAAACAATTTAAGAAGTTTATCCGTCTTGCTTACACAAAAGATAGAGACATATATGTAGATAGACAGATAAATATTTTTTTAAAACACAATGACAGAAATAAAAGAAACATCAAAGGACTTAAAGTTAGTGCCTTAATTAGCGACTTTATCGCTGAAAGTTTTTCCAGACAACCAATATTATGACAATACACATGTAACAAGGGATAAACAATGTGTATGGCCAAAGTCGCAAAGCGTTTGAACAGCGTTATAAGGTAAGAAAGAGAAAATAACAGTTCTTCTTCTTCGTATGAGCTACGAGTAAGTGACCAAGCTCTGGTGTCGAGTTTTTCAAGCCGCCCTAAGGCGTCTGACTTGGCTTAACGACTGCTTGTACTAAGGCTAACATCCTGGAGCTACAAATTAACGTGTCATCCGACCCACGGTAGCGGCCAGATGAGAATGCCACTTCGATGGTCACGTCTGATCACCTTAGCTAGCCGAGCTACAGGCGCTACCAGTTGATCTCAATGCAACTGGGTTTTTTTATCTCCTCACTTTTTAAGTCAGTTAAAACGTATATCCCTCACGCGGACTTAAACTTGAGCTATAAACAAAAATCAATCATGTGCCCTATCACAGCTGCTTTGATAATGCAATCTGACATTCAAAATACTGACATATCAATTATTATTGATGTATGATACCTACGTTATGTACTAGTAATTCTCTGAACGGTACACCTTGTGAAGAAAAAATCTTACAACAATATTTGTAAACACAGAAAGATAATGACGACAAATATAATTTTATATTGGACGTAATTTTACATATTAGATTGATATTGTGGAATTTAACTAAATAAATGACTACATTAAAATTAAAAAAAAAACACATCTCAACAATTAATTGAACATATTCAAGGCATGAGTGAATAGATTTTGAACAGAACGTGTTATATCTATAGCCTCAACTTACCATCAGGCGAGTCGGTGGCCAAACGTAGAACTATATTATAAAAAAACAATTTTATTTAAAAAAAAGAACTAAAATTTTTAATAATATGTTGTTTAGTCTTTATACCAAACTCGTCGTTTTATACCAAAAGCTTTTAATGATATGGATTTAAATCGCTATATCAAATATAATGAAAATTGACTAATAAATGAAGCTGCTATAAATTTCCCCTTTTTATGGACAACATTACCTAAGAAAGTTAAAAATTGAGACTACTAATGAATTTCGCAAAATGGAAGCCGAAAATATGAAATGACAATGACATTTCCCTGCGAAACAACTGCAGTGTACTAACGTTCCGCAATTATTTCGCAAAGACTCGCAGCCACATGCGAATGCGTTGGTGTATTAAATGCGTAAAAAGTCCATAGAGTAGTAAAAACTGCCTACTTTCGTCAAGAATTGATTAAAATTACGATAAGCGCGCTGCACCGTAGACCTCTGTATATCACTTACCATCAAGTGAATTGTGGTCAAGCGCTGACCTATTCAGAGTAAAAAAAAACGGCGTAGTCTTAAGTCATTGTCAAAGTCAAAATTATTCCACAGACACGTCAAACTAGTTTTTGTGTGGAGGTTGCATAATAAAACTTTTTAATGATTGTTAAATACGTAGTTGTGGTGAATTGACGTAAAATACGCCACTGATTTCTGTCGCGGTAACAAAGATAAGATAAAACAAAAAAAAACTGTTGAAATTGAATTGAAATGAACTTGTTATTGTTTTAGTTTCTACGACGATTATCAGCTGACGAAATGGGCTGATCAATGTGTTATACAACGTTATCTATGAATAAAGGGCGTATAAAGTTAAAACCGGCTGAAAGACCCAAATCAGTTGGGGAGTTGGGGCCTCGGTATCCGCTTCTATATGTACATAATATATTATGCTACATGAAAGTAAACTCGAGTTTTAGTCGAGTTTTAGCTTAACTTTTCAGTAATCCGTAAATTATGGCGTAATGGAAGAAAACGGCATATTTTGAAAAATTCTATAAAATCCTGCGTAAATGATAGATAAACTAAACTAAACGGTTTAGAGTTTCGTACCTAAAAGGTGAAAACGGGACCCTATTACAAAGACTCATCGGTCTGTCTGTCTGTCTCCAGGTTGGGTTCCCATACAATAAACGTATAGTGTTTTTTTCGTATAACTTTCAAATTATTATATAAAATTGAAATAAAATAAATATTGAGGAGGGGGGGGGGGCTCCTATACAACTATGGTACGGAACCCTTCATGCGCGAGACAAACTCGCACTTGGCCAATTATTTTTATCTATCACGAAAATAATATAAAAAAAGAGTAGAAGTATGAAAGCAAGTCGATGCACTTACAATAAAGTGCAAGTCATAAAAAGGATGTACCGCAATCGGCGCTGCTTCTCCGAATCTGATCTGCACGCTATGATGCACGTTTCGATAAAAA
The DNA here is from genome assembly GCA_035578125.1 of Mellilla xanthometata. Taxonomy (NCBI): domain Eukaryota; kingdom Metazoa; phylum Arthropoda; class Insecta; order Lepidoptera; family Geometridae; genus Mellilla; species Mellilla xanthometata. The sequence continues at coordinate 1,064,191 of JAPUBQ010000045.1, forward strand.
ATATCTCGTGTTTTTTGTCGTTTCAAAACGTGATAATGTTATCTCTAACAGTGGTCACGAGAAATTAATATTTATTTATTTTGGTATGTAATTATTTTTGACGAGTATTTTGATTTAAATGGAAGACTACGCCGCCCTTTAATAGATGGCGCTAGGCATACATTATAGGTAGGTACCACTCTTTATAGGTACGCTCCACCCTAGATCGCAACATCACTTACCATCAGGTGAGTTTCGATTAAGCGCTTGCCTATCCATAATAAAAAAAAGTATCACAAAGTACACGAATTACATTCCGAAACTATATGAACTAAAAGTAAAATTTTAGTGGCTACAAACAATAGTTATTTATATAGGGTAAAAACGGGACTCCATTACTAATCCACTGTCTGTCTTTTCTTCTGTCTGGTTGTTTCACATCTGCGCTTATACCTCGAATTCGGCTCTCGCATAGTCTCGTTGCGTCAACACATTTTCTCGATAGCATCATAAGCATGCTGAACTTCTTTAGCTATATACGAGTATCTCATTTATTTATATTTCGGCGCCGGCGCCGTATTACTAAAGATTTTGAGAGCCAACTCGGTAAGTCGGTCGTTTGAGTTTGTTCACACTTCCTTCATACTTATACTTCCTATACCTTTCATATATTGCCCGCAGATCGAGTAACAAAGTAGCGTCTGTCTGTAGCTCGGCTAATTAAGATGATCTGACGCGATCATCGAGGTTAAGCAACGGTCGATGCGGACAGTCTTTGGATGGGTGACCATGCACAAGACTGTCTTTTAAAAAAATGGTATTTTCATCTTAGAGCTACCGTAGGTCGGATGACACGTTAAATTGTAGGTTTTGACTGTTAGTATTAGTAGGTACAAGCAGTCGTTAAGCCAAGTCAGAGGCCTTCGGGCGGCTTGAAAACTACAGAAACCAGCTTGAAACACAGCTGAGGACACACCCGCCTTATGCGTGTTTTTAACAAAAAAAATCGGTTCAACAACAATGGCACAGACACACACACGGCAAGATCTGAGCGATACACAAAACAACTAAATTCACGTCAAATATAGAAAATGTGGACTTTTTAAGAACGCACCCATATAAATCAGGTCTAAAACTACCTCCATTTTCCATATTTGCTGTGAATTAACTTGTTTTGTCTATGGTTGAGACCGTGCTGTTTCTTTCTAATTACTAACGATGAAAAGAGACAGAGCTGCTTTAAATTTAGTTAGTTAAATTTAGTTAAGTTGTGTGTAAGCCAGAATTGCCACCATTGTCGTTTTTGCGTCCGGTGTTTAAAATACTTGGTAATAAAAACAGGAGATATGAAACTAATCAAAAACCAAACTCTGACGTTAGTGGTAAGAATAGAATAGAATAGAATGTTTTTATTGTCATATTGTTAAATATTTATTACATTATATAGACATAATCATAACTATCATCAATATGGACTCGTCAGTATTTCATTCAATAATAATCAATAAATTAAATTAAAAGAATAGCAGCTGTATAGGGGCTTTGTCGAAAAGTAAATAATTATAAATAAAGAAAAAGTAAAATTATAAAATAAAATCCAAATAAAATCCTTATTCAATTTTTGAACGCATCATATGAGCGTGCTCGTATGATGCGTTCAAAAATAGTCATTACTAGAAATAGGTCTGAGTCCACAAAAAATGTTTACACCCTTCAGACACAATTATTACTTATGTAATTAATAATTATTAGTTTGAAAGTTAATATAATCTTTTTTCATAAATTCTGATATCGTATATATAGTGTCGGAAAGGAGTAGCGCTTTTACTTTAGTCTGGAAGCTGCTTTCATTTTTCACTAATTGAATATCTTCCGGAAGTTTGTTGTACAATTGTTGACCCATGAGTTTGGAAGTTTTTCATACATAACCAATCTATGTGGAATTGGTTGCAATAACTGATAGCGTTTACCGGCTCTAGGCTTTACGTGGGGTTTCCTTTCGTACTCGTGCATTATTGATCTAGCGTATTTTAGAATTTCAAATATATATGTAGACAGATACCGACGTCAAAATGCCTAGGTTCTTGAAGTGTTCTCTACAACTATCCCTAGATTTGGTTTTGGTTAAAACTCTGATTGCACGTTTTTGTGTCTTTAGTATTCGTTCATAACCAGTAGAACATCCCCAGAGTATTATTCCATAAGACATTATGGAATGTACGTAAGCGAAGTATACTTCTTTGAGTTGCTCTTGGGAGATAATGGCATGGTAAGGAAACAGATTGTTTTATACAGGTCTATATGAAATTTATTCTCTATTCTAGGTCTATTTGCTTCTATACCGCCTTTTTTATTAGGACACATTTCACACACAGCTGGTTAACCCCATGCTGAACCATTTCTAGTTCGTCTTATGGTAGCTAACACAACTGATATACTACATATACATACATACATATTTTATATAGATACATATTTACCACCCAGACCCACAGCCAACAAATTTAGTAAAGCACAAAGATGTTGGCCGGGCCGGGAATCGAACCCGGAACCTTCTGATTGGCAGTCCGGCATGGTAACCTTTACGCCAACGAGGTCGTCGTTTTAGACAGCAATAACCCAGAACAACCAGACGAAGTGAACAGGCTTTTGAACCTGGTCAGGAATCACCTTCACGGAGCATGACCGTGTGACGACACACAATAAATATATATAAGGTTTTTTCCTTACTGTAAAAAGTTCTGTATGTTTTTAAAGTGCAGGTAATTTGTTAGCAAATACGTAGTTTATTTTTTTGCAATGTCTGTGTTTGTATTCGTTGACGTATTATAAGTTTGAAGACTGTCTGTTTGTCTCCAGGCTGTATCTTGTATAGCCAACGACATTTATAATACCTACCTGTCGTTGTGTATAGCTTTCTAGCTATTACAATTTCTGAGCTAGGGAAATACATAACTTGCTAAAGTTTATTTTACAAGTTATGTATTTCCCTTCCCGGTATAACAATAAATACTAATAATAATTAATTGGTCAAGTCCAAACTACTTTTAGCCGACTTCAAAAAGAAGGAGGTTATTATATTAATACATAATTAAATATTCTCTGAATGCTTAGAGGGTCTAGTCTAGTCCTCCAAGCAGAAGAACTCGCGAAAGCTTAACCTAGGAACCGGTTCTTATCGGTTTTTAGGGTTCACGTAAAAGGTAAAAATGGGACCCAATTACACTAAGCCTCCGCTGTCTGTCTGTCTCCAGGATTTATCTCAGAAACTGTTATAGCTAGAAAGCTGAAACTTTCAAAAGTTATGTATGTCCCTTCCCGGTATAACAACAAATACTATAAATAAAAAAAAAATTGTATGGGGACCACAATAAACGTGTTTCTTTCGTAATTTTTCGCTAAAGATCAGTAACGGTAGCTACTAGACACTTAAAATTTTCAGAAAAGGTATATTAGCTATCAATTAAATTATAAAAGTTAAATAAAATACATATTTGAGAGGGGCTCTAGTTGGCTCCCATGCAACAATGGTACGGAACCCTTCATGCGCGAGTGTAACTCGCACTTGGCCAATTATTTTGTGTGTTATCCTTATTATATGTACTGATATAATATAGAGTTTAATTTGGTCAGTAGTTATTACAAACAAGGCTATCGATAGGGTTTCCCCGATTGGTTTGTTCTGCCGTTGGCTTCAACTGAATAATTAGTTTTGTCATCAATGTTGTCAGCGTGGCAAACTAGATGGCGCTAGTACGCCGTAGCTATGATTGGTTGCGTTAAGATTTTTTTTATTTGTCATTATTTGCGCCCTGCTGTGTTACCTTCGTTAGTCCTGGATAAAAAATAGCTCCAGGATATAAACTACATCGATACAAAATTTAATCAAAATCGTTTCGGCCTTTTGAGCGTGAAGAAGTAACAAACAAACATACACACTTACATACAAACTTTCGCATTTACATTTATTATACGTAGGAAGAAGTTTTTGTAGCTATATTAGGGAAATAGTAATTTATTATTCATAATAATATAAAATGGAATTCTATTATTATTTATTATGATTCAAACGTTTTATGTAGGAATTATTATTCATACAATAAAAACATATTTCAATTCACTATAAATGAAATAAATAATTAGATAATAACAACTCTTGGCTGTATGAACATAATTATATGCCTGGCAGAAATCGCCTTAGGCGATAAGGCCGCCTAATGTACTACCTCTGTTAATCTTTTTCTTGATGTAACTGTTGTTTTTTTTAATTTGGTGTGCAATAAAGTCACATTGTATTGTATTGTATATGTATGTCACAAAGGAAGTTTTTAGTTAGTATTCAATTTACTTATTTTGGCTTAGCATATAATTGATTTGGTAATATTGAACTTATATGTCATACAGTGTACATTATATATTTACTAGATAAATGAGTTTATCCTTATATTCAGATTTTATTAGCAAGTTTCCTTTTGTGGTATTTTATCCCACGCATTAACGAAGGGGTGATAAATTTGACTTCTCTTTCTGTATGTTTGTGTGTGTATTCATAGCTATGTTTGATAAAAATATAAGATGACTGTCACTATAATCATCGTACATAAACATCGAGTTAAAAAAAATATATATAACACAATTGGATATCTGTTTGGGAGCAACGATGCCACAGACAGACCGTCACACACATACACATGCATACACACACGTTTTTTTAAATTGCTTTCCCTTAAGTACAGTTAAAAACACTACGAGTATAATTGATTATATCCCTAAGTGATAATCAATTGACGACCTCGTTGGCGTGAAGGTTACCATGCCGGACTGCCATTCAGAAGGTTTCGGGTTCGATTCCCGGCCCGGCCAACATCTTTGTGATTAACTAAATTTGTTGGCTGTGGGTCTGGGTGTTAAATATGTATCTATGTAATATATAATATATGCAGTATATCAGTTGTGTTAGCTACCATAACACGAACTAGAAATGGTTCAGTATGGGGTTAACCAGCCGAGTGTGAAATGTCCTAAAATAAACAAATAAATTAAAAAAAAATTATAGTGTTTTTAACTTTTTAACTGTACTTAAGGCAAAGCAACGTTTGCCGGGTCAGCTAGTATATGTATTTTCCTCGACATACATATGTGACGACAATCTGCTATTGTTAGTTCGCCAAAGCCTTGCCATCTGTGTCACCTAAATAGGCTACGTGTGGAGTTTACTTTTAAGGCGCTAGTATTGTACCGAGTTCAAACGCGCCTTACGTATTTGAGAAAATGACAGCAGTAGATTTTTCACGTATTAAATTCATATACAATCAATATAAACCATTTATTGGTAAATAATCATTCAATTATACGTCAAAAATTAAAAAATGTCAACATGAATATAAAATAAAAAATGACAATATGAAATACAATTAATTTGTTATACATGTCATATGGAATAATGTCAATATTAATACTTAATAAAATAATAATAATATTCAACAATTACATGTCATGACATGATTCACATAGGTAACATTTTTTCCGATATTAAAAAAATCGTCTATAGGATAAAAAGGTTTTCTGAACGAGCCAGTCCTTGAGCTTATTTTTGAAAATGCTGTCATAACATGCATTTGTAATATCTTTAGGCAAACAGTATATACCTTCAACAATTAAGAGTGTAAGTTTGGCGATCCAGCGAGGTAATGCCGCCAGCATTTTAGGCACCTTACCCGCGGACACTGACTTAGATTTAATCATTTATTCTATTAAGAGTGTTGAAATCATAATGTTCTGACTTTTTAGGATTCCGTACCGAAAAGGTCAAAACGGGATCCTATTACTAAGCCTCCGCTGTCTGTCTCCAGGCTGTATCTAGAAACCGTAATAGGTAGAAAGCTGAAACTTTCACAAGATATGTATTGTTTGTGCCGCTATAACAACAAATACTAAAAATAAACAATAAAAAATATTAAAGCAATACAACGAGATTTTTCGTATTCTTTTGCTAAATATAAAAAACGGTAGCTAGTAACGGCCTAAAATTTTCATTGAATATATAAATGTATGTAACTTTTCAAATTAAATTAAAATTTTCAAATAAAATAAACATTTAAGGAGGTTCTCATACAACAAAGGCACGGCAACTGTCATTTTTAAGTGACATTATGGCTTAACTATAAAAGAGTAATATAAACGCTGTTACTAACTATACACTCTTGTATCTCGAAATAGACTGAGTATTGCATCCCACTTGACTCGCGTGGGGGCAAACCAATCTGAACTTTGATCAAATATATACCAGATTGTGAAGCATACAAACACAGTCCAAAAAATGGCATGAGCTTACTATTGTATCTATTACAATATACTTACTACGTCACAAAAAATATTTCAATTCAAGTCAACCTTACCATTCTATCTTAAGGTTGAGTTTCGACTAGTGCCGTAATAAACATATTAAGCTATCTTGCTCCGCGATAACAGCTATAAAATTTTACCGTACGCAGTGAGCGTTAGAAAATTCTACTGTATTACTTATTACGCTTAAATTCTTCAAACTCAAAATAAGACCACACACTTACTTGTGGTCTTATTTTCCGTGCCGTTTTTATAGAGATCACCTTAAATCTAGTACATTTTTGATCGAAGAATCTGAACACTTGATTGATGCCTGACCCCGATACCAAGGGCTAGCCAAGACATTTGTGAAACATTCCCCTGCCCCCTGGATCGATTCCGGCTCAACCAATGACTTGTTTTCAAGTCAAGTGTGGATTTGCACTCGCTTTACAATGAAGAAAAACATCGTGAAGAAACCGACACGATTGAGGACCACAATATCTGAAGACGTGTGTCAACCGCCTGCACTTGGGCAGCGTGATGGCCTATATCTCTCTCCTCGTGGGAGAAGGCCCCGAGTCCCAGCAGTGGGACGTACGTTACGTGCTATGAAACCTCTCTAGACAGATTTCGCATGCCTCCAGTCACGGTTCTGTGCTGGTTACGTTATGTTGCGTTAACCTTATGTAACTTTAGACTAACACTACCCAAGTCTCGGGCTTAAGACACTGGCTCCAAACGTCACTACCAATGTTAAAAGCCACTACTGTTGTGGCAATAGATTTTTGGTTTTAAATAAATCATATATTTGATTAATTAATTTATTACTTAAATTGGAATAAATGTTTTAACTAATAATGTCTACAGTATTTTTTTAATACTAGTTACTTTGACCTTACTTTGATTTTGTTTTATTTTTCATTTTTATTTTTTAGAGTTCCGTACCTAAAAGGTAAAAACGGGACCCTATTACTAAGACTCCGCTGTCTGTCAGTCTGTCTCCAGGCTATATCTCAGAAACCGTAATAGCTAGAAAGCTGAAACTTTCACAAGATATGTATTTCCCGTGCCGCTATAACGGCAAATACATTTTTTTTGCTATATATCAATAACGGTAGCTGCTAGACACTTCAAATTTTCACAAAATATATAAATGTATATTAGCTATCAAGTTAAATTATAAAATAAATATTTGAGGATGGCTCCCATACAACAATTGTACGGAACCCTTCATGCGCGAGTCCAACTCGCACTTGACCAATTATTTTCTTCCTGTCTCGCTCGCATAGCATCCGAATAGCGTTGTAGTGCCTATTCAGTAACAGTGTCCAGGCTGTAGATTGCAATCGGCAACATTGAACACTCTGAACTGAATACAGATTTCACTTTCCTTGGGTTCTTGCCTTGACTGTATTTCACACTTCGACTTATTTAGGTACGCTTTAATCTGTGTTTCTAATAGTTGAGCGTTTCCTGTTCCGTACAATCTTGTTCCAATAGATTATAGTAGAAAGTGGTTTTAATATCTTATATTTTTAAATGAGCAATTCTTATATATATATATACTCGTATATAATTGTAATCTCGGAATCGGCTCGATTTTCATGAAATTTAGTATATAGGGGGTTTCGGGGGCGATAAATCGATCTAGCTAGGGATCATTTTTAGAAAATGTCAAATAAAAAATCGGTCAACCAGGTACTAATATTAATAATACAGTGTAAACTCCATGTTATGTCACTCGATTTAACATTTATGTGTTTTTTCTGCTGATTGTGTTTTTAATCTGGATTATTATTATTGTAATTATTTCGTTTGTCATTTAAGTTTATTTAATTTTGTTTCAATTCGGATTTAGTTTTATTATTTTTATAATTTTATTATGTTTTTATTATGGATTATGTCTGAAATAAATAATTTCAATTTGACGACAGAGTCTCTAAAGCGTCGAAATTATAAAAAAAAACCGAGCAAAGCTCGATCACCCAGGTACTATATATAAGATACGCACATATGATAATAATAATAATGCTATTTATATCATCCATTGGAATCGTTCAAAATTATAATTAAAAATTATGAGACTTTGAAAATCGAAAATGAAAATGACCTATGGACGGCCGTCTCCGGACACAACATCTGTCCGGGGGATATTCCTTTGCTAGATGGAGGTAGACCGTCGTCACTCCATAACTACATCGGGTTTCTTATTATTTTTATTTATAATTGCATTCTATAAATGTGCTATGAATATTTCCTTGATTCTTTGCATTGATCTTGATTGATGTAGTGAGGGGAAAACTAATTAATTTTATATCTCTGACACACCGCGAACGTACGATTGATTAATAGATACATATCTGATACGTTATTTGAACAACATTTTCCTCGATGTCTTTGTTTGCCAATAGACGTTTTATCGGTCACAAATCTACATTTATTACTAGTTTTATATATCATTATATTATTTACTTATCTACTATTTACTTCTACTATACAACATATAAGAATATGTATTTATACCGACACATCTATAGACAAAGCAAAAACCTAAACGGTTGTTCCTAAGGGTATGAAATTTGAAGGGTTTAAATAAACTAAACATTTTCCAAATTTCATTGCAAGAAGTTGAAAGGAAAGAAGTTTCATACAAACTTTTAACCGCCTTTTACCCATTTAGGTTGTGGAATTTCCAAAAATCCGTTTTTTAGTATACGTCTACGTACTAAAACAAACATACGCCCTTCAAATGTCATACCCCTAGGTTCAGTCGTTTGGGCTCTGCGTTGCCTATAGATGAATGAATGAATGAGTCAGTAAGATCCTTATAGTATAGTATACTCGGAGATAATGTAGCTTTCCTACAGTGATATATTTTTTAAAATCAGTCCAGTAGTTTCGTAGCCTATTTGCGTCAAACAAAAAACAATCAAACTTTTCCTCTTTATAATATTGGTATAGACCATAGACAAAAGATGTCTACGGTATAGACAAAGCGATGACTTCACCTGGCATTGAATTCGTTGCTGTGACGTAGCGGCTTGATTGTGCACTATCACTTTTAAAATACAATCACGAATTAATACACCAAGCTATTGTACTCAAGTTTCCTGAGCATACTTTGAAGAATATAATTAATCGAGCGAGTCTCGGCTGTTTGTATGTTTGTTTGTTTGTAATTTGGTTCGCGCCCTCAATCTGGATGAGTCAAAGTTTCGAATTTTTTTGGCGAAGTTCTCATCTGATATTTTAGACTTAAATGTACTTGAAAATAAATGAAATCGATCATCATTAACATCAGAACAATTTTTAACTCCATACTTTTGACAAATAAATTTCTCCAGGGTTATAAACGTAGTTTCAAGCACTTCTTCGTCATATATTTTTTTTTTTTTTTATATGTACAGTGACTAGTAATTTACTTTTATAATGGTTCTCTGTATCATTCTCGACTTATTCTGCAACTGTCTCTCTAGAACTACTTGCATTATACTGCTATACTTTTCATGACTTTTTCATTTAAATACTAGATAAACTTGACAATCAAATTAATGTCTGGAAAATTTCTTTTAAGTTTTTCTTATCTTTAAATAACATAATATTAAAATTACAGACATTATAAAATACTTTGAAATTTTTAGTATTTTTTGTTATAGGTAGCGGCACGGGAAATACATATCTTGTGAAAATTTCAGCTTTCTGGCTATTACGGTTTCTACGATACAGCCTGGAGACAGACAGACAGTGGAGTCTTAGTAATAGGGCCCCGTTTTTACCTTCTAGGTATGGAACCATAATTACTTAATTTCTTCCGTAATTAAAAAAAAAAATAGCACTCCTTATCAATTCTCAATTAAGTCATATTATATTATTCTAAGCAGCTTTAAGCAATGTAAGCATTAGGTAAGTTATTTCTGGAAGTTTCTCCATAAGTAGGTACTAAGTTATAAAAAGTTACAAAAAGTTACTTAATGGTTGAATGAACACGTTCAATAATAAATTATTTTTAGAAATAAATTGAGTTTTTTCTTTGGCTCTATTTGTGTACTTAAACAATTACTTTAAGCAATTTTTAGAAGGTATTTTAGGCAAAAAGTACCGATTTAATTTTAACTTGATTTTTTACTGATACACACTAAACTTTAATTAGCCAGTTAAAATTAGAACACATTTCACACACGGCTGGTCAGCTCCATACTAAACCATTTTGTATTATGATTGCTAACATAACTGATATACTACACATATGTATATACATAAATACTAGTGCCTGGTTTTTTAATGTGACATTTTCTAAAAATGATTCTTAGCTAGATCGATTTATCGCCCCCGAAACTCTCTATATACTAAATTTCATGTAATTCGTATATATTATTCGTATATACAAGAATTGCTCATTTAAAGATATAAGATATATCCATACATATTTAACACCCAGACCGCCAGCCAACAAATTTAGTTCAACACAAAGAAAGATTTTGGCCGTGCCGGGAATCCAACCCCCGATCCGTCTGGTTAGCAGTCCGGCATGGTAACCATTACGGCAACGATGTCTTCCTAAATGAGTCTCTTGTTTCGATAACTTGGCTAATTAAATATTAAAACTTACATACATTTTAATGGAAATCGATCAAAAACCTACGTACAACTACTGATGGCCTAAGTTACGTTGTGACGTAAGGCTGTGTTTACACAGACTAGCATTGTGTTGAAACACGTGTTGAATACAACGTGAGTACAGTGTGTACTCGCTTAAAGGTTACCTATCAAAGAATGCTTATCAATTGGAGCAAGTATAAATTTAAACTTTAACATGATAAATAAGAAAAAAAAATCTCCGATAGATAGAATTTTCGATTAGATTTGAAATTAATTGTAATATATGTAATACTTAGCAGATCGTCCCGGCTACGAACGGGCTATAAAATTATCAAATGTACATAGAGAAACATAATATGTAATAGCCTATGTTACTCGTAAATAATGTAGCTTCCCAACAATGAAATAATTTTCAAATAGGTCCAGTAGTTTCGGAGCCTATTCGCGTCAAACAATCAAACTTTTCCTCTTTATAATATTAATATAGACTAGTTGCGCCTCGCGGTATTACCCGCGTTAATCCGGGACAAAAAGAAGTTAATAAATATAAAAATTAGCTAATGTGGTCTAACCTATCTTCATAGTAAATCTCATCAATATCAGTCCAGCCGATGGAACATGAAGGAGTAGCATAAATCTTGTAAAAACGCAAATAAATATTTGCGTATCCCACGGGAACCACAATTGTTTTCGGGATAACAAGTAGCCTATGTGTTAATCCAAGGTCTAACCTAAATTAGTAGGATTTGTAATTTATTCTTATGATCCAGCGAGATAATGCCGCCAGCGTTTTAGGCACCTTACACGTGGACACTGACTTAGATTGAATCTACTATTTGTTAGGTATTTTTTTATTGTGTGTGTGTATTTTTTTTTCATGGAATTACGAGTATGTGGAACTCTTTATATTTTATACATGGCTAAGTATTATAATATCTTCTTATGATATAGGTACTTATTAAAATCGTATTTCACCATTAACCACGTATAATCTAAGTGTGAATAAGTAAGCTTGCAAAATCAATTGTTAACACACAAAAAGAAACAAATAACGAAACGATAAGAAACTGCATGTTTCCTGTTTTTACGCCGCCTAGTACTTAGTACTTGGTTAATCTTGACGAATTGCGAACTGATACTTGGAAAGATAAGGTTTTGCTTCCATTGTTTAAAAACAGACACAAAAAAAATATACCGTCGAAATATTTATGTTGGCAGCCATCTTGTATTTAAGTTAATCATCATCTTCTGTTTCTTCTAATCTAATATATAAAATGTCCATGTCACAATGTTAGTTACCGAAGTCCTCCGAAACGGATTGACAGATTTTTACCAAATTATCTATGTGTATTCAGTAGGACTGTGAATCTATTTTTCATACCCCTAAGCGTTACGAGTTGTTCAACCTTAAATTTTTACTTAAGCAAAACAATGTTTGGCGGGTCTGCTAGTCTTAATATATATAAATCTCGTGTCACAATGTTTGTCCTCAATGGATTCCTAAACCACTTAACCGATTATAATAAAATTAGCACACCATGTGCAGTTCGATCCAACTTGAGAGATAGGATAGTTTAAATCTCGAATTATAGTCGCAATTTTAATTTATTGCTAAAGTTAATCTACGAACGTGTCATATAAGCTACACTATCAATTTTTCATACCCCTAAGTGAGGCAAAACAACGTTTGCCGGGTCAGCTAGAATATTATAAAAATAAGTCAGGTTTTCCTTCCTGACGCTATAACTCCAGAACGAATCGAGCCGATCTCCACGGTTTTGCATTCATTGGAAAGGCAAACAAGATTCAGGGGAAATTTCAACAGAAAAGGAGGAAAACAGGGAAAATAATTTTTCACATACAGCGCCATCTCTGATACATAGCATGTACTACAAACAAATATAGTTTTGTATGGTGGTGCAGCAGACGCGAAAAGCGTATAGTATTCTACTCGTAAAGCCTATACTTGGAATTTGAAAATCTGTCACAAATCTAAAGTTTTAGCTTTAAATTTAGGTACACATTTGTATGTAGCCTATTTTGTTTCTAAACTTCCTCATCATTGACCTTCTGAGTTCACTATTTAGCCATCATTCGTATGCATGTATAAGCAACAATAAACTATTTCTGCGAACAGTAGACATTGCCAACAAAATGTTTTAAACATTAATTACCAAGGATAGCAAAAAAACTTAACATAATTACCGAAATGACGTGATATCGCAACAAAACCTTGTAGGTCTATCTCTGGCCACCTAAGATGAAAAGAGACGGGACTTCTTTAAATTTAGTTTAGTCGTGTGTGCCGCTGAATCGCCACCAAGAGCGTTGAAGAGATAGAAGCCCTTTTTCCAGGAACCATACCCTAGTAAAATATTGGCCAAATGCGAGTCGGGTTTTTTTTTAGCTTTTTTTCACGTAGTTAAGTACCATTATCTCAAAAACATGGCAATAAAACACTATTGTTATGTATGAGAAAGCCCCCCTTAAGTATTAATTATATTTTAATTTTATTATTGATTTCTAAAACTAATGCATAATTGAATAATCTGTGAATGTTTAGGGGTCTACTAAGTGTTGTTATAAAGATCAAGTAAAAATAGCTTTAAAAAAAACATCCTGGTGATTGACAGTCTGATAGCGAAAGCTTAGTCACAAGGTCTCCTGGTTTTTACCTTTTAGATACGGAAACCATAAAACCCGAGAAAAAGTATAGAAAATTCTGTGTACAAAGTTTAAAGATTTGAAGAGAAGAGAAGAGAAAGTTACGGCCTCTACGCAAGAACCAATATTCAACAAATAGTTTTTCTGCAGAAAATAACTTGATAAAAAAACTATAATATTTAGTAATAACATTTAATGTTACGAGTAATTCTAAGAAGTACATGTAAATAAAAAGACAGAAGTGGAAGCCTTTACCCTGCAGTAGGCTGATTTATAGGCTTAGATAGATAGAGAGACCTGTAAATATATATATTTTTAGGGTTCCGTACCTAATAGCTAGATTGCTGAAACTTTCACAAGATATGTAGTACAACAAATACTAAAAATAAAAAATAAATAATATACTATCGGGAGTCCCCATACAGGAAACATGTTTTTTTCGTATTTTTTTGCTATATATCAATGACGGTAGCATGTGGACACATAAAATTTTCACGGAATGTATAAATGTACATTAGCTTTCATAACAAATTATAAAATTTGGTAAAACTACATTTTTAAGAGGGGCTCCCATACAACAATGGTACGGAACCCTTCATGCGCGAGCGACTTACTTTATGTTCCATGGCTTAACTAACTTGCACTTGGCCAATTATTTGTTACTTAACAATAACAGTAGCTTGACACTTGAAATTTTCAAAACACATAAATGTATATTACTCGTAGCTTTTTTTTATTCTTCGTTGCCTTGACTTCGCTCACTACGCTCGCTCGCTCAATAAAACCTAACACAGCATAAGGAAGACATTTAATACTGACGCAAACGCTTACATGATTCTGTACTAATACATTTTTATGCAAGTTGCTAATAAAAATAAACATTAAATACCTAATAAATTACACAATACACTTACATAACGAGGTAATGTCAGCATTTTTTTTATTCATTTTATAATTGCTTAGTCTAGAATAAGTAATAATGAGTGCCTAGGTAGGTATTGCTACAGGTATTTGACGGTTGCTGGAATACTTTAGTATCAATTTAGTATTTGTTGTCATAGCCGCAACGAAAATACATAATTTGTGAAAATTTTAGCTTTCCAGCTATCATGGTTTCTGAGATACAGTCTGGTAACAGACAGACAAACAGCGGAGGATTAAAAATAAGGTTTTGGATGTGACATCCTAAGAAGGTTTTGGATGTGAAAAAATCTCTTCCTATTTTTCAGAAGTTCGTATTTTTGCACTACTTGTCCACATTTTAAATGTATTTGTGTATACTGTGTGTATTATATTTATTTCTTTCCGTAACTTGTACATAATTATGTTCTGTTTTTTTGTTTATTTTATTTTTTGTTTTGTACACCTCCCATTATGCTAATTGTATTTTCCATACAAAGGTGACCTGGAAAAAATTGTTACAAGTGATAAAGCTGCCTATTGTGCAAAAAAAAATATGGAACTGTGTTTTTTCTTTTCACTTATTGTTTTGTTGGTTTTTGATGTACAATAAAGAATTCTTGTATTGTATTGTATGTGTTGGTGACAAGTAACCCTGTATTAGAAGGACCTACGTACAGCGACAACGGTGCGCATGCGCACCTGTGTGTCGTGATAAAACCTGTTCCGTACAAAATTCGGAGAAAACGCGCGCAAAATTAATAAATACACAGACAGGTAATACTAGTTTTCAAATAGAAAAGAATTTAGACTTCTTGCCGACTGCCAGAGAGGGTCATATAATGCAATACGACTAGTATTTAATTTCGGTTAGAATAAACATGTTTGATATAATATTTTATCTACGGTAAGTATTCATTTAAATATCAGTAAAAATCTAGTGTCTGCACATTAAATATTTAAAAAAAAAACTGATAGGTGGCTTTTAAAGAAAAGAGACGGAAACTATTTATTTGTATTTCTGTCTTGTACGTTATAACTTCGAAACTACTCGATATTTGATCGCGGTTTCGGTTTCACATGTGGATCACATATAATTTAGAGCTTTATCAAAAATGTTGTTTCGTAAAAACCTAAGGGAAAAGGAAGTTATGGTCTGCTCTGGTGACTTGGCTTAACGACTGGTTTACTAAGACTAACAGTCGGAGCCTACAATTTAACGTATCATCCGACCCACGGTGAAAATGTGACTTAAAACGAAACGAAACGTCTGTGTGCATAGTCAGCCATCCAAACACCGTCTGCATCGACCGTTTGCTTAGCTTCGATGATCGTGTCAGATCACCTTAGCTAGCCGAGCTTCAGGCGCTACCGACGTTTGACGACCTCGTTGGCGTAATGGTTACCATGCCGGACTGCCAATCAGAAGGTTCCGGGTTCGATTCCCGGCACGGCCAACATCTTTGTGCTGAACTAAATTTGTTGGCTGTCGGTCTGTGTGTTAAATATGTACGAGTATCTATATAAAATATGTGTTAGCAACCATAATACGAACTAGAAATGGTTCAGTATGGGGTTTAACCAGCCGTGCCGTGCGTACCGGGCCGAATACCTAACAGAAATAATATACCCTCATTTTCAGTAGAATAAACACGTAGTAAATTCTACTTGACTGATCCTGCGTCAATGAATGAGTAACTGTCTAATAAAATCCAATAAAGCGGCCAAATTGTAATCATCCGTCGCGTGGGTGTTCAGTGTATACAGACGCTCGCTCTGAAATACAGCGCAGTACTTCATACAGGGTTATTAGAAACTAATAGAAT
Organism: Mellilla xanthometata; assembly: GCA_035578125.1. Classification (NCBI taxonomy): domain Eukaryota; kingdom Metazoa; phylum Arthropoda; class Insecta; order Lepidoptera; family Geometridae; genus Mellilla; species Mellilla xanthometata. The sequence continues at coordinate 1,080,486 of JAPUBQ010000045.1, forward strand.
AGTTTTAAAAACAATTGGCTAAATACGAGCCGGGCTCGTGTACGTAAGGTTCCGTTACATTATCCATAATAATTGGCCAAGTGCGAGTTGGCCTCGCGCATAAAGGGGTCCATACCATTGTTGTATGGGAGCCCCCCTTCAATATTTAAAAAAATAAATAAATTGATACCTATATAAATTTATATATTTTTTGAAAATGTTAAGTGTCTAGCAGCCTCCGTTATTGATATGTAGCAAAAAATACGAAAAAACCACATGAGGACCCCCTGAATATTTTCATTTTTCTTATTTTTAGTATTTGTTGTTATAGTGGCTCTGGGAAAACATATCTTGTGAATGTTTCAGCTTTCTAGCTATCATTGTTTTTGAGATACAGCCTGGAGACAGACAGACAGCGGAGTCTTAGGTAATAGGGCCCCGTTTTTACCTTTTAGGTACGGAGCGCTAAAAATGTCAAATAATTACGTTTCTATCACTAGCTAACACACGTTAAGGGACATTTAGTGATGCACATCAAAGTCTGAGTAATAGGGTCCCGTTTTTACCTTTTAGGTACGGTGGTAACCTTAAAAACACAATTTAAAATATAAATATTTCATAAACAATATAAACAAAGATGACTTTTCCTTGTTTACAGACAAAGCAGAAAATAATAATATGTAATTTATTTGCACCAATAAATTAGTTACATTATTACCTACAATAAAAATACAAGCTATAATATCAATTTTCCTTATGTTTACGTATTAAAACAGACTTGACTTTGAGAAAATGTTTGACTATTTGTGGTCTCATTTGAAGCTAGTCTATATAAAAGACTGAGTCCCGGCTTCGCAATAATGGCTTGAAAACAATGTAAGATGCAAAGAGAAACAAAATATAGCCTTTGTTTTAGCTTCCCATCGGTAAAAGGGTTTTTTTTAATCGGTCCAGTAGTTTCGGAGCCTATTCGCATCAAATGCAAAATTTTCCTCTTTATAATATTGGTATAGTATATATGCAAATGACACGAAAAAGAAGAATACAATAAAAATACAAGCTACTTTTACAATTTTCTACTTATTGTACTAAACAGAGTTAAGCTTGAGAAAATGTTTTGATTATTATTTGTGATTTGAATCTAGCCTATATACGAGTAGAAGACTATCAACATTCATGGCTGGTTATAGACCTATAGGCTAAACCATGTATAGTTTGTATTATGGTTGCTAACACAACTCATATACTACATATATATACATACATAAATACTTTATATCGATACATATTTAACACCCAGACCAAAAGCCAACAAATTTGGTTCATCACAAAGATGTTGGGCGTGCCAGGAATCGAACCCGGGACCTTCTGGTTGGCAGTCCGGCAAGGTATTACGCCAACGAGGTCGTCTTAATAAAAAAATGGTTTATCCCACGTACGTTACGTTCTGGCGTTATGATGTCACATACACAAACGCTCTCAGAGACACGTGAAATACATAAAACGCCATTATTTTTATACCAGTGATTAAAAATAAAACTTAAAAGTTACAATATTTGATACGTCATTTTCAAATAACCCAGTACGGCGCGTGTTTGTTTATCAAGTCATTCCAGCCAGATTGCGTAGCTCAATCTGCAGAATACTTGCAACATGATTTGATGGAGATTGCCAATTTCTTAGAACATGACTTATGACGGAAAAAACAGATTTTTTAAAGTGTGGCTCGGTGGGAGACCATCTGTTTTTCAATCTGACGGCCCTTGGTTCGATCCCGGCGGTACCAATGACTTGTTTTTCAAGTTATGTGTGGCTTTGCACTCGCTTTACGGTGAAGGCAAACATAGTGAGAAAACCGACATGCTTGTAGAACACAATATCCGAAGATGTATGTCATCTGCTAACCTGCACTTGGCTAGTCTGGTGACCTAAAGGCTATCGGGCCTTCTGTCTCGAGAAGTAGGTCCTAGGCCCAACAGTGGGAATAGAAACTGGGCTACTTATATACCTATTAATAAATCCAACTGAAAATGAAATCTGAAAATAGCAGTGGAATGGCATTATGTCATATTTACAGCTAAACGGTATTGTGGTTACAACATTGTTTATTGTACTAATCCACCGAGTATACAAGGTGTTCTCAAACAGTCATTTTTTTTTGTAAGTTTGTACTTTTGTTTTAAAACACTACGAGTTCTTCTTCTTTTTTGTATGAGCCAAGTTTTCAAGCTCTGGTGTCGAGATTTTCCAAGCCACTCGAAGGCCTCTGACTTGGCTTAACGACTGCTTGTACTAAGACAAACAGCCGGGACCTAAAATTATACGTGTCATCCGACCCATGGTAGTGTCCAGATATAAATGCCACTTGAAAAACGAAAGTCTTATGCATGGTCACCCATCCAAACACCGTCCGCATCGACGCCCCTTATTATGATGTACGATGTAAAAATACTCCGGCAGACACAAGTCTGAGTGTACGAAACACGTTGTATAGCGGGTTTTCTCAATTACCATAGTTTGTTTATGAGAGCAACACGTGAGTGACTCATGGCTTGTGTATCGAGCCAGTTACCTACTTCTAACTGTACCATCATACCTATCTGATATAGTTGGTACCATACACTAATAGTAGCGCCCGTAGTTCGGCTAGCTAAGGTGATCTGAAGCGATCATCGAAGCTAAGCAACGGTCGATGCGACGTTGTTTGGATAGGTGACCATGCACAAGACTGTCGTTTTTGACGTGACAACGTCTTAAATTAGGTTGCGGCTGGGAGTCACTTATGAAAAAGTGTAACGCCCGGTAACGTTACGATGAGTCACCGAACGAGAGAGAGGCCCGCCGAATGCCTTGCGTCTCTCTCCCACTCAACTATGATCGGTCTGCCGCGCGCGCAGCACGCGGCAGACGTTGTCACGTAAAATCTTCGCCCGTAAAACCGACTTTACAGGCAACCATTTTTTTTCAAGTGGCCTTTTCACCTGGGCCCTACCGTAGGTCGGATGAAACGTTAAATTTACTACGAATATAGGTTAGATATTGGATTAACATAAGCTACTTTTTATCCCGTATTTACTTCTTTATATCCCGGATTAACGTAGGTCCCGCAGCGGGCGCAGCTAGTAGACTAATAAATAGAATTGGCCAAGTGCTAGGTGGGCTCGCGCATGAAGGGTTCCGTACTATTGTTGTATGGCAGCCCCTTAAATATATTTTTTATTTAAATTTTATAATTTCACTTGATAACTAATAAATTTATATTTTGTGCAAATTTTAAGTGTCTAGCAGCTCCCGTTATTGATATATAGCAAAAAATACGAAAAAAAACACGTTAAGTGTATGAGGGGGGACCTCCCTTATTTTTTATTTTAATTTTTGTTTAGTTTTAGTTATTTTGTTGTTTTAGCGGCATGGGAAGTACATATCTTGTGAATGTTTCATCTTTATAGCTATTACGGTTTCTGAGATACAGCTTGGAGACAGACAACGGAGCCTTAGTAATAGGGTCCCATTTTTACCTTTTAGCTACGGAACCCTAATAACCTATTCAATCATGTTCAATCTCTTGTTGAAAATCATACGTTTATTATTCTATTGTAAATGTCGAGAATTCGGTATCTATTTGTTAAGCGCTATCTTTATTATCATTCACAGCCTCAATGCCCGCATTTCAAGCTACAAAATGTATGTCAGTGAATATGACATCGGAACTATGTCACGGTCAAGCCTTCCTTTGCACGGAGTCGAGTGTGCACACCGCTTCCATGTCAGATACAAGTATAAATTATAAGTGAAATAAATGGCCCAGTGCGAATCTGGCTTGCGCGTAAAGGGTTTCGTACCATTAACTTGAAAAATTGCATAAATCACGTTTGGTGTATGGGAGCACCTTAAATCTAATATATAAAATTTCCATATCACAATGGTACTTACCGTACTCCTCCGAAGTTAACCAATTTTTACCAAATTTTATATGCGTATTCAGTAGGTCTGAGAATCGGCTACTATCTATTTTCCATATCCCTAAGTGATAAGGGTTGTTCACCCTTAATTACTTTCTTAATTAATACGAGTAGAATTTGTAAGGCAAAACAACGTTTGCCGGGTCAGCTAGTACCTATTACTTATATAATTTATTTTTAAGCTTAATACGTATACGTATAATTTCTAAGCATAGTATGCCGTGTTTGTTTAGAAAGACTTTAACTAAGGTAAAGTTCGATTAAAAAATTGCTTAAAATTAGGTTTTTTTTTTATAACTGAAGTAGGTTTGCGTTTGACCAAACCAACCAACCTGAACTGATGAACTGATTTTTCTTTTTTTGTTTTTGGTTTGAAAGGTGTGTTAGGTAGAAGAGTTCACACATAAACACACACCGTCAAACTTATAGCGCCCCGTAATTTTTGCGTCGTTGGTTAAAAATATTCGTGTATTCTGTTTCAAGTGCACCTAACACGAATAGTGACGGTCTCCTATAAGGTCATATTTAAATGGTCTTGTCTGAGATACGAGTAGTACTAGCATTTACCGTTTGACCTAGACGAAGGCTGCGTTACGAATTGTGTCCTAGATTTTGAAGAGATGACGGTTCATCTTGTTTTACTATTTTATAGGTTTCCGTTTGCCGTTCCTTAAAGGTAAAAACCCTATTACTAAGACTCCGCTGTCTACCTTTTTTTTACCCTTGATTGGTTTGAAAGAAAGAAAGAAAAGACCATTTATTTTGTGACACGAACAACAGAAAAATAATAATACACAAGAAACATAAAAGAAAACTGACGAGGCACAAAACCGTTTGCGTTTGACTACAGCTAGCCTGATGTTAAGCTGCGCTTCAGTCTACGGTGTGGCACGCTTACCTAGAAGGTACCTATTAACTCTACTTTTGTCCGTCTGTCTCCAGACTGCATCTCAGAAACCATCATAGCTAGAAAGCTGAAACTTTCTATATAAATATTTACAAGTTAAAATAATATAAAAAATATAATTATTTGAATAATGTTTGTATAACCGGCTATCACTTACGTTTATTTTGTCGGAATTAGCCCGACATGTTTCAGCACAATCAGTGAATCACAATCACGCGACATACGTTGGTTGTGTTCCTGCCCTTGAGAATGGCACACTGATTATGCTGAAACATGTCGGGCTAATACCGACAAAATAAACGTAAGTGATAGCCGGTTATACAAACATTATTCAAATATGCCTTACGAAAGTTTTAATACAGTAATATAATTATTTACCACATGCGGTACTTTTATCATTATGGAATTCTCTAATAGAATAATACGATGTGCCAACTAAAAATTGTTTTAATTTAGCTATGAATATAGAGTCAGAAGTTACATTTCATAAACTACTAGGTAGCTTATTGTATAGCTTAGGGCCACCAATATAGACCGATTTCTCGAATTTGTCTTTCGAGTGGGCAGGTGTGGCGAGCCTGTCCTCCCACCTAGTGCCGTAATCATGGGATTCTCCCTGTGCGGTAAACTCCTCAGGATGAGTCCTCACAAACATACATACTTGGAATAATAGGAATTATCTACAACTACTAAAATACACGTTCGACTTGAATATTAGTAATATACTAATGTTAATAATCGAATAATGACTACTAATTAGTTACTAATGGCGTTTTGACTCGATTGTTAGCGAATCTTGTCAATGTCACTTGTTAGTTTCAAATGAATGAAATATGAATGAATCGTTGGAGTGGAGTCGGCTCAAGTAGTAACTAATGTAGTATTCACTCAGTCCGGTTAATTTTGAGTGGGTATCATGTTAGTTACTAATTTTCGGAGATCATTCGAATGAGTCGAATGATTTATAAAGTCGAATAATTCGACTGGAATCATTCACAGTCACGCATCGCTATTTTGCAGACTCCTCCCATTTCACTCCGACTATAGCGCGGACGGCGCGCTTCTGTAGTATGAGCACACGCCTGTCTGTCGTGTGAGCTAGTGTTGTAGTGTTGTATAATAATGTTTGAATCTCCGGTTGTCGGCAGGTACGGACGTGTGTCCCATGAAGTCGGTGGTGCGCCGCATCGGGCAGCAGCTGTTCTCGGCGCTCAGCGGGAAGGGCATCGCCGTGCTCGTCAACCATGGCATCGCCGACGAGAAGGTAACACAGCTTAACTAGATTGGCCAAGTGCAACTCGAGCTAGCAGATCTTCTTCTTCATCGTATGAGCTAAATGGTCAAGCTCTCATGGCAAAGAGAGAAAAATGGCAGAGCTTTGAAGCCGCTCGAAGGCCTGTGACTTGGCTTAACGACTCCTTGTTCTAAGACTAACAGCTAGCGGATGAAGGGGTAATAATATTCATATAAACATAAAACGGGCCACTGCGATTTGGGCTCGCGCATTAAGAGTTCCGTACTATATTATCTTAGTCTATACCATCTATACCAATATTATAAAGAGGAAAAGTTCGATTTTTTGTTTATATGACGCGAATAGGCTCCGAAACTACTGGACCGATATGAAAAATTCTTTCACCGTTGGGAAGCTACATTATCCCTGCGTAACTTAGGCTACTTGCAACTTAGATAATTTTGTAGCCCGTGCGAAGCCGTAACTGGCTGCTAGTCTTAATATATATAAATCTCGTGTCACAATGTTTGTCCTCAATAGACAACTAAACCACTTAACCGATTATAATAAAATTCGCACACCATGTGCAGTTCGATCCAACTTGAGAGATAGGATAGTTTAAATCTCAAATTATAGTCGCAATTTTTATTTATTGCTGATTATTGTCTGTTATTATTTGACAGTCACAATTATCTGTTAACTCCAAATGATTCTAACAGATGTCGATACCTTTCGACTGGGTTGAGTAAGTAATCAATGGCGCTGTACCCCTAAGTGAGGCAAAACAACGTTTGCCGGGTCAGCTAGTTAATAATATAGAGCAAAAAGAAATCGGCCAAGTGAGTGTAGGGCTCGTGAGTGAAGGGTCCCGTACCATTATCTAAAAAGAGACCACACTCTTACTTGTGGTCTTATTTTCCTTGCCGTTTCTAGAGACATCACCTTAAATCTAGTACATTTTGATCGAAGGTACAAACGAGCACAGCTTTTGTCACCTGAATCAAGGTCGTCAAACAATATACCAACTTGCTTATATTTTTTTCTGGCAATTCCAGCTGAAGTCAGTGTACGCGGATCTGGACAACTTCTGCGCCCTGCCGGAGGGGTGCCAGGCGCAGTACCTGCGGAACCCGGTCAACAACCACGGCTACGTCAAACCCGGCATGGAGGTGTTCGATAATACACAGAAGGTCAGAAATTAAATCCTACTAATATAATAAATACGAAAGTTTGTGTATATGTGAGTGTAAGTGTGTGTGTATGTTTGTTATTTCTTCACGCTCAAAAGGCTGAATCGATTTTCATTAAATTAGTTTTTTTTTAATGTTATGTATGGTAGTAGGGCATTTTCTAGCGCTCGCCTGGCTAGCAACCACCCTGTAATTTATTTTTTATTTTTATAACACTAGTAATATTATAAATGCGAAAGTTTGCGTGTGTATGTTTCTAACTTCTTTACGACCAAACGGTTCAACCAATTTTTATGAAATTTGGTGTAAAGATAGGTTTGACCTTGGTTTAACACAAAGGCTAAGTTTTATCCCGAAAACAATTGCAATCCCCTTATTAAAACATAGATGAAAATCTATGTTAGTCCTTCACGCTCCAACGGCAGAACAGATTTTGTTGGGATTTACTATAAAGTCTTTAACTTACTTTGGACTTAAAGTCTTACTTTGGACAACGCACATTCGCAGCAGCGATTTTCACAAAAGTTAATTCGAACTAAAGTTCATTCGTTCTTAAGTTCGAACTCAGTCGCATCAAGTCCCTAACAGTGTCTACCTCGTCATTCCAGGAGCTCCGGCACTCGTTCAACATCAGCGACCTGTGTGCGGGCGCGATGCCGGCACAGGAGGAGGTGCCTCAGTTCCCGCAGCACGCCTTCCCTCTCGCGCGGGACCTCACCAACCTGGCACGCGTTCTTTTGCAGGCGCTCGCGCATGCTCTAGGTAACTGTAGCTTTGTATTGTAGATTTTGGGCTCAGACCACTTTATAAATTAAAAGAGTCTTAGGGACGTGCGATTACTCGCGCTGTCGGTGTAAGACGATCATAAAGAGGCATTATACTAAATGTTGAAGAGTTCTGGTGTTTTCCAGTAGAGACCACAGAACCCTCCTTAAAAAATAAAGGGATGTCAACCGAGGGAGTTTTAGTGAGTAGAATTCCCACATACCCCGGCTGTACCCCAGTGCAGTTGGAGATCTAAGATTTTCCTCTCGTAAAAAAAGGTAACTGTAGCTACTGGTAGCAGCAACATGAGATCTAGTGCTCGTCTAGCTGTCACCCTCAATTGCTCGCCTATTGATTACACCACCTTTGCGAGCGGCCTCATTGAGAGCTATAAATATCCAAACTAGGCTTACCCAACCATGCCCCACATAGCCGAGGTGAGGGGGCTCAGTAACCGTGGCCTGGTCACCCTCGGTGAAGCTAAGAGGGTCCCTGAGGCGGGCCACTCCCTATATGGAGCCCACAAAGTCTAAGACTTGTACTCCCCCGTGCAAGTTCTATACATGGAACTGGCACCCCTATACAGTGCCTGCTATTATCATTATTATTTAATTTTAATATGGGTTATTTTGTGCCTGAAATAAAGAAGTTTTATTATTTATTTATTATACGGAGTGGCACCAGTAGGTTGCGGAACGCCTACAACGTTTTTTATGTTACTTTTCTTAAAACTGTCTATTAAAAAGCCAAAACAAAATTTGCCGGGTGAGCCAGTTTCAATAAAAAAGGCAAAATAACGTTTGTCGGTCCAGATAGTGTACTATATAAATAGCAGCAACAGCATCCTGAACATGATTTATGAGCGTCTAGATTGCCCTATACATTTTAAATGGATGAGAATTGTGACGGGAGAAAAATTATGATTACTATTTTCATTTGATTTGAATTTTATTTGTATATTATTTAATTTGATTTTATTTATTTGTATTGTACATGTATGTGGTTCACTTAGTGGTATGGTTCACGTATTCTAATTATTTAAATTAAAATAATCGCTTGGAGAAAACGATCTAATCTGTCGCATAAAATAAAAATAATATCATTATCATCAAAGCATTATCACCAAAGTAGCTAAAAAAAAAAGAGGTTAACTAGATCTCAGGAATCGAATGCGGAAAGACAGATGCGGCTCATTTTGATATCGTAGCAATGTAATGTTTGTATAAAATTGCATGGGAATAGGATACAATAGATTTTGCCCACAGGTTACGCGAAAAACGACCTACACGCGGGCGGAGCCGCGGGCAACCTCTAGTCTATACTATATGACTCTTTGTCCTGACTCATTCATTCATCTATAGACAACGCAGAGCCCAAACGGCTGGTTCTAGGGTTATGAAATTTGGAGGGTGTATTTGTTGTAGTATGTAGACGCGTACTAAGAACGGATTTTCGAAAATTCCACCCCTAAGGGGGTGAAAGGGGGTAAAACAGTTTGTATGAAACTTCTTTGTTTTTAAACTTATAGCAATGAAATTTGGAATATATATAGTTTATGTTAAATTAAAAATAATGATATCAAGTTTTTTTGCCAGGGTTGAATTAAGGGTTTGTAATGGGGGGTGAAAGTTTGTATGGAAAATTCTTTATTTAATATTATTATGTTAAACAGGTTACGCGAAAAGCGACCTACACGCGAGTGGAGCCGCGGGCAACTGCTAGTTCTGAAATAAATGAATGAATTACAAAAGAGAGTGTGTGCGGGTTCCAGGGCTCCCGGCGGCGAGCGTGCTGGAGTGCCACTCGGGCATGATGGCGAGCGACGGGCGCAACGCGAGCACGATGCGGCTGCTGTACTACCCGCCCGTGCCGCCCGAGGACGCCGCCCCGGGCTGCAGCGCGGTGCGCTACACGCGCTGCGGCGCGCACGCAGACTACGGCACCTTCACGCTGCTCGCGCAGGACTCGGAGGGCGGCCTCGAGGTACATTACAACATACTATGCGTGCCAACTTAGAATAGGACTGTCAAACCGCCATCTTGCTCAATCATACGTCATTACCAAAGTGTATGTATTACAACATACTATGCGTGCCAACTAAGAATAGGACTGTCAAACCGCCATCTTGCTCAATAATACGCGCTAACGTCATTAACAAAGTGTGCAAAAAAATTTAAACAAATTACATTCAGTTTAATGTACGCTGTTTTGCTACTTCTTATACATTTTACGGCAAATTAATTATAAATGAGTAGGATTTAAAAGCATATTGATAAAAATGAAGTCGAAACTATCCAAAACCAATGTCTTGTCACGTGATTTTTTTTAGGTGTTGTAAATTCGCCTTGGGTACTTCTTACCTGTAGAATTAATTAATTCAAAATGATCCAGTAATAAAATTCAAGAATAGTTTTTATTTCAATATAATAATTATACAATACGTAAATTTATATCTATGAACCAAATTTTTTTTATTAAATTTCTTTTTTACGCTAACTTTGCTGGCAGTAATTTTTTGACAGTTATCGTGAGAAGTTGAAGCAAGCGCGATCCTATTCTTTGTTGGCACGCATAGTACATTCACTTTCTTTTTTTTCATCTAAGGCGGTAGTAAGAGGCCCGCTTCGAAAGATATCATAAAAGCAGGCGAACAACATTTGAAATCAATCGATCGGGCAAATTTTATCAAAGCCAACTCACCTTTTTCTCTTTAATTTGCGCGGAAAGAGCTAAATCCTTCCCCTTCCCAGGAAGCGAGCCTAGTGTCAAAATGCCATTTTTATTTTACGCCATTGACAAGAACTCTTTTTTTCTTTTCTAATCTACATACGTTCTCATTGAACGACCCTTAAAAATAATTTTATCGATTTCTCCGCCGAGAATCGATCGTTTTTACAAAGCAATATGAAACTACTACTCTCTTCATTTCATCTGTCAGTGTCAGAATTTCTTTGACACTGTCAAATCTCAGAAAAAATCAAAACAATGAAATGAATCTTAGACGGAGAAACCCTCCGTCTACGCAATGAATAATTGAATACATTACATGTAAAATTTGTTTATTCTAACAATATTCTAACCAAATTCGATAGTGGAAATAGTGTTCTAGTCAGAATATGATAGTGGAATGATTCAGTTTATAGAGACGAAACTCACACGCATCAATAACATGCAGTGTCCAAAACTGTGGTCAAAACTTCAGTCGGAAATGCCGGACATAAAATTACGATATATTTACTATTTCCAGCGGAATAATAAGAGATGCAGTTGGTAAGTAACGTACCACGTTACAATTAAAACAAGTAAAATTAACATCAATATCTTTAACTTACCTAAAAATTAACCTATGTATATAAACTAACCACAAAGTACCGATACATATTTAAAACCCAGACCGACAGCCAACAAGTTTAGCTCATCACAAAGATGTTGGCCGTGCCGGAATCGAACCCGGGACCCTCTGGTTGGCAATTCGGCATGTTAACCATTTCGCCTATGTATTTTTTTTTCTATATCTATATCTTGTATATAAAATTTCCATGTCACAATGTTAGTTACTGTACTCCTCCGAAAAGGCTTGACCTTTTTTTTAACAAATTTTATGTGCATATTCAGTAGGTCTGAGAATCGGCTACTATCTATTTTTCATGCTCCTATGTGACAAGCTAGTACATATATGTATACCTATACTATTTTTACACATGATTAACGATTCTCTAAGCCCATATCCAATTTATGGTCCATAGCTCATAGTCAGTATTTGTCTAAATTATATAAGGGATTACTTTCACAAAAACTCTTTATTTTCTGTTTACTCGTAATTCTGAACAATTGAATTGAAGTGAGTTCACTGGAAATCTATGAAATTTGTGTTTTTCTCTTCCATTGTTATAAGCTGTGGGAAATACTGTCATTAGCATGCTATTCTTAATCTACCTATTGATTATGTTTTTATGATTTTGCAATGTTTCATCTATTCCTATCTACATTACGGTTTGTAAAACCGGTAACTTTAAAAAAGTTAACAAAATTGGGTTATTAATAACTTCATATTTAAGTAATTAGTTACTTGACTAATTTTAATTCATATTTATAAAATCATTTAAGAGTATGACATTTAATCACTCTAACAAATCTTAATATAATCTCGTATCACAATGTTTGTCCTCAATGGACTCCTAAACCACTTAACCAATTATAATAAAATTCGCACACAATGTGCAGTTCGATCCAACTTGAGAGATAGGATAGTTTAAATCTCAAATTATAGTCGCAATTTTAATTTATTGCTAATTATTGTCTGTTATTATTTGACAGTGACAATTATCTGTTAACTCCAAATGATTCTAACAGATGTCGATACCTTTCAACTGGGTTGAGTAAGTAATCAATAGATGGCGCTGCTATGGTAAATCTATGAACGTGTCATATAAGCTTCACTATCTATTTTTCATACCCCAAAGTGAGGCAAAACAACGTTTGCCGGGTCAGCTAGTATTATTGAAATTGCCCAGTATAATGCGCTGATACAAATCTCCCTCTTTTTTGGGCTCAATTTCTCCCAGTCTAAAATTGCTGGCGACTAAAAGGTGTTGTATTGTTGCAGGTGAAGCTGAACGGCAGCAGCACGTGGCAGCCGGTGGGTCACCTGCCCGGCGCCATCATCGTGCAGCCCGGCGAGCTGCTCGCTGCCTGGACCGGCAACCTGCTGCCGGCCCTCGTTAGTACCACTATACCACAATAGGAGCCGTCCATTAATCTTTTTTTTTTTTGCCCATTTTACCCCCCCCCCCCCCATGGTGATAAATAGTGAGGTTTAAGATTCCCCCCCCCCATTGTAATAAATAGCGATGTTTAGGATTACCCCCCATGGTGATAAATAGTGAGGTTTAAGATTACCCCCCCCCATTGTAATAAATAGCGATGTTTAGGATTACCCCCCCCCCATGGTGATAAATAGTGAGGTTTAGGATTCCCCCCATGGTGATAAATAGTGAGGTTTAAGATTACCTCCCCTCCCCTCCCTTTCTATATCACGTGTATTTTTTAATAACTACACAATTTCGTAACTATTTTTAAATATTTATAAAGTACAGCTTTCGGTTTAAAAATAAGTTAGCGTGAGGCAAAAAAGACGAACGCTGATTTTCGGTACAGTATCCCGAAAAAATAAATACACGTGATATATTATTACAATCCCGCCTCCCCTCTGTGATATTGCGTGATTAATATATACCTCCTCGGGAGGGGGATATTGCCATAACCACCGATGAAACATAGATGGCACTGCAAATCAAGGGTGCACTGGGTTTTTTTGAAACTCTTCTTCTTCTTCTTTACCTTATCCTATTTAGGTGGGGTCGGCACAGCAAATCTTCTTCTTCCACTCTCCTCTATCAGACGTCATCTCCACACTCAATCCTTTCTCTCTCATGTCTTGAAACATGTTACGAAAAAGTTCGCTTTAAACTTTTACGTATCTTTGTTTTATTGTTGTTACTTTTGCATATTTGCAGTTTTGTTTTATTGGTACTGACAAAAAGAAGATAAACGATTGTTTCTACTATAGTAATCTTATATGTATTTATTATTATTGTTAATTATTTGTGACGTTTCCTTCCAGATGCACCGCGTGGTGGTCCCTTCCGGCGCCTACGCTCGCGCCCGCGGCCGCCACTGCGTCGCCTTCTTCTGCCACCCGGACGATAACACCGTGCTCCCCCCACTGCCCATTCGCGTGCCCCCAGCCCCCACTCCGCAGGTGTTCCCTCCCACACACATCACTCTGCACCACCGCCTGCTGAACGCGGCGCACCATATACAGAAGCGGTTTAAGGAAACTTACGCCTGACTTTCTAAAACGTAACTCGTTCACCCAGACGCCATTTTGGAAACAATATGGCGACGCTTGACTTGCTAAAACATGGCCTAAACACAACGTAACATTACTGACTACATCTATTTTCATTGTTATTCATCATTGTTTTACTATTCTGTAAGAGATATATTTTGAAGGCGACACCGTTTTGACAAAATGGCGTCTTTCCTCAACCTTGTGTATTCCAACATAAAATGAATTTAAACAGTATTTTCGGCGATTCTACGACATTTTGTTTCAAAATTGTAATTTTACACTAAAATTAAATTTGAGTAAACTTAAGCCTTATTAACTAAAGGGTGTCGAGGTTTCGTTTCAAAACGTGCGAAAAAACACTTTATAGGCGGAAGCCATTTTGGAAACAAAATGGCGTCTTTCCTCAATCATCCGTATTCTGACTTAAAATTGATTTCATCAGTATTTTTGATTACCTAATAAACGACATTTTGTTTTAAAATGGGCTAAGACATAGCCAATACCGTTATACATGAAAATCAGGTTAGAGTAAAATACCTAACTAGGAATATCTAAAAGATTTGGTTTCAAAAAGTGCTAACAAGACTTCATAGGCGACGCCATTTTGGAATCAAAATGGCGTCTTACCTCAATCTTACTTAACTTATGTATTCCAGCTTGTAATGCATTTAAACAGTATTTGTGGTTACTTAATTTGCATATTTAGTACTTAATGTGTATTTTAATTAAACTATTTTGTCACTGCGTCAACCAATTTATTTTACTCAAAGTGACAAAACGCCACCTTTGTTGAATTTCAAGATGGCCTCGTGTAAGCAGTACCTCAATTCTTTTTCAACTTGCTTAACCAATTGAAAAGATATGACATATAAACAGTATGGACGATTACTTATTTATTACTTAATTACCATAGTACTTACTGCCTATAAGGATATAATATATAAAATGTAGTATATTAATGATTTAGCTTCAAAATAGAAAGATTTTCCTATATAACTTTAGTCTATATTCCTTACTCAAATAACCTACACATGTTTCAAGCAATAAATATTAGAAAATATACACAAAATCCGAGTGATCTAAAAAAGAAGATGTGTATTTTTAGTGTACACAAAATGTATTGAGTAACTTTTATTTTTTCGCGTGTAATGAAAAATATATTACAAATAATAATAATAATATAAAAAATATTACATCGGGGGCTTTCTACTTATACTTGTGTACGAAGACAATTCAAATTCTGTTCCATACATTTCAAACATTTGTCGCGAATGACCTTTTGTATGGATTAGCTGTCTTCATCTTAATATTGTTCTTACTTAAAAACCCTACTTAATTTTATTCTTGCCGATGATTTTAAGACTCGATCGCTGTATTTTGTTTAAGATCCATTCCTTACAAAATAGCATTTATTTAAGCATATTTTAGTCACGATCAAAAACTGTGTTTAAAGTATCGAGAATTCGTTACAAATATTTTACTAAACATCCAAAATATGACTAATAATAACAAAACATATACATACAAAAATATAAAAACTTGAGATGTGTCAAGGTACACCCGGATAGAAAGAAGTTCCTTTCGATTATTGAAGGAATAGTAATTAAATACAAAAACCTGTATTCACTTAAACACTCCACAAAAATAATCGTTGCGACACTATTCAATGCGAAATAGAAATGAAATTATCTGGCTTGCTTTCTATAAGAGAGAGAGAGACAGACAAAGAAACATACGCACGCCGCACAGCTTATAATAGCTTACTATAGCAAAAAGTGTCGTGACAACTTTTCGTCAGAATTTATTCCGTCTAGCGGAATAAATCATTATTTTACTTATTTCACAACGCGCGATAAGGAACTTCGTTCCAATAATTGGACAAAAACTAAACGAAATATACACGAAGAATTCCGTACTATGAGAAGGCCAATTACCACTTTTGTAGCCCATAAAAACTTTCGTGTAAAATCTCCTTGTGTTTTAGAAAAAAAGTCGCTTGTATTACTTTTTTTATTATTTTTTACTGTCATTAATAAAATTAAGTAACTTAGCAATTAGCGATGTGAAGTTAGAATAATATTACCTACATATCGAGTTTATAGTACCTATTTCTTTTAAATATTATTTTACTTTGTATTTAATAATAATAGCCATTGTGTTCTTGCTTAAGCATTTTTAATTGTAAGCTTGAAATGTATTTATGCTGTCTTTTCACTAAGAAACTTTTACACTTTAAATACAAAAAAAAATGTGCTTTTACAAATATTACAATATTATAAAAAAAAAACAACTCACTAAATAAGCAAAGAAAAGAGCAAAATTTTGATTTTAAAATTTTTTCGCTATAAATCGTAATCGAAAAAATAGCTTAAATACCGTCTAAAGAACCACTCTCAGAATGTTTATACTTATTTTGTTACCAATCAGACTTATGAATTATAAATGAAACTGGTTCAAAACTTCTAAAATTCTTGTAGTTTTATTTCTAATTCATAAGTCTGATTGATACCATAATACGTATCAATGTCTTCTTTTTCCCTTAACTTCGCCTGAACCCTTTGCTTCAATTTTAATAGAGAAGATTGCAAAATTTTGGAACTTTCTCCTAAGGGTTGTTTCCAGAAAAATAAAAATTCTGGAGTCTACAAACCTAGTATTAATGGGTACAGGATTAACTCAAGTTGCGGTAAAAGTAAAGCCATTTAAAAACAAAAAAATGTATCTAAAAGTTAAATCACTCTCTTTTTATGTTTTGCTAGAAATATCCGTTCATTTTCTCCATTAAGGAGGATTTGTGAACTTTTAAACTTTTTCGTTTCACGAGTTCCTATTGGTTTAATGGAAAAGGGGTTTTCGCTTCACGTGTCCCTATTGGTTTATTGGTTAAGGGAATTTGCGGACAGAAATAGTTCAAAAGTTTCCATCGAATTACAAATTCACTTTATGATTTTTGTAAGAAAGTTTTAAAAGTATTTTTTACTTATTAGACATAAATGCGTTAATAGCTCAATTTTAATGTATACTCCTAGGTATACGATAATATGTTCTTATATTATTGATATGTAAATTATTATTATAATAATTAGACCAATTCGCAAGATATTATAAAAAAGGTATGTTTTATTTCCTTTGCAAACCATGGTTAAAAAAATGTTTCAAAAAATGTCGGTTTAGAATAAAACATAAATCTCATGTGTGTATATTCTATTTTAAGTTTTTAGCTTATTACACTCCATGTGTACAGTTTATCTTATACACATATCTAGATTTATCGTTGCAGTTTGAAATGTGTCATCCTGGAAGCATACACATATGTATCTAGATTTATGGAAGCATTTTTTAGCGTATGAGTACACTGCCGCTGTAGAAAAACTGTGCAGTTTCTACTGTAACATCTATTCGTAACGATTTTTCGCTACGTTATTTCAGACTAGGCATGCTCCAGGCGTGTATGTCACTAACTCGTGTGATAAAACGCTCTTGATCAAATGCCTAAGTATTGCGTAAAAATTTTGTAGCGGTCTTATATCGAAATACAGTGTAAACTCCATGTAAAGTCACTCAATTTAACGACAAACTCTCTAAAGCGTCGAAATCAATTGGCTTTAGTTGGTTTAGCTTGTTTGTTTTGCATACAATGATATACATTCTCTTCTTTTAACGACCACTCTCTATAACGCCTTAAAATGCAGTCTCTTCAGTGTCGTTATAAAGAGTTTACACTGTATTTTTGAAACATTTTTCTAACCATTTACTTACGAATCAAAATGACCCACAGTTCACTAATCTTATGATTGTACTTAATTCGTCCTTTTCCGTTATTTTTGACTATATTTTAATACAGAATATAAATCGGTAAGGTATCACTATTTTTATTAAGAGTTTTTGGTATTATAAAGTAAGTCTATATAAAATTGCAGTTTTATTTTTACCTTCCTAATTTTTGTAGGGAAACACAAATCAAAAAATGTTTACGTACATTTTAAGCTTTTTAGAGTTCCGTACCTAAAAAACGACGTTCCTTATGTAAAAGGTAAAAACAGGACCCTATTACTAAGTCTCCGCTGTCTGTCTGTCTGTCTCCAGGCTATATTTCAGATATCGTAAAAGCAAGATAACATACTAAAAATTCAAATATTTTGGGGGTCTCCATAACTTAAACGTATATTTTTTCGTATTTCTTTGCTATATTAATAACGGTTACAGGTAGGTGATTCAAATTTTCACTAATTATTATACATTTATTTCCTTTCGAAATAAATAGTTATAAAAAATATTTAAGGGGTTCCCATACATATACTTGATTTTAACGACAGTAGTAGACGGGTAGACCCTTTATGTTTAGAGTAAAAATAAATAAATAAAAGTTCTTGTAAATGTTTTTACAGAATATGTAAAATACCAATTGTATGGGGCGGTCCCATACAATTGGTATTTTGCCATTATTTTAAGATAATGGCACGAAACCCTTCAAGCGCGAGCCTTACTCGCACTTGGCCAATTGTATTAATTTGCATTGCATATCTGTTGGGGTGTGATCTTGCTAGCTAAATTAGACTCACTTCCCGTTGTCCTATTGGATCCAAATATGGGGTCACGCACGTGTGTTAAGGTGACAATAAATAAATAAAACTAGGACACATTTCACACAGTGCTGGTTAACCCCATTCTAAACCATTTCTAGTACGTATTATATTTGCTAAAACAACTGATATACTACATATACATACACTAGCAGATCGTCCCGGCTTCGCACGGGCTATAAAATAATCTAAGTAGCAAAGAGAAACAATGGTGGAAGAATTTTTCAAACCAGTCCAGTAGTTTCGGAGCCTATTTGCGTCAAACAAAAAAATCAAACCTTTCTTATTTATATATTGGTATAGATATTTATCTATAAAGTATTAACTTTATATCGATACATATAATTTATTATACAAATAAATTTATCTTTATCTTTATCTCATTATCTTTATATTTAACACCCAACAAATTAAGTTCATCACAAAGATGTTCGACCGTGCCGGGAACCGAACCCGGTGTCCTCTGGTTGGCAGTCCAGCATCGTAACCTTTTACGCCTATGCACTATAATTTTAAATTAAAACGCCTGGACTGTTGTAGTTTATTTTCTCTCTTGCATATGGTTTGAACCAAGAAAAATCTCAGTTGGGGGGAAAGTCCGTACGCACGAATATATTTTTAATATTCTCTGCGTATGCTATTTCGGATTTTTTATTTGAGCGCAGTTTGCGTGTGGTACAACTCTGTGTTTTGGCGGAAAACTGAGGAGTTACAAACAGTTGTTGTCTAACTTTACCGCCGGTGTTAACTTGACACAGAAAATTTGTGTAGTTTAAAAAAATAAGCAAAATTATGTTTAAGTTTTAATAATTGTAAAATTGTTATTTATATATGTTTATGCACTATATTATTTTGAAATATTACAAAAGTGTAAGTAGATCGCTTAAATGAAATATAATTTTGTATGTCAATCATGTATAGGTATTTTTGTTTCATAAGAGGGAATAAATAAAGTGAACTAGGCTAATAAATAAATAATTTATAAACTTAGGTCTCGCTCTTAAAAGCTCCTGTGAAATTAGTTATAAGTTGTCAGCTGAGAAAACCAGAGAATTTGCGCAGGAAACAAGAATGGTAAGTAGAAATTTGATATTATTATTATTATCTTTTATGTATGCTAAAATTTGTGTGTGTGTTTGATTGTTACTTCTTTACGCTCCGATTTGATAAAATTTGGTGTGTAGATAGCTTTAATCTCAGATAAACACATGGGCTACTTTTAATCCTGAAAACAATTGTAGTTCCCGTGGGATACGCAAAAAACTTCAAACCCTTTGTTACTTCTTCAAGCTCGTTGGAGCGTTGGTCTGGACCAATTTTAATGAGAACTTCTATGAAGATAGGTTAAACCTTGGATTAACAGATAGGCCAATTTTTCCCGGATTAACCTCTTTTTGTCCCGGTTAACGCAGGCAAAACCGAGGGGTGCATTTTGTTATATTAAAAATGCGGAAACTGTGCGTTAGTGTATGTTTGTTACTAGACGCTCAAACGGCTATTTATTTCGATGATATTTGGTATGGCGATAGATTTTATTTCGTCCCGGATTAACACGGATAAGACCCGTAGTTAGTATTTTTATATAATACCAAGCAATAAAATCTACAATACAGATATCACGCACAAACCGGTAATTCAGTCCGCGCACGCCATTCTCTGTACGATGGCTGATAACTGATAACAGTGATAAGAGATAACGCGTCTGTAACACCGTCTGCGAGTGACACGCGGCTATCACGAGACCACCTCGTGATAACGGCTCCAATGAAAAAAATAACGATGTACTTATTTTAAATTTATGTTCAAACGTAGAACACACCATACCATAAGGGTGCAGTATAATGATGCATACCGCATCCTTATGAGAAAGCCACGGTACTGCAGCGCATCGAGCATGTTCGCCGATGCACGGGTTCCGGACTTCTTTGCCATCATCAGGTCTAGAGTAGCATCCTTCTGGGATGGGTTGAGGGTTTCGCGGAATGGCATTTTACAATGCCTAAATGACTACTTAGATAGCCCGATTTTTAAAGCGTGGCGCGACGTGCACCAGAGTGCGAACCGCAAATGACTGTGATATTTTTGTCACTTTTATAGGTATTAAGTTTTATTTATATTTTATTTTATTTTAATTTATATGTAATATGGGTGTAACTAATACCTGAAATAAATGCTTATTATTATTATATATAAATCCTTGATAGGTTTGCGTTTGACTACAGCTAGCCTGATTAAGCTGCGCTGCAGTCTACGGTGTGGCACGCTTACCTAGAAGATACCTATTGACTCTACTTTTAAAGACCCCCAGATGATACCGTACCTCTCAGGAAACAGAGACTCAGATAGAGAGTTCCAAAGCTTCGCAGTCCTCACAATAAAGGTCGACGCAAAGCGTTTTGTACGAAAGTTTGGAACTTCACCTCTGTATCGGTGTCTCTTCACTGACTCTCTGCTCGTTCTGCAGTAGAACGGAGATGGTGGAATCAAACCATGAAGTTCCATAGCACACTCCCCGAAATGTATCCGATAAAATACCGACAAACTAGCAACCTTGCGTCGGTGATCTAGGGTTTGAAGCTTCGCCTTCGCAACGCAAGAATTGCCGATGAGATCCGATTAGGGTTTCTCATTTCTCGACCTTTTTTATTTCCCGGAGCACGAGAATTCTCGACCACTTTTTCCCGGGAATTCCCGGGTGGCCGAGAAATACGATTTGTATTAAATATGTGTGATTTAGCAATAAAACTACGTTTTTTATGTTATAATCAACAATATTTATTTTTATTTTTACGTCGTGTGACTTGAATATTTTAAATAAGCGAAATAAACTCTAGCGAAGTAGTATAATATTGGGCATTCTGCCCCACCTTGTTGCTCGGCAAAACTCCGTTTTGCCATCGCAACATCGGTGTTGCAGAATGCCCAATATTATACGTTTGACATGTTGAATTGATTTCAAAAATATTTTTTTTGCTTTGTTGCTCGGCAAAACTCTGTTTTGCCATCGCAACATCGGTGTTGCAGAATGTCCAATATTATACGTTGGACATGTTGAATTGATTTCAAAAATATTTCATTATGATTTATATTTAAGTGAGTATTAAATTGATTAGTTAATGCAACTTTAAAAACCTACCTACTCCCTACGCTTAAATAATTGTAAATGTACAAAAACAATCAGTTGCTGAAAACAAATTTATTTATAATTATTAAGTATATACATTATCATTTTATTTGTCATAAAATCGAGGTGGATTGGGGAACAACGAGTCTACAGTTTTTACAAACTTTTGCAACGTTTGCCACTGCGACGAGTCCTGGTGAGCCTGGAGCTTGATGCGGACGAGCGCTTTCTTCCACAATTCCTGGGAGTCGGATGTCCTCGCGTCCTCCGTCTTGTACACCTTCAGATCGATAAAGTAATCCCCATCCGTGAGCGCCACACGCCGCTCGCACCCGTTGCCCACTCTGTTGACGAAGTATGAAGTGAGCTGCTGCCTTTCTTCAATCATCGTCGTATGTGGTGATTCTTGCCTGATGCCAAATACATCAGACTCAGTAGTAGCTTTTTTACTGAAACAAACGAGAAATCAAACATTAATTAAATTATAATAATGTTATTGGAACTATCAAAATCAAATCGTTTATTAACCTTACGGCATCGAACCGTACTGGGCAAGGCAATTTACAATTATTAATTACTAAAATTTAATTTATACACATACATTCATGACAAATATTATATCATCCATTGGAATCGTTCAAAATTATAATAAAAATTATAAGACTTTGCTACGAGAAGGAAGATTATGTTATTGTTTGCGACATAAATTCATTAAGTGAGTAAAAAGGGTGCTTCTGAAAATAGTGTTTAATTTTGCGTTTGAAATCACTAGATGACTGTTCAGAAACGCTTCGTTTCAACTTATTGAACAAACAAATTTTGGTATATAATCTTTGTTTTTAAACTAATACATAAAATACTACAAATGCACTGTACAGTAACACTACATTACATACAAATACTTCGCTTTCCGTCGGACAGCTGCCCTGCAACCCCGAACCTCAGGCTTTGCAGCCAAGTCATAGAGATCAGAAATCGAACGTTGGGCGGAAAAATAGTTTATGTTTAACTTACCTCGGTGTAGCTGAACTCGGCGACCTCTGCTTGCGCTTCTTATCTCCGCTTGCTGGTTTGCGCTCACGCTGCTTGCTCCTCTCGAGGCCCGCGGTATTCCTCTCGACGCTCGAAGGCTCTCGATAATACTCAGCTTCAGAGTCAGACCTGTAAATAGACATTA
The DNA here is from genome assembly GCA_035578125.1 of Mellilla xanthometata. Classification (NCBI taxonomy): domain Eukaryota; kingdom Metazoa; phylum Arthropoda; class Insecta; order Lepidoptera; family Geometridae; genus Mellilla; species Mellilla xanthometata. The sequence goes on from JAPUBQ010000045.1 coordinate 1,103,261, forward strand.
GTAGCATTAGTAAGTCTTATTAAAATATGTTGGTTTAAATTGAAAATTATAATATTTTCACAACAATACTTACATTTTACGAATAGGTTGGTAGTGGGACAGTCGATTTGAAAACTCACTGCGTGCAGCGCAAGTAAGCGCAGAAGACAGCTTTTTGGTTGCTCCGGCAGGCAGCGGGCTCTTCTGTAGAGTAGAGCACTTCTTGATTGCTGGATCACTTCTTGATTGCTGGATCACTTCTTGATTGCTGGATCACTTGCAGACGATGACGACGATTCGTTGATGAATACACACTTCGAATTGAGGACGATTATAAAGCAAAAATCCTAAAACTACTAGCAATATTAAATATCACTCGTCATATAATCAGATTTACTGTAAATACGACTTCTATTCTTTGTCGTATTATCCTCATTCAAAAACTAAAGAATTGCAAAAAATAAGTAACGAACTAATCAAAACTGATAGGGCTGTCACACTAGATATGTAATTAATGACACGTGTAGAGTATTCAATATGCAAGCTGTGGTAATATTATATAAACCTGTTTCTATTGCGAAGTCAATATTTAGTCAAATTAACAGCAATTTTTTTATGTCATTAAGACTATTACCTCCAACAATTATATTTTTTAATGGCTTCATTGTCCTATCACTACTTACTGAATCAATGTTATTAAAATAATATCATTTATAATCAAGTATTAATTTTAATTTAAAACAGTACATCAATTAGTTAATGTGTATGCGATAGCCACCCCTGATCGAAACAGCTTAGCCTCGCGGTAGGTTCTTTATGCTGACACTAATTATACACAATTTCAAGAAATTTCGACACAGTTTCGGTATCCGGTGTTGATTTACCAATCACTATCGTATTACAAAGACACTGCGACGAACCACGCGCAATAAATAATCTTCTATACTATAAGACTCTTTGTCCTGACCTATTCATTCATTCATCTATAGACAACGCAGAGCCCAAACGGCTGGTCCTAGGGTTGTGAAATTTGGAGGGTGTATTTGTTTTGGTATGTAGACGCGTACTAAGAACGGATTTTTGGAAATTCCACCCCTAAGAGGGTGAAAGGGGGTAAAACAGTTTGTATGAAACTTCTTTGTTTTTGAACTTATAGCAATGAAATTTGGAATATGTATAGTTTATGTAAAATTAAAAATAATGGTATCAAGTTTTTTTACCAGGGGTGAACTAAGGGTTTGTTATGGGGGGTGAAAGTTTGTATGGAAAAATATTTATTTATCAAGTTAAAGTCTTGAAAGTTGTTATGGTAGTAGTTTATTGAATGGTTAAATTAAAATTTTAAAAACTTTTACCAGGGACGCATTAAGGGGGATGCCATTGGGGTTGAAAGTTAAAAATGAAAGTTTTGTGTATTTGAACTTAAATGTGTAAAATTTGGAGTGTGTATATATTTTAGTACTTAGACGAGTACTAAGAATAGATTTTTTGAAATTCCACCCTTAAGGGGGGTGAAAGGGGGTAAAACAGTTTGTATGAAACTTCTTTGTTTTTAAACTTCCAGCAATGAAATTTGGAATATGTATAGTTTATGTAAAATTAAAAATAATGGTATCAAGTTTTTTTACCAGGGGTGAACTAAGAGTTTGTTATGGGGGGTGAAAGTTTGAATGGAAAAATCTTTATTTATCAAGTTAAAGTCTTGAAAGTTGCTATGGTAGTAGTTTATTGAATGGTTAAATTAAAATTAAAAAAAAACTGCCAGGGTTGCATTAAGGGGGATGCCATTGGGGTTGAAAGTTAAAAATGAAAGTTTTGTGTTTTTGAACTTAGAGGTGTAAAATTTGGAGAGTGTATATATTTTAGTATTTAAACGTGTACTAAGAACGGATTTTCTGAAATTCCACCCCTGAGGGGGTGAAAGGGGGTAAAACAGTTTGTATGAAACTTCTATGTTTTTGAACTTTTAGCAATGAAATTTGGAATATGTATAGTTTATGTAAAAACAAGTTTTTTTGCCAGGGGTTAAATAAGGGTTTATAGGGGGGAGGGGGGTGAAAGTTTGTTTGGATTTTTTTTTATTTATCAATTTAACAGTCTTGAACGTTGTTTTGGTTGTAGTTTATATGGTGGTTAAAATAAATTTGTAATGATATTTGCTAGGAGTGAATTAAGGTATGCCATTGGGGTTTAAAGTTCAAAGGGAAAGTTTTGTGTGTTTGAAATTAAATACCTATGAATTGGTTTAAGTATGTTGTTTACTTAGTGGTATGATTCACGTATTCTTATTATTTATATTAAAATAATGGCTTGGAGAAAACGATCTAATCTGTAGCATCACCACCAAAATAGCTAAAACAGAGGTTAACTAATATAGATCTCAGGAATCGAATGAGGAAAGACAGATGCGGCTTATTTTGATATCGTAGCAATGTAGTGTTTATATAAAATTGGCACGGGAATAGGATACAATAGATTTTTTCCACAGGTTACGCAAAAAGCGACCTACACGCGGGCGGAGCCGCGGGCAACCTCTAGTTTCTTTATAATATTATAATAATTAATATTTGGTGAGTATTAATACATATTTTATTTTGTTTTTAGTCATCGATAATTAATTGATATATATTTATTGTTTTAGATTTTTGATGGTGATATCTTATAAGGAGAACATTGGTATACCTAGGTACTACATTCCAATTTCTAAGATTTCGAATGAAAAATCAGGTATTTATTTTTATTACTAACTAATTTTACAACAATAAATCGGATATTTATATTTTAACCAATTTGATTTATCTTTTTGAGCTGTTATATTTCATTGAACTTTATATTCAGTTAATATTAAACTGTTTCAATTTTCATAATTGATAAAAAAATATTATTACTGAAAATTTTATGCATTTCGCAATGACGGATTCCTGTTAAATACATGACTGATATAATTTTGTTTTGTTTTAGATTGTTGGCGGTTATTAATGTAATGAGGAGAAACATTCCAAGTTGACTTACAAACCGAATTTGATTTTGGGTCTCTAATGAATAATCAGGTATTTTTTTATAATAGTTAACAGTTATAAATTATAATAGTTTAAAATAATTTAATATGTGTGTACTCATTTTAATTGACTATTAACTATAAACATTTTCATATTTGATATAAAATAATCATATTTTCTCAATAATTTCAGGATTTACGGAACGCAGAATGCAAATTCGAAGGCCTGACTGAAGACGATGACGTTAATATAACACATTACTTCTGTATGAAATTTGTGTGGTATGTACCTGCTTGCATTAACCTAGATAAAAAGTAGAATATGTGATAATCCTGATTCTTGGCTACTTCCATACTAAAATTAATTAAAATCTGCTCAGGCTATATGACTGTGAAGAAGTAATAGACTATACACATAAACTTTTATTTTGACGTTGTTTTAAGACTTATGTAAGTGATTGTGATTTATTTCTTTATATTACATTAGTACCTTTAATTAAATAACGTTAAAATGCCTAGCTGCTCGGTGTGCAAAGTATTTATTGACAATCGTCGATGGTCTGGTCATCTACGAAGTAACACTCATAAAAACAATAGTAAAACGCTTCTGGGTGACAATGTAGAGATAATTAATTCTTCTTTTAAAGGAAGAATCATAAGTTATAGAATAATGGCGAAGAATAATCAAATTGATAATAATCTTCCGGAAATATTTCTCAAAAATATTAGAAATGATGTAAAAAGTCTTATTGATAACTCACTACAAAAACATACTTCGATTAAAATTAATTTTGAACTTTTTTCGTATTTTCTCTTATTAAAAAATGATAAAAAAGAATTAAAGTCTTTTTATACTAAAAACTTAACCATTCATTTACATTATGACTTCAATTTAATTTTTAAGTCAATGGTAGAGACTCTCTTGAAAAAAATTGAAGAATTTCAGGAGAGAGATAGTGGTTGGTCATTTTTGTGCAATTCATATTTAGAATTAAACATCAATAAATATCAGCCTCTAAGCGGATCATATTTTATTCCTTTGCCTAAATATATTAAAAATAAAAGAGCTTGTTTGAATGTTCAGAATAACGACCAGTATTATGATTATTTTAAATAAGCCTATTTATATAGGTCTTACTGTTTTAGAGCTTTCTAAGTCACACATGTATGACTTTCATTACAATAATATCAAACCTTTTTATAAAGATCGAGTGAAGTTGTGTTTGTTATACAGATACGGATTCATTTGTTTATAAAATATACACTAATAATTTTTACGACGATTTGAAATTAAACTTTTTGCAATATTTTGATACAAGTAATTTTACCCCAGAAAATGAATATAATATTCCATTAAAAAACAAAAAAAAACAGGTTTATTTAAAGATGAAATGGGAGGTCAGACCATCACACATTTTGTAGGGCTAAGGGCTAAACTTTACTCTATAAAAACTTCTGATAAAATTATTAAAAAAGCAAAAGGTGTGAAATCATGTGTCATGAAAGATTTGAAAATTATGGATTACAAAAATATCTTATTTAATGGTGGTATTATCCAAAAGAAAAATGTAATATTTAAATCAATAAAACATGAAATATTCACTCAAACTAACAATAAAGTAGCCCTTTCAAACAACGATGACAAACGAGCAATATGTGTAGATAAGGTGTCCACATTGGCTTGGGGCCATTCATCTATTCTATAAAATGAATTAAATACATATTAATTGAATACTGGAAGTTTGTGTGGTATGTCTATCAAATTATCCATGTACCGATTTCATGAAATTTTAGTATGGAGGTAGCAGCAGGATTATTGCCTACTTTTTATTCTAGAATAAAGTAAGCAGGTAACATTAAATATAAGTATGGGTACCTATAGTTAATTGTGTAAGATTTTAATTTCGTTTTTATTTTAAAAGTTAGATAAATAAAAAATGTTGGTATAACTTTACAATCGTCTTTTATTTGTCCTTAGATAAGTACTAGATAAATTCAAATTTAATAGAGTTTATAAAAACTAATTCATATTGATTTATTATTGTTTTTTTTCTTTATTTAAAAACTATAAAAGTATTTTTATAATTATGTAGGTCAGTTCATTGTACTCAGTTTCAAGAAACGAGGTAAAATGCATAGTTCGCTTTTCTTGTTAAAGCCGTTGATTAATAATTAGTAGATATGCCATACGCTAAAATACCTAACACGTTATACATGCATACTTGCTTATTTTACTGTAATAAATTCATATTACATACTTAATTTAATTGTGCAATGTTATTGATTGGCATATCTAATTTTCTTGGTCTATGGTAAATACGTAATGTAGTGTCATATTGCATTTCGAGCAAAATTGGTATAACATAAGTATATTTTGTCTTGAATAGACCTAAAATAATCATGTCGTCGGTAAGTTAAATATTATTTAAAATTCTATGAAACAAATAACTTTTTTCGTACGATATACTAAAGATTTATTTTTATTTTACAGTTTCTTGAAGAACCCGAAGACATTTTTCAATGTGCTCAGGATCCACGAATGATGGAGGAGGAGTTTGAGGAGATGAGGCGGCGTGACGCTGATTTAAAATCCAAGGAGAAAAAAAAATTAGCGAAACGCCGCCGAGAACAACAGAAAAAAACAAATTCAAAGAAATCTTTCGTCTCCACACGAGTGGAGCAAAGAGGACTAAAATTAATAAAAATTTCTATAATAGACCTTAATCATGTAAATAGTGATAGTGACAGTGACAGTGAGGTTATACTTAACGCACAATATGTTGTGAAAGACAATATAGACAATATCATGGATGAGACTGAAAGTTTAATTAAGAAAATTTCTAAAACTTTAATAGATAGTGATTTAAGATTTTAATAAAGTGATAGTGATTTTAGATTTTATATTTTTTATATTTTAAAAGTGTTGTTTCGCCTACCTAGTTGTAAGACTATTTTAAATTTGCTTATTTACTGTGTGCTTATGTAAAATAAAACAAAAGTAGTATTCGTATGTCAAGTTTTTTATTTTTTTAATAAAAACTATAGGTATAGGTACACTTATTACATTACACATTAGGCACACAATCCTTTTTCTCAAGATACATTTTTAAACACAGGACATTTTTTAGCGCACATTGATTAACATGTTTAAAACAATTTAATTTATTTTTAATATTACTATATTCTTTATGTAGTATAGATAATTTAGGACATTGGCTTTCATTCAGTTCTAATACACTACAATTCTTTACACCCAAGTTCTTTATCCACGTTACTTTCTCTAGACCTTTGACAACAATCTTCTTATTTTCTAGATAAGGTACGATTATACGTTGGAATTCTCTGTAGTCAATATATCCTTCGCTCCAATAAATACCTCTATTTCTTTCCAACCATTTGACTTGCTTTTTTTCATCAGTTGTTAAGTATTTAAACATGTACGGTGGTTTGATTAAAAACGTTTGTGTGTGCTCTTGAGTGGCCACCGCTAGTTCTTTAATAATAAAATTATTATTCAGGTCTTTAAAACCTTGAACATCCAATATAATAGTATCAGGATTCATGATATTTTTTTCACAGTATTGCTCAAGGGTTTATACTCAATTATACAGTCATTCAAAATAAGACAGTATGCTGAAGTCCGATCTGGTATATCCGTATTGCTTTCAATTTCCACTCTCACATCTACAACCGGACCTCCTTTCAAATTATCGGTTTGCCTTGAGCAATCTATTACAAACAATGGTGCTAACTCTTTAAATTGTTTTTCACTTAATAAAGGTTCCGAGCGACGTCCATAATACGACTGTTGGAATCTTGTGTATTGTTCGTATAATAAAGCAAAATTATTATTAGCAAAATTTATATTTAGATTTTCATATGGAAAATAGTTTGAATTTAGATACACTCTAACGTCACGAATATTGCAATGGTCAAACCGCGACATATCTGCGGACGGGCTATTTTTTCTATCCGTCTGTAAACCAATGATTACATATCTTGGTTTTTCTATTTGCGATGAAGTTTTTATAGACCAAGTATGTTTTGTAGTTTTAGGCAAAGCAGGATATTCATACAAATCCCAATTTCTAAAAATCATTTGTAGTGAACGATCTCTCTCTAAGACTTTAAGTAAACTAATCTTTTCTTTGTCTGAAACTTTAACATGTGGTACTCTCCATATGATTTTTTTTAATCTGAACGTCTTCTATTACGTCACCTGTGTTAAGCATTACAGAATTTAAGTTAGTATTACTTCGTAACAATATCAGTTCATGTCTACTATTTATAACAACCTTCTTAAAATCTTCGGCATAACCTAGAATATTACAAAGTGGGATGGAAGCAGAAAAATTACCATTATTTACATTTTTTATACCATCGATATTCCAACCCCAAGCGTGGGATATTTTTGATTCGTTTTCATTCATCGATAGTAACGATTTCATTGTAGTAGTAATACCGACATTTTTTATTTCATCAATTTCCACTCCGTTTAGTTCATACCTTATATCTTGGAATAAATAGAGCAAAGCGTTGTTTGTAAATTGCACACTACTAGCCGTGTCTTTTTGATCATGTTTCTTGACGATGACGGTTCCTTCTAAATACAGGGTACTGGCTGATGGTAGTATGTATAGATCTTGCTGATTTATAGGAATTCTAATTTCATCATTTCTATTAAAACTTGTTACATAAGGTTTGTATGAATGAAATTCTATTCCTTCGACTGTGTTGTCATAAGTAGGAGTGGACAAAACATCTAAAATATTCATTTTAGTAAGCCAATTGTTTTAAGAAATAGTTTATTGTCTTCCGTTAATTTTATTCTTTTATTAGAGCGAGCTCTTATTTGCTTAATAGCTTGAGAAGTACTGTTGTTTTTAATTTGTTGCGATTCATATTTATTGTAGTCGATCATTTTTTCTTCTAAGATGTAGATAAAGTTGCACTTCTTCACCTCGCAAATTTATTAAACTATTATTTATATCTAACAGTCTGATATGTATGCAGCTTATATTATTCTGATTGATTGGAAAATATATTGCGTTTTTTTGGTATTTCTATAATCCGATATCCTGGAGGTACGTTGAGTGCAAATTCATGCACTATGTGACTGGGTTCTCCGTTTATGTACGAACCACTCACAATATCACATTCGATCCTGATCACGGTTGTAGGCAAAATGTTAACTGGAAACTCGGACACATGCCATTTATTTGCTTTCAAAATCTGCTTTTTAAATCCCAATATACTAGCAAACGTATCTTCTTTGTCAAAATTTATATTTTTAGTGCAATATAAAGTAGTTTTCAAAGTATTGTTGTTGCACTGTAATTTAATTGTGGCATCTTTTACTTCAGATTTTATATAATCGCTAATATCTTGCAATTCGTAACTGCCCTCAGGTATCTCAATAACTTGATTGGATATAGCTTGTTATTTCTTGTATCAATATTTGGAATAGAATTAAATGTTGAAAAATGTAACAACGCACATTCATACTGACCATATAACTGCAGAGAGTTAGGATAGTAGGTAGATAAATCTGAGGAATTACCTGTAATCGACAAGGTGAGAGACATTTTGCAAATGGTTGAAATGAAAGACGATCATATGATTTATAGTTTTTATTCCAAAAATTTCTTAAGTATTTCAAACACAAGTATCCGCAATTTACAGTATTAAACTTTTGTAACCTTTTGTAGTTATAATACACCTTATTGTTTTTAAAATACCTCATTAGTTCTGTTGGAGGTTTTAAATCTCCAAAGCTATCAAAATATTCACAATAATGATTTATTTTTATATAAGCTACCCAATGCGTACCTTCATTTATGGATTTGTCTAAGTTAACGACACCACATTCTATGTCTCTTGGCTTCCCTGGTAGCTGATCTTTCATATATACTCCTCGAAAGTATGGGATGTCTCTAGCATACTTTCGAATATCTATGTTAGTAAGGGCACGCTTAGGTAGCTTAGTATTTAGTTTTTTATAGATTTTATAAACAAACCTTTACCCTGTTTATATGATTTAATATATAAACCTTTGCCTAAAGCTAAAGCTTCCATACTCTTGTTATGTCTTGTATCTTTCAGTTTCTTTCAAATTTTGTTGAGCTGCCTTGTAATCGTTAACTGTCTTAGCAATACCTGCTGCACCACCAGCCAAAGTTCCTAAGGCGGATAAACCAGCAAATATAGGGATTAAGGGTAGAATACCTCCAGTCTTTGGTACGGGTATAACACGAGGTATGCGAATATTTTGGATTTTCTTGGCAATTTTTTTTGCAACCAAATGAGCTGTGGTAATCAAAGATTTATCATCTTTTGGTTTGAGTTTTTTAATTTTGGATCTTATTTTTGACAAGAGATGGTTGAAACTCTTAATACCGGCACCTGATTTTAATTTAGCTTTCATAACTTTACTTACTAACCACGAACTTAGTTTTTCTCCTTTTCCTGCCGTTTTAGATTTTAGCCGCTGTTTAGCCATGTTAAGTAATTGTAAATCTGCTTTATGGCGATTTAATAAATCTGAATGATTTTCGTAAGCAATATCGTGTTGCATACAAGCTTCGTCTAGCTTGTTCACGCCTACGTCACCACGTTGTAATCGTTTTTGAAGTTTAGTGCCTGGACCACAATAATTGTAACCGGGCAAATGTAATTCAAATGGCAGATTATTAATTATATAAAATTGTTTTAAAAAACAAAGAACCGACTTCAAAACACAACTAAAAAGGGAAAAATAATTTTAAGCCTACATCAAATCAAGAATAGTTATATAAGTAGAATCGAAGAGTTTATTTCATGTACTTAAAAAAAACTATTTTAAATTTTTATGAATCCTGTATTCTTGGAGTCGGTGCCAGCAAAGAAAGACAATTGAAAATAGTTTTTTTAACAAACATTAAATTGTTCTTCTTAGATGGCACCAACTTCAAGAATACAGGATAAATAAAAATTTAAAATAGTTTTTTATAAGTACATGAAATAAACTCTTCGATTCTACTTATATAACTATTCTTGATTTGATGTAGGCTTAAAACTATTTTTCCCTTTTTAGTTGTGTTTTGAAGTCGGTTCTTTGTTTTTTAAAACAATTTTATTTTTACATTTTTAGTGGTTAGTCATGATATTTTTTAAGTTTTAGCTATAGAGAGCCAAATAAACTTCACGATCAAAAAACCTCTGGCGTATACCAGGCAGGCAACCAATTGCGAGCAAATTGAGCTGTATGCTAGCGAAGCGAGCGCGAAAATATTCACCGTATTTGTTCGAACCGTTTGAGCATAAAGAAGTCCAAAGCAGCACAAATTACATAATGTTTGTTGTATCAAAACGTAATTGAACCAATTGCGAGCGAAGCGAGCCGGATGCGAGCGAAGCGAGCTATGCGCGAGCGAAGCGAGCGCGAAAATTTTCACCGTATTTGTTCGAACCGTTTGAGCATAAAGAAGTCCAAAGCAGCACAAATTACATAATGTTTGTTGTGTTAAAACGTAATAGAACCAATTGCGAGCGAAGCGAGCCGGATGCGAGCGAAGCGAGCGCGAAAATTTTCACCGTATTTGTTCGAACCGCTTGAGCTTGAAGAAGTCCAAAGCAGCACAAATTACATAATGTTTGTTGTGTCAAAACTTACTAGAACCAACAGCGAGCGAAGCGAGCCGGATGCGAGCGAAACGAGCCGGATGCGAGTGAAACGAGCCGGATGCGAGCGATCCGAACTATGCGCGAGCGAAGCGAGCGCGAAAATTTTCACCGTATTTGTTTAAACCGTTTGAGCATAAAGAAGTCCAAAGCAGCACAAATAACATAATGTTTGTTGTTTCAAAACGTACTAGGACCAAGGGCGAGCGAAGCGAGCTGGACGCGAGCGTATCGAGCAATGCGCGAGCGAAGCGAGCGCGAAAATTTTCACCGTATTTGTTCAAACCATTTGAGCATAAAGAAGTCCAAAGCAGCACAAATTATATAATATTTGGAGTGTCATAAGCCCAAAACATCCTGGGGGAAAGTCGAACGAAGTGGGATAACTCCAAGCGAAGCGAGCCCGTAAATATTTTTTTTATCCGTTCGAGTGTCTAGTCTATTAATATATTATCAAATTTTACATGAGTGAAATCTGTATTGCCGTATGAGCGCGAAGAAGTGAAATAGGTTATCGAGTTATTTGGGTATCCCAAGGGAATAGCAATGACTTTTAAGATAAAAAGTAACCTTCGTGTTATACAAGGTCTAGTCTACCCCCATATCAAATTTAAGCGAAATCAGTGTGTCATGTGCTATTTGGTGCATCCCACGGGAACAGTAATTATTTTCGGGATAAAAAGTAGCCAATGTGTTAACACATAGTCTAACCTATCTTCATCTCAAATTTCATCAACATCAGTACAGCCGTTCGGGCGTGAAGAAGTTATAAAGATTTATGTGTTATTTGGTGCATCCCACGGGAACAGTAATTATATTCGGGATAAAAAGTAGCCTATGTGTTAACACATAGTCTTACCTATTTTCATCTTAAATTTCAAGAATATCAGTACAGCCGAACGAGCGTGAATCTCTCTTCGGGCGTAAATATAACCTAACTTTTTAGGTTTTCCTTCGATTTCCCTAGGAATCCATCATCAGATCCTATTTTGGTGACAATGGGACCAATTCAGAACCATACTCTTTCAATTAAAAAAAGAATTTTGAGAATCGATCCACAAATGGCTGAGAAATCGGTGAACATACATAAAAAAAAAAAAATACATACACGTCGAATATATAACCTCCTCCTTTTTGAAGTCGGTTAATTATTAACAAGTCCACCACCTTGCATTGTTTAAATCATAATGAAATTATTATAACTAAATTTATATTAAATATACTTTTTAATTTAACCTACAATGTCAGTTTTGTTAATCCAACTATTTTCTTCCTTGCTTAAACCCAACAATTTCACATACAGTTTCTTAGCTTTTCTTTTTAAAACCTTTTCTATCAAATAAGTGTTTGGACAGTTAGACTTTTGAAGTTCTTGTTCGTAAAAAGTTCCTAGTATTAGTTGCTTACGTTGATCTTCTATATGATAAGTCACAGGTATAGTCTTGTTAATCTTTTTGATAGTGAATAACTCAGTTGACCAATTGGGTGTGTACCCTTTTTCAAAAATATGTTTGTATTTGCTGATACGAACTTTATCGCCAATTTTAAACCTAGGTTTTCTCGAGCTGGATACCTGTTTTACTGTTTTTTTAATATTGTTTCTTATTGTATACTCGTTACGTTTATTAACATCACAAGGCTTACATTTTATAGTACGATGCTTTGTATTGTTATACATGTAAATTATATCTTCCAATTCTGAACCAACCCATTTATAATTTCCACTAAAACTAAACCGTTTAAATAATTTATGTTTAATAGTTTTAATCAACCTCTCTACAATTGACGCTTTTTTAGTAGAAAAAGACGAGTAGTGATTAATATGATATTTTTTCATTAACGTTTGGAATTCAGCGTTATAAAATTCTGTTCCTAAATCAGTTTGTAAGTGGATAGGCTTGCGTTGGCTTTTGGCGAGTATTCGATTAAAAGCGTGAGTAACACAATCCTTATTTTTCGATTTTAGTGGTTCTGTCCAGGCGTATTTTGAAAAACAGTCAATAACTATTAAAATATAGCTATATTTTTTGTTGTAACTTTTCACGTGTTGCATATCTATTAAGTCAGCTTGCCATAAATCATCAATACCTTTTAGTATAACAGATCGACGTGGATAATTTTTCCTTGCCATTCTATGTATTTCATTTACAATCTCTTGTTTGGTCATTATGCTGATTTTTTTAGTTTAAAAAAGTTATCGACTTCTGCTTTCGTATAAAACTTGTCTTCTAAATGAGTCAAGATTTCTAATAACCCGGCTTTTAAAGTCTTTTCAGTGGAATTTTGAGTATCTCCTATGATTCTTGTACGTTGTGCCTCAAACAATTGTCTAAGTTCATGTATTAGGTTGTCTTTAAATCGATCGACATATTCTTTGTTAACTGCATCGTCTGCTTCTAAAGGTAATCTGACCCCCCTGAGTCTAGTGTTTTTCAAATTATAATCTCCATTTTCAGATTGTATTAAAGCATTACTATTATACTCAAGTATTTCGGATAAACGTAATCTTTTATGAATGGTGTGTCCAAATTTATCTACATTCATGCTTGATGTCTTTCGTGTATAAAGGTTTATAGTAAAATGAATGAAACACACTTTATATCAATTATTTATTAATAATTTTATTTTCACGTAACTCTTCAATAATAGATATAATTTCATTATCTAATCCTGTGTTACCAGCATCTCTGGAAGCAATCAATAATTTCAACCTCTCTACTAGTTCATTAGGGTCATCCCAGTATATGAAATCTACATTTTTCCTCCACATTTTTGTCATAGGTAAACCTCTTCCTTTATATTTGCCACCTTGGTATGTGTTTTGGAGAGTAAAAAGTGGCTTTATAATTTGCATATATTTTTGACCTTTATTACTTTTGATTGGCTTCGAGCTGTCGAAGTCTCGACGATGAGCATTTGTATCGATCAGCATCGATTTGTAATTCAACAAATCACTTTCAGTTACCAAGTCTAAATCTACTTCTTTATTGAACAATAACTCTTTCAATCCAGGAGTTTTCCGGTATGCATGACCCATCACTGTGATTTTATCGTTGTTAATAGTTACACAAGCAGAACCCAGCATTAATTTCTTGTTTACAATACGTACACCAAATGGTACATCTAACGGCGCTTCTGTAGAAACTGACCAGGAAGATATATAGCTGTCTTCATTGTTATCAAATGATTCATACGAAGTGTTACTAACGATATCAGGTTCGTTTTCATCTGCATTACTAGCATTATGATTTTTTATACTAATGTCATCCTCCAATATTCGTTTGTCAAAAGAAGGAATATTTATATATTCGTTGGTGTCAGGTAAAATACTTTTGGCTCGCTTACTATTCTTAGCTATAAGGTTAAGAGGTTCTGTTACAGGCTTAAAAACTGAATCCAATGCTTGATTTTTATCATTTTCAAAATCTCTCATTTTTCGCACTTTTCTTTTGACAGCTTCTGCCGCATCAACAATTTGTCTTTTTAATTGTGTTTCCATTATATTAAAAAGGTTGTATTCGAGTAAGAGTTGTATATAGAATAAATACTTAGAGAAGATAATGGTCTTTAAATATGATTCAGATATGGCAATAGTATTTATATAGAATTATTAATCGAAAACGACGAAAGTGTCCAATTTGTTTCTGTAACACCCATTATTTTTAGGACAATCTTTATTAATCACAACGTAGCTAAAAGGTTCATCACTCCATATTTTAGAACACATTTCACGAAAATCAAGCCATCTCATGTCAGTGTTAACGTGTTCTTCATAAACATGTTTTAAATTAATATCATCTTGCTTGAATAGTATGATTAAGTTAGCATTATCTCTCACTAGCTGTTTTGGTACCTTACTGTAGGTTTGGTTTAGATAAAAACAATCGATATACTTGTGTCTACCCATGGCAAAGTAATCACGCATATTATTTTGATTTTCGCAAGCAACATCATCGAATATAATCACCGAGTTAGGTTTAGCATCCTGAACTTTTAAAACTTCATCACTTCCTTGATATTTGTGAAATGATGCGCCAGGCACATGCTGTAAAACCTTTTCCAAAAACATGTATTTAGGTTGGTGTAAAGTTTTTGAATAAACGTAAATATTTTGAAACTTTAAACCATTTTCGTGTATAAGAAGTCCAATTAATAAATTTGTTTTTCCGCAACTTGACGGTCCACAAATAATGCATCGAATTGAGTTAGGTAATAATTCTCCATGTTGTATGACGTTCTTAGAAATATTGTCACATATAGTGTTTATCATTAATGATTGTGACTGTTTAACGAATCTCATGTTTAATGCGCGTAGGTTTGATTTATAATGAGTAAATTAAATATAAACACAAACATTTATGACCACCACTATGAGACGCACACGCGTTAATTCGATCATTGAATTGGAGCGCGTTATCACGACGGTGTTCTAAGATTTATTTCGTTGACAAATACAATGAAAAAATATTTTTGAAATCAATTCAACATGTCAAACGTATAATATTGGGCATTCTGCAAAACCGATGTTGCGATGGCAAAACGGAGTTTTGCCGAGCAACAAAGCAAAAAAAATATTTTTGAAATCAATTCAACATGTCAAACGTATAATATTGGGCATTCTGCAACACCGATGTTGCGATGACAAAATGGAGTTTTGCCGAGCAACAAGGTGGGGCAGAATGCCCAATATTATACTACTTAGCGAGATCTTTTCAATCAATATTTCTACAGACAAAAAGGATTAGTCTTTTTCTTTGGAAAATTAAATAAAATATCTTCTAAAAACAAAATCTTCATGTGACCACAATAAAACTTAGTACCTTACACACTCTTCTTCTTCTTCTCCTTTACCATTTCCCACTAGGTGGGGTCGGCACAGCCTGTTTTTCTCTTCCACGCCACTCTATCAGCCGTCATCTCCACATTCACTCCCTTCTCATTCATATCCTCCTTCACACAATTCATCCACGTCTTCTTTGGTCTACCTCTCCTTCCGCTACTTCTTACAATCATATCCATACTTCTCCTAGTCACATGCATCTCCTCTCTACGCATTACATGTCCTACCACGCTAACCGTCCACTCTTCACTTTCTCTGAAACAGGCGCCACTTTCAAACTTCCTCTAATACACTCATATCTTACCTTGTCCATTCTTGTTACTCCACACATCCATCGCAACATTCGCATCTCTGCCGCATGCAATCCTCTCTCATGCACTACTTTCGTCGCCCAACACTCGGATCCATACAATACGACAGGTCTAATGATCAGTAAGTCTAGTACCTTACACACTAAGTAAATTATATAGTGTGTAAACCTTACACTAAGTTTATCTTTACAATTATGCAACATAAAACGACAGTATTTAAATTGTGTATAAAAAATAACAATCAGACTAGCTTAATAATTACGAGTAAAGTAGGTACTTTAGTTTAGTCTTTGTATATAGATACTATTCAATATTTGTTATGAATGGACAGTCTACGAACGAAACGGGAAGGGGGCGGGGGGCACTGTCGGTCACTCGCACACCGCGTGATAGAGCCAGGCGCGAGCGGAGGCGCGTTATTATGTTTTTGAAATTTTTGACTGAATTTCTCGATTTCTCGATTTCTCGACCACTTTTTTCTCGTCTCGAGTAAAGCAAAATTTCCCGGGAATTCTCGGTTCGAGAACTCTCGTAGAGAAACTCTAGATCCGATATTAAAAATTCGTCCATAGAATAAAAAGTTTTCTGCCTGTTTCATAACCATAAACATTATCATTAGAATTAATGATCAAACGAACTTGCCTGTGTGAAGTCGATCAGAATTATGCGAATGACTTTTGAAGCGATAAATAGACAGAATAAAAACGATCAAATGAACGAACGAATTTTGAAATTCGAATTTAGAAGAAAATAAGTTTATTCCACAAATGAGGTCAGATACAGCCCGTGCGAAGCCGGGACGATCTGCTATTCAGTTATATAGCAAGTACGATTGCTACTATACACTGTGTACACTACAAAGTGGGCAAGTCAGGGGAGGTCAGGCAGCGGTCCAGATATAACCGCCGCGATATCGGACCTCTGTGCCACTGCGATGCGCGTTTCGTCATCCACGCGTCTCTACAACAAACATGAACACTTTACTACATTTGATTTACTTATTACTGCATGAGGAAGAAAGAAAAGAAATAGTCCCATCTACAATGTTTTTTTCGGAAAGTAAAGGCTGAGTTAATAGGTTAAATAAATGGCCAAGTGTTGAATGATTCAGTGCCAATATTTTAGTATAATGGCAAAAACCACGTTTGTTGTATGTAGCCCCCTTAGATATTAGGTAATTTTATTATAATTTACGTGTAAAGTCAAAAAATAAGTAAATATTCTCTGATGTTTAGAAAGACGACAAAATGGCGTTTTAGATCGAATAAAAATTTATTTTACCTGACATTCAAAGTTAATATAAGTAAGTAATACATTCTGTAAAATTTTTAGGCGTCTACCTGTTATCGTTATTAATAATACAAAACCGAGTTTTCCTATTGTAAGGGAACTACGTTAATATTTTCCGGAACCGTAAAAAACCACCATTTTGCGGCGGCCCTCTCGATTAAGAAATGTTATGTATTTCACCAGTCAAATCCATTCATTTGATACATGTTGGGCCAACAATCCGTCGGTACAAACCTCGATATAATAATAACTTATTAAATAAAGATACAAACACAAGTAGCGTTTGCCAGTTATTCTGCCGCCAAGTAGTACTCCGCAAATACTACTGTGTTCCACGAAATCCACTGATCCTTTAGAAAGTTAAAGGTAAAAATAATAACTATGGACCCCACACAAAGTTTTAGTCCAGAAATACTATCTGCTCCTGTGTTTGATAATTCCACGACAATCCGGTAAAAATGTATAAATCGACTTATTTGCTCGAGAGTCGAACGAATAATGCAATTGTTCTTCATAGGTAAGCCAAATCTGCTATAACATTCTATATGAGATTTGGCTTACCTCAGGTAGAGGCCGTAAATTTAGACCTTAGTGAATCTTGGTAAACATTGTAAACTGTTCACGTAAGGCATCTTAATATTTTCGCGTAGAAAACGGTCACACTTACTTATTATTAAAAGTTGGCACTTTATTGGCACACGCGGATCTCGTCGGCGGCGGTCCATGTAACACTCGCTGGTGACACATGGTGCTCGGAAAGCACCGAAACTGTTCCACTCATTCCAACTTTTAATAATATGTAAGTGTGACCGTTTTCTAGTCCGTCAGGAATCGAACCCGGGACCCTCTCTCTGGTTGTCTATCTGTCCGTCTGTCACCAGGTTGTATCTCAGAAACCGTAAAAGTAGAAAGCTGAAATTTACTCTTTTTACATATCAATAATGGTAACAGGTACACGCCTAAGTCTTAGATTTATAGATGTACTAGCTGACCCGGCAAACGTTGTGTTACCTTATCACTTAGGGGTGCGGAAAATAGATAGTAGCAGATTCTCAGACCTACTTACTGAATACGAATATAAAATTTGGTAAAATCGGTCAAGCCGTTTCGGAGGAGTACGGTAACTAACATTGTGACATGGAAATTGTATGAATATATAAGACTAGCTGACCCGGCAAACGTTGTTTTGCCTTAAAAATATATAGTAGCTGATTCTCAGACCCACTAAATACGCATATGAAATTTGGTAAAAATCGGTCAAGCCGTTTCGGAGGAGTACGGTAACTAACATTGTGTCATGGAAATTTTATAATTCTTTATTGGACACATAAATAAAAAATGGCACAGTAAAAAACAATTAACTTAAAAAAACCACCAATTGTGCCACAATTGGCGGCCTTATCGCTTAAAGCGATCTCATCCAGGCAACCTTTGGATGGAAAGGAATTTATAAACGACTAAAGAAGGACGTAGTGTACAATAAAGAATAATAAAAAACATACATATAATATTAATAATCTTATCTTAATTTATATAAATCTCGTGTCACAATGTTTGTCCTCAATGGACTCCTAAACCACTTAACCGATTATAATAAAATTCGCACACCATGTGCAGTTCGATCCAACTTGAGAGAAAGGATAGTATAAATCTCAAATTATAGTCGCAATTTTAATTTACTGCTAATTATTGTCTGTTATTATTTGACAGTCACAATTATCTGTTAACTCCAAATGATTCTAACAGATGTCGATACCTTTCGACAGGGTTGAGTAAGTAATCAATAGATGGCACTGCTATGGTAAATCTACGAACGTGTCATATAAGCTACACTATCTATTTTTCATACCCTTAAGTGAGGCAAAACACAGTTTGCCGGGTCAGCTAGTATTATATATTAGACAACAGTTTAGCTCTGAGAAGAACTTTTGCGTATGTGTAGTTAAAAGAACAAAATCAAAAAAAAAAACCCGAAAATTATTAGACTTCGCGCACGAACGCTGCGATGGGAGCCAACCTCGCGACTGAGCGGCGCGGGTACCTTACTCATAGATCTAAACACCCCTCCCCCGCACACGCCCTCATCGCAACGGGCCGTGCAGCAGAAATCGTAATATTTTAATTTCACCATAACTTCAAAACCAAACGTCCAATTTTAATCATTCAAAGACCAAATATTATCAACACAAACTGTTCTTATTGATGAAATAATTTATTTTATAGATAAGGATTAATAGTGTATTGCTTAAAATCGCTTCGTAAATAAGCCATTATTTCTCGTACAAAGTAAAGGATAAAAAATGGTTATTGTGGGTTATTCCTAAGAGATAAACATATACCATCACGGACTTTTTTGTAGACCTTTTTAAGTTGTACAATACTGTAGTAAATTGTTTTGATCTATCTTGTAGGATTCAGTCAGCGTTTGCAATGTAAGCGCAAAAAATGTGTTTTTTTTACGACCTCACATTAAAAACCTCAAAAATTGTAGCCTATGTGTTATTCTGATGTATAAGCTATAGCCTATGTGTTATTCTGATGTATAAGCTATATTGTGGTAAAATTTCATTCAAATCCATTCAGTAGTTTTTACGTGAAAGAGTAACAAACATACATCCATACATCCATACATACAAACTTTCGCCTTTATAATAGTAGTAGGAGTAGGATTTACCATTTCAAACAAAGTAGTAGGTACGCCCTATTTTCTCTCATATTTATTGCCTTTATTGCCATATTTTATTGAAAACATAACTGTCCCAGTCACACGTAATTAACTAGCTATTATTAAACCTTCGTCGTGTTATATCGGTGGCGGGAGACAAACATACAGCAGTGATAAGCTAACCGGTTCAAACCGGCGCGCCAGTCGGCGGGGGGCCGTTACACTCACACAGACACAACTCATATACGTAACTCGTATATGTGTTCACTCACACTAATGCAAGAGATAAAGCCGGGTCGTTCTATCGCACTCGTATAGAGGCGAAAGTCTAGTAAATAATCTTAATATGTAGCGCCTGTAGCTCGACTGACGCGATCATCAAGGTTTAAATCAA
Organism: Mellilla xanthometata; assembly: GCA_035578125.1. Taxonomy (NCBI): domain Eukaryota; kingdom Metazoa; phylum Arthropoda; class Insecta; order Lepidoptera; family Geometridae; genus Mellilla; species Mellilla xanthometata. The sequence goes on from JAPUBQ010000045.1 coordinate 1,123,397, forward strand.
ATAAATCAAATCAAATCATCATTTATTTACAGACAAGGACCATACAGAAAATAATAAAAACATATAAAATTTTGGTCATCCGATACAAATATCAAATGTCATAAAATAAAATATAAATAATATAATTAATTAAATTATAATAGTCGATAAGCAACGGTCGATATAGACAGAGTCTGGAAGGTAGACCATACCATAAGTCTTTTAAAATTAAAAAACGGCATTTTCATCTGAGCATTACCGTGTGTCGCATGACAAGTTAAATTGTAGATCTTAGTACTAGCACAGAATAATAACTTGTGTACTAGCAGTCGTAATGCCAAGTCAGATGCCTTCGAGAGGCATGCATTTCGAAGAGTGCGCAAAAGACACAAGTCTTTTAAAATAAAAAGTGGCATTTTCATCAGAGCGTTACCGAGTGTCGGATGACACGTTAAATTGTAGGCCTTAAGTCAAGCAGTCGTTAAGTCAGTCTTACTTAGTACAAGCAGTCAGAGACCTTCGGGCGGCTTGCATTTTGAAGAGTGCGCGTCGGAATTACAAAAGGTAATTCCCCCGGACCCTTTCCACTATCGGACGAGCAGGGAGACGGCTAGGAGGCACCACCATACAATTACAAGCATCCCACTACATGTTCCCACTGCTGGGACTCGGAGCCTTCTCCCACGAGGAGAGAGATATAGACCAAAATCCACCACGCTGGCCAAGTGTGGGTTGGCGGATGACACACGTCTTCGGATTTTGGGGTCCTCAAGCATGCCGGTTTCCTCACGATGTTTTCTTTCACCGTAAAGCGAGTGCAAATACCACATATAACTTGAAAAACAAGTCATTGGTGTAGAGCTGGGATTGAACCAGGGGCCGTCTGATTGAAAAGCAGACGTTATTACCACCGAGCCACACTCGCTTTTTTCCATACAATTGAAGTTTTTAAAATTACGCACATATACCTATTGTGCGGACCATTAAACTGTGGAACTCTTTGCCGGAATTCCTGTTCCCTCTGAACTATAACCTCACTGTCTTCAAGACGAGAGTGAATTGGTTTCTTCTAGGCAAGCGCCCTCCAAACTAGACCGCATCATCACTCAATATCAGGTGAGTTATAGTCACGCGTAAGCCTATCATAAAAGTAATTGGACAAGTGTGAGTTGGGCTCGCGCTTGAAGGGTTCCGTACCAATGTTGTATGGGAGCCCCCATTAAATATTTATTTTAAGTAAATTTTTATCGTTTTATTTGATAGCTAATATTCATTTTTTATATTATATTCTGTGAACATTTTAAGTGTCTAGCAGCTACTAGTATGAGGACCCCCCTTAATATTTTTAATTTATTTTTAGTATTTGTTGTTATAGCGGCACGGGAAATACATTTTTTTTAACCCTAATTTATACACCCCCCCCCCCTAATTTATTATAATTTATTTTAAAAGTTAATACATAATTGAATATTCTATGAATGTTTACAGTGTTTACTAAGTGTCTTGCTATATAGCTACGAGTAGATTGAAATAGTTGCGTCCTTGTCAGTATATATTGTTTCGCAAGTAACTGCGAAATGACCGTTACACAGACGCAGCCGTTTCGCTAGTGGAGTTTCGCATCGCATAGCGTCACCACGCGTTCTGTCAGAGAGGACAGAATTTCGCAAAATGGACGCCGAAAATATGAAATGACAATGACATTTCTTTGCGAAAGAACTGCAGTGTACTAACATTCCGCAGATGTTTCGCTACATCAATTATTTCGCAAAGACTCGCAGCCGCATACGAATGCGTAGATGTACTACTAAAGTCCAGAATTCCGTTTTTACCATTAACGTACGGAAACCCTAAAAATTACCACAGCCAAGCACGATGCTCTTAAAGATAGCATATCATAATCACGCAGAGCCTGAGAGCTTGCAGCACGCAATGGACTGATTTTTACCAATGATCGCCTTTATCTGACAGATATACGTCTGTGCTGAAACTTGCAGGTGTCCAAGTCAAAGTCAAAGTAATTTATTGATAGCAATACAGTTACGAGTCACACAATAAAGTTAAATATAATATAATCAATATAAATGACAATATATTCAAATATAAATGTCCACGTAAATATAATATAACGTGTAAATATAAGTTATCCACGAGATAGGTCTTAGGATAAATAACATCACCGGTGACTCTCGCTCCGGGTCGTTCTTGGTGCAGAGGTTGGCCATAGCTATTCAGCGCGGTAATGCAGCGAGCGTGATGGGCACCTTTGCACTGGGGGCGAGCAGGGGCGAGTTATTTGATTAGTATTAATTTTAGTTTTTAATATGTGACATTTATATTGGACGAATGTAATAAATTGAAATATAAATGTTATAATTTGTACTACGAACGTAGTGTCAAGCTAATTTTTGTCCAAGGCAAGGCAAGTATATTGTAACTCACGACGCGTACCTACACTACGCACTGTTATATTATACGTGTCTGTTTGTGTGTATGAGGCATCGTAGCTTCTGAATGGATGAATGAACCGTTTTTAGGTTCCCGTACCTAAAAGGTAAAAACGGGACTCTATTACTAAGACTCCGATGTCTGTCTGTCTGTCTGTCTCCAAGCTATATCTCAGAAACCGTAATAGCTAGGAAGCTGAAACTTTCACAAGATATGTATTTCTCGTGCTGCTATAACAACAAATACTAAAAATAAAAAAAATGAAAATATTAAGGGAGGTCCCCATACAGTAAACGTGTTTTTTTTTTTGTATTTTTTTGCTATATCAATAACGGTAGAATGTAGACACCTAAAATTTAATGTTAACCACCTAATTTTCACGGAATAGTAAACGTAATGTATGTAGATACATTATCTTTTGGGGGCTCCCATACAACAATGGTATGGTAGCCGGGTCAGCTAGTAAAATCTAATAGAAGCACGCAAGCCCCTAGATAGATACTTGACATTTTCACGATACTAACATCCTTACACGCACTTTTATCGTGTCTAGACGGAGTGGAGATATCCGAGATTATCTATCTCCTTCTTATCTATCTATCACTGTCACTTGAAGTGCGCATGGTTGAATATAGAGGACTAAAATAAAAAAACTTAGAAACACAGAACTTTATTAGCCACTGGTGGCGATTCTGCCGTACACTCGACTAAACTAAATAGAAGCCCCGTCTCTTTTTATCTTAGGTGGCCAGAAAGAGACGGCATGTTCTGCACCATAGTCAAAACAACTAAAATCTCGTCAAATGTAGAAAATATAGGCGAATTTAGAACGCGCTTACTTGTATCACCTCTAAAACTGCCTGCACATTCCATATTTGACGTGATTTTAGTTGTTTTGTTTGTGGTTCATTACGTGCCGTCTCTTTCTGGCCACCTAAGATGAAAAGAGACGGGGCTTCTTTAAATTTAGTTAAGTCATGTGTGCCGCTGAATCGCCACCACTAGCAAATCGTCCCGGCTTCGCACGGACTATAAAATTATCTAAGTTGCAGAGAGAAACAAACTATGGCTTAATGTACATGAATTTTTATAGTATTAAATAAGTATAAAATTCCTTAAGTATAAATTTTGAAAGATTGTAATTTTAAATTGACATTTGTAATTATAATTTTAAATTGATAATTATGGATTGATTAATTTTGACATTTATTATTTATTATTCTTATTTTTTATGTTCTTTTTTGTGTGCACTATGGATGACAATCTGAAAATAAGTAAATTATTATTATATGTTACTCAGGGTTAATGTAAGCTACATTAACCCTGAAACCCAAAGGTGAAAGAAGTTTTCAAATCGGTCCAGTCGTTTCGGAGCCTATTTGCGTCAAACAAACAAAAGATCAAACTTTTCCTCCAATATTGGTATAGATAAATCATATACATACGTTAAAGGCAAGTCACACTGTCATTATTTAGACTTAAAAATACTAGTTAAATTAACTAAACTTATAAATTTCATTAAATATTCTACACCGATTCCAATTTTTGTTTCATATCTATTAAATTAAAAAAAAACCTATACTACTTCTTACAAATGAATAATTTTCAATTTCAAAATATCTTTATTGATAATGACAAAATACAATAAATAACAATGCCAGTGTACGTAAAATCCTAGCTGTTATAGATAATATTATAAAATCATTTTAAAACACAAGGCTTATCTAAAACTTACAATATGAGATTTATACAATAATAAACATGGTGATTATATACAATATACAAATAAAATGACAATTTACAATATGCTTGCTTTGAACCTAGCAGAACATTATTAACAAAACTATTAAACATAATGCGGGTAGAACTAACAATACTGAGAATGACTCGCCGGTTTAAGCTGTCGTCATGCGGCCAGCGATGACGCTGGCAGATCGCGGCGTGGCCAAGCGCATAAGCGCGAGCGACTAGCGCCCGAGCACCGCGCCCGTCGCCACCGTCTGATACCGGACGGTAACACAGTCGGAAGCGGCCCACGCGGTGCGGACTCTAATCGCTCGCGCTTATGCAGTGAGGCACCCTAATCTTTTTTGCACTCATTGTACTCAAGAAATAGATGGTGAGGGAGTTTGTATCGACAGTATTTATCGATAAACGGAAGATTTGGTTTACGCGATATGCAAAGTGACTTTACTAAGTTATTTTTACTAAGGGAATTAGAGTGTATATAAAACTTTTCTGATAATTTGTAGATATATACATCTATTCTAGGGAGACCTATATTGATATGCAGATAAAATAAGTTGGTAGGAAATGGTGTATTAAATGCAAGTTTGAGTGATTTATTTTGTAAAACTTGTATTTTTTTTATATTACTTTGACAAGTGCCGCTCCATACTGGAACAAATCCCATACAAATGAATAACGATTCTGCATATTACAATACGAGTACCATATTCAAATATTCGCTTAAATTAAATTATAATAGGGATTACTTTCACAAAAACTCTTTAATTTCTGTTTAAATATTGAGATTTGTTATGTTCTCTGGCAACTTTTTTCTTCACCGTAAAGCGAGTGCAAATCCACATATAACTTGAAAAACAAGTCATCGGTGTAGGGCCGGGATCGAACCAGGGGACGTCAGATTGAAAAGCAGACTTTTAGACGTTTACCCACCGAGCCTTACCAATTAGTCTCCTATTAGACCTTATCAAACATAGACTATAAAATTACTTGGGCAATTTTGTTAATAACTGATCAAATTGCTTTTGGCGCCAACCGTAGTAAATATTAGAAAAATCAATCCATTAACTCGTAACATCATTTTTGACGTGACAACGTCTTAAATTAGGTTGCGGCTGGGAGTCACTTATGAAAAAGTGTAACGCCCGGTAACGTTACGATGGGTCACCGAACGAGAGAGAGGCCCGCCGAATGCCTTGCGTCTCTCTCCCACTCAACTATGATCGGTCTACCGCGCGCGCAGCACGCGGCAGACGTTGTCACGTAAAATCTTCGCCCGTAAAACCGACTTTACAGGCAACCATTTTTTTTAAATTATCAATAGGCTCACGTTTGACCGCAGCTAGCCTGATGTTAAGCTTTACTGCCGTCGAAGATGTAACACGCTTGCCTAGAAGGAACCTATTTACTCTAGATTTGAAGACCCCCAAATTGTACTTCTCGGGAAAAACAGACTCAAGAAGAGAGACTTAAAAACAAACTTAAAAAACTTATTCATTATAAAAAGTTATTGTAAAATAGAAGACTTTCTAAATGACGGAACATTAAAAAAAAAACAAATAAATTAACAGGGTTGCTCATCTGCAGTAAATAATTGCAGTGCCTTATGGGTAATTATGTATCTGTAAAGTGACATAATATTGCAATAAATTCTTTGGCTTTGACTTTGAGAGTTCCATAGCTTCGCAGTTCTCACAATGCAGGTCGAAGGACAACGCTTTGTGCGAATCCTCGGAACTTCGGCAGTGAATCGATGTCTCTTCGCTGTGCCCCTGCTCGTTCTGTAGTGGAATGGAAAAGCGGGAATTAAATTGTCAAGGAGGCTCCTGAGATTCTGGTCCAGAAAATCTTCGTGAGGAAACCATAGCATGGTGGTAGATACTTTTCTGGTGCTAGCGTGGTTGGCTACAGTGTGGTAACATCTTAACAAACCACTAAGCACGGAATATTCCGACAGCTTCCTAGAATGCCAGTAATTTGCAGACTAGGCATTCTGAATCTAAAGCCTTACCTAACTTTTTACTAAAACAATAGATACTAAAAATATAAAATCTAATGAACACTAAATAATATATACATTTATTTATTCATATCAAATATTTAAATCTAACTAATTTAAATACATACATCGGTTGAACCCAAGTCAAAACGTAAGGCTAAGCGTTGTCAAAAATGCCACCCCGAATAGCTCCCTGTCCAAACGTGCCCATTATAGCGGCCGCGTTCCCGCGCTGAATGGTTATCGACACTGAATTTTTATTAAATCTATTGTTTCTTATAAATACACTAGCTGACCCGGCAAACGTTGTTTTGCCTCACTTAGGGGTATGAAAAATAGATAGTGTAGCTTATATGACACGTTCGTAGATTTACCATAGCAGCGCCATCTATTGATTACTTACTCGACCCAGTCGAAAGGTATCGACATCTGTTAGAATCATTTGGAGTTAACACATAATTGTGACTGTCAAATAATAACAGAATATAATTAGCAATAAATTAAAATTGCGAGTATAATTTGAGATTTAAACTATAATAATAACTAATAATAACTTTATTTAATTCAGGTTATTAGGACCCATTTTAATTATAAAATACATTTAACATTTATCGATTAATTTTTACAAAACATCCGACAACTATTCTATCTCTCAAGTTGGATCGAACTGCACATGGTGTGCGAATTTTATTATAATCGGTTAATTGGTTTAGGAGTCCATTGAGGACAAACATTGTGACGAGATATTTATATATATTAAGATTACAGAAAAAAGATTTAAAAACTATGCACAAGCTCAAACATGAAAATGAAAACACTTAGTTAACTGAATATTAAATACCAGAAGCCAAGTTTCCCAAAACGACAAAATAATGTACGTACATTATGTATGTACATTACCGAGTCCGTAAATATAGGAACCAGTAAGAGGTCGGCTGGAACGAGTTATCATTCACCTATTGGCCCGGCAGCTATCGGAGCCGGCGCGAACCGGCTCGCGGCCGACTCGCCGGCTATCGTCAATATACTCGTAACATTACTCGTGTCGCTATTCTAATAACAACTCTACAATGATGGTTTCACTGTTACATCTTTCAAAGCGAAAAGTTTAGACACAAGAATTTGACAACCTCGTTAGCGTAAAGGTTACCATGCCGGACTGCTAATCAGAAGGTTCCGGGTTCGATTCCCGGCCCGGTCAACATCTTTGTGCTTAACTACATTTGTTGGCTGTGGGTCTGGGTGTTAAATATGTATGTATTTATATATAATATGTATGTATGTATATGTAGTATATCAGTTGTGTTAGCAACCATAATACGAACTAGAAATGGTTCAGTGTGGGGGCTAACCAGCCGTGTGTGAAATGTGTCCTATTATATAAAAAAAAAAAAAAAAAATTTAATCTCGAAAAAACTTCCGTATTCTTCTTCTTCGTATCAGCCAATTAGGCCAAGCTAGGGTTGGTTTGGAACTGGCTTCTGTAACACAGTGCATACTAGCACACAAGCCAGGGCTGCCTTTTAAAATGTTACTGTAAATTTGTTTGATTCAATAAATATATATTTGATTTGTTTGTAGTTTCGAAGTTTCTGTTACTTTTCTTTTTAATATAGGGGGCGACTTTCAGTTTTTTGGAAAAGTATTTAATGTACACACACTCGATTTTTACTGTCTTATTATATGAATTAATAAGGTATCCTAGTTACCTATTATTAATGAAATTATTATCCTACTAATCCTATCTACTAATATTAATACCAAAGTTAGTGAGTGTTTGTTACTTCGTCACGCTCGAACGGGTGAACCTATTTAGCAGAATATTTGGTGTGAAGATAGATTAGACTTAGGATTAACACAAAGGCAACTTTTTATCCCGAAAACAATTATGGTTCCCGTGGGATACGCGGGTAGCACAGCGGGGTGCATCTAGTTAAAAATAAGATACATTATAGACTCGACAAAAACTATGATCAATTAAGGAGAAACTTAAATGATGATGATACTTATTACTTAGGTATCAAAAAACCCACTCAGCGCCATCTTTCCACGCCAAAGCGTCTGAAAGTCTGTCCGTAACCAGTTCGATATCAAGGAAATGATACGAAAGCGGTGTTAGCTTGTTCGCAGGGGACTTTAGTACGCGTTATCAGTGCGTTGTCACGTTCCGTAGCTCGCACACGTTCTATAAGTACGCGCCGCGACCGTCACGGATCATTGTGCAAAACGCTCGCAAACTGACCACAACTAAAAACTTTTTACACAAAATAAAAACTTTTTGCACAATTTACGCGCGTAAAAATTTTATGGTTTTTAATCTGTGGTATTATTCAACATTGACTCAGCACGAGTGGTGTATTTAGCCAGATTTAAAAATTATAAAAATTAGTGTTGTGAAAAATGCTAGTGTTCCCACATTGGAGGTCGGAATTGCCTGAAGGGTGTAGGGTGCAGCGATGGATGCCAACGGAGCTGGCTCCATACTTGGCCAGGCCCATGGCCTTGCCAGTGCCCGCGCCGCCTCAGGTGCGAATTATACTAGTAAATATATAAATTAGAACTAGTAAGTAGTAGTTTGGAGTGGAACTCTTTTGTTATACATACGTTTGTATATGAGTCATGTTGCAAATAAGACTATTATCAGGATTTAGTCATCAAAATTGAACTTCGACCTTTAATTTGATTTGGGTAATTGAGTGTTTCTACAAAAAAATATAGATTAGTTTTGTTAAATTCTAGATTAAATATTAATTATTTGCACTTATCTAGTTATATTTAAATTCTTTGCAATAATTTACTTTGATTGACACTCACGCTCTATGACATAAATATTTTTAACAAAGCCCAATGACTAGTCAAGCAAGTAAAATTTAATGACTAGTTGATTGATTCTATCAATCAAATTAATGACATATTGAACCAATCAATAACATATATAATAATAGAAAACTATTTTGTTTATATTTTTTTTTAAATATTTCTTTATTAACCCCCGACGCAAAACCGATGCGGTGTTATAAATTTGAAATGTCTGTGTGTGTCTGTGTGTGTGTGTCTGTCTGTGGCATTGTAGGTCCCGGGTGCCCAATTTGTTTGCTTTCTTTTGTATTGTTGGCAGATGTTTTTTTCAAATATAAAAAATTAATAAGTCTTAGGACCGCAATGTAATAGGTATCAAAGGTAATTGGTAAAATACAAACATTACAACAAATATCAAACCTAAGATGGCCAACCATATAGACCCAAACCAAACTGAGCCGTAAAAAATCTTTTTTTTTGTATTTATTGGTAGAATCTGACACAATGAAGTAAAAAACGTAAAAATATTTTATGTTTTGATTTTATAGAAAAAATATGGGTTTGGGTACGGCAGGTCTATATGGGTTAATCTTATCTTATATGAGCCCCCTTAAATATTAACCTTTAACTATATTTTATTTTTATAACCTGTAAATTCCAGATTTTGCCCTTCCTTATCATTGCTTTATTTGACCTTCATTGTTATAAATAAGACCTATGCAACTACACCTCTTTACAAAAACAAAGTAAGACCTATACAACAAAACCTCTTTACAAAAACAAATTAAGACCTATACAACTAAACCTCTTTACAAAAACAAAGTAAGACCTATACAACTAAACCTCTTTACAAAAACAAAGTAAGACCTATACAACTAAACCTCTTTACAAAAACAAAGTAAGACCTATGCAACTAAACCTCTTTCCTCAACTCCCACAGTTTGAAGACGACGAATCTTCAGGAGGCTCGTCACCCGAGCGAGTTGAAGACACTGGGGATGCTGTGTGCGATTGGCGGGGTTGCGGAGCGCGCTTCCCCAACGTCGCGCGTCTGTCTGCTCACGTCGCCAGGTCACATGCTCTGGCGCACGCGGACGGCCTGTTCTACTGCGGCTGGACCAACTGCGCCAGGCCTCAAAGAGGATTTAATGCCAGGTTTGTACCATCATGTGGCACCAGTTCTCTATAAGTACAATAACGTACTGTGAAATACCGGACATAAGTTAAAAGTAATATAAGTGTACAATGGTGGCGATTCTGCCCTACACACGACTAAACTAAATTTAAAGAAGTCCCGTCTCTTTTCATCTTAGGTGGCCAGAAAGAGATGGCACGTTCTGAACCACAGACAAAACAACTAAAATCACGTCAAATGTAGAAAATATAGGCGACTTTAGAATGCATTCACTTGTATATATCTATCTCTCTCTGCTCAAGAGAGAAGGTCCCGAGTCTCAATAGTGAGAACGTATAGTGGGCTGCTGCTTTATGATTACACCATAAATTTACTTATAAATCGTTAGAATGCAAGAAAAACATTTATTTGGAGCAAACACAATCTTTGTATGAACGTATCAAATAAAATATCGAAATTTTATAGATAATGGTACGGAACCCGCGCTATTTAGCGTGAGCCAGATTCGCACTTGGTCAATTATTTAAATTAGGACTTGGGAACAAAAACATTTTTCCACTTTTGATGGCCGCTTGATCGCTATTCACCTGATGTTAAGAGACATTGCGATATAAGATGGAGCGTGCCAGCCTAGAAGAAACCAGTTCATATTTGCCTTGAAAAGCGCTAGATTATATCATTAGTTATCGGGGAAAAGAGAATTTGGCCAAGAATTTCACTCCAAGCGGTTAGCACAATGAAGGTGGAAGCAAACCGCTTAGTACGAAAATTCGCGTCTTCTTAACTCGCATAACCTTATTTTTCAAATCCGTGGCATAACCAAATGGATATAAGCGAGAAAGATATATATTTATATATCTTAATCTTAAGATCGTAAGTTAATCGAGGAGGCTAACTTACAAACGTGTCCTTTATTGAAGCGAGTCATAAGCAGATTATTATTGTAATATTTACCACAATTTGAAATTGCTTCTCCAGGGTAAAGGTCCCCGGTGTCTGAAACACAAGCTTGTAGCTCAGTTCGGAGCCGGAGACCGATCTCCGAGGAGTGTTCTTAGAATAAGTATACCTTATAACTTAAATTAAGTACCTACACACGAATTTGTAACGTTATGTTAATAAAGATTTATTATTATTATTATTATATTATGTCCGTGTCCACAGATACAAGATGCTGGTCCACGTCCGCACTCACACGAACGAGCGTCCTCACACGTGCACGCAGTGCCACAAGAGCTTCTCGCGCGCTGAAAACCTCAAGATACATCTCCGGTCACATTCCGGGGAGAAACCTTACGTCTGCCCTTACGAGGTGGGTGATTACCGCTATGGAGCCATCCTCCAACATTCTCCAAGTGGCCTTCTTTTACAGTAGTGGGTTTTGAAAGAAAAAAAACTTTTAATTTGGGCAAACACAAACTTTAATTAAAACAAATGAACAATGTTTTTTTTTTTCATATTGATAAGTCTGATTAGTACCAAAACAAGTATAAATAATTTTAGAGTGGTACGGCCTTTATGTTTTTTTTTTAAATATATTTTAGCCGTTTACGAATTATAACGAAAAAAAACTGCAAAATCAAGATTTTGCTCTTATTTTTGCCTTCATCAAAAAGCTTTTTACCCCGGCGTGAACTGACATTTCTCAATGTTTTTGTTAGTAAAGTGTTATTACATATTTAAGTATATTAATAAAACATACAATACATCATATAAATAATGAGTCGTAATCATGAATTATCTTAACACATTGCAAACTTGCACTCTTCAGTATCTAGTTGACATTACTTTGTAATTTGCCCCACTTCATGGAATTTTTACTAAAAGAATGAAGTAAAAAATCCTTAAATCAATGTTTTCTATTCTTTCTTATCAGGATGACAGAGTGAAATATTTTATGAACGGAGACCGGTATATAGGTACATATAATAATATGAGTTTGGGGTAAGATGTTTGTAGGTTTGTGCCAACCAATGTTGCCATTTATCTCCGAAAACTCCGATTCGATTTGAATGCGGATTTCCGTGGCAGGTTCCAATTTTAATTCATGTTATTGCCAATTCACTAGGGACACTGCAGCAACATTTTTTACTCCTACAAATCGATGTTGCCGTGAACCGTAATAATATGTTGAATACAAAAAAAATATAAATGTTTACTACTGTAATTTTTATTGGCCCCGAAAATAATATTTTATGGCGTCCATCTTGTATTTGAAGTTTATTACCGATTTGACAGATTTTCATGAAAATAAACAACAATCGAAATCGGTTCATCCGTTCTTAAACCACGATGTTACAGACAGAAACACCCCACCATTTCTTTGCCGGGAGTTTAAATCGACCAGGATCCATAATAAAATTACATATTATCTATCATTCAAACAAACTAACCATACCCATTCTTTTGTCCCCAGGGTTGCGGTAAAGCCTATTCCAACTCTAGCGACCGTTTTAAGCATACCAGAACTCACGCCGTGGAAAAGCCGTACTGCTGCAAACTTCCCGGCTGCAACAAGCGCTACACCGACCCTTCCAGTTTGAGAAAACACGTCAAAACATACAAACACTTCACCCACGAGGCAGCCCGACGAGAATCATCAGAGGAGACGCTCAGTTCAGACGCTTTGACCCCACCCAAAGAACCTACTACTTTTCCAAACGAAGCATCACCTGCTCCATATAAAATGGCTTCCAAAAACCATATTTATTCTCCAAGAACAGCAATCACGCCACCTAACAACCATATTTACTCCCCTAAAAGACCTACATCGCCTGGACCGTACAAATCTATAACAGAAATTCACTATCCTCAATCAGAAATTGCATACATAAGACCGATAGATCATGTGTACCCTAGAATACCTTCAGAAGAAATGTCGTATATAGAATACACACACATGTACGAACATGCGTATAGGAACTATTATTCAAGTATGAATTACCCAGTATTAAGACCTACGATTAGTGAGAAGATCTACAGCTACGAAGGAGAGAGAGATATGGAAGATCAAATGAGAAAGACAGAGATGGCTATGGATGAAGAGATGCCTCTAAATTTGATGACTAAAAGAATTGAATGCAGACCTATAGAGGAACTAGTCAAATGTACTGATTACCCTTTAGATTTAAGTACTAAAAGTTAAGTTAGGGTGAAAATAAAATTATTTTTAGTGATACTTATGCTTGTTTCATTTTACTTAAGAAACCCAAGAATTCTAAGCAATCATACCTTTATATTATTTTAAAACATTGGTGACATACAGACGGATAGTACAGTCTTAGCAAATGTTAGTTTCCCATAGGTATCCTTAGGGTATGAAACCTTTAAAATAACTGAGCACTCAAATATTAACACTAAATTCAGTTTAAATTTTATCCTTATCGATTTGGAATAAAGTATATTTTAGCTTGTATTAGTGCAAATATTTAGAGTAAGGATACAAATCCTGACTGTAAATATTTGCACTACTTAGAGACTTCATCATGATAAGCGAATCTTTTATCAGTTTGTTAGTAAAATGTTAGGTACAGAAGCACCAAGTCGAATGTATGTTCACACGTACGTAAAATTTATTTAAATTGACGTTATCTTCTAAATTATATAATATAAAAATAAGTCGGGTGTCAACAAATGAATGGTGTCAACAAATGAATACTCCGGTTCTGATCACCGATGGATCAGGTTCGGTTTAGAGACAGGAGAACACAAACCAAGAACGTTTAGAAATCCAAAAAAGACTGACAAAACAGCTTTTTCTGATCTTTTAGAAGAATCTCTTCTAAACACACGGAAAATGGAACAAACAGACACGCTTAAACCATGCGAAATAGAAGAACTCGTCCAGACAATAGTAAAATCTCTAAAAGAAAGTTACGAAAAAGCGTGTCCTCTTCGGACGGAAACCCAGCCACGCGTACACAAAAAAGATAGATGGTGGAATAAAGAACTTAGCACGCTGAGGAAAAAGGCTAGACACCACTTCAATAGAGCCATGAACACAAAACTGGCTGAGGATTGGCAAGAGTACAAAATAGCAAGACACCAACTTAAGGTGCAAATTAAAGAAAATCGCAAAAACACATGGAAGAAATACAGCTCGTCCATTCAATCAGAAAGCGAGACTGCTAGACTCAGGAAGCTGGTATCGAAAAACAAAAGTGTAAAGTTGGGTACCTTAAAGAATACTGATGGCACTTATACTGCTTCAGAAGAAGAACAGTTTGACTTATTGTTAAAAACCCACTTTCCGGACTGTATAAAGGACAATGAAGGAGGATGGCAAACTCAAACTCAACAAGAACCATGCAGAGACGACTGGAACTTTGCCTCGCGCATAGTAACTGAAGAGGCACTCTTATGGGCGATCAGCACCTTCCTGCCCTTTAAGGCCGCAGGAAGTGACGAAATCTTCCCGGCACTCCTGCATTGGAGTGTTGCCAAAATAAGAAACCACCTTGTGGCTCTATACAGATCATGCCTGGCCTGGAAGTATATACCCAAGGCATGGCGGGAAGTTAAAGTAGTATTCTTACCAAAACCAGGAAAATCTGACTACACGGATCCAAAGTCATTTAGGCCAATTAGTCTTAGCTCTTTCTTGCTGAAGACACTAGAAAGACTTTGTGACAAATATATACGCAACGGTCCTCTGATAGACAAGCCGGTGCATCTAAATCAACATGCGTACCAATCTGGTAAATCGACAGAAACCGCGCTACATCAAGTGGTATACAAAATCGAAAGCGCCATCGAACATAAACAATCATGTCTAGTCACATTTATAGACATAGAAGGTGCTTTCGATAAAACGACGTTTCCCAGCATTGTAAACGGGTTGCGGGCACACAACGTCGATGATAGAGTGAACGATTGGATCACAACTATGTTATCAAATAGAGCAGCCAGCATCGAGTCGTCCACAAACTCACGCTGTGTCGTGACAAAGGGATGTCCTCAGGGAGGAGTTCTGTCTCCATTATTGTGGGTAGTGGTGGCAAACGAACTCCTCGAACTGCTCAACAAAGATGGTATTACAACCATTGGATACGCTGACGACCTGGCAATCATGATATCAGGTCTTTTCGAAACAACGCTATGCGAAAAAATGCAAAAAGCACTCAACATCGTCGAAAGATGGTGTGAGCGGCACAAACTCTCAGTGAACCCACAGAAAACCGAAATGGTCCTCTTCACTAGAAAAATTAAAATACCGAAAACATTAAAACTTCCACGACTTTTTGGGTTGCAACTTACCCTTAGCAAAGAAGTTAAATACCTAGGCATATGGTTAGATAGTAAGCTTCTCTGGGGTAAACAACTTGACCATGTTACCACCAAAGCTACAAATATTTTATGGCAGTGTACGAGAGCCGTGGGTAAGGACTGGGGTTTAAAACCCAAATTAAGTCACTGGCTGTACACTGTAATAGTGAGACCAATTCTAACGTATGGTAGCATAGTGTGGTGGCCCAGAACAAATCTTATAACCACCATCACTAAACTACAGAAGCTCCAGAGGCTGGCGTGCTCCATGATAACAGGATGCAATAAATCAACACCCTCAGCCGCCCTGGATATAATACTTGGATTGACGCCTCTGCATTTGCACATACAGCAAGAAGCAATGGCCGCAGCCCTAAGAATTAAATCAACAAACCAATGGAAAGGCGTGGGATCTTGTACAAACCACAGCAGAATTCTAGAAAAAGCAATATCGATAGTTCCTAACTCTGTTCGAGGAACCGACAAGATAGCTAAAACATACTTGGATGGCAAAAGATACTCTCTACAGATGGAGGAGATAAAGCTTCAGAACGCAACGGCGACTGATGTCGCTGTTGACGAGGTTTACATTGTCTTTTGTGACGGTGCAAAAAACAACAATGGAGCAGGTTGTGGATATTACTCACCAGAATTAGGGATTGAGGACTCCATGTCACTGCCTAAAACGACAACAGCATTTCAAACTGAAGCAATGGGTTTACTATTAGCGGCGAGAACAGTGCTGCTAAGAAATTCTGTTGAACATTTGAGTAAAAATATCAAGCTAAATTTCATAACTGACAGTGCTGCAACGATCTACGCACTCAGAAAACCGATAACCAGATCACAAGTCATAAAAGAATGTCATTTGACTCTACAAAAACTGGCAGAGATCTATGACGTTACAGTAACTTGGACCAAGAGTCATAGCACTTGTCAAGGTAACAATAAAGCAGATCTGCTTGCAAAAGAAGGAGCAAAGAAACAAACGATATGCGCTGACATAGCTGATCTCTGCAAGCCGACAGCTATGGAAGCTAGAAATACACTACGAGCACACGCAGAGCGAGAACATCAAAATCTGTGGAACAAAAGAACTGACTGTAAAAACTCAAGACTCTTCTTACCCAAATTAAACAAAAAAGTAACAAATAAATTACTAAAACTCACAAGAGGCGATCTGCGTACGATGGTCGGCATCATTACCGGCCACTGTGATCTTAACTACCACCAACATAAAATAGGGGCGACGGACAGCCCTCTATGTCGAGGCTGTCTGGAGGAAAATGAAACGGTAGAACACGTGCTACTGCATTGTAAGGCAACCAAACAAACCAGAGGGAGTTACGGCCTGATGATAGCAGCTCAAGATGAAAGTTCGCCTCCCAGTGCTAATCTTCAGACAAACAGACCATCTGACGCAACAGTGGTGGAACAGGTATGCCAGCGACCCAGGGCTGTGCTCCGTTACTTCAAGGAGCTCGGATGGCTTGGGTAGGCTGGTAAGGGGGGAATGCACAATACGCCCCTAGCGGGATGTCAGTGCAGGTCTCATCACCCCCACTTCAAATTAGAATTAGAATTAGAAGTCGGGTTTTCCTTCCTGACGCTATAACTCCAGAACGCACGAACCGATTTCCACGGTACAGCATTCGTTGGAAAGGTCTCGGGCTCCGTGAGGGCAGTAGCAAACAACATTCAGGGAAAATTTCAACTACGCGGCGAAACGGAATTCGCCGGGTTTTGCTAGTCACGTATAATTATTATTGTCCTTAAGCCGACTTTACATATAACCAATATTTTATTTTGTGTTTGCATAAAACGTGGTAAAAAAATATACGAGGGTAACACCGCATACAATTAACCTTACAAATAAAATAAATAGGTACGTCTAAAAGAGATTTGAACGTGACGAGACAATGAGATGGCTTACTTTCTTATCTGAACGTGAATTACAACTCTTGTAGGAAAACAATGACTATACAACGTATAAATAGAAACTTATATGACGACCGCGTTGGCGTTATGATTACCATGCCGGACCAACCAGAGCATCCCGGGTTCGATTCCTGGCACGGCAAACTTTTTTGCGACGAATTAATTTTATTGGCTGTCGGTCGATTGGGTGTTTAATATGTATCGGTGTTAAGTATTTATGTATGTATATGTAGTATGTCAGTTGTGTTAGCAACCATAATACAAACTAGAAATGGCTTACCAGCTTACCATGGGGCTAACCAGGCGTGTGTGAAATGTGTCCTAATATTTAAAATATATACGTATTTATATATAGATACAATTGTTGACGATAAATATTGCACTTCGACCTTTGGAAAGAGACGATCGTCTAACAAGTCGAAGCCCCTTTACATCTGATATGAATTGTATTTTAATGTTGATTTTAATATTAAATTTCTGTGTTTATGTTCTCATTATGCGATTCATATTGTCATTCTATTTGAATTGAAATAATTTAATAATGAATAATGTATGAATGTGAATTTGACGAGAACGTATTGTATCCTTTTATTAAACCTATAAATTGTTATAATTAGGATACGTTATGACGAATAAATGATATTCTATTCTATTCTAATTTTGGCTTCTTAGAGCATTATACATTTTTGAATTCGCCTTCTCCAAATTGATGATGGTAAAGTTTAAATAAAAGTCTGCATATAGGAAATCAACTTATTTAATCATCAACTTAATACCAGGATCACATATTCAGTTGGTACAAGAAAAATTGCCTTAGGGCAATTTATAGTACTTATTTATAGGTTAACAAATAAATACTTAATGCTTTGGAATATTTATAAAGTACCAGGCTCGCATAGTATAATAGATCATGTATATTCTAAACAGTAAAATGTCCTTGAAATAATTCTTTCATAAATGGGCTAAATTATAAATCTTTATAATTATGTTACGGGTAATTCTGACCGAGCAAAACCACTTTTTACTGTAAAATTAAGGTTTTAAAGAATTTTGACAGATGCCTTCAGTTGTCAGGACAATTCCATCTATTCACCATGAATGTCGTACCAGACTCACATAAAATGACAAAAATTAATTAACTACTTAAAAGCAAAATTTGACAATGAGTTGTAGAAATTAATTTATTCATTATACACAATATATGCTCCAATCATAGAAAAATAACTTTGTTGAACCATTATAAGATAACCATTATACCAGGATTGTATAATACAGTAGAAATCTTGCCTCTGAAGTACCAGGCGCGCATAGTATGGTAGGAGGTATTACGCTCTGACCAGTTTAGCCATGCCTTCTTCGATGACATTGAGCGCTGCGAGATCCTTGCGCGCCGTGTCGAGGAGATGAGCCATGCCCTTCTGCTGCATGCTCAGGAACTGCTTCACGTCTTCCTGTGCGCCTGGTGAGAGAAATGGTCCTATATAAACACTTTATTCACGTTTCCTGAAGGTATTTATAAGGATAAATTGAAACTAGAGTTCCTTGTGTTGATAGTCAGAATATGTAGCAGATCGTCCCGGCTTCGCACGAGCTATAAAATAATCTAAGTTGCAAAGAGAAACAAAATATAGTCTATGTTACTCAGGGATGATGTAGCTTCCTAACGGTGAAAGAATTTTTCAAATCGGTTCAGTAATTTCGGAGCCTACTTGCGTCAAACAAACAAACAAAAATCACCCTTTTCCTCTTTATGATATTGGTATAGACAAATCAGTATACACACAACGCTACGGAATCCTAATAGGTACTAACCAGGGTCCAGGTGGTATCTCTCTTGCGTAGCGCCGCCGCTGGCGCTTCTCTGCAGACGCACCGCGCATAGCATCTCGTTCAGACGACCCTGGAACGTCAAGTTCTTTATTAAAAATCAACTATAATCGGTCATCATCATAAGCAGCCCACTATACGTCCCACTGCTAGGATTCGGGGCCTTCTCTCGCAAAAAGAGAGATATAGGCCATAATCCACCATGCTGGTCAATGCGAGTTGCCAGAAATGTGTCGTAATACTTAATTATTTATTTATTTACGTAGGATTTTTCAGTTTACTTCATTCTACGTCATGCACTTACCGGTGCCTTTTCCAAGAGAGCATGAAAACATGGACATAAATAAATCAAGAGCAATTCTTTTTATTTTATATATTTTTTTAGTTAGCCCTAAGCTGAAGCATGCCTTTTTTTACGTGAGGAAATGCATTTACGCATGCCCACCACACCCGGGGAGGTGGGTGGGGTATGTCGGGCTCGATGCCAGAAGGGCATCACTACCGACTAAAACCTCACGATAGCCTCCTCACCGGAAAGGACGGGATGAGGTTCCGCTCCTCGCATTAACGCACCACCCCGCCCACCTCGGCTAGCCTGCGAGACACCTCCTCGGGGGATGACTCCCCTTGCAGTGCACCAAGCTGAAGCATGCCTAGTCTGGAATGCCAGCCTCTAAAGGAAGCTGCCGAATCAGACCGTTAAGTGCTTGGCGGCAAATTTTCCAACTTAAGGGTGTGTATTCGATTATGATTTTAGGTTACTCGGATGTAATAAAACTAGATAAATTCGGCTAACAGTCGGAACCTACAGTTTAACGTATCCTCGTAGCCCCCATATGAAAATAATAGTAGTTTAAAAAACTAAAAAACACGCTTATCTGGCCGTTTTAAGTGGGTCAAAATCGCGCCCAAAGAAGTCTGTTACAAACAAACACAAACAAAAAAACAAAAAAAATGTAAAAAAGTTATCAAATTAGTGTATTGTCATCGGTCCCCAATAAATCTACAATTTTCAACGAAATCTGGCCGTTTTAAGTGGGTCAAAATCGCGCCCAAAGAAGTCGGTTACAAACAAACATACAAACATACAGGTGAAGCTAATATAAAGCGTGTAATGACACTTTTTAAACGACAGTCTTGAGCCGCTTGCATCATTCGGTATATAAGCTAGACGCTTAAGACTCAATAAACGCTATTTTTAATGATTGATAGGCTCACGTTTGACCGCAGCTAGCCTGATGTTAAACTTTATTGTGGTATAAGATGTAACACGCTTGCCTTAACAACCTATTTACTCTAGATTTGAAGTCACACAAATTGCACTTCTCAGGAGAAAGAGACTCAGGAAGAGAGTTCCAAAGCTTCGGAGTTCTCACAAAGAAGGTCGAAGCAAAACGCTTTGTAAAAACCCTTGGAACTTCGACAGTGAATCGATGTCTCTTCACTGTGCCCCTGCTCGTTCTGTAGTGGAATGGAGAAGCGGGAATAACATCAGAATATCTTTACCAACATTCATTGCTATACAGGGAAAACCTCGATGATCGGATCAGATCACCTTATTTAGGCGAGCTACATCCGCTAAGGTCGATTATACATACCTCTCAAATTCGATTCATTTACGAAAAATTTCCACCGGTTATTCGGATAAGACAAGACACGCTATCAGTTCACAATCTGCCACGATGACTAGCCGTCTACCTAACCGGATATAACCGGTTCTCTGATACGGTTTACACAAGATTATGGCTTTGTTGATAACTTCGGGTATTAGCTTTTGCTATCTTTACACGCATGCAAGGAATGAATGGCACAAGTTGAATTAAACATTGCGATTTAATTTTGTGGGCCCTGTTTCATTATTTTGTGGTCCTGATCCCATAATTTTGTAGTTCCGGTCCCTTTGTGGTCCCGGTCCCATCATTTTGTAGTTGCGGACCCATCATTTTGTGATCACAGTCCAATAATTTTGTGGGCCCGGTCTCAAAATTTTGTGGTCACGGTCCCATAATTTTGTGATAGATGCCATCTTAGGTGTGCATATGTTAAGCCCTTGCTCGTAAAGCTAATGTAATTCCACCAGTTTTAAATATGTAAAGCAGGTCATACAAAACGCGTGTACCAAAGCAAATAGTTAAGTTATTAATGGGATTATATTAGCCATTGTGTATGTATTCTCTTTCTTCTTCTTCATCTATGTATGAGCTAATTGCCCAAGCTCTGGTGCCGAGAGTTCAAGCCGCCCGAAGGCGTTTCACTTGGTTTATCGACTGCTTGTACTAAAACTAACAGCGGGCACCTACAATTTAACGTGTCATCCGACCCACGGTAGCGCCCAGATTGATATGTCACTTTTTAAAAGACAGACTTATGCATTGTCACCTATCCAAAGACTATGCGTTTCGACCGTTGCTTAGCCTCGATGATCGCGTCAGATCACCTTAGTAAGTCAAGCTACAAGCGCTACTTTTTATACGCTTTCTATTAGCTTCACCTGTATGTTTGTTTGTAACCGACTTCCGACCGATTTTGACCCACTTTAAACGGCCAGATTTCGTTCAAACTTTGTAGATCTATTGAGGACCGATGACAATATACCAATTTGATAAAATTACGGTTTTCTATAAAAAGCGTGTTATTTAAACTATTATTATTTGTTTGACACGAGTAATACTGTTAAATCACATGGCTGTTACAAAATTAGAAAAAGAGTAGATTATGACGATAATAAATTCTTCATTATCTGAGCACTACGTCTGACCAAATTACGAGCGTCTGGCGATAACGAGTGATAACTGATAACGGATCACGTCAAGCGAGAGTGATCATTTGGAGGCTATACTTTGTTCACAGTACATAATGTTGACGACCTCGTTGGCGTAATGCGTAACCATGCCTGACTGCCATTAGAAGGCTCCAGGTTTGATTGCCGGCGCGGCTAACATCTTCGTGATGAACTAAATTTGTTGCCTCTATCGATATAAATGAAATGAAATAATTTTATTTGCGTAGCCACAGGTAATATAAAAACATGTAAAATAATATAAAATGTCCCTTGTAGGCTACCGCATATGCGGTGTGCAAAAAGTATTTATGTACGTATATGTAGTATATCAGTTGTGATATCAATCATAATATAAACTAGAAATGGTTTAGTATGGTGCTAACCAGCATTGTATCAAATGTGTCCCTAATAAAAATAAACTGGCTAAGTGCGACTTCGGCTCGCGCATGACGGGTTCCGTACTATTGTTATAGCTGAAATATTTATTTTATTTATATTTTATGTTATTAATTTGATAGCTAATATACATTTATATATTTTGTGAAAATTTTAATTGTCTAGCAGCTACCGTTATTAATATATAGCAAAAAAAAAAACGAAAAATCACGTTCTTTGTATGAGGAACCCCCCTTAGTACTTTCATTTTATTTGTTTTTAATAATTGTTGTTATAGTGGCACGGAAAATACATATCTCGTAAAAGCTTCAGCTTTCTAGCTATCACGGTTTCTGAGATACAGCCTAGAGACAGACAGACAGCAGAGGCTTAGTAATAGGGTCCCGTTTTTACCTTTTAGATACGAAACCCTAAAACTTAAAAAAAAAAATGTATGTTTGTTAAGTTTGCATACTGTTTTCCACAGGACGCGGTACCTTTCAGTCCAGACAAGGTCATTGAATTATGCCAAGTATATGTAATCTGAGATAATACGCACCTCCCGTCTCGGGTATATACTAACTTTATAACTACGCACTTTATTAACCGACTGCGCCCGCATCAATCCGGCATAAAAGTAGACCTATGTATTATTCAAATTATTAAAAAAAAAAAATTTAATTAAAAAAAAAAAATTAAAAAAAAAAGGTTATTATTATTAAGGTCTGAGAAATAGCCTGGTGACAGACAATTACTTTAAAGCGATTGCTCTGTTACTATAAAGTGCTTGATAACAGATCAAACACTTTAAAAAGCTTGATCTGTTACTTTAAACAGCTTGTTCCGTTGCTTTAAAAAGCTTGATCCGTTACTTTAAAGTGCTTGTTCAGTTACTAAAGAGCTTGCTTCGTTACTTTAAAGTGCTTACTCCGTTACTTTAAAGAGCTTACTCCGTTACCGCTTTTCTTCTTCATCATAGAACCTTAGTGCCAAACTCTGGTGACGAGAGTTTGCAAGTCGTCCGAAAGCTTTAAAACTTGAATTAACGACTGCGTGTACTACGAGTTTTTAATGGCTTGCGTAGCCTGGTAGAAATATCTGGAAATGCTGTTAACGCCTCCTACAGGTTGTCCGATATCAAAGAATGACTCACGTTATAGAGCGGCGGCGTGGAGAGCTGTGAAGCAAGCTCCTGGAGGCGAGCTCTGGTCGCCTCCTCCTCAGGGCTCAGCGCAGCGCCCACTCGGCCCACCACCTCCTGCCGAGCTATTATCTGTCAAACAATACATACAGGTTTATACACCATCTCCGTTCTACTACAGAACGAGCAGAGAGACAGTGAAGAGACACCGATACAGAGTTGAAGTTCCAAACTTTCGTACTAAAAAACTAAAACTGAAAATAAAAAACGCTTTGCGTCGACTTTTATTGTTAGGACTGCGAAGCTTTGGAACTCACTACCTGAGTCTCTGTTTCCTGAGAGGTATCATCCGGGGGCCTTCAAAAGTAGAGTTAATAGGTATCTTCTAGGTAAGCGTGCCACACCGTAGACTGCAGTGCAGCTTAACATCAGGCTAACTGTAGTCAAACGCTAACCTATCATGGATAAAAAAAAAAGAAAAAAATATTGTATTTGTACACTAGCAGTTGCCCGCGACTTCGCTTGCGTGTAGGTCGCTTTTCGTGTAACCGTTCTAGTGAGATAATCTTAAAAGATATATACATAGTGTCGCGGACATTTTTTTAGATCATTTCAAGAGGAATAATTATTTAATACTGTTAAAGTCATTGATAACTCGAACCGTTTTCGCAGCGCACGCAACGGAAGCAACATATAAATTAACAATAAACTAAACAAAAATTAAAATATATAAACTTTTGTATACATAAAGTAGGCTTTTAAAATAGGCTTTTTTTAAAATAGATAAAATTGATCTTTATAGTAGCCATTACTTAGTTAGTTAGTTTTAAAATTCTTTATTAATATATGTACATATATAACTTAATACAACACAAGTGTGAGTTCTTATCCTAGTGGTACATTATTATGAGGAATTGTTTATTCATTTACACCGTAATGCATTTAGAACTTTAGCCGCTGATAACTTTAGATATAGGTACTATTTTTATTAAATGTTTTACGTTTATCATAACATTATATACATATGCTTAAGATCGTGCAATATGTTTGATAACTTTAATACACTGAGAAAACTGTTTCGTATGTGTGTGTGTCTGTGTTACCTGCAGCAGCGAGTGTCGCAGCTGGTGATGTCTCGCGGCGCCGTGCGTCAGGCGCGCGGCGGCGGCGGCGCGGCGCGTGCGCAGCTCGGCTAGCACGGTCTCGGTGCGTTTCAACCACTCCGCCTGAAGACGGGCTTGCTCCGCTTGGCACTTTGCTCGGAACTTTATCTGAAACAGTTCATAAGTTTTAAAAAAATATTTTTATAAAGATATAATTTCTATCTTCATTCATTTCAGCAGGACTCAGAATACTAGAGATGATATCTGATCCCCATACAACCGATACCGATGAAACCGATAGATGGCGCTGCAAATCAAGCGGGCAGGCTAGCTGCCACCAAATTCCGCAACGCGCTGCAGTCGCATTGTGATATAACGATAGTAGATTGCGTGACACGAGTGAGGTCGTCTCTAGAAAAATCAAATAGATTGCGCTATGTGTATCTCTGGCTCTATGTAGTTTACCTCGTCAAAGCCAATCATAGGCACAGGTATATAGTTGGCGGGGTCCGGGTTGTCCGCTTGCGCTTGCTTCCACAGTCGCATGTCCATACCTGAAACATTATACAAATATTCGTCTTTTTTTTCCATTCGAGCTAAGTGGGCAAGTTCGGGTTTCGAGAGTTTTTAAGCCACAAGAAGGCCTCTTGGAATAGCGACTGCTTGTACTAACAACACTTAGCTCAAACGAAGAAGAAGAGAGGAACTGATGCCATGTTTCTTGTTTGTATGACCTAACTAAATGACTTAGACCTAGACTTAGACTAAATAAAAAAAATAATAAATAATGTTGTTAATATGTAACCAAGACTTGTAATATTTTTAGTACCTAGTTGACCGAGCTTTGCTCCGTATTTTTTTAATATGACATTTTCTAAAAATGACTCCTAGCTAGATCGATTTATCGCCCCCGAAACCCCCTATATAAAATTTCATGAAATCGTTGGAGCCGATTCCGAGATTCCAATTATATATATATACAAGAATTGCTCATTTAAAGATATAAAAAAAGATTTCTTACTTCAATACCCTAATTTGAAAACCTACTAACTCCTCTGCGGGTTTTTTACTCCTCTGCAGATTTTTTACGGAAGAGGCACAAAACTTCATTGTATTTTTTATTTTACGCAATAAAGAAAAACCTAAATTCCCTAAAAAACTATGCTTAATTTTTATTATTATAATAAAAATAAAGTTATACATATTACTTTTTATTTATCTAAATAAAATAAATTTTTTTTTACTCATTATGGGCTTGCGCTTGATCGCAATTCACCTGATGGTAAGCGAAATTGCAATCTAAGGTGGAGCGCGCTTGCCCAGTAGAAACCGGTTCACTATTGCCTTGAAAACTGCTACTGCTAGATTATAGTTATCGGGGAACAGGGATTTGGCAAAGAATCCCACACCTTGGCGGTTCGCACAATGAAGGTGGAGGCAAACCGCTTAGTACGCGACGTAGGCACCTCCACAGTATAACGATGCCGCCTTGATGTTTCCCTATTCGTCCGATGGTGGAATGGGGCGGGGGGATCAAATCATGCAATCCCGTTGCACACTCTCCGAAATGCAACCTATAAAAAACCGAAAGGCTGGCCACCTTGCGGCGATGCTCAAGGCTCTGCAGCTTCGCCGTTCAAAGAGCATTATTGCCAATTAGCCTCTTCGCTCGCCGCTCTATTGCCTCCTACGCCTCAAGCTGGTATTTAGCCGATCCATCCCAAAGGTGCGAATGATGACAATGACTTTTTGAGCCTCTTCCGTAAAAATCTGCAGAGAAGTTAGTAGGTTTGCGAATTAGGGTATCGACTTATGTCAATAAAGGGATATTTTATTAGTATAGTGACCTGGCGGCGGCGTGTTGAGGTAGTGCGCCAAGGCTTGCGGCGCGGGCTTGGTGACGGGCGCGGTGCCGCTGCAGCCGGCGCCGGCCAGCGAGCTCGCCGCGCCGCCGCCGCTCAGGAAGCCGCTCAGCTCCGACGCGGACACGTGACTGTTGCCGGCGTTCTTGTCCACCACGAATATTACTAACTGCAAATGTTAAACAATCAAGTTGTATCATCAATCCTACTACTACTACGACCTCGTTAGCGTAAAGGTTACCATGCCGGACTGCTAATCAGAAGGTTCCGTGTTCGATTCCCGGCCCGGTCAACATTTTTGTGCTTAACTAAACTAACGAACTAGAAATGGTTCAGTGTGGGGCTAACCAGCCGTGTGTGAAATGTGTCCTAATATTTATTTTTATTTTAACATAAAAAAAATGTGAGCCGTCACGGACCACGGGACGCCGAATGTCGATGTTTCACATCTGGCATTTTTTTGTAATATGGACGCATGCCATAGCGACGCGTCGCCACGCCAGAAATCGGTTTTACGTGAGGCTATAGATAAAGAAAGAAAGAAAGAACACATTTATTTCAGGCACAGAAGACACTTACATATACATTATTTTAAATTACTTAAATTAGATGTTTCACATCAATAAATGCGATAGTTTGTGTGTGTATGTTTGTTACTACTTCCCACGGGAACCACAATTGTTTTCGGAATAATAAGTAGCCTACGTGTTAATCCAAGGTTTAACCTATCTTCACACCAAATCTCATCAAAACCGGTTCAGCCGTTTGAGCGCGAAGTTTCCAACAAGCGAAGTTTTCATAGTTTCCAACGTCTGTCTCCTGGTTCTATGCTACCTCCCCGCCAATTTTCATCTAAATCCGTTGAGCCGTTCTTGAGTTATAAGTGGTGTAACTAACACCACTTTCCTTATATATATAGATAACTAGCAAACCCGGCGAGCTCCGCTGCGCCACAAAGTTGAAATATCCCTGAAATTTGTTTGCTACAAACCTCGCGGAGCCCGAGACCTTTTCAACGAATGCAAAACCGTGGAAATCGGTTCGTGCGTTCTGGAGTTATAGTGTCAGGAAGGAAAACCCGACTTATTTTATATTATAGTTACATACGGACCGCCAAGATACAGGCTCACGCCTAGGTTGGGGTCCATTGAACACTCACAGCGACTAACACAAGCTCTGGTATATCCAAACTTGAATGTAAGCTGTAGTTATTACTTAAGATAAGTTGATCTAACATATGTAACAATTTTTAAATTAATGTGTATAGCTTAAGGTTTATGGAAAATAAATATATTATTATTATAGTTATTAGTATTGTGTATTATATAGTAAAGGTTAGTTACCTGACACTTAGTTTCGGAGACAGCTTTGACGCTCTCTATGTTGACCGCCAGGTTGGGCTTGTTCCCGAGCAGGCTCTGCAGCGCGTTGATCACACCCTGCTGGTTACTCCTGACAATTCAACATACACATTCATTACTTCGAAATTCCGAAGATTCGCACAAAGCGCTTCGCCTCAACATTCATAGTGAGGGCTGCGAAGCTTTGGAATTCTCCGCCTGAGGGTCTGTTTCCTGAGAAGTACCATTCTGAGATCTTTAAATCGAGAGTTTTGGCCAAGTGCGAGTGGGCTCGCGCAATGAAGTGTTCCGTGCCATTGTTGTATTGGAGCCCGCCTTAAATATTTATTTTTATTAAATTTTATCATTTAATTTGATAGCTAATATACATTTATATATTATGTAAAATTTTAAATGTCTAGCAGCTACCGTTATTATTGATATATAGCAAAAAAATAAAAGAAAAAAACACGTTTGGTACAGAGACCCCCGTCAATATTTTTTATTTTTAGTACTAATTGTTATAGCGGCATGGGAAATACATATTTTGTGAAAGTTTAGAAACCGTAAAAGTTTTCTAGCTTTCTATTACGGTTTCTGAGATACAGCCTGGAGACAGACAGACAGCGGAGTCTTAGTAATAGGGTCCCGTTTTTGGAGGAAGTAGTCAGTGCTACATCAGTGAACAGCTTTAAAAACCGGCTTGATAGCTGGCTGCAGAAAACAAAGAAATCTCTTGCTAACCTGTGATCAGTGCACCAGTGGACTTTAAACATTGACATTGATAAATGGACATTTTATGAACTGTTAAAAATTTAATTTCAACACAGTGTGTTATAGGCATATCTGTTATATAGGAATATATTTATATATTCCTATATAACAGATATGTCTATATATTTCTGTGATATAGGAATATCAGCATATTGCTGCTCGCCTATAAATCAAATAAATAAATAAAAATTAGGTACGGAACCCTAAAATGCTTAATTTAATTCTTATGGGACAAACTAGGGTTTTGTTTCCACGCCATATAATGTCGGACCATCTGACAACGAACCTCCGGCCGATCCAACATATCATACTTCCTACTAATATAATAAATGCGAAAGATTGCGTGTGTGTGTGTGTGTTGGATTGTTACTTTTTCACGCTAAGACGGCTGAACCGATTTTGATTAAATTTGGTATGGTAATAGGTTAGACCTTGGATTGATACATAGGCTACTACCGTTAAAAATGGTGGTTCCCGTGGGATACGCAAATAACTTCAAAATCTACGTTACTCCTTCACGCTCCAACGTCTGGACCGATTTTGATGAGATTTACTATGAAGATAGATTAGACTTTGGATTAACACATAGGCTACTTTTTATCCCGGATTAACTTCTGTTTGCCCCGGATTAACACGAACACCGCGGGGATCAGCTTTTACAAATATATAGGAGATTTTTTTCAGTTTACGTGTTTATTAGAACGCGTTCCAAAAAACTGGTCACTCATCCACAGACTGACCGCATGAACCGTTGCTTAACCTCGATGATCGCGTCAGATCGCCTCAGTAAGCCAACACAACGGAGTTGCATAATATAATACCACCATCTCCGTTTCATTACAGAACGAGCAGAAACTCAGCGAAGAGACATAGGTATACAGTCGAAATCCCTAAGTTTCGCACAAGCCGTTTCCCTTCTTCCTTTCTTGTGAGAACTGCAAAACTTTGGAATTCTCTTCCTGAGTCTCTGTTTCCTGAGAAGTACCACCTGGGGGTCTTCAAATCTAGAGGTAATAGGTATTTTCTAGGTAAGCGTGTAACATCGTAGGCCATAGTATTGTTTAACACCAGGCAAGCTGTGGTCAAACGCAAACCTGTAAGTTATAAAAAAAAATGGTTGCCTGTAAAGTCGGTTTTACGGGCGAAGATTTTACGTGACAACGTCTGCCGCGTGCTGCGCGCGCGGCAGACCGATCATAGTTGAGTGGGAGAGAGACGCAAGGCATTCGGCGGGCCTCTCTCTCGTTCGGTGACTCATAGTAACGTTACCGGGCGTTACACTTTTTCATAAGTGACTCCCAGCCGCAACCTAATTTAAGACGTTGTCACGTCAAAAAAAAAAACTCTGGACTCACTTCATCTCTTGCTCAGTCTTGTTGAAGAGCATGGCGACGAGTCCCTCCTTATCCTCCTTGCCGGCCAGCTTGGAGTAGCCGACCGCCTTGAACCGGCACAGCGGGTTCTGAGGGTTCAGCGCTAGAGGCGCCGCGTTGCGGTTGTAGTACGCCTGACCTGGAACACGAACAAAATAGCCATGAAAAACTTTTTTTTTTATTCCATCATCATCATCATCCACAACCGGTTCTCTCCCACTGCTAGGAATAGGTCTCTCTTTTGATATGACATTCAAATACGGAAACACAGAACTTTATTAGCCCTAAATAACATACGTTAAAGGCAAGTCATACTACAATAATTACTTAACACTTATGAAATAAATATTCTACTTATTAAATACTACACACATTGGCACTTGTTTGTCATGTCTATTAAATTTAAAATACTACTGTTTACACATGAATAACGATTCTGCAAGCTCCATATTCATATATTCGCTTAAATTATAAAAGGAATTACTTTCACAAAATTTCTATATTGACTATTTCTTATGAAATCTTATTGTAAATAATAACAACTAGCTACTAGTATTATATTTATCTAAATGTAATTACATACTACAACAGTGCCAGCTCGTACATTTATGGCAGATACCATAAATAAACATACAAGTACAAAATATTTAGTCAGTCTTCACTGCCAACCCGTAGATAGAGAAATAAAATTGTCATCTCACCGGTGCCCCATTTAGCTTGCAGCAGGTTCCACTTGGCTAGCACCTCGTCTCTCTCGTCCCCAAACACACAGCAGTTGAAGACAGCTGCCACCAGCGCCTCCTGCGCTGTTGCTGGCCCTTGCTGCTGTTGCTGTTGTTGCTGCTGTTGCTGAAAAGACAATGTAGATGGAAGAATATCAAAAATATATTATAGTGTACTTCTGCTATGATCTGAAACCACGGTGAGATAATCAAAAAAAAAAAACATCTATACATTATTATTTATTTAAACATCAATATTTATTAAAAGCGTGGGGATCTTTGGGGGAGACCTTTGCCCAACAGTGGGACAATAAAGGTTAGATAAAAAAAAAATATAATAAAAATTTGGTGTGGTGGTCAGTCGGAGGGACATGGCATTATGATATTATTTATTACACTAGCTGCGCCCTGCGGTCTTACCCGCGTTAATCCGGCTAAAAAGTAGCCTATGTGTTAATCCAGGGTCTAAGCTATCTTCACACCGGCATGAAGAAGTAACAAACATACACATACAAACTTTCGCATTTATTATATTACTAGGATAATGCTTAATCAAATGACATAACTTTCCAATTTGCACACCCAAAGCGTGAAAAATATGTTCATACAATATATTTTTTTTTATTTGTCAATATACAATACATAGGTGTAACCCATATATTCAGACACAAACCCAAACGTAAAACGCCTATACGTCGAAAATGCCAACCCGAAAAGCGCCCATTTAGCAGAAATAAATTGTATCTATCAAAACAATGCATGTTTTCATGGCAATTTCAAGGCATAAGCATATATAATTTCGTCCTAATCTAATATATAAATTTTCCATGTCACAGTGTTAGTTACCGTATTCCTCCGAAACGGCTTGACCTATTTTTACCAAATTTCCATACATTGCATTAGGGCATGCAAAACAATGTTTGCCGGGTCAGCTAGAACTTAAAATAATATCGAATTACAGAAGTTACAGACAGAAACAGATCCTTTGTGCAAGCATGTATAAAATGTATTGTAAAAAGTCAAAACTAGGTTAATAATAAACCAACCTGTTGTCCAAACTGGTTTGTTCCAAGCCCTTGGCCCAATCCTGTGCCCAAGCCAGTACCAAACCCACCAAACCCTGTGTTAGGCTTGGCTGCTCCAAAGTTCAGGCCAGTGTTACCAAATGCATTGGATCCAAGGGTGTTGGTTCCAAATGTGTTGGATCCAAGGGTGCTGGTGCCAAATGTGTTGGACCCAAGAGTGTTGGTGCCAAATGTGTTGGACCCAAGAGTGTTGGTGCCAAATGTGTTGGATCCAAGGGTGTTGGTGCCAAATGCGTTGGCCCCAAGAGTGTTGGTCCCAAACGCTGGGGCGGCTTGAGATGTGCCAAATGTATTCCCTGTACCAAAGGTTGAAGTTCCGAAGCCAGTGCCGAACCCTGGAAGAAACATGTTCCATTAAGACTAATTGTTATCAAACAGCAATTATTATATTTTACTTTTATAACCCGTGTGAGTGTGTGTGTGAGTGAGTATGCAAAACTTTGGAACTCTCTTCCTGAGGCTCTTTTTCCCGAGAAGTACAATTTGGGGATCTTCAAATCTAGAGTAAATAGGTTCTTTCTAGGCAAGTGTGTTACATCTTAGACCACAGTCAAGCTTTACATCAGGCAAGCTGCGGTCAAACGTACCTAAGCCTATTCATCATTAAAATAAATATGCGAGTTAAGAAGAAATCAAGAAGAGGAGAAAGAAGAGAAGAGAAGAAAAGAAGAGATGTTACCAGTAGCAGGTTTAGCTGCAGTACTTCCAAAACCTGTGTTGCCAAACAGCGAGGGAGCCGTCGAAGTGGCTGCACCACCCACACTGCCAAATGGAGTAGCTGAAACAAATAAACAAGCACCATTATTGATGTGCCTATATCACAGTCATAATTATATAAGAGTCAATATATTGTTTAAACAGCCACATAATTCTAGTTTATAATCACTTTTTGGCCATTGCTTAGATATTTAGTTCATTTCTTTCCTGTTGTGTTTATGTTTGTATAGCCAGTAGTTTTTTTTTGTACCACCACTTTTTTCTATCTGTACTGTCCCTCTCTATTCCTGGTTGCCTGGTAGAGATCACCATAGGTGATAAGGCCGCCTTTGTACTCTATATGTAAATATTTTATTTCCTTAATTTAAGCTGTTTTTCTTATGTGGTTGTACAATAAAGTAATATTCTATTCTATAATGTCCAAATCCCAATGTAGTTTATTTTTAGCTTTATAAAACTGTGTGATGAGTTAGGTAAGCACAATGTCTTCTTAATTTAAGTGTCACAAAAAGCGAAACACTGTTGCCCCGCATAACAGGATCATATGATACTTAGCGCGGGGCTCAGTGGATATAGCAAAATGTACACTAAGGCTAAGCTATGCTTTAGAGTTTAATTAGTTATAGTATGTTTCACCCTTGTATTTGTGCTGAATAAACTATTTGTATTTGTAATGTCAACGTCAACCAACTCACTCCACAGGTATCTCCTCTTTCTCTGTCTCCTTTCAAGACATCCAATGTCAGAACTTGACTTAACAACTGCTTGTACTAAGCCTAAGAGCCGGGACCTACAATTTAATGTGTCATCTGACCTATGTTAGCTAGGTAGGTTAAAAGACTGTCTTGAGTGTGGTCGCCTATTTGAGAACTGTCTGCATGGACCATTGCTTAACTTCAATGATCGTGTCAGATTATATTTACGGCAATTAATTTACAACGAGAAGGACATACTGGCTTCGAATAAAAAATATAGCTTAAAGAAACTGAATTATTTGAAAAACCAGCAAACAGACTAGCCAAAGTACAAAAACAAGGAATATTTAACAAAATAATAATGTTTAACAAACTGCCACTTAAAATTATTGAATTACCAGTCATCAAATTCAAAAGGACACTAAAACAATTCTTTAAAATTAATCCATTTTATTCTATAAAAGAATTCTTGAATATGCAACTTGATGAATCTTCATTTTCTTCTGACATAATATTGCAATAGCATCCCTAATTTTAAATACCTACAATTTTAGTCTATGCTACAATAATTAAGTTTAGTTTAGTTAATATCATTCTGTATTGCTTAAACTAAATGTAAATGACTTGCCAAATGCAAGGTCAATAAATGATTTTATTTAACACCCAGACTAACACCAGCAAATTTAGTTCATCATAAAGATGTTGGCCATGCCGGGAAGCGATCCTGGGATTGTCTGGTTGGCAGTCATGGTAACCATTATTCCAACAAGGTGGTCAAGTATGATGATTATATTTTTTTAAACAATATTGTTATGAATTTGATCAACAGGACATGTAACCTTAGAGTCAGCTGTAATTTTACCTAATATGAAGCTTAGTCTTGAACTACTGGCTCACAAGGATGATGCCATGCTATTATGGCCTTGGCAGTTTGAGAGGAAAAAGACTTAAACTAATTAAACTTCAGAAAAGATTTTCTCTCTTATTTTTTCTAAATTCATATTGACAGCTTGCCAGTGCTGTGGCCTACATTGTACCTAGTATAAACCAATTCTTGAGTGAATTGGTAAAAGATTAAATTCTAATTCAATTTAAAGATTAATTTCTAAAGCTATGCAGTCTTCACTATGAATAATGTGGCAAAACACTTTGTAATTTGAATTTTGAGTGAATCTTTGTAATGTCCACTGTGTAGCAGTGTCTCTACCTGTTATTTATTTATATTTATTTATTTATTTATAGTGTATTCAAAGTTCAACTTTGAGTGACAATATTCAGATTATACCATGTGACGCAACAGGGGTGAAACAGGTATGCCAGCGTGCCAGGGCTATGTTCTGTTTTTTGTAGCAGGAGAAAGCACAATATGCCCCTAGAGGGATGCAGTGTAGGTCTCATCTCCCCCACTTCAAATAAGAATAAGAATTTTTAGTGTATTCTTTTTACCTGAGGTAGAAGCTGGTGCTCCAAAACCGCCAAACCCTGTAGAAGTGGCCGTACCAAAACCAGATGAGGTATTTGTGCCAAAACCAAAGCCTGCTGTGCTAGTAGTTGCTGTATTTGTACTCCCAAAGGAAAATGATGCTGAAAGAAGAAAAAAAAACTATTTTAGTTTAAAGGGTAATAACCACATTTAAGTAGGCTAGGGCTGGGCTAATTTAAATAGAAAAGAAAGAAAGAAACATTTATTTTGTGACACAAACAACAAAGAATAATACTTAATACACAAGAAACATAAAACAAAACATTTACATGCCACAAAGCAGGTCCCAGCTCAGCGTGTGCTGACTGCAAGCAATCAGTGCTGGTCTTCTGCTAGAGGAAGGTTGACCAAGAAAGTTTCCCTTATTTTCTTGTGGACATGTAATGCAATGAGTAGAGAGGAGATGCATGTGACTAGGAGAACTATGTATATAATATTACAAAATAGTGAAAGTAAAGGTCGGACAGTTAAGAAGATGAATTGTGTGAGAGTGGATATGACAGAAAAGAGAGTGAATATGAAAGAACATGTAATGAATAGCAGAAACACCCCAGATGCAGACCACATCAAAGGTGGATAGCGGATATTGAATATCTGAATCTCTTGGGAAACTGTGACTTGGGGACTACACCTAGTGGGAAAGGCGAAGACAAAGACGAAGAAGTCTAAGAACGACGAAGAAGACTATCTTATAGGGCATTTTACTAATGCATATGAGTATGCAATTTTCTGACATAAGCTTATGCACATTGCTATTGTTAGAAGTCATTTTCACAGCCTGAACACCACTGGTACTTATCATGTCATATTAATATGTAGTTAAATTTCATAAACAATGCTGTATATGATGTGGAGAGAGAAATACAGATTTTAAAGGTTATTGTAACCTCCCAAACTGAATCCAATACTACAATACTATGAGTAGCCCAATTACTGACACTAAATATTGAAAACTCGTAATCATATGAAGTTCTTGCAAATTTAGAAAGGTACTTCAAACTACTTACGTTTGGAAGCCGCGCCAAAAGCAGACGGCTGGGAGGTTGTGTTTGATCCAAAAAACGACATGTTTCTTCAGTTCGCTAATAATAGCATTGCCGTTTCACTGAATGCCACTTATGTGGTGTTGGAAACCACGCGTTTACGTAGTATTTAGTGGCATATACAATTAAGCTGAGGGGCTTGTTTTAGGGAAATATTTATGAAAAATAAAACACAAAACAAGTCCAACCTTGAACCGTTTCACAATTTGACTTGACAAGTTGACACTCTTGACAGTGTGACCAGGGCTACCTACCCAATGGCACGGTTGAGTGCTAAGTAGTATCTCAAATAGTGCTAAATTGCTAGAAATTTTGCCAAAATAGAGCCTCTAAGGAATATTTTTTAATTTTAGCTATTTTTTGTTTTTTTCTGAGTTTGGATAGCATTTTTAAAACTGTAGCTAATATGGAAACGGTTCTAAGTAATCTGAGAAAAACAAACAAGGTTTAATAAATCAAATTAATTAATCAATTAAATACGTAAAATTCTTTTAAATTGTTTTTTTTTTCATAAATTTAAATAGGCAAAATATTGAAGCACATTAGTTCAAGTGACAAAATCTTGCTAGAAGGGTCACACTGACTATTTAGATTTGACACTGAAAAATCATTAATTCATGACTAAGACATGTGTTTCTTTTTTTAAGTAAAGCTTCAATTTCATTTAATCATCTTAATTTTCGTAGTACCTAAACAGCAACTTTGATCATATACCTACATTTTATGTATTATATATCATTAGAATTAAGACCTATTTTACATTCATACTTTCCTTCATAGACTTATAACGCATTATAATTCTATGCTTTCCTTTCATAATGTTTTTGTATTTTTACCACAATGTCGTCTCACATTCGTACAAAATTCATGAATTCATTAACTTAAATGTACCTACCAAAGTTCAGCTAGGAATTAGAACGCACATGATGCAATATTATAATGCGCACATACGATATTGCATCATCATTGTGTGCATATAAGTAGGTATATAGATATCTATTATGTTTTCACTTAGGATACATAGGATAAGCTCAAGTTTTTATTTTACTACTATTTTTTTATTTATGTACTACTACCTTTTTATTTTTACCAGTTTTTTATGGTGACATCTGTGATTTTTACCACCACTTCGATGACTAAACCCAATCTTTATAATAAATATTTTTGTCAGTTATTCGCTTTAGGACAGATTCATATAGGTCAAAGGAAAAATACTACATACTTAATGATGTTCAAGAAATGTTATATCTGTTGTTTTACTTAATTTTATAAAAAGTTTGTACAAAGTTAGCTTACTTATAACTTATTTATTAATTTACTTATTTATAAATTATAGCTTTGATAAAAACAAAGTTAGACTAAACAAATATTAAATTAATTTGTTAAAAAAAACTGAATATAACTAGAAGTTATCTGAAGAGTACCTAGACCTCAGGAACTGAATTTCTTGAAACATTTTTTGTATTTAATGAAACTTTGTCAATTCATATCTCAACAATTATTTAAATATTTGTTTATAGTTTAAGATTTTTTTAATAATATAGTATTTAATTACTGTACCTACAAAATCAATCAATAATTACGATTTTTCTCCTTTTTTGAGGGTACCACCCCCCCTACTAATTATTCTACAGAGTTGTAGTACCTGTATGATCAAGATTGTTCTAAAATTACCTACTTACCTCCGCTTCTGCTTACATCATAAAGCGGCTAAGTTCTGGTGTTGAGAGTTTTCAAGACACCTCAAGGCCTCTGACACTGCTTGTACCGAGACTAACAACCAGGACCTACAATTTACTGCAAAATCCTACAAATACATTTTTTTTATTGGTAACATCAAAAGTGATAGCACCCAATATAATATATATATATTTGGTACAATATATACACTAACTTTTTTCAGTTTTAAACTCATTTTAATTTCTTATCAAGATGTATATTTTTTAGTATTTTAGTAATGTTAGGTACATAATCTTACATCATTTTATAATGAGTTTGTAGAAAGTTTTTTATTTAATTGGGTTGTTGATACTTAAGGCTCTAGGAACGCCAAACTAAATTCTATTGAATTATATGTCATTTGCATGCATGCTAGCAAGTCACATCCTGCTTAATGTGTTTAGGTTATCTACCTACTTGAACTGTCCTTATGTATATGTTGTAACAGTTATAACTATAGGGTACATTTATAATGTAACTGCTTTGTAAATCCTTTTGGTGCAAATAAATGATTTATTTATTTTACTCTATCAATCAACATATAGCTAGTTAGCTCAGAGCACCGATAAAGAAATAGTTGTAAAGATATTGCACCATAACAAAGAAATAGTTGTAAAACAGCGAACTAGAGTTTGCTGTTGTAAAGCTATTGCACCATAATTTGAAACAAGTTTTACTTTGAGCTCCTGCAAATTTTATTTCCTTGTAAGAATATTCAGTAGAGACTTAATTAATTTTGTTAAGCATTCAAGAGTATCCAGCATAAGCAGCCCACTATACAATTCCACTGCTAGGACTAAGGGCCTTCTCTAAATAGGCCACAATCCACCACACTGGCCAAGTGCAGGTTAGCGT
Source organism: Mellilla xanthometata (assembly GCA_035578125.1). Lineage (NCBI taxonomy): Eukaryota > Metazoa > Arthropoda > Insecta > Lepidoptera > Geometridae > Mellilla > Mellilla xanthometata. The sequence goes on from JAPUBQ010000045.1 coordinate 1,161,602, forward strand.
ACGAAACATCTTGGCATACTGCAGTCCTTAAACATGTTGGTTTCCTCATGTTTTGGAAAACAAGTCATTGGTGTAGGGCCAGGATCGAACTAGGGGCCAGTGGAATTTAATGCAGATGTATTTACTACCAAGCCATACTCCCTTATTTCTTCGCCAGAGTATCCACTCTTTACTAAATGCTTTGTTCCCCAAAACTATTATCTAGCGGTTTCCAAGGCACAAGAGAACCTTCTAAGATCGCCATATCGCTTACCATCAGGAGAATTGTTTATCAAGCACAAGGCCATCTAATATATTCCTAGTTTAATGAGATAATAAGCAGTTTCACTGCCAATAAAACAAGCAAACCAATAGCAGGTATATCTATTTCTATTGCATATCACAATCACCCACTTTAATTAGACAATTATTACATTTTATTTTCACTGGTTATTAAACACACTCAGATTCCAGAGAAATAAATGCTTATATATGTTAACACTAAGTTTTTGACAACATTAGTATGCACAAATGCATTTCAACCGATTAGCAAATATTATGAGACAAAAATGAAAGCGTTAAAGGTTTCGGAGTGTAGCCTTCGCCCCCTAGAGATTCCGTTATTTCTTTGCTCCAGGAGGCTGTAGTGGTTGGCCCTTCTCCTTGCCTCGGAGCTTTAGTCCAATTGCCCTCTCGATCTTGCCTAGAACGATGTTGTTTGGAATGCCCCGGCCGGCTTCGTAGTCGTTAACGATCTGGGGTTTCTCGCATATTTTTGTGGCCAAATCTTTCTGGCTCATGCCTTTGGCTTGACGACCTTGCATTATCAGTTTTCCTAAATCGAGCGGTATTTTGTCGTGCTTCAGTTCCTCAGTCTCTCTGTCGAGTTTTGCAGTGTTTTTTGTGGTTACGTGTTGTTTGTTGGTGCCTGCTCCATATTTTTGCTGCGTATCCACTGGTACACCTTGACGTCTAGCAGCGTTCACTGCTTGCTCAGTCTTTAGGGCTGAAGCTTTAGGCGGCTTCTTGCGGAGGATCGTGACCGTATCCCAGTCAGACATTTTTGCAGGATTTCAATGGATTTTCAACGAATATTCTAGATTTATCCACTTACAATTTTTGTCACTCGTGCGTGCTTTTCGTGTCGTGGTTTAACGTGATTGACAGCTTTGGCAAGTGACATTTAATTATTTTTGTATTAGAATATCAATAATTAATTTTCATGTTAATGTACCGCCAAAAAATGATTTTATACCACAAATTCTTTTTCTAATGTAAAATTTGGTTGTTCATTCAATGTTATTGTAATTTGAGTTCTTATTTTTTTATATTCTTTGATATCGTCGTTTTTTTTGGTCAATAATCACAGGTTTAGGTTCATTCAGAAGTCGTATGATTGGAGATGTCCCTGTAAACAAGAAGAAAGTTATGTTAAATATTTAATAGCAAACAGTTTATTTTATAATAAACGGACCCGTAGTTATCATTGCTTTGCTCGACACAATGCGTAATGTACAGTAAATAATCGCACATTACTTGGGTTCATGAATTGACAGGACAGACAACTGAAAAATGAGGTTATCGTTCTTTTTTCACATTGGAGGTGGAAAATAAAGGTTAAGATTTGCTTTGGTCACAGTATTACAAATACAAAACCGCCATTAATATTTGAATAGCTACGACTAAAACACCATGCAAGAAGAATCTGACTCTGAAGAAGAAATCTTGGTATATGCCGAGTTCGATGACAGCGTAAACATCGATAAATACAGAGCAATTCATATACTGGGGGAAGATGATAACAAACCTATTATTCAGATGGATGAATCATTTTTTATCGGTGAGAAGTACTTTTCAATATACTTTACCGAGTAGTAGGTAACTTGTGATTCGTATTTCAGTTGAAAAACCGTGCGAGAGGTCAGATGGCATAATAACGATACATATATAGGAATGTTAATATTTCTTCAGACATTTCAAACATATAAATTCAAGACATTACGTAGATCTCTAAGAGTTACATTTTATTAATTAGAGTGACTAATGAGATAAATATGACAATATGATACTTGTTTAAAATAAAAAAAAGGTTCAAGAAACATATCTCTTCATATACTTACAGGTAAATATGAACATGCTCTAGGAACCTACATGTTCTTCGAAGAAGGCGCAGTGCAGGGCAAGGATCCTCTGTTTGACAAGTATCCCAGTAGATGTTTGAAGTACACTTGTCATACCAGGAAGCTGCTGACCATGGAGCATGCTTATATCACTCCTAAAGAGGGGATAGGTAAGTGAAGTCTACACAATATTCAAATTCATTTATTTAAAACATAAAACTGTGGTTACCTCAGCCAACATATAAGCTTGGCGAACCAGCGAGTTAATGCCGCCAGCATTTTAGGCACCTTACCCGCAGACTCTGACTTAGATTTAATGTACTATTTGTAAGGTTTTTTATTGTGTGTGTATTTATTATACTAGCTAATTAAAATAAAACTCATAATTAAGCATTACACAATATAAATCAAATTTAACAAAATCATCATCTGTACAATCTTAAGATGAGAAAAACAAAAATACATTTGCATTAAATCATCTTACTGTGTACTACATAAGACAGCTACAATGGAGCAAGCCTAATCTGGAATAACTGGCTAGAAATCTTTGTAAACTGTTTAAATTGGTAAAACATGGCAAATGTGCTTAAGGAGAATTGAAATCTATCAACTACCAATTGATAAATAAATAAATAATATTAGGACACATTTCACACACGGCTGGTTAGCCCCATACTGAACCATTTCTAGTTTGTATTATGGTTGCTAACACAAATGATCTACTATATATACATAAGACATACATATCTTATATAGATACATATTTAACACCCACACCGACAGCCAACAAATTATGTTCATCACAAAAATGTTGGCCGTGCCGGGAATCTAACCCGGAACCTTCTGATTGGCAGTCCAGCATGGCCAACAAAAAGTCGACAGTTGTAGGTCGTCAATAGCTAATGGATAGCTGTGTCTTCTTTTTCAGACGCTAGGGGACACATACTATGCTGTCTTCCTTCTTTTTTTCATGTTCATTTTATGTAATTTAAAATAATGTATATGTATGTGTCTTCTGTGTCTGAAATAAATGTATGTGTTCTTTCTTTCTTTCACTTAGCTCATAAGAAGAAAAAGAACACTTTATAATATTCTTAACTTTTTTTTCCAATCTCACAGAACCAAACGCAGACCCTCAAATTCAGCAGAAAGAAGATGTCAAACCGATCATGTTTTCTAACTTACAAGAGGCAACAGATGCTTTCAAACAATATTTCAAATTGGACACCACTGCAGTAGAGCCTAATGCCATGGAGGTGGATGGAGAAGGGAGTTAACACACATACACATGTAAAGAAATTAACTATGGATACAGGTAATTATTGTTAGTTAGTAATAATAATATTATTTATTTATAAGAAGTGTGAAAGTAGCCCCAGTAAGGGAGAAAATAAGGAGTAGAAGGTTAGCATGGTATGGACATGTGATGCGTAGAGAGGAGATGCATGTCACTAGGAGATGTATGGAAATGGTAGTGCAAGGAAGAAGAGCAAGAGGCCAACCGAAAAAGACATGGATGGAGTGTGTGAATGAAGACATGAGAGAGAAAGGATAGAGTGTGGAGATGACGTCTGATAGAGGAGAGTGGAAGAAGAAGATTTGCTGTGCCGATCCCACCTAAATGGGATAAGGTAAAGAAGAAGAAAAGGATTCCATACCAAAAAGGTAAAAACGGGACCTTATTACAAAGCCTCTGATGTCTGTCTGTATCTTAGAAACGGTGATAAAGATACTATTTTTTTTCAGTTGTTTAACAATCACGATTTCTGAGATACAGCCTGGTGACAGACAGACACAGTGTAGGCTTAGTAATGAGTTCCCGTTTTTAAGTTTTAGGTATGGAACCCTAAAAAGACTGTCTGCAAAATCTATAGTTCTTTAATCAGGGTCTCGGCTATACCAAAATTTTTCTCAATCAGTTGAGTCATTAGAACATGATAAAGTAACAAACATATTTTCGCCTTTATAATATTAGTGAAGAAGTAATAAGTTGAAGACTGTCAACCAGCTTTGCATATATTGGGGGACACAGTATCCAAGGGGTTTCCCCTACCAAAATAACAAAAATCAATCCACCCATAAGGTACAAATGAGTATAATAGGAAGAAATACATTCCTAGGGACTTCCCCTAAATCAAATCATGGAGTCAACTAAGTGGAATTCTAAGCTATTAAAATGAAAGGGAAACTTAACAGTTACTGACTAACACTCACTGTCATAAGTCAGTTGTGTTCTTTGTAAAGTTTTTATATCAAAGGTTTCAACACTGTTTTGTTAAATTATGAGTAAATTTATAGCAGTTGGAAATCCAAAGAAAGAGCATCACTCTGCTGATTCTTATATGGGTAAAGAAACAATTACATTATTAATTAACCAGTCCAATAAGCTTGTTAACCCCCAACTCAATAATAATAGTTAAAGAAAACTAAAAAACACGCTTTTTATAGAAAACCGTAATTTTATCAAATTAGTGTATTGTCATCGGTCCTCAATAAATCTACAAAATTTTAACGAAATCTGGCCGATGTGGGTCAAAATCGCGCCCAAAGAAGTCGGTTACAAACAAACAAACATACAAACATACAGGTGAAGCTAATAGAAAGCGTGTAAAAACAGCGGGATGTTCATGGAAGAGAAAAAAATGGTTGCCTGTAAAGTCGGTTTTACGGGCGAAGATTTTACGTGACAACGTCTGCCGCGTGCTGCGCGCGCGGCAGACCGATCATAGTTGAGTGGGAGAGAGACGCAAGGCATTCGGCGGGCCTCTCTCTCGTTCGGTGACTCATCGTAACGTTACCGGGCGTTACACTTTTTCATAAGTGACTCCCAGCCGCAACCTAATTTAAGACGTTGTCACGTCAAAAACAGTTACGATAAACTGTTTTTTTCTCTTCCGTGGGGATGTTAGAAGTTTGGCGTGTATGTGTGGCATTATAATTTTTGACAATTTACATACATTATGCCGCATGTCTTTGTTTGGGACAGCTGATGTTTTCCAGAATTTTTTTTACTTATGTATTTTATTGTGTGTGTACTCTTATATAGGATTACTGGTAACATACATAAAACCTTTTAAAGTTAGTTCTCTAGCTAACTATGTATATGTACGAGGGCAGGACAATAAGTCCGTGACGTTGCCAATAAAACACAGGTTTTTATATAGTAAAAACGTTTTATTTTTCAACAATCTTTTTTAGGGTTCTGTACCTAAAAGGTAAAAACGGGACCCTATTACTAAGACTCCGCTGTCTGTATCTCAGAAACCGTAATAGCTAGAAAGCTGCAACTTTCACAAGATATGTATTTCTCGTGCCGCTAGACGCTGTAGACACCTAAACTTTCACGGAATGTATAAATGTACATTACCTTTCAATTTAAATAAAAAAATTAAATAAAATAGATATTTCAGGGGGGGCTCTTATACAACAATGGTGCGGAACTCTTCATGCGCGAGCCAAACTCGCACTTGGCCAATTTTTTGAACTCTTTTTTGATTTTTGTGAGCCATTGTGCAGCGCTTTCAATAATTTAATTATAAAATAATATTTAAGGAGGTTCCCATACAACAATGGTATGGAAACCTTCATGCGCGAGTCCAACTCGCACTTGGCAAATTATTTATTTTTGATATTTTTTTCTGTTATTAATTTATAACGAAAAAACTGTAAAATCAAGACTTTGTCCTTATCTGCGTGTTAAACTCTGGGTATCGCGGGCGCTGCTAGTATTAAAAATATTCGTCAAACATATTTCCAGTTCTAAATACAATGTATATTTTGTAATTTCCAGTGCAGAGCAACGAGACGCGGCGCCGCCAACGCTGCAGGAAGAAACAAACCCTAGAAGATGTCCTTCTTGAAGTAAACAAGAAACATGTGAAAATCAACAAACAAGAACAGAAGAAAAACAACACAATATTATATTCTGTTCTAGAAGAATTTCTAAAGAAAATGAAATCCTGCGACAAACTGTTTAATAGTTTAAAACCTAAGTTGGAATATCTTGGCAGTTACTTCGAGGGCTTGCGCGTGGGTCACGCTACAGAATATGATATTAATATCATTCTTACCTTACATCTAAATTACGACAAAATAAAAATGGTCGCAAGTCGTATCCAAGGTGCGTACACAACTTTGCACATGCCATCAGAATTCAGAAGGCTGTCAAAAACTCCCGCCACGGCCAATAAGGGTTTTAAAGACACTGAACTGTGGTGCGATCCTTCCCATAGATTATCTGTAGGAAAATTCCGTTCTTGGATGCAAAGGGTAGTCGATGCCACGCTAAACACATTGCCAGGCCAAAACGGTACCAAGTTCATCAAAATAAATAGTAAAACTTATGAAATCGCCGCCAAGACATCCGGCCCCGCTAACACTTTAACTATCAAAGAGAGCGATGATAATATCATAGATGTGGACCTTGTGCCTACTTTAGAGTTTAGATTCCCGAAAATACCAGAAAACTCTTCCATTGATTTCGATAAAGTGGTAAAAACGGGTAAAAACCTGTATTTCGTGGTTCCCAAACCGTGCTCAGATGATTTTAGTTGGCGATTGGCTTTCCCGTTTCAAGAAAGATTTTATATTTATAACAAACACAACATGAAGAGTACGATCAAAATTCTAAAACTTCTAAGAGACGTGCAAAGTTTTAACAAATTAGCGAGTTATTACATAAAAACTGTGTTTCTTTGGGAGGCTGTTGAGAACACGAATGATTTCTGGAAAAACAATTCTTTGTCCTTCCTAGTGCTGTATATGATGAAGAAATTGAAAGATTGTTTGGAAAATAAGGTCATAAAGAATTTCTGGTGTCCAGACCAGAATTTGATAGCTGCAATAAACCTGAAACCTGTCAAAACTGGGCCAATCGACTGGGTCATATAATAAACGTGGTTGAAGAAAAGAAGAAGTCAGATCCTCATATATTGTTGCAGTTTTTAAATAAGAACGTGAAATGACTTAGTACATATGTAATAATTTCTAGCTAAGTCTCAAAAAAATCCACTCGCAATGGATGTCATTTAGTATTGTAAGAACGACCTACGATCTTATTAGTCTTAACTGATACTAAAATACCATTCTCTATGACGAGTCAAGAGGTCAGACCGTCAGAGGTCAGTCTATGGTATATACACATTCAGACCACAGTGTTACCACAGTGAGGTGGCGACACCGTAAAGTGAAGCATCAAGGACGAGGTCCAGGACTGCCTCGCGCGCCAGAACCTCGACAAGAGCTCGTCGGCGCCTTTTTATCGTGTGGGTCTCCACCGAGGTCATCATTGTGGTCACCTGCTGCAACAAATGTCAGCAGTATGAGCACCCAAAGTTCTGCCGTGTCAAGTGGAGACCTGTAGTCGCTGCGGGGCGGACGGCAACCGCTCGGAGGCCTGCAAGGCCTCCTCAACCTGCTGCGCTAACTGCGCCGAGACAGCGCACGCGCCACGGCGTCGCGAGACTGCCCCGCTGAGAAGCGGTTCATTAACAGTATATGGACCTAAAAACCTTCGTATTGGGCAGCTGAACTTGGGTGGAGCAGAAGCCCCAACTAAGGAGCTTCCCTCCATTGCGCGGGACCTCGGCCTGCCACGGTCGGGTTCCTTGCCCAATGCACGCCCCATGGCGGGCGTGTTTATCCACACTTTCTGTGGACTTCGCCGCCGGCACTCTTCGGAGGTAGACGTGCGCTCGCGTACTTATTGTTATTGGTCCGTTGCGTTTATAGACTCCACTCGCTCTCGCGTGGGGCGTCCGCCGTTAGACGCGGCGGCCATATCGTTGTGTGAGCAGTGCGAGGGATTTGGTGGCGCGGCATCCGGCGCGACGGTAATCGGCTCCTCTCGTTTCTTCTTGGGCGTCCGCCCGTAAGAGCTGGCGGCCATGTAAGTAAACAGAGCAGGAGGCCGCTACTCGGCGCGCCGTTGAAGCGCCTACCACAGTGATAGTGACACTTGCGATAGAGACGCCATTTGTGTTTGTTGTTGTTATTGTTTTGATTGTGTTTTGACGTCGGACGGAGATAATAATTAAAGTGATTTTAAACGTATTCTTTTTGAAATTAATTCTAAGTAATATATATTAATTTGTTTTAGTTTTTAATTATTCTATTTAGTTTTATTTTGTTTAAATCTTTCCTTTGGCGTGCGGCTATGTTTGTGTTTTTGTTTTTGTAAACGGAAATATGTCGGAAGCGTAGGGCTTCAGCCCTCGCGTTTCGTTAGCCCGATCGCCGCCGCCAGCGGCGGGAAAGAGGCCGCTAACGTCCCCGGCCGCTGAGCAGCCGGTGTTCAAGGGAGCGCGTTCCAGAACTGCACGCAGGACGGCCTGAACGTCCCTCCTGTGGCCGGACTTTGGCGCCGGTTAGCCCGGTTGACCAGCCGGAGCAGCCGGTCTTCCCGGCGACGGCGGCAGCGGCGGACGGACCGTTGGACCTAAGCTCGGCCGGGAAGCTCGAGCTGTTAGAGCGCGCAAACCGGGCCATCCGGGCCATCGTCCGCGTTGCCTCCGTGTCGAAAACAAACAAGGCGGAGGTTGACGTTATCGGTGAGCATGGGCGCGACGTGCTGGCTGTCGTGGCCGCTTTGGGACTCCAGCTGGGTGAGAAGGAGCTGGAGTGCGAGCGGCTGTGATCGGCGGGGGCTTTAGCGCCCGTGACGGCGATACCGTCAGGCGCACTGTCCTTCGCTGCCGTATTAAAAACGTCGCCTGGCGGGGTGGCGAGGCCGGTTCGGGCCTCACAAGGCCCAGTACTGGCATTTTACCCTTCGGAGGGAAATTCGGAATTAAAGACGGCAGAGGACACAAAGAAAGAGGTCAAGAAGGCCATCGACCCTAAGTCGATGGCCATTGGAATCGAACATGTACGCAAAATAGGGAACGCAGGAGTTGTGGTTCAGACCACGTCTGCAGCGGCAGCCAAGCTGCGGGAGGCGGCGCCCGCAACGCTGCGGGTGACGGAGCCTAGACGGTGTCAGCCACTAGTCGCAATAAACAGAGTAGAAGGGGACCCCTCCTTTGACGAGGTCCAGGATTGCTTAGCAAGCCAGAACCTCGACAAAGAAGAGTGGCCCCTTGACAAGGTCAAGAGGAAGCTCGTCGGAGCCTTTAAAAAGGGGCGGCTCCAGTCAAACACCACCACGGTGGTGTTCAGCGCCAGCCCCCGCATGCGCGACGAGTTCCTACGCCTTGGCAGGGTATTCGTAGGGTGGGTCTCGGCCGAGGTCACGGACTTTACATACATAAAAATGTCAATAAAAAAAGTACTTACAAAATCATATCAATCATGTACGGCATATTATGTAAAAACGAGTAATGTAGATAACAAATATTATTAGTTTATATTGGACGTGTAATTCTTATTATAAGTACATTCGAATAGCAACCATACAGAACTTAAAGTAAAACTTGTAAATAAAAATTTTAGTAAACCTATATTTAATGCGTTAAATTTAGTTTTATGTTGTTTCAAGTAATAGTTTTTTTTCTATTGTTTTTTAATAGACTAAACGTAAAATAGCCTGAATGAAAATAAATAAATTAAATTATTTAGGTATAGTTTTTGTTTTTGTAACCCCCGACACAAAAATTAAATTAAAAGATTTTTCGAAATATCTGTCGTGCATCTAAGGGTTTTTCAGTTACCCTTTGTGAGCCAGGTATTCCAAACTTGGCATGCTCCACCTTCGCCCAGTGTCGATTAGTCGTGTGGTTACGCGCCTTGTACAGGTATAGGAAGCATCGATCTTCAACATGTCTTGTGTAACGCGCACGGGTCCAGAGCGCGCGTAGCGGCATCTCTCGGCGTCTCTCTCTCTCTGTTCATAAATGCAGGATCTGGAAGAAACACCGGCCCACTCCGCCGGAACGGTCACGAAGGGGAGTAGTGGCGGCAGTGATGCGTTAATGCATGTTTGGGAATGATTAAGCCGGGCGTCCTGACACCAGTGGTTGCTGCTGGAAGGTGTGGCACGAGTCGCGTACGTTGGATCCTCGTCCGATGTCGGCGTCCGGCGTCGTCTCCAGTTGTCTGTCATCCCTGTTTGTTAAAAAACCGCTTAGCGTGCTGGAGCTTGGACCTCGTGAGTTGTCCCCGGCCGGCTAGGTGGATTAAAAGAAAACGATCAATACACTTCTTGTAGTACACATGTATTGGGCATGACACGTTTTAAATGCTATAGAGTAGTATTAAGAACTAGATTTAATATCGCAATGGAACGCGTATTACGAAATGGTGCGTGCTTAGCGACGCATGTCGCCGCGAACAGTTTCTTAAGGCGTGCCGTGTGGTTGTGTGTGAGGGCGGAAGCGTGCGGACGGCGTCTTGTTGCCGGGCGATCTCTCGTACGCTCCTAGATGGCGCATACAGTACGACATAACATTATGTGGCAGTTGTAGCGCCACACACGTTTCATCGCGTAATAAATGAACATCGAACATTCACCGTCAGGAGACCGTATCTGCTTATCATGAGTATTACGTCACGTTGTGTTGCCTTGAACCCAAATCCTAATTAACTCATTGCATACAAGAGTGGAAGTTGCGTACAGCGCAAGCTGATAACGAACGTCATGCGAACCTACCAAATCAATTGATTTAAAATTGAAAGCTAGTTCAAATAGAAAATTTCACGTGCATCGCGTGTGTTAATGAAAATCTCTTCTAAGTACCTCTCCATTACTAGATTAAAAAAATTCATTACAATTTCTTATCGTTCATGCTTTTGTTAACACTACTCGAAAGTCACATTTTACGCGAACCTCAAACCCTAATTAACTCATAGCATACAAAGTGTGTGGAAGCCACGCACAGCGCAAACTTAACTTATACTACCATCGTCCGGCGTAACCCAACGAGTTGCAGAGCCACGCTATGACGTTGACTTTAAGTATCAAGTTTGGTACCAATGCACCAAACTAAATATTGAGCACGTAAAATATTTAAAAAAAATTACACGTGCATCGCGATATTGAATAACAAAATGACAAACTGGTGTACACTTTGTGTGATCACAATACTCCATTTATACGAGAGCACACTTATCTCGGTCTTTCATCCGATATTACTCCAACTCCATATGAGCGAAGGAATTCCTGGAACTTTGTTCCATCAACATCATGAATACAATCGATTTAAAAACACTCCATTCCATTTTGAACAGATTTTATTAAATTCAATTGTTGTTATTGCAGACAGCTTTTGTTCTAACAGTAGTACAACACTAACCCAACCAGTCACTGCATTCAAACGCACTACTTTATACTATAGCGTCCCCCATAGGATCACATAAGCGTAAAAACTTTGCTGTTTGAATGTACACAGATCGCAACTGCACCACACAAGGTACGGGTCAAATCCGTGGTTTCTAATCCACTGCCACTAACGTCCAATGCATTGGCGCAGACCCGTCGCTTTTTGACCCAACAGTGTTGTGGTAGCATTAACTAATAATTTAACTAAATAAATTACCACTTAATGGCGAGGATCCTGCGCCAGGCATTCATTGTCAGCGATGTCGAGACGAACTATTTCTCTCGGAATCAATTCGCTGAACAACGGGACGCGTCGCTAGGGACTAGGGTCCTTTGACTATTGCAATCTTTGTGTGTGTGAACTGGCTCGATTAATGTGACATTATTAGATTACAGATCATATGACAACTTCATCAGCTAATAATCCGAGAGCTATATGAAAATAATATTTTCTTAGCGTTTTCTCATGAGACACGAAATAAGATTTCACAATTATATTGTGAATATACATATTTCAATGTCAAATTATCATTGTACTTCTCGCTCGTAACAATAAAGTATATGTGATTTACAACAAGGTGTATTGATAAAGAAATGCTGGCCCAATATCTCAATAGATCAATGGCTTCCCCTATTATTCCAAGAAAGTTATCATGTTTATGCATGTTCACCTTAATGAAGCATTGTATGTCTACATATACCACGGCAGATGATATAAGGATAATTATCGTAGTCCTTTTGTTTTTGGCATAGTAATGTCTGCTTTGATATGGACATCAATGGTATTCTGCAATTGACACCTTTGACTTTCTTTATACCAGTTTATGGAGATTGAAAACTTTAAAATACTTACTTACTATTAAAATTGTGTCAGTTGTCTGAAATAATTTTCTAAATTAAGATTTCAATACTTTTTCAAGTGCCAGAAACTACCCAGCTAATAAAATATAATAATATCTCCTAACGGATAGTAGATGTTTATGTCTAAGCAGTCAGTTTTTGGATGGGTGACCAAGGACATTCGAATATGTGCGATCGTTATGGGAAACTGGCGGACACGGCAAACATATTGTTCTGTTAGGCATTAGCGGCAGTAGTGTGGATATTAAGGTTTAATGATGATGATGATAATCTGGGGAAGGGGGGGGGGGGGGGGGGGGGTCATACATCTAACGTATTTGTGTTAGAGTCCTGTGCCATATTTTTTTTACCGAAGGAGTAGGAAATCGAGAAGGTTCCCTAATTTAAGTATTAATGCAGTTAATAAACTTTGGGAGTTGAAGATTTTTATAACTTCAAATCTCATGTTGCACAAAACTGGCTAAAGGATAGTGAAGGAAACAGGGGTTATTTGAAAGACGTGGTTGAAGTTATCGTCCAAAAGGGAACTTCTACAAAAAAGATTTTGACGAAACTACATACAAACAGATATCTCACTTTACATAAATATCTTATCCTACTAATATTATAAAGGCGAAAGTTTGTATGTATGGATGTATGTTTGTTACTCTTTCACGTAAAAACTACTGAATGGATTTGAATGAAACTTTACCACAATATAGCTTATACATCAGAATAACACATAGGCTATAGCTTATACATCAGAATAACACATAGGCTACAATTTTTGAGGTTTTTAATGTGAGGTCGTAAAAAAAACTCATTTTTTGCGCTTACATTGCAAACGCTGACTGAATTCTACAAGATAGATCAAAACAATTTACTACAGTATTGTACAACTTAAAAGGTCTACAAAAAAAGTCCGTGATGGTATATGGTTATCTCTTAGGAATAACCCACAATAACCATTTTTTATCCTTTACTTTGTACGAGAAATAATGGCTTATTTACGAAGCGATTTTAAGCAATACACTATTAATCCTTATCAAAATAAATTATTTTATCAATAAGAACAGTTTGTGTTGATAATATTTGGTCTTTGAGTGATTAAAATTGAACGTTTGGTTTTGAAGTTATGGTGAAATTAAAATATTACGATTTCTGCTGCACGGCCCGTTGCGAAGAGGGCGTGTGCGGGGGAGGGGTGTTTAGATCTATGAGTAAGGTACCCGTGCGGCTCAGTCGCGAGGTTGGCTCCCATCGCAGCGGTCGTGCGCGAAGTCTAATAATTTTCGGGTTTTTTTTTTTTGATTTTGTTCTTTTAACTACACATACGCAAAAGTTCTTCTCAGAGCTAAACTGTTGTCTAATATATAATACTAGCTGACCCGGCAAACTCCGCCCCTCACTTAAGGGTATGAAAAATAGATAGTGTAGCTTATATGACACGTTCGTAGATTTACCATAGCAGTGCCATCTATTGATTGCTTACTCAACCCAGTCGAAAGGTATCGACATCAGTTAGAATCATTTGGAGTTAACAGATAATTGTGACTGTCAAATAATAACGGACAATAATTAGCAGTAAATTAAAATGCGACTATAATTTGAGATTTAAACTATCCTATCTCTCAAGTTGGATCGAACTGCACATGGTGTGCGAATTTTATTATAATCGGTTAAGTGGTTTAGGAGTCCATTGAGGACAAACATTGTGACACGAGATTTATATAAATTAAGATAAGATTATTAATATTATATGTATGTTTTTTATTATTCTTTATTGTACACTACGTCCTTCTTTAGTCGTTTATAAATTCCTTTCCATCCAAAGGTTGCCTGGATGAGATCGCTTTAAGCGATAAGGCCGCCAATTGTGGGACACTAATTTTAAGTTAATTGTCTTTTACTGTGCCTTTTTTATTTATGTGTCCAATAAAGAATTATAAAATTTCCATGACACAATGTTAGTTACCGTACTCCTCCGAAACGGCTTGACCGATTTTTACCAAATTTCATATGCGTATTCAGTAGGTCTGAGAATCTTCTACTATATATTTTTAAGGCAAAACAACGTTTGCCGGGTCAGCTAGTATTACATAAATGGCCAAGTGCGAGTTGGGCTCGCGCATGAAGGGTTCCGTACCATTGTTGTGTGGGCGCCAACGTTAAACATTATTTTTAATTTAATTTTATAATTTAGTAAAATAAATTATTAAATTAAATTAAATATGCTGTGAATATAAAGAGGGTCTATCAAATGTCGTTATAAAGATTTACAAAAAAAATGCTTAAATATTACGTTTCATGTATGGGGAGGGATCCAACTTCATGTAATTTTTTTTGTATTTGTTGTTATAGCGGCACGAGATATACATATTTTGTGAAAATTTCAGCTTTCTTTCAGCTATTATGGTTTCTATGATACAGACTAGTGACAGACAAATGGCGGCGGCTTAGAAATAGGGTCCCGTTTTTACCTTTTAGGTACGGAACCCTACAAATAAAATAGCTCAAAAATATTTTCTCGAATTATTTTATAGGCAAGGGATGTTCTTAGCTGTTAGATGGAATCGGTCCTACATGGACGTCTCTACAAAATTGCGGAATACTTACTGACAGTGCACGCCTTTTTTTCTCTCCGTCAGGAAATGTATTTACGCATCTCCCGCCACAAGCCTGGGGGAGGCGGGCGGGATGTTTGTCGGGCTTGAGAGCCAGAGGGGCCGTCACTACCTACTAAAACCTCACGGTGTCCCATCTCACGACGGGGGCAGGGATGCAGGACCGCACAGCGCATTGCCGCTGCATACCTCCAGGGCATGCGCGGTATCCTCAGCACAACCGCACCTGTGGGCACTCCGGGGTTGGCTGGCTCCCTTCTGGCGACGTTGTGCAGGTACCTCCCGAAGCAACCGTGCCCCGAGAGAACCTGCGTCATTCGGAAGGAGAGCACTCCGTGCCCACGTTCCACCCATCCCCTCAAGAGATGCCGAAGGGTTTCTAGGAGGACGGGTGGCTCCCGTGCCCCGCACCGCGGGCCCAGCGAGGATGCGCTCCTGCCGCCAGCGCACTGCTGAAGATTTTATAATTATGGACATATTCCGGTCGAGTAACCATTTAAATCATCATCATCATCAGCCCGTAGTCGCCCACTGCTGAGCATAGGCCTCTCTTCTTGTACGTCAGTCATCTCGGTGCTGCGCTGCTCTCATCCATGTCCTGCCTGTGGTGTTAAACTAGTCACAGACGATCGAACTTGGTGCGGAGCGTACCACGAACCGCACGGTGCGATCTATATATACAACAGACGATCGCACCAGACTTCGAACCGTCCAGTCGTATCGTGCTAGCGTTGCGTGAACACGTCTTCTCGAAATGCCGCCCATTCTATCAAAACAAGCCATAATTGCTTTAGTTGCGGCAGCTATCGTTACTACATCGCCGTTATATAACCAACGAAAAAGAAGAAAAGAATGGGCAAAATTATATTTTTTTTATTTTATTTATAAAGGCTATGAGTGGTATATATTCCACATACATGGAAAGTCTTTATACAACTCCAACAGCTCTATAATAGTCCGGTCAATTTAGACATTCGAAGTTACATAAATTCGCAACAAGCTGAATTTTGGTACAATTGTTCAAAACACGATTATAAACAATAGCTGAAAGTTCCCCATCATTCCCGTGTGTGGAAATTTTTTTATTCAAGGTCAAAGGTCAAAAAAATAGTTTTTCGCAATTTTCAGCAAATCGGTAAGTTTTATCAAAAAATATTTCACATAAAAATTGTAGATCATAATGTTATCTACAAAAAGTTCTTTGATACTTTTTTTTCTACGAGCCACCGTTTTTGAGATATAACGATTCAAAAAGTTGCACATTAACGCCACACACGTTTCCTCGCGTAATAAATGAACATCGAACATTCACCGTCAGGAGACCGTATCTGCGTATCATGAGTATTACGTCACGTTGTGTTGCCTTGAACCCTAATCCTAATTAACTCCTTGCATACAAGAGTGGAAGTTGCGTACAGCGCAAGCTGATAACGTACGTCATGTGTTTGTTACCTACCGATTCAATTAATAAATTTAAAATTGAAAGCTAGTTCAAATAGAAAATAACACGTGCATCGCGGTTGTGTTAATGAAAACCGGATCTACACGTGGTGATTCCTTCTTCTCTTCTAAGTACCTCTCCATTACTAGATTAAAAAAATTCATTACAATTTCTTATCGTTCATGCTTTTGTTAACACTACTCGAAAGTCACATTTTACGCGAACCTCAAACCCTAATTAACTCATAGCATACAAAGTGTGTGGAAGCCACGCACAGCGCAAACTTAACTTATACTACCATCGTCCGCGTAACCCAACGAGTTGCAGAGCCACGCTATGACGTTGACTTTAAGTATCAAGTTTGGTACCAATGCACCAAACTAAATATTGAGCACGTAAAATATTTAAAAAAAATTACACGTGCATCGCGATATTGAATAACAAAAATGACAAACTGGTGTACACTTTGTGTGATCACAATACTCCATTTATACGAGAGCACACTTATCTCGGTCTTTCATCCGATATTACTCCAACTCCATATGAGCGAAGGAATTCCTGGAACTTTGTTCCATCAACATCATGAATACAATCGATTTAAAAACACTCCATTCCATTTGAACAGATTTTATTAAATTCAATTGTTGTTATTGCAGACAGCTTTTGTTCTAACAGTAGTACAACACTAACCCAACCAGTCACTGCATTCAAACGCACTACTTTATACTATAGCGTCCCCCATAGGATCACATAAGCGTAAAAACTTTGCTGTTTGAATGTACACAGATCGCAACTGCACCACACAAGGTACGGGTCAAATCCGTGGTTTCTAATCCACTGCCACTAACGTCCAATGCATTGGCGCAGACCCGTCGCTTTTTGACCCAACAGTGTTGTGGTAGCATTAACTAATAATTTAACTAAATAAATTACCACTTAATGGCGAGGATCCTGCGCCAGGCATTCATTGTCAGCGATGTCGAGACGAACTATTTCTCTCGGAATCAATTCGCTGAACAACGGGACGCGTCGCTAGGGACTAGGGTCTTTGACTATTGCAATCTTTGTGTGTGTGAACTGGCTCGATTAATGTGACATTATTAGATTACAGATCATATGACAACTTCATCAGCTAATAATCCGAGAGCTATATGAAAATAATATTTTCTTAGCGTTTTCTCATGAGACACGAAATAAGATTTCACAATTATATTGTGAATATACATATTTCAATGTCAAATTATCATTGTACTTCTCGCTCGTAACAATAAAGTATATGTGATTTACAACAAGGTGTATTGATAAAGAAATGCTGGCCCAATATCTCAATAGATCAATGGCTTCCCCTATTATTCCAAGAAAGTTATCATGTTTATGCATGTTCACCTTAATGAAGCATTGTATGTCTACATATACCACGGCAGATGATATAAGGATAATTATCGTAGTCCTTTTGTTTTTGGCATAGTAATGTCTGCTTTGATATGGACATCAATGGTATTCTGCAATTGACACCTTTGACTTTCTTTATACCAGTTTATGGAGATTGAAAACTTTAAAATACTTACTTACTATTAAAATTGTGTCAGTTGTCTGGAAATAATTTTCTAAATTAAGATTTCAATACTTTTTCAAGTGCCAGAAACTACCCAGCTAATAAAATATAATAATATCTCCTAACGGATAGTAGATGTTTATGTCTAAGCAGTCAGTTTTTGGATGGGTGACCAAGGACATTCGAATATGTGCGATCGTTATGGGAAACTGGCGGACACGGCAAACATATTGTTCTGTTAGGCATTAGCGGCAGTAGTGTGGATATTAAGGTTTAATGATGATGATGATAATCTGGGGAAGGGGGGGGGGGGGGGGGGTCATACATCTAACGTATTTGTGTTAGAGTCCTGTGCCATATTTTTTTTACCGAAGGAGTAGGAAATCGAGAAGGTTCCCTAATTTAAGTATTAATGCAGTTAATAAACTTTGGGAGTTGAAGATTTTTATAACTTCAAATCTCATGTTGCACAAAACTGGCTAAAGGATAGTGAAGGAAACAGGGGTTATTTGAAAGACGTGGTTGAAGTTATCGTCCAAAAGGGAACTTCTACAAAAAAGATTTTGACGAAACTACATACAAACAGATATCTCACTTTACATAAATATCTTATCCTACTAATATTATAAAGGCGAAAGTTTGTATGTATGGATGTATGTTTGTTACTCTTTCACGTAAAAACTACTGAATGGATTTGAATGAAACTTTACCACAATATAGCTTATACATCAGAATAACACATAGGCTATAGCTTATACATCAGAATAACACATAGGCTACAATTTTTGAGGTTTTTAATGTGAGGTCGTAAAAAAAACTCATTTTTTGCGCTTACATTGCAAACGCTGACTGAATCCTACAAGATAGATCAAAACAATTTACTACAGTATTGTACAACTTAAAAAGGTCTACAAAAAAGTCCGTGATGGTATATGGTTATCTCTTAGGAATAACCCACAATAACCATTTTTTATCCTTTACTTTGTACGAGAAATAATGGCTTATTTACGAAGCGATTTTAAGCAATACACTATTAATCCTTATCAAAATAAATTATTTTATCAATAAGAACAGTTTGTGTTGATAATATTTGGTCTTTGAGTGATTAAAATTGAACGTTTGGTTTTGAAGTTATGGTGAAATTAAAATATTACGATTTCTGCTGCACGGCCCGTTGCGAAGAGGGCGTGTGCGGGGGAGGGGTGTTTAGATCTATGAGTAAGGTACCCGTGCGGCTCAGTCGCGAGGTTGGCTCCCATCGCAGCGGTCGTGCGCGAAGTCTAATAATTTTCGGGTTTTTTTTTTTGATTTTGTTCTTTTAACTACACATACGCAAAAGTTCTTCTCAGAGCTAAACTGTTGTCTAATATATAATACTAGCTGACCCGGCAAACTAGGTTTTGCCTCACTTAAGGGTATGAAAAATAGATAGTGTAGCTTATATGACACGTTCGTAGATTTACCATAGCAGTGCCATCTATTGATTGCTTACTCAACCCAGTCGAAAGGTATCGACATCAGTTAGAATCATTTGGAGTTAACAGATAATTGTGACTGTCAAATAATAACGGACAATAATTAGCAGTAAATTAAAATGCGACTATAATTTGAGATTTAAACTATCCTATCTCTCAAGTTGGATCGAACTGCACATGGTGTGCGAATTTTATTATAATCGGTTAAGTGGTTTAGGAGTCCATTGAGGACAAACATTGTGACACGAGATTTATATAAATTAAGATAAGATTATTAATATTATATGTATGTTTTTTATTATTCTTTATTGTACACTACGTCCTTCTTTAGTCGTTTATAAATTCCTTTCCATCCAAAGGTTGCCTGGATGAGATCGCTTTAAGCGATAAGGCCGCCAATTGTGGGACACTAATTTTAAGTTAATTGTCTTTTACTGTGCCTTTTTTATTTATGTGTCCAATAAAGAATTATAAAATTTCCATGACACAATGTTAGTTACCGTACTCCTCCGAAACGGCTTGACCGATTTTTACCAAATTTCATATGCGTATTCAGTAGGTCTGAGAATCTTCTACTATATATTTTTAAGGCAAAACAACGTTTGCCGGGTCAGCTAGTATTACATAAATGGCCAAGTGCGAGTTGGGCTCGCGCATGAAGGGTTCCGTACCATTGTTGTGTGGGCGCCAACGTTAAACATTATTTTTAATTTAATTTTATAATTTAGTAAAATAAATTATTAAATTAAATTAAATATGCTGTGAATATAAAGAGGGTCTATCAAATGTCGTTATAAAGATTTACAAAAAAAATGCTTAAATATTACGTTTCATGTATGGGGAGGGATCCAACTTCATGTAATTTTTTTTGTATTTGTTGTTATAGCGGCACGAGATATACATATTTTGTGAAAATTTCAGCTTTCTTTCAGCTATTATGGTTTCTATGATACAGACTAGTGACAGACAAATGGCGGCGGCTTAGAAATAGGGTCCCGTTTTTACCTTTTAGGTACGGAACCCTACAAATAAAATAGCTCAAAAATATTTTCTCGAATTATTTTATAGGCAAGGGATGTTCTTAGCTGTTAGATGGAATCGGTCCTACATGGACGTCTCTACAAAATTGCGGAATACTTACTGACAGTGCACGCCTTTTTTTCTCTCCGTCAGGAAATGTATTTACGCATCTCCCGCCACAAGCCTGGGGGAGGCGGGCGGGATGTTTGTCGGGCTTGAGAGCCAGAGGGGCCGTCACTACCTACTAAAACCTCACGGTGTCCCATCTCACGACGGGGGCAGGGATGCAGGACCGCACAGCGCATTGCCGCTGCATACCTCCAGGGCATGCGCGGTATCCTCAGCACAACCGCACCTGTGGCACTCCGGGGTTGGCTGGCTCCCTTCTGGCGACGTTGTGCAGGTACCTCCCGAAGCAACCGTGCCCCGAGAGAACCTGCGTCATTCGGAAGGAGAGCACTCCGTGCCCACGTTCCACCCATCCCCTCAAGAGATGCCGAAGGGTTTCTAGGAGACGGGTGGCTCCCGTGCCCCGCACCGCGGGCCCAGCGAGGATGCGCTCCTGCCGCCAGCGCACTGCTGAAGATTTTATAATTATGGACATATTCCGGTCGAGTAACCATTTAAATCATCATCATCATCAGCCCGTAGTCGCCCACTGCTGAGCATAGGCCTCTCTTCTTGTACGTCAGTCATCTCGGTGCTGCGCTGCTCTCATCCATGTCCTGCCTGTGGTGTTAAACTAGTCACAGACAATCGAACTTGGTGCGGAGCGTACCACGAACCGCACGGTGCGATCTATATATACAACAGACGATCGCACCAGACTTCGAACCGTCCAGTCGTATCGTGCTAGCGTTGCGTGAACACGTCTTCTCGAAATGCCGCCCATTCTATCAAAACAAGCCATAATTGCTTTAGTTGCGGCAGCTATCGTTACTACATCGCCGTTATATAACCAACGAAAAAGAAGAAAAGAATGGGCAAAATTATATTTTTTTTATTTTATTTATAAAGGCTATGAGTGGTATTCCACATACATGGAAAGTCTTTATACAACTCCAACAGCTCTATAATAGTCCGGTCAATTTAGACATTCGAAGTTACATAAATTCGCAACAAGCTGAATTTTGGTACAATTGTTCAAAACACGATTATAAACAATAGCTGAAAGTTCCCCATCATTCCCGTGTGTGGAAATTTTTTTATTCAAGGTCAAAGGTCAAAAAAATAGTTTTTCGCAATTTTCAGCAAATCGGTAAGTTTTATCAAAAAATATTTCACATAAAAATTGTAGATCATAATGTTATCTACAAAAAGTTCTTTGATACTTTTTTTTCTACGAGCCACCGTTTTTGAGATATAACGATTCAAAAAGTTGCACATTAACGCCACACACGTTTCCTCGCGTAATAAATGAACATCGAACATTCACCGTCAGGAGACCGTATCTGCGTATCATGAGTATTACGTCACGTTGTGTTGCCTTGAACCCTAATCCTAATTAACTCCTTGCATACAAGAGTGGAAGTTGCGTACAGCGCAAGCTGATAACGTACGTCATGTGTTTGTTACCTACCGATTCAATTAATAAATTTAAAATTGAAAGCTAGTTCAAATAGAAAATAACACGTGCATCGCGTGTGTTAATGAAAACCGGATCTACACGTGGTGATTCCTTCTTCTCTTCTAAGTACCTCTCCATTACTAGATTAAAAAAATTCATTACAATTTCTTATCGTTCATGCTTTTGTTAACACTACTCGAAAGTCACATTTTACGCGAACCTCAAACCCTAATTAACTCATAGCATACAAAGTGTGTGGAAGCCACGCACAGCGCAAACTTAACTTATACTACCATCGTCCGGCGTAACCCAACGAGTTGCAGAGCCACGCTATGACGTTGACTTTAAGTATCAAGTTTGGTACCAATGCACCAAACTAAATATTGAGCACGTAAAATATTTAAAAAAAATTACACGTGCATCGCGATATTGAATAACAAAAATGACAAACTGGTGTACACTTTGTGTGATCACAATACTCCATTTATACGAGAGCACACTTATCTCGGTCTTTCATCCGATATTACTCCAACTCCATATGAGCGAAGGAATTCCTGGAACTTTGTTCCATCAACATCATGAATACAATCGATTTAAAAACACTCCATTCCATTTGAACAGATTTTATTAAATTCAATTGTTGTTATTGCAGACAGCTTTTGTTCTAACAGTAGTACAACACTAACCCAACCAGTCACTGCATTCAAACGCACTACTTTATACTATAGCGTCCCCCATAGGATCACATAAGCGTAAAAACTTTGCTGTTTGAATGTACACAGATCGCAACTGCACCACACAAGGTACGGGTCAAATCCGTGGTTTCTAATCCACTGCCACTAACGTCCAATGCATTGGCGCAGACCCGTCGCTTTTTGACCCAACAGTGTTGTGGTAGCATTAACTAATAATTTAACTAAATAAATTACCACTTAATGGCGAGGATCCTGCGCCAGGCATTCATTGTCAGCGATGTCGAGACGAACTATTTCTCTCGGAATCAATTCGCTGAACAACGGGACGCGTCGCTAGGGACTAGGGTCTTTGACTATTGCAATCTTTGTGTGTGTGAACTGGCTCGATTAATGTGACATTATTAGATTACAGATCATATGACAACTTCATCAGCTAATA
This sequence comes from Mellilla xanthometata, assembly GCA_035578125.1. Taxonomy (NCBI): domain Eukaryota; kingdom Metazoa; phylum Arthropoda; class Insecta; order Lepidoptera; family Geometridae; genus Mellilla; species Mellilla xanthometata. The sequence goes on from JAPUBQ010000045.1 coordinate 1,184,610, forward strand.
ATCCGAGAGCTATATGAAAATAATATTTTCTTAGCGTTTTCTCATGAGACACGAAATAAGATTTCACAATTATATTGTGAATATACATATTTCAATGTCAAATTATCATTGTACTTCTCGCTCGTAACAATAAAGTATATGTGATTTACAACAAGGTGTATTGATAAAGAAATGCTGGCCCAATATCTCAATAGCTCAATGGCTTCCCCTATTATTCCAAGAAAGTTATCATGTTTATGCATGTTCACCTTAATGAAGCATTGTATGTCTACATATACCACGGCAGATGATATAAGGATAATTATCGTAGTCCTTTTGTTTTTGGCATAGTAATGTCTGCTTTGATATGGACATCAATGGTATTCTGCAATTGACACCTTTGACTTTCTTTATACCAGTTTATGGAGATTGAAAACTTTAAAATACTTACTTACTATTAAAATTGTGTCAGTTGTCTGGAAATAATTTTCTAAATTAAGATTTCAATACTTTTTCAAGTGCCAGAAACTACCCAGCTAATAAAATATAATAATATCTCCTAACGGATAGTAGATGTTTATGTCTAAGCAGTCAGTTTTTGGATGGGTGACCAAGGACATTCGAATATGTGCGATCGTTATGGGAAACTGGCGGACACGGCAAACATATTGTTCTGTTAGGCATTAGCGGCAGTAGTGTGGATATTAAGGTTTAATGATGATGATGATAATCTGGGGAAGGGGGGGGGGGGGGGGTCATACATCTAACGTATTTGTGTTAGAGTCCTGTGCCATATTTTTTTTACCGAAGGAGTAGGAAATCGAGAAGGTTCCCTAATTTAAGTATTAATGCAGTTAATAAACTTTGGGAGTTGAAGATTTTTATAACTTCAAATCTCATGTTGCACAAAACTGGCTAAAGGATAGTGAAGGAAACAGGGGTTATTTGAAAGACGTGGTTGAAGTTATCGTCCAAAAGGGAACTTCTACAAAAAAGATTTTGACGAAACTACATACAAACAGATATCTCACTTTACATAAATATCTTATCCTACTAATATTATAAAGGCGAAAGTTTGTATGTATGGATGTATGTTTGTTACTCTTTCACGTAAAAACTACTGAATGGATTTGAATGAAACTTTACCACAATATAGCTTATACATCAGAATAACACATAGGCTATAGCTTATACATCAGAATAACACATAGGCTACAATTTTTGAGGTTTTTAATGTGAGGTCGTAAAAAAAACTCATTTTTTGCGCTTACATTGCAAACGCTGACTGAATCCTACAAGATAGATCAAAACAATTTACTACAGTATTGTACAACTTAAAAAGGTCTACAAAAAAGTCCGTGATGGTATATGGTTATCTCTTAGGAATAACCCACAATAACCATTTTTTATCCTTTACTTTGTACGAGAAATAATGGCTTATTTACGAAGCGATTTTAAGCAATACACTATTAATCCTTATCAAAATAAATTATTTTATCAATAAGAACAGTTTGTGTTGATAATATTTGGTCTTTGAGTGATTAAAATTGAACGTTTGGTTTTGAAGTTATGGTGAAATTAAAATATTACGATTTCTGCTGCACGGCCCGTTGCGAAGAGGGCGTGTGCGGGGGAGGGGTGTTTAGATCTATGAGTAAGGTACCCGTGCGGCTCAGTCGCGAGGTTGGCTCCCATCGCAGCGGTCGTGCGCGAAGTCTAATAATTTTCGGGTTTTTTTTTTTTGATTTTGTTCTTTTAACTACACATACGCAAAAGTTCTTCTCAGAGCTAAACTGTTGTCTAATATATAATACTAGCTGACCCGGCAAACTAGGTTTTGCCTCACTTAAGGGTATGAAAAATAGATAGTGTAGCTTATATGACACGTTCGTAGATTTACCATAGCAGTGCCATCTATTGATTGCTTACTCAACCCAGTCGAAAGGTATCGACATCAGTTAGAATCATTTGGAGTTAACAGATAATTGTGACTGTCAAATAATAACGGACAATAATTAGCAGTAAATTAAAATGCGACTATAATTTGAGATTTAAACTATCCTATCTCTCAAGTTGGATCGAACTGCACATGGTGTGCGAATTTTATTATAATCGGTTAAGTGGTTTAGGAGTCCATTGAGGACAAACATTGTGACACGAGATTTATATAAATTAAGATAAGATTATTAATATTATATGTATGTTTTTTATTATTCTTTATTGTACACTACGTCCTTCTTTAGTCGTTTATAAATTCCTTTCCATCCAAAGGTTGCCTGGATGAGATCGCTTTAAGCGATAAGGCCGCCAATTGTGGGACACTAATTTTAAGTTAATTGTCTTTTACTGTGCCTTTTTTATTTATGTGTCCAATAAAGAATTATAAAATTTCCATGACACAATGTTAGTTACCGTACTCCTCCGAAACGGCTTGACCGATTTTTACCAAATTTCATATGCGTATTCAGTAGGTCTGAGAATCTTCTACTATATATTTTTAAGGCAAAACAACGTTTGCCGGGTCAGCTAGTATTACATAAATGGCCAAGTGCGAGTTGGGCTCGCGCATGAAGGGTTCCGTACCATTGTTGTGTGGGCGCCAACGTTAAACATTATTTTTAATTTAATTTTATAATTTAGTAAAATAAATTATTAAATTAAATTAAATATGCTGTGAATATAAAGAGGGTCTATCAAATGTCGTTATAAAGATTTACAAAAAAAATGCTTAAATATTACGTTTCATGTATGGGGAGGGATCCAACTTCATGTAATTTTTTTTGTATTTGTTGTTATAGCGGCACGAGATATACATATTTTGTGAAAATTTCAGCTTTCTTTCAGCTATTATGGTTTCTATGATACAGACTAGTGACAGACAAATGGCGGCGGCTTAGAAATAGGGTCCCGTTTTTACCTTTTAGGTACGGAACCCTACAAATAAAATAGCTCAAAAATATTTTCTCGAATTATTTTATAGGCAAGGGATGTTCTTAGCTGTTAGATGGAATCGGTCCTACATGGACGTCTCTACAAAATTGCGGAATACTTACTGACAGTGCACGCCTTTTTTTCTCTCCGTCAGGAAATGTATTTACGCATCTCCCGCCACAAGCCTGGGGGAGGCGGGCGGGATGTTTGTCGGGCTTGAGAGCCAGAGGGGCCGTCACTACCTACTAAAACCTCACGGTGTCCCATCTCACGACGGGGGCAGGGATGCAGGACCGCACAGCGCATTGCCGCTGCATACCTCCAGGGCATGCGCGGTATCCTCAGCACAACCGCACCTGTGGCACTCCGGGGTTGGCTGGCTCCCTTCTGGCGACGTTGTGCAGGTACCTCCCGAAGCAACCGTGCCCCGAGAGAACCTGCGTCATTCGGAAGGAGAGCACTCCGTGCCCACGTTCCACCCATCCCCTCAAGAGATGCCGAAGGGTTTCTAGGAGACGGGTGGCTCCCGTGCCCCGCACCGCGGGCCCAGCGAGGATGCGCTCCTGCCGCCAGCGCACTGCTGAAGATTTTATAATTATGGACATATTCCGGTCGAGTAACCATTTAAATCATCATCATCATCAGCCCGTAGTCGCCCACTGCTGAGCATAGGCCTCTCTTCTTGTACGTCAGTCATCTCGGTGCTGCGCTGCTCTCATCCATGTCCTGCCTGTGGTGTTAAACTAGTCACAGACGATCGAACTTGGTGCGGAGCGTACCACGAACCGCACGGTGCGATCTATATATACAACAGACGATCGCACCAGACTTCGAACCGTCCAGTCGTATCGTGCTAGCGTTGCGTGAACACGTCTTCTCGAAATGCCGCCCATTCTATCAAAACAAGCCATAATTGCTTTAGTTGCGGCAGCTATCGTTACTACATCGCCGTTATATAACCAACGAAAAAGAAGAAAAGAATGGGCAAAATTATATTTTTTTTATTTTATTTATAAAGGCTATGAGTGGTATTCCACATACATGGAAAGTCTTTATACAACTCCAACAGCTCTATAATAGTCCGGTCAATTTAGACATTCGAAGTTACATAAATTCGCAACAAGCTGAATTTTGGTACAATTGTTCAAAACACGATTATAAACAATAGCTGAAAGTTCCCCATCATTCCCGTGTGTGGAAATTTTTTTATTCAAGGTCAAAGGTCAAAAAAATAGTTTTTCGCAATTTTCAGCAAATCGGTAAGTTTTATCAAAAAATATTTCACATAAAAATTGTAGATCATAATGTTATCTACAAAAAGTTCTTTGATACTTTTTTTTCTACGAGCCACCGTTTTTGAGATATAACGATTCAAAAAGTTGCACATTAACGCCACACACGTTTCCTCGCGTAATAAATGAACATCGAACATTCACCGTCAGGAGACCGTATCTGCGTATCATGAGTATTACGTCACGTTGTGTTGCCTTGAACCCTAATCCTAATTAACTCCTTGCATACAAGAGTGGAAGTTGCGTACAGCGCAAGCTGATAACGTACGTCATGTGTTTGTTACCTACCGATTCAATTAATAAATTTAAAATTGAAAGCTAGTTCAAATAGAAAATAACACGTGCATCGCGTGTGTTAATGAAAACCGGATCTACACGTGGTGATTCCTTCTTCTCTTCTAAGTACCTCTCCATTACTAGATTAAAAAAATTCATTACAATTTCTTATCGTTCATGCTTTTGTTAACACTACTCGAAAGTCACATTTTACGCGAACCTCAAACCCTAATTAACTCATAGCATACAAAGTGTGTGGAAGCCACGCACAGCGCAAACTTAACTTATACTACCATCGTCCGGCGTAACCCAACGAGTTGCAGAGCCACGCTATGACGTTGACTTTAAGTATCAAGTTTGGTACCAATGCACCAAACTAAATATTGAGCACGTAAAATATTTAAAAAAAATTACACGTGCATCGCGATATTGAATAACAAAAATGACAAACTGGTGTACACTTTGTGTGATCACAATACTCCATTTATACGAGAGCACACTTATCTCGGTCTTTCATCCGATATTACTCCAACTCCATATGAGCGAAGGAATTCCTGGAACTTTGTTCCATCAACATCATGAATACAATCGATTTAAAAACACTCCATTCCATTTGAACAGATTTTATTAAATTCAATTGTTGTTATTGCAGACAGCTTTTGTTCTAACAGTAGTACAACACTAACCCAACCAGTCACTGCATTCAAACGCACTACTTTATACTATAGCGTCCCCCATAGGATCACATAAGCGTAAAAACTTTGCTGTTTGAATGTACACAGATCGCAACTGCACCACACAAGGTACGGGTCAAATCCGTGGTTTCTAATCCACTGCCACTAACGTCCAATGCATTGGCGCAGACCCGTCGCTTTTTGACCCAACAGTGTTGTGGTAGCATTAACTAATAATTTAACTAAATAAATTACCACTTAATGGCGAGGATCCTGCGCCAGGCATTCATTGTCAGCGATGTCGAGACGAACTATTTCTCTCGGAATCAATTCGCTGAACAACGGGACGCGTCGCTAGGGACTAGGGTCTTTGACTATTGCAATCTTTGTGTGTGTGAACTGGCTCGATTAATGTGACATTATTAGATTACAGATCATATGACAACTTCATCAGCTAATAATCCGAGAGCTATATGAAAATAATATTTTCTTAGCGTTTTCTCATGAGACACGAAATAAGATTTCACAATTATATTGTGAATATACATATTTCAATGTCAAATTATCATTGTACTTCTCGCTCGTAACAATAAAGTATATGTGATTTACAACAAGGTGTATTGATAAAGAAATGCTGGCCCAATATCTCAATAGCTCAATGGCTTCCCCTATTATTCCAAGAAAGTTATCATGTTTATGCATGTTCACCTTAATGAAGCATTGTATGTCTACATATACCACGGCAGATGATATAAGGATAATTATCGTAGTCCTTTTGTTTTTGGCATAGTAATGTCTGCTTTGATATGGACATCAATGGTATTCTGCAATTGACACCTTTGACTTTCTTTATACCAGTTTATGGAGATTGAAAACTTTAAAATACTTACTTACTATTAAAATTGTGTCAGTTGTCTGGAAATAATTTTCTAAATTAAGATTTCAATACATCTAACGTATTTGTGTTAGAGTCCTGTGCCATATTTTTTTTACCGAAGGAGTAGGAAATCGAGAAGGTTCCCTAATTTAAGTATTAATGCAATTAATAAACTTTGGGAGTTGAAGATTTTTATAACTTCAAATCTCATGTTGCACAAAACTGGCTAAAGGATAGTGAAGGAAACAGGGGTTATTTGAAAGACGTGGTTGAAGTTATCGTCCAAAAGGGAACTTCTACAAAAAAGATTTTGACGAAACTACATACAAACAGATATCTCACTTTACATAAATATCTTATCCTACTAATATTATAAAGGCGAAAGTTTGTATGTATGGATGTATGTTTGTTACTCTTTCACGTAAAAACTACTGAATGGATTTGAATGAAACTTTACCACAATATAGCTTATACATCAGAATAACACATAGGCTATAGCTTATACATCAGAATAACACATAGGCTACAATTTTTGAGGTTTTTAATGTGAGGTCGTAAAAAAAACTCATTTTTTGCGCTTACATTGCAAACGCTGACTGAATCCTACAAGATAGATCAAAACAATTTACTACAGTATTGTACAACTTAAAAAGGTCTACAAAAAAGTCCGTGATGGTATATGGTTATCTCTTAGGAATAACCCACAATAACCATTTTTTATCCTTTACTTTGTACGAGAAATAATGGCTTATTTACGAAGCGATTTTAAGCAATACACTATTAATCCTTATCAAAATAAATTATTTTATCAATAAGAACAGTTTGTGTTGATAATATTTGGTCTTTGAATGATTAAAATTGAACGTTTGGTTTTGAAGTTATGGTGAAATTAAAATATTACGATTTCTGCTGCACGGCCCGTTGCGAAGAGGGCGTGTGCGGGGGAGGGGTGTTTAGATCTATGAGTAAGGTACCCGTGCGGCTCAGTCGCGAGGTTGGCTCCCATCGCAGCGGTCGTGCGCGAAGTCTAATAATTTTCGGGTTTTTTTTTTTGATTTTGTTCTTTTAACTACACATACGCAAAAGTTCTTCTCAGAGCTAAACTGTTGTCTAATATATAATACTAGCTGACCCGGCAAACTAGGTTTTGCCTCACTTAAGGGTATGAAAAATAGATAGTGTAGCTTATATGACACGTTCGTAGATTTACCATAGCAGTGCCATCTATTGATTGCTTACTCAACCCAGTCGAAAGGTATCGACATCAGTTAGAATCATTTGGAGTTAACAGATAATTGTGACTGTCAAATAATAATGGACAATAATTAGCAGTAAATTAAAATGCGACTATAATTTGAGATTTAAACTATCCTATCTCTCAAGTTGGATCGAACTGCACATGGTGTGCGAATTTTATTATAATCGGTTAAGTGGTTTAGGAGTCCATTGAGGACAAACATTGTGACACGAGATTTATATAAATTAAGATAAGATTATTAATATTATATGTATGTTTTTTATTATTCTTTATTGTACACTACGTCCTTCTTTAGTCGTTTATAAATTCCTTTCCATCCAAAGGTTGCCTGGATGAGATCGCTTTAAGCGATAAGGCCGCCAATTGTGGGACACTAATTTTAAGTTAATTGTCTTTTACTGTGCCTTTTTTATTTATGTGTCCAATAAAGAATTATAAAATTTCCATGACACAATGTTAGTTACCGTACTCCTCCGAAACGGCTTGACCGATTTTTACCAAATTTCATATGCGTATTCAGTAGGTCTGAGAATCTTCTACTATATATTTTTAAGGCAAAACAACGTTTGCCGGGTCAGCTAGTATTACATAAATGGCCAAGTGCGAGTTGGGCTCGCGCATGAAGGGTTCCGTACCATTGTTGTGTGGGCGCCAACGTTAAACATTATTTTTAATTTAATTTTATAATTTAGTAAAATAAATTATTAAATTAAATTAAATATGCTGTGAATATAAAGAGGGTCTATCAAATGTCGTTATAAAGATTTACAAAAAAAATGCTTAAATATTACGTTTCATGTATGGGGAGGGATCCAACTTCATGTAATTTTTTTTGTATTTGTTGTTATAGCGGCACGAGATATACATATTTTGTGAAAATTTCAGCTTTCTTTCAGCTATTATGGTTTCTATGATACAGACTAGTGACAGACAAATGGCGGCGGCTTAGAAATAGGGTCCCGTTTTTACCTTTTAGGTACGGAACCCTACAAATAAAATAGCTCAAAAATATTTTCTCGAATTATTTTATAGGCAAGGGATGTTCTTAGCTGTTAGATGGAATCGGTCCTACATGGACGTCTCTACAAAATTGCGGAATACTTACTGACAGTGCACGCCTTTTTTTCTCTCCGTCAGGAAATGTATTTACGCATCTCCCGCCACAAGCCTGGGGGAGGCGGGCGGGATGTTTGTCGGGCTTGAGAGCCAGAGGGGCCGTCACTACCTACTAAAACCTCACGGTGTCCCATCTCACGACGGGGGCAGGGATGCAGGACCGCACAGCGCATTGCCGCTGCATACCTCCAGGGCATGCGCGGTATCCTCAGCACAACCGCACCTGTGGCACTCCGGGGTTGGCTGGCTCCCTTCTGGCGACGTTGTGCAGGTACCTCCCGAAGCAACCGTGCCCCGAGAGAACCTGCGTCATTCGGAAGGAGAGCACTCCGTGCCCACGTTCCACCCATCCCCTCAAGAGATGCCGAAGGGTCTACACGTGGTGATTCCTTCTTCTCTTCTAAGTACCTCTCCATTACTAGATTAAAAAAATTCATTACAATTTCTTATCGTTCATGCTTTTGTTAACACTACTCGAAAGTCACATTTTACGCGAACCTCAAACCCTAATTAACTCATAGCATACAAAGTGTGTGGAAGCCACGCACAGCGCAAACTTAACTTATACTACCATCGTCCGGCGTAACCCAACGAGTTGCAGAGCCACGCTATGACGTTGACTTTAAGTATCAAGTTTGGTACCAATGCACCAAACTCTAAATAGCACGATATAATAGCACGAATAGAAAATTACACGTGCATCGCGATGTTGAATGACAAAAATGACAAACTGGTGTACACTTTGTGTGATCACAATACTCCATTTATACGAGAGCACTTATCTCGGTCTTGCATCCGAAATTACTCCAACTCCATTTGAGCGAAGGAATTCCTGGAACTTTGTTTCAACAACATTCATGATTCACAAGCGATTTAAACACTCCATTCCACTTGAACAGATTTTATTAAATTCAATTGTTATTGCATACAGCTTTTGTTCTAACAGCAGTACAACACTAACCCAACCAGTCACTGCATTCAAACGCACTACTTTATACTATAGTGACCCCCCATAGGAACACATAAGCGTAAAAACTTTGCTGTTTGAATGTACACAGATCGCAACTGCACCACACAAGGTACGGGTCAAATCCGTGGTTTCTAATCCACTGCCACTAACGTCCAATGCATTGGCGCAGACCCGTCGCTTTTTGACCCAACAGTGTTGTGGTAGCATTAACTAATAATTTAACTAAATAAATTACCACTTAATGGCGAGGATCCTGCGCCAGGCATTCATTGTCAGCGATGTCGAGACGAACTATTTCTCTCGGAATCAATTCGCTGAACAACGGGACGCGTCGCTAGGGACTAGGGTCTTTGACTATTGCAATCTTTGTGTGTGTGAACTGGCTCGATTAATGTGACATTATTAGATTATAGATCATATGACAGCTTCATCAGCTAATAATCCGAGAGCTATATGAAAATAATATTTTCTTAGCGTTTTCTCATGAGACACGAAATAAGATTTCACAATTAAATTGTGAATATACATATTTCCATGTCAAATTATCATTGTACTTCTCGCTCGTAACAATAAAGTATATGTGATTTACAACAAAGTGTATTGATAAAGAAATGCTGGCCCAATATCTTTCCCTATTATTCCAAGTTATGTATATGCATGTTCACCTTAATGAAGCATTGTATGTCTACTTATACCACGGCAGATATAAGGACTTTTATCGTAATTCTTTTGTTTTAGGCATAGTAATGTCTGCTTTGATATGGACATCATTGGTATTTTGCAAATAACACCTTTGACCTTCTTTATACCAGTTTATGAAGATTGAAAACTTTAAAATACTTACTTACTATTAAAATTGTGTCAGATGTCTGGATATAATTTTCTAAATTAAGATTTCAATACTTTTTCAAGTGCCAGAAACTACCCAGCTAATAAAATATAATAATATCTCCGAACGGATCGTAGATGTTTATGTTGAAGCAGTCAGTTTTTGGATGGGTGACCAAGGACATTCGAATATGTGCGATTGTTATGTGAAACTGTCGGACACGGCAAACGTATTGTTCTCTTAGGCATTAGCGGCAGTAGTGTGGATATTAAGGTTTAATGATGATGATGATAATCTGGGGAAAGGGGGGGGGGGCATACATCTAACGTATTTGTGTTAGAGTCCTATGCCATATTTTTTTTACCGAAGGAGTAGGAAATCGAGAAGATTCTTAACTATGTTGATGAATATAGATTTCGGCCGCTACAAATTTGCGAAAGACAATTTTTATTCTCAATGCAGTCCACGCAAGCGTAAACCGCTGTAATAGACTTTTCATTAGTTTTAAGCTAAATAATATTCTTAAACCGCATTGTACCTATAAATGAAATTAATAACTTTTTAAACAAAACACAGTTAAAACTTTCTTTTTTTAATGTTTTTTGTCTTTTGTGGATTGCAAAAATTTTTACCATTCTGCTAATAATGTTGCCAGCTAAATTTCAGTAAAAAACATACTGCATAAGAATTATTTGATTTCTCCTGCTAAATTGCAGTATTTCTACATATTTTGCAACAATATTTTAAGTGGTAGGTTTATTAAGAAGAATAATAAAAAAAACAATTATAGTGCAGTATTGTTTGCCTCCGTACAAGTTTATTTTACTGCAAGAAAAAAGTGTATATTTGTATCCCTAATTTAAATATTAATGCAGTACATTTGCTAATAACCTACTGCATGCCTGTCGGGGAAGGTGTCATGTAAAACTATGGGAGTTGAAGATTTTTATAACTTCAAATCTCATGTTGCACAAAACTGGCTAAAGGATAGTGAAGGAAACAGGGGTTATTTGAAAGACGTGGTTGAAGTTATCGTCCAAAAGGGAACTTCTACAAAAAAGATTTTGACGAAACTACATACAAACAGATATCTTACTTTCCATAAATATCTTATACTAGCTGACCCGGCAAACGTTGTTTTGCCTTAAAAATATATAGTAGCTGATTCTCAGACCTACTGAATACGCATATGAAATTTGGTAAAAATCAGTCAAGCCGTTTCGGAGGAGTAGGTACGGTAACTAACATTGTGTCATGGAAATTTTATAATTCTTTATTGGACACATAAATAAAAAAGGCACAGTAAAAGACAATTAACTTAAAATGAGTGTGCCACAATTGGCAGCCTTATCGCTTAAAGCGATCTCTTCCAGGCAACCTTTGGATGGAAAGGAATTTATAAACGACTAAAGAAGGACGTAGTGTACAATTAAATAAATAATAATAAAAAACATACATATGACATTAATAATCTTATCTTAATTGATATAAATCTCGTGTCACAATGTTTGTCCTCAATGGACTCCTAACCCACTTAACCGATTATAATAAAATTCGCACACCATGTGCAGTTCGATCCAACTTGAGAGATAGGATAGTTTAAATCTCAAATTATAGTCGCAATTTTAATTTATTGCTCTTTATTGTCTGTTATTATTTGACAGTCACAATTATCTGTTAACTCCAAATGATTCTATCAGATGTCGATACCTTTCGACTGGGTTGAGTAAGTAATCAATAGATGGCGCTGCTATGGTAAATCTACGAACGTGTCATATAAGCTACACTATCTATTTTTCATACCCCTAAGTGAGGCAAAACCTAGTTTGCCGGGTCAGCTAGTATTATATATTAGACAACAGTTTAGCTCTGAGAAGAACTTTTGCGTATGTGTAGTTAAAAGATCAAAAACAAAAAAAAAAACCCGTAAATTATTAGACTTCGTGCACGACCGCTGCGTAGGGAGCCGTCCACGCGTATGAGCCGCGCGGGTACCTTACTCATAGATCTAAACACCCCTCCCCCGCACACGGCCTCTTCGCAACGGGCCGTGCAGCAGAAATCGTAATATTTTAATTTCACCATAACTTCAAAACCAAACGTCCAATTTTAATCATTCACAGACCAAATATTATCATCATAAACTGTTCTTATTGATGAAATAATTTATTTTGATAAGGATTAATAGCATGAGTAAAATAAACGCGTTTAAATGTAGTTCAAAAAAAAAATCAAGAATTTGAAATAAAAATGTGGTTGTTGTGCCTCACTCGACATAGATAGGTATAGTGTGTCGCGGACTTTTTTGTAGATATTTATAAGATCTACAATTAATTGGAACATTTTATGGTTCTATCTTTTGTAGTTTAGGCAGCGTACGCAAAATAAGTAACTTCTTTGGTTGTTTTTTTTCAGTTTGTGTCCGAAAAATCCAAATATCTTACGGAACCCTATTTTTTCCAAAATAAAATATAGCCTATTTTACTCGTGGATAATGTAGCTTTCGTATGGTGAAAGAATTTTTAAAATCGGTCCAGTAGTTTTTGAGCCTATTCGTTACAACCAAACAAACAAACAAACAAAGTTTACCTCTTTATAATATTAGTGTAGATTATATTATTTTATCTATTTAGTAATTGAATTATCAATGAAATAATTCGTAAAAATGAAGTATCTTTTTGTACGTGTAACTCCTAACCAAAAAGAAACCTGGCAATAACTAACCTTAGGCCTATAATACTTAAAGTAGGCGACCATACGTTTTTATCAAATCGCTAGTGCCTTGAAAATTCGCAAAACGGACACAACCGTCAACGACGTCTGCCCTCATGCGTCTGCCCGCGTTCGGGTCGCGCACTCAGCGATGAGCCACTTCTTCCCCACCGCACCTACCCCGCTATGACTCTGCATTTTAAATCTGTGATATCTTCGAAAATATTTATTTAATTTACATGCTGTAAAAAGCCATATTGATCTTTAATAAATGCACAATGTATTTAAGATACTTAATTGGATAAGGATTAATACTGTATTGCTTAAAATCGCTTCGTAAATAAGCCATTATTTCTCGTACAAAGTAAAGGGTAAAATATGGTTATTGTGGGTTATTCCTAAGAGATAAACATATACCATCACGGACTTTTTTGTAGACCTTTTTAAGTTGTACAATACTGTAGTAAATTGTTTTGATCTATCTTGTAGGATTCAGTCAGCGTTTGCAATATAAGCGCAAAAAATGAGCGATTTTTTTTACGACCTCACATTAAAAACCTCAAAAATTGTAGCCTATGTGTTATTCTGATGTATAAGCTATATTGTGGTAAAGTTTCATTCAAATCCATTCAGTAGTTTTTACGTGAAAGAGTAACAAACATCCATACATCCATACATCCATACTTACAAACTTTCGCCTTTATAATAGTAGTAGGATTACATAAATGGCCAAGTGCGAGTCGGGCTCGCGCTTGAAGGGTTCCGTACCATTGTTGCGTGGGCGCCCCCGTTTAATATTATTTTTAATTTAATTTTATAATTTAGGAAAATAAATTATGAAATTAAATTAAATATACTGTGAATGTAAAGAGGGTCTACCAAATGTCGTTAATAAGAAATACAAAAAAAAAAATGCTTAAATATTACGTTTATTGTATAGGGAGGGACCCAACTTCGGTTATTTTTTTGTATTAGTTGTTATAGCGGCACGAGATATACATACTTTGTGAAAATTTCAGCTTTCTTTCAGCTATTATGGTTTCTATGATACAGACTAGTGACAGACAAATGGCGGCGGCTTAGAAATAGGGTCCCGTTTTTACCTTTTAGGCACGGAACCCTACAAATAAAATAGCTCAAAAATATTTTCTCGAATTATTTTTTAGGCAAGGGATGTTCTTAGCTGTTCGATGGAATCGGTCCTACATGGACGTCTCTACAAAATTGCGGAATACTTACTGACAGTGCACGCCTTTTTTCTCTCCGTCAGGAAATGTATTTACGCATCTCCCGCCACAAGCTTGGGGGAGGCGGGCGGGGTATGTCGGACTCGACGGCCAGAGTGGCCGTCACTACCTACTACAACCTCACGGTGTCCCATCTCACGACGGGGGCAGGGATGCAGGACCGCTTCGCGCATTGCCGCTGCATACCTCCAGGGCATGCGCGGTATCCTCAGCACAACCGCACCTGTGGCACTCCGGGGTTGGCTCCCTTCTGGCGACGTTGTACAGGTACCTCCCGAAGCAACCGTGCCCCGTGAGAACCTGCGTCATCCGGAAGGAGAGCACTTCGTGCCCACGTTCCACCCATCCCCTCAAGAGAGCCCGTAGAGCCTCTAGGAGACGGGTGGCTCCCGTGCCCCGCACCGCGGGCCCAGCGAGGATGCGCTCCTGCCGCCAGCGCACTACCTCCTGAGGCACTGGCACGCCTGCTGAAGATTTTATAATTATGGACAGATTCCGGTCGAGCAACAATTTAAATATATTTCAATAATAAGCATTTTTATATTGTTTGGTCTGTTCCGAACTTTTCGTTTACTTGTCTCTCTCTCTCTCTCTCTGATCAAAAATGCAGGATCTGGAAGAAACACCGGCCCCACTCCGCCGGAACGGTGACGGAGGCGAGTAGTGGCGGCAGTGATGCGTTAATGCATGTTTGGCAATGATAAAGCCGGGCGTCCCGACACCAGTGGTTGCTGCTGGAAGGTGTGGCACGAGTCGCGTACGTTGGATCCGATGTCGGCGTCCGGCGTCGTCTCCAGTTGTCTGTCATCCCTGTTTGTTTAACTGCTTAGCGTCCTGGGGCTTGGACCTCGTGAGTTGTCGCCGGCCGGCTAGGTGGATTAAAAGAAAACGATCAATACACTTTTTGTAGTACACATGTATTGGGCATGACACGTTTTAAATGCTATAGAGTAGTATTAAGAACTAGATTTAATATCGCAATGGAACGCGTATTACGAAATGGTGCGTGCTTAGCGACGCATGTCGCCGCGAACAGTTTCTTAAGGCGTGCCGTGTGGTTGTGTGTGAGGGCGGAAGCGTGCGGACGGCGTCTTGTTGCCGGGCGATCTCTCGTACGCTCCTACATGGCGCATACAGTACGACATAACATTATGTGGCAGTTGTAAGGCCACACACGTGTCATCGCGTAATAAATGAACATCGAACATTCACCGTCAGGAGACCGTATCTGCTTATCATGAGTATTACGTCACGTTGTGTTGCCTTGAACCCTAATCCTAATTAACTCCTTGCATACAAGAGTGGAAGTTGCGTACAGCGCAAGCTACGTACGTCATGTGTTACCAACCGAATCAATTAATTTAAAATTGAAAGCTAGTTCAAATAGAAAATAACACGTGCATCGCGTGTGTTAATGAAAACCGGATCTACACGTGGTGATTCTTCTCTTCTAAGTATCTCTCCATTACTAGATTTAAAAAATTCATTACCATTTCTTTGCTTTTGTTACCACTACTCGAAAGTCACATTTTACGCGAACCTCAAACCTTAATTAACTCATAGGCATAGCATACAAAGTGTGTGGATGCCACGCACAGCGCAAACTTAACCTAAATTAACATCGTCCGGCATAAACCCAACGAGTTGCAGAGCAACGATATGACGTTGACTTTAAGTATCAAGTTTGGTACCAATGCACCAAACTCTAAATAGCACGATATAATAGCACGAATAGAAAATTACACGTGCATCGCGATGTTGAATGACAAAAATGACAAACTGGTGTACACTTTGTGTGATCACAATACTCCATTTATACGAGAGCACTTATCTCGGGTCTTGCATCCGAAATTACTCCAACTCCATATGAGCGAAGGAATTCCTGGAACTTTGTTTCAACAACATTCATGATTCACAAGCGATTTAAACACTCCATTCCACTTGAACAGGTTTTATTAAATTCAATTGTTGTTATTGCAGACAGCTTTTGTTCTAACAGCAGTACAACACTAACCCAACCAGTCACTGCATTCAAACGAAACATTCACTACTTTATACTTTAGTGTCCCCCATAGGAACACATAAGCGTAAAAACTTTGCTGTTTGAATGTACACAGATCGCAACTGCACCACACAAGGTACGGGTCAAATCCGTGGTTTCTAAAATCCACTGCCACTAACGTCCAATGCATTGGCGCAGACCCGTCGCTTTTTGACCCAACAGTGTTGTGGTAGCATTAACTAATAATTTAACTAAATAAATTACCACTTAATGGCGAGGATCCTGCGCCAGGCATTCATTGTCAGCGATGTCGAGACAAACTATTGATCTCTGAATCAATTCGCTGAACAACGGGACGCGTCGCTTGGGACTAGGGTCTTTGACTATTGCAATCTTTGTGTGTGTGAACTGGCTCGATTAATGTGACATTATTAGATTACAGATCATATGACAGCTTCATCAGCTAATAATCAGAGAGCTATATGAAAATAATATTTTCTTAGCGTTTTCTCATGAGACACGAAATAAGATTTCACAATTAAATTGTGAATATACATATTTCCATGTCAAATTATCATTGTACTTCTCGCTCGTAACAATAAAGTATATGTGATTTACAACAAAGTGTATTGATAAAGAAATGCTGGCCCAATATCTTTCCCTATTATTCCAAGTTATGTATATGCATGTTCACCTTAATGAAGCATTGTATGTCTACTTATACCACGGCAGATATAAGGACTTTTATCGTAATTCTTTTGTTTTAGGCATAGTAATGTCTGCTTTGATATGGACATCATTGGTATTTTGCAAATAACACCTTTGACCTTCTTTATACCAGTTTATGAAGATTGAAAACTTTAAAATACTTACTTACTATTAAAATTGTGTCAGATGTCTGGATATAATTTTCTAAATTAAGATTTCAATACTTTTTCAAGTGCCAGAAACTACCCAGCTAATAAAATATAATAATATCTCCGAACGGATCGTAGATGTTTATGTTGAAGCAGTCAGTTTTTGGAAGGACATTCGAATATGTGCGATCGTTATGGGAAACTGGGGGACACGGCAAACATATTGTTCTGTTAGGCATTAGCGGCAGTAGTGTGGATATTAAGGTTTAATGATGATGATGATAATCTGGGGGGCATGCATCTAACGTATTTGTGTTAGAGTCCTGTGCCATGTTTTTTTTACCGAAGGAGTAGGAAATCGAGAAGGTTCTTAACTATGTTGATGAATATGTGTATGTAGATCTAAGATTTCGGCCGCTACAAATTTGCGAAAGACAAATTTTTTTTCGCAATGCTGTCCACGCGAGCCTAAACCGCTCTAATAGACTTTTCATTAGTTTTAAGCTAAACAATATTCTGAAACCGCATTGTACCTATAAATGAAATTAATAACTTTTTAAACAAAACACAGTTAAAGTTTTCATTTTTTAATGTTTTTTGTCTTTTGTGAATTGCAAAAATGTTGACCATTCTGCTTAAATGTTGCCAGCCAAATTTCAGTGAAAAACATACTGCATAAGAATTATTTGATTTCTCCTGCTAAATTGCAGTATTTCTACATATTTTGCAACAATATTTTAAGTGGTAGGTTTATTTAGGAGAATAATAAAAAAAAGCAATTAAAGTGCAGTATTGTTTGCCTCCGTACAAGTTGATTTTACTGCAAGAAAAAAGTGTTTATTTGTATCCCTAATTTAAGTATTTATGCAGTACATTTGCTAATATAGTCTGGCAAACGAAACATGAGACTCGAATTATTTGCAAACTTTTTGTATGGCAATGCTATAAAAATGTCAACGTCAATATCCAAAACAAGATGGCGTGTTGTTATGATTTAGTTATACACTAATTACTCGGCGAAAAATGAAAAAAAAATCATCAAAAGTGGAGTACGGGAGTTGTTGTTCCGCATGATCTCAAAGTATCATAAAAAATGGTTGCCTGTAAAGTCGGTTTTACGGGCGAAGATTTTACGTGACAACGTCTGCCGCGTGGTGCGCGCGCGGCAGACCGATCATAGTTGAGTGGGAGAGAGACGCAAGGCATTCGGCGGGCCTCTCTCTCGTTCGGTGACTCATCGTAACGTTACCGGGCGTTAAACTTTTTCATAAGTGACTCCCAGCCGCAACCTAATTTAAGACGTTGTCACGTCAAAAACATACTGCATAAGAATCATTTGATTTCTCCTGCTAAATTGCAGTATTTCTACATATTTTGCAACAATATTTTAAATGGTAGGTTTATTTAGGAGAATAATAAAAAAAAAACAATTAAAGTGCAGTATTGTTTGCCTCCGTACAAGTTGTTTTTACTGCAAGAAAAAAGTGTTTATTTGTATCCCTAATTTAAGTATTAATGCAGTTAATAAACTATGGGAGTTGAAGATTTTTATAACTTCAAATCTCATGTTGCACAAAACTGGCTAAAGGATAGTGAAGGAAACAGGGGTTATTTGAAAGACGTGGTTGAAGTTATCGTCCAAAAGGGAACTTCTACAAAAAAGATTTTGACGAAACTACATACGAACAGATATCTTACTTTACATAAATATCTTATACTAGCTGACCCGGCAACCGTTGTTTTGCCTTAAAAATATATAGTAGAAGATTCTCAGACCTACTGAATACGCATATGAAATTTGGTAAAAACGGTCAAGCCGTTTCGGAGGAGTACGGTAACTAACATTGTGTCATGGAAATTTTATAATTCTTTATTGGACACATAAATAAAAAAGGCACAGTAAATGAAAATTCACTTAAAATTAGTGTACCACAATTGGCGGCCTTATCGCTTAAAGCGATCTCTTCAAGGCAACCTTTGGATGGAAAGGAATTTATAAACAAATAAAGAAGGACGTAGTGTACAATAAAGAATAATAAAAAACATACATAATTATAATATTAATAATCTTATCTTAATTTATATAAATCTCGTGTCACAATGTTTGTCCTGAATGAACTCCTAAACCACTTAACCGATTATAATAAAATTCGCACACCATGTGCAGTTCGATCCAACTTGAGAGATAGGATAATTTAAATCTCAAATTATAGTCGCAATTTTAATTTATTACTAATATAATTTGTTATAATTAACTGTAAGTAACCTATCTATATAGTAATTGAATTATCAATGAAGTAATTCGTAAAAATGGAGTATCTTTTTGTACGTGTAACTAACTCCTAACCAAAAAGAAACCTGGCAATAACTAACCTTAGGCCTATATTACTTAAAGTAGGCGACCATACGTTTTTATCAAATCGCTAGAATTCGCAAAACGGACACAACCGTCAACGCCGTCTGCCCTCACGGGTCTGCCCGCGTTCGGGTCGCGCACTCAGCAATGAGCCACTTCTTCCCCACCGCACCTACCCGCTCCCCCCACGCCCCGTTCGCCTGGCGCCGCTGCCGGTATTTATCACCGAAACGGTATTTATCGCCGAAATTGCTATGACTCTGCATTTTAAATCTGTGATATCTTCGAAAATATTTATTTAATTTACATGCTGTAAAAAGCCATATTGATCTTCATTAAATGCACAATGTATTTAAGATACTTAATTGGATAAGGATTAATACTGTATTGCTTAAAATCGCTTCGTAAATAAGCCATTATTTCTCGTACAAAGTAAAGGATAAAAAATGGTTATTGTGGGTTATTCCTAAGAGATAAACATATACCATTACGGACTTTTTTGTAGACCTTTTTAAGTTGTACAATACTGTAGTAAATTGTTTTGATCTATCTTGTAGGATTCAGTCAGCGTTTGCAATGTAAGCGCAAAAAATGTGTTTTTATTACGACCTCACATTAAAAACCTCAAAAATTGTAGCCTATGTGTTATTCTGATGTATAAGCTATATTGTGGTAAAGTTTCATTCAAATCCATTCAGTAGTTTTTACGTGAAAGAGTAACAAACAATACAATACATCCATACATACAAACTTTCGCCTTTATAATAGTAGTAGGATTACATAAATGGCCAAGTGCGAGTTGGGCTCGCCCATGAAGGGTTCCGTACCATTGTTGAGTGGGCGCCCCCGTTAAACATTCTTTTTAATTTAATTTTATAATTTAGGAAAATAAATTATACAATTAAATTAAATATACTGTGAATGTAAAGAGGGTCTACTAAATGTCGCGTTTTATATAAAGATTTACAAAAAAAATGCTTAAATATTACGTTTAATGTACGGGGATGGATCCAACTTAATGTTATTTTTTTGTATTTGTTGTTACAGCGGCACGAGATATACATATTTTGTGAAAATTTCAGCTTTCTTTCAGCTATTATGGTTTCTATGATACAGCCAAGTGACAGACAAATGGCGGCGGCTTAGAAATAGGGTCCTGTTTTTACCTTGTAGGTACGGAACCCTAAAAATAAAATTGCTCAAAAAATTTTGTCGAATTATTTTGATTGTTTTTTTGTTAGGCTTGGGATGTTCTTAGCTGTTAGATGGAATCGGACCTAGATGGACGTCTCTACAAAATGGCGGATTACTTCCTGAAAGTGCGCGCATTCTTTTTTCTCTCCGTGAGGAAATGCATCTACGCATCTCCCGCCACAAGCCTGGGGGAGGCGGGCGGGGTATGTCGGACTCGACAGCCAGAGGGGCCGTCACTACCGACTACAACCTCACGGTGTCCCATCTCACGACGGGGGCAGGGATGCAGGACCGCTTCGCGCATTGCCGCTGCATACCTCCAGGGCATGCGCGGAATCCTCAGCACAACCGCACCTGTGGCACTCCGGGGTTGGCTCCTTTCTGGCGACGTTGTGCAGGTACCTCCCGAAGCAACCGTGCCCCGAGAGAACCTGCGTCATCGGGAAGGAGAGCACTCCGTGCCCACGTTCCACCCATCCCCTGAAGGGAGCCCGTAGAGCCTCTAGGAGACGGGTGGCTCCCGTGCCCCGCACCGCGGGCCCAGCGAGGATGCGCTCCTGCCGCCAGCGCACTGCCTCCTGAGGCACTGGCACGCCTGCTGAAGATTTTATAATTATGGACAGATTCCGGTCGAGTAACCATTTAAATCATCATCATCATTATCAGCCCGTAGTCGCCCACTGCTGAGCATAGGCCTCTCTTCTTGTACGCCTCATCATCATCAGTCATCTCGGTGCTGCGCTGCTCTCATCCATGTCCTGCCTGTGGTGTTGCGGATGTCGTCGACCCAGCGTGTTAATGGTCGACCGACGCTTCTTTTGCCTGTCATAGGCCTCCAGACCGTCAATGTTTTGGCCCACTTCCCATCGCTCTGCCTCGCAACATGTCCTGCCCAGCACCATTTCAGTTTGGTGATTGTCTTGCCGATGTCACGCACCTTGGTGCGGCGCCGGACCTCGACGTTCCTCACGCGATCTTGCAGTTTGATGCCGAGCATAACACGCTCCATGGATCTTTGAGCGACTTGAATTTTACTATCTCCTTAGTAAGAGTGCATGTCTCGGGGCACCGTACGTCATGGTGGGCAGGACACATTGGTTATAGAGGCGGGTCTTCAGGCTTTGTGGAACATTGACGGACTTTAGGATATCGTCGAACTTATTGAACGCCGCCCATCCCAGCTGGATTTTCCGTGCAACCATTTAAATATATTTCAATAATAAGCATTTTGATATTGTTTGGTCTGTCCCGAACTTTTCGTTTACTTGTCTCTCTCTCTCTGTTCATAAATGCAGGATCTGGAAGAAACACCGGCCCACTCCGCCGGAACGGTCACGGAGGCGAGTAGTGGCGGCAGTGATGCGTTTATGTACGTTTGGGAATGATAAAGCACACGTGCATCGCGACTGTGAGTGACAAAATGCCAAACCGGTTAACACACTTAGTGGATATAAATCTATTTATACGAAGATTACAACTAATAAACCTCTTTGCTTCCGAAACTCATTATAATCAAACGCCATATCCGCGAAAGGATTTCTTGATTTTTTTTATTGCCACAAAATTTATGTGGTGATTTAAACACTCCATTCAATTACGTCACGTTGTGTTGCCTTGAACCCAAATCCTAATTAACTCATTGCATACAAGAGCGCAAGCTGATAACGGACGTCATGCGAACCTACCAAATCAATTAATTTAAAATTGAAAGCTAGTTCAAATAGAAAATAACACGTGCATCAATTAAAATCGGATCTACACGTGGTGATTCTTCTCTTCTAAGTACTCTCCATTACTAGATTAAAAAAATTCATTACAATTTCTTATCGTTCATGCTTTTGTTAACACTACTCGAAGGTCACATTTTACGCGAACCTCAAACCCTAATTAACTCATAGCATACAAAGTGTGTGGAAGCCACGCACAGCGCAAACTTAACTTATGCTAACATCGTCCGGCGTAACCCAACGAGTTGCAGAGCAACGCTATGACGTTGACTTTAAGTATCAAGTTTGGTACCAATGCACCAAACTCTAAATAGCACGATATAATAGCACGAATAGAAAATTACACGTGCATCGCGATGTTGAATGACAAAAATGACAAACTGGTGTACACTTTGTGTGATCACAATACTCCATTTATACGAGAGCACTTATCTCGGTCTTGCATCCGAAATTACTCCAACTCCATTTGAGCGAAGGAATTCCTGGAACTTTGTTTCAACAACATTCATGATTCACAAGCGATTTAAACACTCCATTCCACTTGAACAGATTTTATTAAATTCAATTGTTATTGCATACAGCTTTTGTTCTAACAGCAGTACAACACTAACCCAACCAGTCACTGCATTCAAACGCACTACTTTATACTATAGTGACCCCCCATAGGAACACATAAGCGTAAAAACTTTGCTGTTTGAATGTACACAGATCGCAACTGCACCACACAAGGTACGGGTCAAATCCGTGGTTTCTAAAATCCACTGCCACTAACGTCCAATGCATTGGCGCAGACCCGTCGCTTTTTGACCCAACAGTGTTGTGGTAGCATTAACTAATAATTTAACTAAATAAATTACCACTTAATGGCGAGGATCCTGCGCCAGGCATTCATTGTCAGCGATGTCGAGACAAACTATTGATCTCGGAATCAATTCGCTGAACAACGGGACGCGTCGCTAGGGACTAGGGTCTTTGACTATTGCAATCTTTGTGTGTGTGAACTGGCTCGATTAATGTGACATTATTAGATTACAGATCATATGACAGCTTCATCAGCGAATAATCAGAGAGCTATATGAAAATAATATTTTCTTAGCGTTTTCTCATGAGACACGAAATAAGATTTCACAATTAAATTGTGAACATACATAGTTCCATGGCAATTTATCATTGTACTTCTCGCTCGTAACAATAAAGTATATATGATTTACAACAATGTGTATTGATAAAGAAATGGCCCAATAACTTCCCCTATTATTCCAAGAAAGTTATGTTTATGCATGTTCACCTTAATGAACCATTGTATGTCTACATATACCACGGCAGATATAAGGATAATTATCGTAATCCTTTTGTTTTAGGCATAGTAAAGTCTGCTTTGATATGGACATCAATGGTTTTCTGCAATTAACACCTTTGACCTTCTTTATACCAGTTTATGGAGATTGAAAACTTTTAAATACTTACTTACTATTAAAATTGTGTCAGATGTCTGGATATAATTTTCTAAATTAAGATTTCAATACTTTTTCAAGTGCCAGAAACTACCCAGCTAATAAAATATAATAATATCTCCGAACGGATCGTAGATGTTTATGTTGAAGCAGTCAGTTTTTGGATGGGTGACCAAGGACATTCGAATATGTGCGATTGTTATGGGAAACTGGCGGACACGGCAAACATATTGTTCTGTTAGGCATTAGCGGCAGTAGTGTGGATATTAAGGTTTAATGATGATGATGATGATGATGATATGGGGAAGGGGGGGGGGGCATACATCTAACGTATTTGTGTTAGAGTCCTGTGCCATATTTTTTTACCGAACGAGTAGGAAATCGAGAAGGTTCTTAACTATGTTGATGAATATGTGTATGTAGATCTAAGATTTCGGCCGCTACAAATTTGCGAAAGACAAATTTTTTTTCACAATGCTGTCCACGCGAGCCTAAACCGCTCTAATAGACTTTTCATTAGTTTAAAGCTAAATAATATTCTGAAACCGCATTGTACCTGTAAATGAAATTAATAACTTTTTAAACAAAACACAGTTAAAGTTTTAATTTTTTAATGTTTTTTGTCTTTTGTGAATTGCAAAAATTTTGACCATTCTGCTTAAATGTTGCCAGCCAAATTTCAGTGAAAAACATACTGCATAAGAATTATTTGATTTCTCCTGCTAAATTGCAGTATTTCTACATATTTTGCAACAATATTTTAAGTGGTAGGTTTATTTAGGAGAATAATAAAAAAAAAACAATTAAAGTGCAGTATTGTTTGCCTCCGTACAAGTTGATTTTACTGCAAGAAAAAAGTGTTTATTTGTATCCCTAATTTAAGTATTTATGCAGTACATTTGCTAATATAGTTTGGCAAACGAAACATGAGACTCGAATTATTTGCAAACTTTTTGTATGGCAATGCTATAAAAATGTCAACGTCAATATCCAAAACAAGATGGCGTGTTGTTATGATTTAGTTATACACTACTTACTCAGCGAAAAATTAAAAAAAAATCATCAAAAGTTGAGTACGGGAGTTGTTGTTCCGCATGATCTCAAAGTATCATAAAAAATGGTTGCCTGTAAAGTCGGTTTTACGGGCGAAGATTTTACGTGACAACGTCTGCCGCGTGGTGCGCGCGCGGCAGACCGATCATAGTTGAGTGGGAGAGAGACGCAAGGCATTCGGCGGGCCTCTCTCTCGTTCGGTGACTCATCGTAACGTTACCGGGCGTTAAACTTTTTCATAAGTGACTCCCAGCCGCAACCTAATTTAAGACGTTGTCACGTCAAAAACATACTGCATAAGAATCATTTGATTTCTCCTGCTAAATTGCAGTATTTCTACATATTTTGCAACAATATTTTAAATGGTAGGTTTATTTAGGAGAATAATAAAAAAAAACAATTAAAGTGCAGTATTGTTTGCCTCCGTACAAGTTGTTTTTACTGCAAGAAAAAAGTGTTTATTTGTATCCCTAATTTAAGTATTAATGCAGTTAATAAACTATGGGAGTTGAAGATTTTTATAACTTCAAATCTCATGTTGCACAAAACTGGCTAAAGGATAGTGAAGGAAACAGGGGTTATTTGAAAGTCGTGGTTGAAGTTATCGTCCAAAAGGGAACTTCTACAAAAAAGATTTTGACGAAACTACATACAAACAGATATCTCACTTTACATAAATATCTTATATTACATAAATGGCCAAGTGCGAGTTGGGCTCGCGCATGAAGGGTTCCGTACCATTGTTGTGTGGGCGCCAACGTTAAACATTATTTTAAATTTAATTTTATAATTTAGTAAAATAAAATAAATTATAAAATTAAATTAAATATGCTGTGAATATAAAGAGGGTCTATCAAATGTCGTTATAAAGATTTACAAAAAAAAAAATGCTTAAATATTACGTTTAATGTACGGGGATGGATCCAACTTAATGTTATTTTTTTGTATTTGTTGTTATAGCGGCACGAGATATACATATTTTGTGAAAATTTCAGCTTTCTTTCAGCTATTATGGTTTCTATGATACAGCCAAGTGACAGACAAATGGCGGCGGCTTAGAAATAGGTTCCCGTTTTTACCTTGTAGGTACGGAACCCTAAAAATAAAATTACTCAAAAAATTTTGTCGAATTATTTTGATTGTTTTTTTGTTAGGCTTGGGATGTTCTTAGCTGTTAGATGGAATCGGACCTAGATGGACGTCTCTACAAAATGGCGGATTACTTACTGACAGTGCACGCCTTCTTTTTTATCTCCGTCAGGAAATGCATTTACGCATCCCCCGCCACAAGCCTGGGGGAGGCGGGCGGGGTATGTCGGGCTTGAGGGCCAGAGGGGCCGTCACTACCTACTAAAACCTCACGGTGTCCCATCTCACGACGGGGGCAGGGTTGCAGGACCGCACAGCGCATTGCCGCTGCATACCTCCAGGGCATGCGCGGTATCCTCAGCACAACCGCACCTGTGGCACTCCGGGGTTGGCTCCCTTCTGGCGACGTTGTGCAGGTACCTCCCGAAGCAACCGTGCCCCGTGAGAACCTGCGTCATTCGGAAGGAGAGCACTCCGTGCCCACGTTCCACCCATCCCCTCAAGAGATGCTGAAGGGTCTCTAGGAGACGGGTGGCTCCCGTGCCCCGCACCGCGGGCCCAGCGAGGATGCGCTCCTGCCGCCAGCGCACTGCTGAAGATTTTATAATTATGGACAGATTCCGGTCGAGTAACCATTTAAATCATCATCATCATTATCAGCCCGTAGTCGCCCACTGCTGAGCATAGGCCTCTCTTCTTGTACGCCGGTCATCTCGGTGCTGCGCTGCTCTCATCCATGTCCTGCCTGTGGTGTTGCGGATGTCGTCGACCCAGCGTGTTAATGGTCGACCGACGCTTCTTTTGCCTGTCATAAGCCTCCAGTCCGTCAATGTTTTGGCCCACTTCCCATCGCTCTGCCTCGCAACATGTCCTGCCCAGCACCATTTGAGTTTGGTGATTGTCTTGCCGATGTCACGCACCTTGGTGCGGCGCCGGACCTCGACGTTCCTCACGCGATCTTGCAGTTTGATGCCGAGCATAGCACGCTCCATGGACCTTTGAGCGACTTGAATTTTACTTTCTCCTTAGTAAGAGTCCATGTCTCGGCACCGTACGTCATGGTGGGCAGGACACATTGGTTATAGAGGCGGGTCTTCAGGCTTTGTGGAACATCGGCGGACTTTAGGATATCGTCGAACTTATTGAACGCCGCCCATCCCAGCTGGATTTTCCGTGCAACCATTTAAATATATTTCAATAATAAGCATTTTTATATTGTTTGGTCTGTCCCGAACTTTTGGTTAACTTCTCTCTCTCTCTCTCTCTCTCTGTTCAAAAATGCAGGATCTGGAAGAAACACCGGCCCACTCCGCCGGAACGGTGACGGAGGCGAGTAGTGGCGGCAGTGATGCGTTAATGCACGTTTGGGAATGATAAAGCACACGTGCATCGCGAATGTGAGTGACAAAATGCCAAACCGGTTAACACACTTAGTGGATATAAATCTATTTATACGAAGATTACAACTAACAAATCTCTTTTGCTTCCGAAACTCACTCAAACGTCATATCCGCGAAAGGATTTCTAGATTTTTTGTTTTTTTTTATTGCCACAAAATTTATGTGGTACAGCTGATTTAAACAGTCCATTCAATAGATTGTTGTTGCGACAAGCTTGTTCTAAAAGTACAACACTGACCCAATCGTTCAGCGCATTTATACACACCCCCCCACATATATTGAAGAAGCCTCCATAAGAGATAAAACCCAAAAATAAAAAGCTATTCTAATTGAATGTACACAGATTGCAATTGTTTCACCATACAAGGTAAGGTTCTATGGTATCAAATCTACCGACACTAAACGATTATTTCAGAGCAAACCCGTCCGTCCGTCCCCGCTTTCAGGACCAACAGTTTTTGTGCCATCTTTAATTAATAAAAAAAATATATTTTTAAATCTCAAAACTCACACACATCGCTCTATAATTATCGCATCGACCAATGTGGACGTTAATATTATGGAAGCGGGGATAAGAAGACCACTGATGAACTCCTATCTGCTTTGCACCCGTGTTCACTAGCCGAATTAAAATCACCGACGTTGGAAAAACGCTGCATAGATGTTAGTTGAGAAACATGATTGTCGTTCGGCGGGCGAGAGCTACATACATCCTGAGCAAAAGCACAGTAACGTACGCACTAAAAACTAGGATTGCCCCTCCGGGTACGGCGGCAAATCATAACATCACAGGACCTTCGAAAACCCTGATTCGTTATTGGCTGCTACACGTCGTGATTTGTTGAATTGCGAATACACGATTGGAGCGCAATTGATGTACTTTTTAATGCAAATGTCTTATTAGGTCAATATTATGTGCACGCCTTAATAGGCGTTACGTAATCGTAACTTTATGTACAAAGTCACCAAATGCAATGAATGATATTCAATTAATTGAGCATCATTACCTCAAATGCTCCGTCTGAAACACAAGGGAATACTCTCATACATATTACAATACAGTAGCACATTGACAATTTAATATACCAGTTGGCGAAGATTCTAAATTTTGAAATACATGAATAACTTTTTATTATGAAGACTGAACTGAACACTCCTGGTGGTGCCCTTCCGTCAATTCCTTTAAGTTTCAGCTTTGCAACCATACTCCCCCCGGAGTCCAAAATCTTTGGTTTCCCGGAAGCCGCCCGCCGAGCCATTGTAGTAACGTCGGCGGATTGCTAGACGACATATTTACGGTTAGAACTAGGGCGGTATCTAATCGCCTTCGAACCTCTAACTTTCGTTCTTGATTGATGAAAACACCTTTGGCAAATGCTTTCGCTGATGTTCGTCTTGCGACGATCCAAGAATTTCACCTCTAACGTCGCAATACGAATGCCCCCAGTTATCCCTATTAATCATTACCTCGGAGTTCTGAAAACCAACAAAATAGAACCGAGATCGTATTCTATTATTCCATGCACGAAATATTCAAGCAGCATTTTGAGCCCGCTTTGAGCACTCTAATTTGTTCAAAGTAAAATTGTCGGCCCACCTCGGCACTCAGTGAAGAGCACCGCGATAGGATTTTGATATTGAACCGGCGTGTTACCGCCGGCTCACCGACGATATGCTCCGCAAACGTGTCAGTATCACCGCGGATGCGGTGCACCGACAGCGCGGCGCACAAATGCAACTACGAGCTTTTTAACCGCAACAATTTTAGTATACGCTATTGGAGCTGGAATTACCGCGGCTGCTAGCACCAGACTTGCCCTCCAATTGTTCCTCGTTAAAATATTTAAAGTGTACTCATTCCGATTACGAGGCCTCGTAAGAGTCCCGTATCGTTATTTTTCGTCACTACCTCCCCGTGCCGGGAGTGGGTAATTTGCGCGCCTGCTGCCTTCCTTGGATGTGGTAGCCGTTTCTCAGGCTCCCTCTCCGGAATCGAACCCTGATTCCCCGTTACCCGTGACAACCATGGTAGTCGCAGAAACTACCATCGAAAGTTGATAAGGCAGACATTTGAAAGATGCGTCGCCGGTACGAGACCGTGCGATCGGCAAAAGTTATCCAGATTCATCAAAATTAACGACTTTGAACGCGAGGCCCTCCGTCGATTGGTTTTGATCTAATAAAAGCACTCGTCCCATCACTGGTCAGAGTTCTGATTGCATGTATTAGCTCTAGAATTACCACAGTTATCCAAGTAACTGAGTAAGATCTAAGGAACCAAAACTGATATATTGAGCCATTCGCGGTATCGCCTTAATACGGCTTGCACTGAGACATGCATGGCTTAATCTTTGAGACAAGCATATAACTACTGGCAGGATCAACCAGGGAGCTCTCACGTGTTCTGAACGTGTTACGTGCGCGTACGAAACGAACGAACGAACGAACGAACGAAACGAAACGCACGAACAACCCCTTCGACTCGGCTGGTAACGCCTACATCGAGGGTGTGACTTTTGGAGACACCACACGTTAGATAGAGCGAAGAATATCAAAAATTTGTAAGATCGAAGAATTCGACCCCATCACGAACATTACCGACCAAGACGTGTGTGTAATATATAACAAACGTGACACTACGTACAGATTTAACGTTTAGCTACAAAAAACGTAAAAAACGGTAACGATTCCACCCGGAACTTTGAGAGCCGAGGAGATTTCATACGATAATTCCCCGACGCCATTTTTGTCAACGGATATTACTAACAAGTGTGCATAATATAGTATCATGACACTCGCTCGTAATATTGTGTGTGTGTGTGTGCGTGTGTGCGTGCGTTTTTTCGCAGCAAACATCGAACAACATGAATAAAACACTAAGTCTCACTCAACTTGACGACACGGGGGCCGCGAAGTAGGATCGATCGTGTTAGTTAGTATAGCGAGTGCTAACTACGCTACTACTACGAGTGGTACAAAACTTGTACGCCAAATGAGAGTTCGAACGCAAACCGCCGAACGCTTATCTGGTGTCGTACCTCACAACATGAACACTGATTCATATAAAATATAGATCTATATCGATATCGTTATTACAATATAATCTATATTTTACTTCTGTTTTTTTTCTTTTTAGTAACAATCCACACATTTTAAAACATGTAAATCGTTACTATATTCTACAATACAACCGGCGGCGCCGAGAGTTAAGAGTAGCGTTTTTCCATTCTATATAATAAACAGACAGGCGCGTTCGTTCGCTCGATCACTTTTACATTGTATGCGAGTGAGTGACGTCACACGCCATTCATAACACGCTGCGCGTGCGCATACACTGTGAACAACATACAACCGATTGAGCGAACGCCACACTGGCTCTATTCATTTTATATGAATGTACTGTAACATGACGAAGATTGGTCAATTCACTGGGAAATAAATAGGGGGAGAAAGAGGGGGAGAGGAGAGAGCGAGAGAGAGAGAGAAGAAAAAAAAAAAAAAAAAAAAAAAAAAAGTTTTGGCCCTTTGGCCCGAGACGAAACGTGAAAACCAATCTCCGCGTAACTAATTACCCGCGAATTAGCGGGATAGCTAACGCTATCCAAACCGCCGGCCGGCCGTCCCACCTGCCCGATTAGTACGACTTGACGCTAATAGCCCTAGGGAAATGCGCTAATGCGGTGCCTAAAACAATTCCGCATAATCACGTCTCAATTGGACATAACTGTAAGAGGATTACGTTGAGAGACGGAGAGAGAAACGCGCGTCTAATAAATACATCGATATTAATCTATAATTAATTATAAAATTAAATGTAAATAATTAAACATTGTATTCAGAAATATTGTGAACCAATGTCAATATCTATATTATGTTTACAGGCTTAATATTTAGCGAGTAAATTGGGAATGTCCATTTATTTATATTTTGTGTAATCTCAAAACCATTTCGAGGCATAAGGTTTTTGATCCCTATCACAGATTATTATTATTTCGGGTTTTTATTCAATGCCCTTTATATTACCTTAGATGAAGTCACAATTGGTTCCATGAGAAATAATGCCTTAGCCTAAAAAAAAAACAACTAATGATTGTCTTCAATCAATGTTACCATGACTTGCTGTAATAAAGGTAACACAAAATATTTTAATACGGATTTCAATTATTTGTAAAACATTTAGCTTGAATAATAATAATTTAAATACATTGCATCCCTAGGGAGAATCGCTTTGCAACTGACTGAAATTGAAATAACTTTTTAAAATAACTCCGTAATAATTTAGTTTCAACAATTTCTTTAAAATAATTTAGATATGGGCAAAATATTTTCCATTTTTGCAATGACGATTAATTAATAATGGCTGAATAGTTGGCTGGCCACAAAAAAAAAGTATTACGAGTAAACAGTGTGTGTGCTGCGGTTACTTTTATTTATATGTATGGTTTGGTTAGGTTAAGGTTAGGTTAAGGTTAGGTTAAGGTTAGGTTAAGGTTAGGTTAAGGTTAGGTTAAGGTTAGGTTAAGGTTAGGTTAAGGTTAGGTTAAGGTTAGGTTAAGGTTAGGTTAAGGTTAGGTTAAGGTTAGGTTAAGGTTAGGTTAAGGTTAGGTTAAGGTTAGGTTAAGGTTAGGTTAAGGTTAGGTTAAGGTTAGGTTAAGGTTAGGTTAAGGTTAGGTTAAGGTTAGGTTAAGGTTAGGTTAAGGTTAGGTTAAGGTTAGGTTAGGTTAAGGTTAGGTTAGGTTAGGTTAGGGTTGGGTTTGGTTAGGTTAAAAGGAAAGTTAGTCCCGGATAATAGACACAATTTAATCCCCGTTTAAAAGGAAAGTTAATCCCGGATTGAAGATACAATTTAATACCCGTTTAAAAGGCAAGGTAATATATGTATGGTATGGTTAGGTTAGGTTAGGTTAGGTTAGGTTAAGGTTAGGTTAAGGTTAGGTTAGGTTAGGTTAGGTTAGGTTAGGTTAAGGTTAGGTTAGGTTAGGTTAGGTTAGGTTAAAAGGAATGTTAGTCCCGGATAATAGACACGATTTAATCCCCGTTTAAAAGGAAAGTTAATCCCGGATTGAAGATACAATTTAATACCCGTTTAAAAGGCAAGGTAATATCGGATAGAGAAAAAAATCACCAACACGGGGTTTAATTTTTAACGGTTTAATTTAACCATGAAAATTTCGGTATATATTTCTAGGGTAAAACTAGGTTAAGGTTGCCAATAAAATTGATTTAGTTGCTAAAAAAATTGACCCATTTTGTACTGGATCATGTAAGCTAATGTATAATAAGCATCGGAGGCGATCAACTATTATTATAACGGCCATAACGATATTTTTACTACCTAATAACTAAGTCGCTTCTGTTTTCTTCTTTTTTTTTTTCATTTTCCTCTCTTTTTTTTTAAAGGCTTGCGCGCTTGTTCATAATTCACCTGATTATGATATGATATAAAGTGGAGCGCGCTTACCTTTAAAAAACCGGTTCCCTCGTGGTTTTTTTTTTACACCGAGCTCGGTAAAAAATACAAACAAATATAGGCTTACATACTAGACTAGATATTGTTGGTTTTCAATATAGATGTACATATGTAGGTAGGTAGGTAGG